>OY754337.1:73600759-74286593 GCA_963573305.1 Pyrrhosoma nymphula
TTGATATTTATTCCCCTTTGGCCAAGGAGGTCGAGCATATCCCTCCGTACTCGTTGACCTCGTCGCCCTTCTCCCTTGTGTCTAGCGCTGTGAGCGGGTCAAGGGATTCATCGAGGATAGTCGATAATCGGGCGCAGGTACTGGCTTGCCTTGTACGGGACGAAGAAGAGACTTTCCCTGCCATCGGGAAAGCTTTATTAATGAATCGTGGCAACGTTGGACGATGTCGAGCCCTCAGGAGTCACCATCACCCTCTTTTTGACCGCACATACAAACGCGACTGTCTACTGTGTCGATAAATCTGCCTTCGACGGGCCTAATAAAAGGGCCACTTTTTCGCCACAATGATCCCACGAGGCTTCATGAATTCAAGTACTTCTAAAACAACATTATTTTTTATGTGAATTCTATTTGCGAAGACTTTTTTGGAAGCATCACAATTACAGTAGAAGCGGTTAATGTCACATCAACATAGTGTTACCATAGTTGTACTCGACGCACCCAGAAAAAAATTCAGTGCTGTAAAGCGGAGCAAGGGTTGAAAAACGTTTGGCTCTGATATCATGATCAATATCCGGCTGAAGCATATTTCTTGTACAGCTGACAGCATTCATGACTACTGGCGGCTATTATTTATTTTAGTGAAAATATGTCGAGTAAATTCCGCGTTTTGATTATATTGTCTGGTACTCTTCAGTTTTGTTTATGTTTTTATCGGATTGTTAGGATGATAAAAAGAGGCCTTATTGAAGGAGAAATGCAAAAGAAACTAAATTGATGTAATTACTAATAAGAAAGTATTATTATATTGAGGTGAGTTCAATTAAAAAAAAAACTAATTTGAAACTCTTGTTAAGTTCCACTATCTCCCCAATTTGAGGCTTATAAATCATTTTTATGAGGTTTTTGTTACGGTCTATTGCGTATTGTAATTCATTTTGTGGGAAATTGCTCCAGTTACAAAAATACTTATTTAATATCCTCCTTATTACAGGTGCAAGTATCACGAAATGAATCGAAAAGTTATGTCACTCCATTCGTTTTTCGTAATAATTTACTATATTTTGATTGCTTTTCATTAGAAACTGGCGTACCTTCCACTTATGTTCAAGCGTCTGGAACTGGTATCTTACAACATATCTTTATGGGCGTGGCTCTATGGGGCATTCATTTTTTTGGCTCCTAAACCGCTGGAGGAATGCTATGCCAACAAAAATTCCTTGCAATATGAAATATCAAAATCTCTCATGTGTTCTGCGTTGTTTTGCTTATATTTAGAGACAATGAGAAAATCCTGAAGCTGACGATTTCTTGACTGATCTTGATGAGCAGGACGCCGAAGGTTGGTTTCCTTCAGGCTTCTGTTCTTTCCTATATTTTGTCAAATCTTCTATACCCTTATATATTCTCTATCCTTTGGGATTGGGTCAATGTGTGTGTCTTTTGGTCTTCCTCACGGAGTCCCTTCTACTTAGTGTGGTCTTATCTTTTTTAATGTATCGTTGCTTCTTTAACTGTGCCCTATCCACCTGCATTTATTAACGTGTTGTGGTTCATATGTTCTTCTACTTCCCTTTTTTGTCGTTGTACTTAGAATATTGAAATCCCTCAAATTTTGAATCAGTTATCCTGACGAGTAGGTAACCCTGGGTAGCGTATTAATCTGAGCACTAGCCCAGCTAAGTTCCGCGTTTCGAATCCAGGTGCAAGTGAATTCCTCTCTCGTGGTAATTTATACGTTTATCATCGCCGTAACTTGCGGAATATGCTAACAAAAATTCAATGTTTCTCATCGTGATAAAAATGGCCGTCGGGCTTATAGGATGTTTTCTTTGATTTTCCGCTTCCTTAATTCTCTCTCATTGTCATCCGAATGTTTTCAATAGGGCTGGCTTTCGTGTGCGGTCTCGAATTTCCGTTCAGTTTCACGTGATGCTGCACGATCGTACATCATCCGTTCATTTGCAGTTGTCCGAGATGCAATCGCTTTGGCGGTTAAACTTCTCTCATCCGTCCAAAGTTCGATTTCGCGTTCGGTGGAAGCGCTGGGTAAACTTTCCGATCCCACCGCAAGCTTCTGACGACGACTGCAATTGGCAGCGACGGCATCGCGCCCTTCCGCTTCATCTGTCTTCCAATTCTTCCCGGCCATCGCCTCTCTCGTGGGAATAAGGACGTCCGCGATCCTGCTGCATTGGATGCATGAAGCATCGGCCACCGTGGATCCGAATCCCGGTTCAAAAAAAAGTTGGGAGCCGTTGAGGCATCCGCGCCGCTATTTTCAGTCGCTTCCCCGATATCTCTCCGTTTCTCAAAATACCGCCCTAATCGGATACACTTCATGCTAACAGCCAATCCGTACAAAAAGGAATTTAGGTAAAAAAATAATAAAATCACTAAACGTTATACATTTATGCATTAATATAATTTATTAGTTGTATTTATGAAATTGAAAATTAAAATTTTATTTATTTATTTTTTAATGATATTTTTTTGATGTGAAGCTGCATACTTTTTAAATCCCACAATTAAGATTGCTTGGTAGGCAGAATAAATAATAAAATATCCTGAAAACAGAAAAAAATTTTTTTCAAGAATAGCATGCATATTATATAGGCTTAATTCAATGGAATGCTCCATGAAATAAAAAAAACAACTGAGGTGATTGAATAATGTAATAAACAATTTACAGTTCTTTATATACAGGAAGAAAATTTTGTAACATCCGGTACAAAATCAGTGTAAAATCCGGTACAAAACTAAGACAGTTTTTTCAGAATAACTTATTAAAATATTAATTATAAATACTGACTAAAAATGATATTTATACTACACATTGCAGAAATATTTTTACTGTTTTATAGGCATCTTTTAGGAGCATAGTTTATATTGATTACTCTGTACCCACAAAAGTATGTTTACAGTTGTGTGACGTCCATTACACATCTTAATTATATTTATTGTACTTTTAAAAGTTCATTAATGGCTACAAAACTTGCCATGCTTACAAAGACAATCCCTTTTGGTCTATTTCTGGTCTTAAAATGGATGCAAAAGTATTTTTAAGTATATATACATTCCATTAAGAAGAGATGTAACATCCGTAACATACATATTGGCTGCTAACCGAGTTTAGCGTGATCGGTGGATGGGTGGCTCGAGAAAGTATTTCTCAATTGTGCAGCACTTTAACGCGCTCACCAAACTTTTGGATAAAGTTATTAGGCTGATCTATAAAAAACAACACATGTTAATTACTTTTAAAGCACACATTCATTCCATATTGTTTTGGTAAATGTTTTCTGGCCGGATGCCCTTCCTGGCGCCAAGCATTTTATACCTAGATGTGGCAGAAATGAGAATGCTGAGATGGGCTATGGGTAAGACAAGAAAGGATAGAATTAGAAATGACACAATCCGGGAGATGGCTGGTGTGGCGGAGGCATCAAAGAAGGCTCAGGAAAGTCGGCTACGCTGGTTTGGGCATTTGATGAGAAGGGAGGAGAGCCATGGTGCGAAAAGGATGCTCGACCTCGAGGTGGAGGGCAGGAGACCCTAAGGAAGACCAAGGAGAAGGTGGAAGGATTGTATAGCTAAAGACAAGAGGGATAAAGAACTTGAGGGCGGAGGATACGAGGGACAGAAAGGAGTGGAAAAATAAGAAAAGGAACATCGACCCCTGAACAAGGGAAAAGCTAAGGAGAAAGAAGAAATCACACCACTCTCATTGATAGAATATAGCATTGTTGTAAGAGTTCATAAAGTCAGCATTTGTTACGATTAAATATTAATCAAGCTGGTGCTCCAGGCGGTTGCAGCCATGGGTCGTTAATTAAGAGATCTAGGAAATGGATCACATTCCACATATCCATTGCAAATCGACTGTATGGGTAAAATTGTTTATTAAAATGTTACCATGTGTGATTGCAGTTATTTCATCGGCCAAACGCATCTTTTCTAGCAAAGATTTCGTTGGATACTGCCTTGAAAACTGACATATTGGGAGATTATGTCAGTGTCATCTTGGATAATGTCGCTTGTGAACTCTTATCAACCTGAAATTAAATTCTGAGCATATTTGAGAATTTGAAGTTTACCAATTATATTTTGATTGCTGTATTATGGCGTAAAGCTTTGATAAATAAACAAAAAATGGCACATCTATTACTTGCTGAGTTATCTTCATTCGATGAAATTGAGCTGTGAAAATCGTTTTGTGTATTAATGTTTCTATAAAATATTTTTTTTAATTGTTTCGTTCCAAGCTTTGTTTTTCTGTGCTGTTAGTTTAACTTTTGTTTTCCGCGACAAATTCGGACGGGAAATCAATAGCCCTTATTAAACTGGCAATTACCGTGGCATTGTGAACTTTTATATTTCATATTTATGTCCATCGCAAATTATGGCTGAGTTTTTCCTCCTCAAGGACGAAATAATACATTTTTAGATGAGAACAAATATTCTTCCGCTCAATCCCACCTCGGGGGTATTTAGATCTACTCTCTTTGTTATCCTGCCTTGCGCTATGTTTTTTCAACTCAAAGTCACGTCAGCGGAACGGACACACGTACCTACTTTTATGAACCTTCTGATTTTTATTTCTCTGCCCAGAGAAAAAGCGTCGATGATAATAACAACAGCGTTGATGATGATAATGGAGGAAGTCGATTGAAGTATTATTATTTTTATTCTCCTCCGAGTAGGTAATTTGAAAATGGAATTAGTTCCGAGAAAAAATTTCCCCTTCAAAATAAAAAAATACGTAAACTCTCCTGGTGGAAGCGAAGAAGAGGGATTACATTTCATCGGCCCCCGGGTCAGGGTTTCCCGAAAAGTGGGAGTGTGTGCTCCAGGCCCCTGTACCTCCCCCCCCTTTGCCGTGGAATGTTTAGCCCTTGTGGCGGTGCGTTGGCAAGAGGGGAGGGGTGCCCTTTTGGGAGGGGGGCTGACGAGGCATCGTTCCATTGGAGGATCGACGCAATGATGTTTCATCCCAAGCTCCACGTCGTGGATCATCTTGTGGATGGGGGGGATGCGCTAGCCGACCGCTTATGGGGGCGAAAATAATTAACGAAATCAAAAATGTACGTTCGCGGGGTCTCCATCCCGTTATTCACGGAATATGCCTTCAAGGGCTTGCGGTTTTGAAAAAAAGGAATCAAAATTACACCCAATTTGAATGTAAACCTTCAAAGTGCAAAGTTTGTTTGAGGAAGAGTTTTCAAGGAATTTTTTCCATTCCCCGAGTTTTCCTAGACTTTGTTATTTAATCCGTTGCGCCGGCGGAGGGACGCTTGCCAAGTTTTATTTCACCATCATTCATATTCCCTTACTCATTTGGAAATATTGTGATGAATTGGAGCCTCTGTATTTTTGTTTGGAACTAATCAGTGACATTCTTTCCTTCTGCGTGGGAATTGTTATAAAAAATATATTGTTCTTTTAATCTCTCTCATTACTCATTACGTGGTATTACAATTTTCTGCCACCGCTTTGGATCACACGCATTAAAATGATAAAAATAAGGAGAAACACAATCGTAAAACCGGGTACAAAAATGCCTCCACATAACTAGTGGAATAGTAGTATATTATCTTGCTACCTTGATTACCGCTCACCGACATTCGCATTAGAACATATTGCCTTTATCAGTGAGATAATGAGATATACGCTGTTTATGAAGTGATGCTGAATAATTTCCGGTATTCCACCGTTCTGTGTCTTGAAACGACGACAGTTTCGTCCTTGTTCCAGAGGACATCTTCAGGCCGACCTGAGGATGTCCTCTGAAGATGTCATTAATTAGACCTACAAATGTCCTCTGGAACGAGGACGAAACTGTCATTTCAAGACACAATGCGGTGGAACACAAGAAGCCATTCAGCATCACTTCATCATGTACTGACAACGAGGAATCCTGCGTCAGAATTTTATGCACTGATGAAGCGATTAGTGCTGAAAATATGGCCGGTGTGTAATAAACTACTATTGAAATGTACTACGTTTCCTCATATCGTATTTCATTTAAACATTTCCAGCAAATCATGCCGGAAACTCTCTCGTATGTAGGTATATACCATCTCCCCACGCACCGTCAAGGCTTCATAGCTTCTTACCGACTAAAATAAACATCATTCTTCGATCCTTCTCCAAAACTTCTTCTCCATATTTCCTTCTTTCTTCCTGGCTGGTGGGTTACACCCCCAGCTACACGCAGCTTGTGGGGTAGTATGAAGATGTAAATTGAAAGGATATGATTGACTAACTGTTTCATTTTGGTTTACAAGGAATTTGATGTGTGTATTAAAAGGAGAAACATCTTGCAGGTCTTCATATGAGAGATGGCACTTATGAATTGAGAGAGAAGTATAGGACTCCTCAGAAAGTTACGAAACTACTAGTGCGCTGCAGTTAAGGTCATCTCTTCAATGAATATCGTAAGATTATTAAAATGTTTACAATTTTCAATCCTAAAAAAGAACAGAGTGAAAGCGTGTGAAAGGTTACAACACAGTGTTTTTGGGAAAACAAAAAATAGGCCTGAGGACGAATAAACAATTGTGATCATTTTATCATCGAAATTTGTATTTTGTCATTTACTATGAAACTAATTTTACATTTTGCATGTTTCTTTAAAGATTTGGTTTGAAGAAAATTCGACCTCTATTTTTCCATCATTTAAACTTCGATTTCCTAAGGAATTACATCCCTAACGGAACTGACTGTGATGCAAAATTCGGGCGTTTGTTGAACTACATTTGCTTCGACTTTTGGGTGACCGTCAATTTACATGCACTCTAAGGAGAATCACAAGTAAGGAAATAACATCGAATTTAGCTTAATATAACACTAATATATTGTCATCATCCATTTGTATTGGATATAATTTGTGAAGAATTAACAGGATTGCGTGGAAAGGCACATCAATAATCTATCTCCATTCTGCCATTTATTGGTGAAAGGAATGGAATAATAACAGTTCGACTCCGTTGAATTAAATAAATTAACTTCTACGCGTACATCTTCGCATTGAAGAGCACTTGTTCACCTAAATAATCCCCGGGCACTTTTCCACTCAAGTTTATTCTGGTAAAAAAATATGTATAAGCGAGGAAGGAAGAAAAGGCATATGATTATTCTCTGATAGTGGTAATCTGTCTATTTTTGAAATTGAAATTTTCCTCTGTGAATTGTCATACAGGCGGTTTTACCTAATATTTTTCTTTAAGAAACGGTTTCGGGCGTAACTTTGTGGACGTCTTTCATAGTAGGAAAGTTAGATGAATTTTCAGCAAAACGTTTCCCACATGTAGGTTTATTTATCATGACCATGACTTCATTGCAGAGTTACATCTTCAGGTGAAAGATGTTACTCTGTAACGATACCATGGTCCTAATAAATAAATATACAGTCAGGAAAGAATAAAACTTTGCTAGTTCCACATTAATTTATTCAGCGAGTGAATAAATTAATGTGGAACTAGCAAAGTTTTATTCTTTCCTGACAGTCATGAAGGAGTTCCATCAAGTTACGCCTGAAACCATTGAATAAATATACACATGGAAAAAATTGTGCTGCACATTCATTTAACTTTCCTAATATTATTATAATATTTTTCTCTCCCCGGAGACTCATATCGTGGCCTATAATATTCTAGAAATTGGATGATTTTATTTATTTAGAGTACAGCTTTGGCCAAGAATTCCGATTGATATTTTTACTCTCAGATCAAGATAAAAAAACTGTTATAAGAGGTAAGCCAACTCGAGTAGTGGACCAGTAACCACGTGGGAAAAAAAGATAGCTTTATATTCTATTGCAGCAGGTGCACCAGTCCCCGTCAAAGGAGTATCTCGTAATATATTAAAAAGTGAATGAAAAGACAACATACCAAAGGTTTGGGTTGCAGTGGGTGGGTGGCTATAAGAAGATAGAGATGCAGCAGGCATGCCACGGACAGGGTACGTGTTCCCTTCAGTTAGGTCGGCAGGGTAACATTCCCTTGAATGCGGAAAGAAAGACTGAATTCGTCGGGGAAGGGGCTTGACGGGGAAGCGTACTTTTGCGTCTCGGTTTAAAGGCACCGCGGAGTGCCGTCCTCGGAAGGATTTAAGTAAGAGGCTTTGGGAAACCGTGGTACCTACGTCGTCGCTAAAAGCGAATGCTAAATATGTATTCAAAGTTCTCGCGCTCGAGGAATCCGGCGTAAACAGGTATTTATTGTCGAAGAGGATGTTTACGGTGGAGATGTGCATCAGAGTGGAAAGAAAATTATTATTTATTCCCTCCGGAGAAAATCGTTCGCATGAAAACATTCCGCAAAATGTTGTTAGCACTTGATATATTTGAATGCTTATTTTATCTTGCCACACTTGTAATCAAGTGGTATTTATCGTCGACCTAGATGTTATTCCATGTGAAAGCACCCACGGTAGGCATTTTTGAGGATGCTACTCCTTCTGAATAGATTAGCGGAATTAGACGAACTTGGTGTATAAAATGAAAAAAAAACATTTAATAAGTCGTGCAAGCGTTATCTAGCCATTATAATTACATTTTTTTAATCCATAAATTATGTTTAAATTACTTTATATTTTTATTTTAGAAACCAATTGATTACATTTTGATTCAAAGCTATGACTTATGCGAAAAGAATTTAAATTATAGTTCCTTATTAAATATACCCTGTTATTTTTTTTAGTGGTATATGTTAATTTCAACTTTTTGTGGAGGTGGAAAATTTGATAAGATGCAATGGCTTCCGGGCTTCTTCAATCTGTAAATAATCTAAATTTTGATGATGTGATTTTTTACTCTAGGCAGTGAATTGTCTTTAAGACTTAGCAATGCTAAAGGAAATATAATGACCAGCGGGATTAATAATATGAATAATAATATTTATAAATACTTTCCTCAATCAAACTACGTAGTATGGAAGTGTCCAAGAAGGTGCTGAAAACACTTCTATGATATATTAAGGAAGTAAACAGCCTATCCCGGTGGAAGACCTGAGAAGACTTCCTTTACATAATTCGCTGGGAAAAAACTAAATCTTACTTCACTCCTATGATATGATAATCATAGTTAGTTAATGAACAGTATAGTGTAGGTCAAGATAAGAGATATCTCTGAGTATCTTCAGTATCAGTGCGGAGTATCTTCATTGTCCATTGATACTTGTAATTAAGTAGATACTTATTCAGCTCATTTTGATATTTGAATAGTTCCAATGAACTTGAATGGGTGTTTTAATATACGTTTAATTCTATGTTTTCCTTATTATAATGTCACTTCACCATAGATGATTACAGGGTGTGTTTCAAATATGAAATACCGTAAATATCTGAAGGATGCTTTCATAACCTTTTTCTGCGTGCTACATGGTCATATTCGTGATAAATACGTTTCTTTTATTTGGATGCATTTGCAAACCATCTCAACCCAAGTACCTCTGAGGAGTCGTGTTCTCCCTTGCAGCAATGTGTCTTTGATTTCAGTTCTTGCATTTATTTGAAGTACGGTATATGTGCAAAACGTAATATATCTTGAAATCAAATCGAATGCCAACAAATCCCAGGTTAGTGGGTGCAAGTAAATCAAAGCTGCAGTTAAGTTTAGATCCTGCAAAAACTAACTTTGGAGATCGTCTTGTGACAAAATTAAAAAAATCCCTGAAGTGAATTCATACGGGTTCTTTATTCGTGTTTTATTTTTTTTTAATTTTGAGGCAATAATAATTATTTATAAACCAAAATTTAAAAATCGATGTTGACGGCTGATGCGGACGCAAAATTATAAAATTACGAATTAGCTGCTTTTAATAGTTTTATATTATTTTAACCATTACAATAATGGTTTTACGAAGAAGTGGCAAAAATGTAGACACATCATATTTGATATACCATATCAAAATTTGTTGAGACCACCCGTTTTTTCCGAATTTTGGCCATTAGTTTTTGATTTAACATGAACAATGGTCAAATGACCCCATGACGGCCGAAATAGAAACTCTATCGGTGCTAGTATCAATGAACTTCGCTACCTAATGTTGTTAGATATAGTTTTTTCTTTCTTTTAGTCTTCTACTTTTTATTTTTATTTACAAACTTATCTAAACTCTTTATTAGCTATTGCGCATTGTAAAACCACTTACATTTCCCTTATTAAAAACTAACGTTAATAAATACTTTTTAAATTACACTGCGTATTTTGCAATATTACGTAAAGTCATTTTCGTTGCGTCTCGTTTTCAATAACGTTAGCAGGATTTGAATATTTAACGCCATGCCAAGTTTAATTTGGCAAAACATTCACGAGTAATGTAAATATTGATGGACAGCATAAATAATACATGCGAAGTTTCGTCCTACTTCGATAATTGGTACTATAGAGACTGTGATAATTCTTACACATTTGTAGCACGATGTGGTTATGCACTGATGTTTAAAAAATTTCCCATTGCTATCTATGTTTAAATTGTGATGAGGAGAAATTAAATTTTGTTATTAGATTAGTTAATAACGTAGTCAGCCAAGGGGCGTATAATATTATTACTATTGCTTCATTTCTTCACTTACCAAATTGCTTACTAATTCCCTGTTCCTTTCGATAAAAACTGTAATTCTGCACCGACGTAATGTTGCTAGTGCTTTGAATTATGTGAAGGAATTAATGACATTTTTTCTCATTTTGAAAGCAATTGTACTAGTGGATATTTTGAGTAAACAAACGTAATTATAAATTCTTCATGGGTCTCCATTTTGTATTTCGTATTGCATAGAGAGGATCAACGGCATTCATTGAATTGTGTAATTTAATACGACGAGCTGTTTCTCCGTTGAATTTTACAATTGCGACCACCTCGTTATTCTGCGACGCATTTGCGACTCTACGTGACCAAATTTCTACTTTATCCAGGGTAGTTATCCAGGGTAGTTAATGTGACTATGATTATCACTCGGTAATATCGATTTAATCGGATCACATCTGTTTAATGTTTACATTATATATTTCATGTAATGTATTCCTTGATATGACAAAATTAAAGCATAAATTCTCTTTCGGCGTGAAAATACATTTGATTTCCCTTATTAATGCATTTTGGGTAAAATAAAACCTCTTTTATCGTCTCTACCGACGAATAATGTGGATTACATTAGAGGATACGCTTTTTACGTGAGGTACTACCAATGTAATTAATTATCAAAAGAACCCATGTTCGAACTCATTTTTACCCAGAAAAGAGGAATGTTCTTTTTGTGTTATCTAAGAATTCTTAATTTTCTCCTCAAGAGATCATGGATCTTTTACATATAACTAAATGTGATGACCATTATCTCATTTAAAGTTAATTACCATGATAATGTCGTTACAATATTCAAATTTTCCTGTTGAGTTCGCCCTTTTTGATTCGTCATAAAAACTCCTAGTACAAGACTCCCGCTGTATTTTGCACTTCAGCATTTAGAAGCACAAGCAGCTCAGAATAGGCAATCAATCTGCAGTATTGAAATATAAATATTAGGCATTAATTGACTTGGCTGATGAGTATAACGGGCTTCCACCCACTTGGAAAATTAGTGCCTTCCAAATTAAGGATACCTCCAAGGTGACACCACTCCTGGCCGGGAGCAACTAGCAGCACCTGTGGTTAGCAAATTGGAGAAAGCAAGCAAGCTGTCCATTGCTCATCGCTTATCGAGTTAATTACGAAAACCTTTAAACTTAATGACCTAGCTTTAGTTCGAGTCAGGCTATGTGTATCATGAACTAGAGCAATAGATAATGTTGGCATTACTGATACGTCAGATAAGGCTTTCTTTATATTTATATTTGTCTTTATATTTAAACGAAAGCCTGTATATTAAATGACCTAGCTTTAGTTCGAGTCATGCGATGTGTATTATGAATTAGCGCGATAGATAGTTTTTACATTATTGTTGCGTTAGATAAAGCTGCGTCTTTTTTGTTCAGTAAAAACAGTAAATACCCGGAAATTATCTCTAAAATTTGGAATTGCATCGTGTGCTCATTAATCGACCTATATTTATTTTCATTTTACATCTACATAAATAATTCCATGCATGGTTTCAAGCAATTCATGGCAATATAATAGGTTAATGTAATAGGTAAAATATCTATTCTGCTGGGTTGTATTGGATGCCAATGTGATATTCATGATGTTTCAAAATGTACTATAATTTTCGATAAGATAAGCTAAGTATACGGTGAGATCAAGCTCTTCAAATGACAATCAATGCATGCGCGAAACCTTTTGTTTGAAGAACGAACGTCAGAATCACTCGTATGAAACAAGGTATTTATCTTTATTTAAATGACCTTCTTGCTGTGAATGACAGTAGCCCTTGAGAAATCCGCTATTTTTCGTTTCCTAAGCGTTTACCTTAGATTGAACAAACGTCTGCTAGGGTTTCAGGAAAAGCAAGTGTTCATTAACATAATAATTGAGCGACCGATGCATGTTTTTGTTGAATAAAGTGAAAATGTTAGCCCCTGGTGTAACCTGAAGTGAAAAAATCTTTACTGCAACACAGAGAGTCTTCGTGTTGCTTTCCCTTGCTTTTTTCACATCGCACCAAATTTGCCAATGTTATTAAAATGAATCTCATGCTAGTGTTGCAAAGAGATTCCTATGTAAGTGCGTGAATATTGTGCGGAAAGAGAAAGCACACTCTTAGAAATTCCTGGCATAAAGCATATACCAAAAACAAATATTGACTCCCGCAGACGTTTTGCGATATGGATACAATGCATGCCGACGGCCCTGTTTTTCCAGCTCTAAATCTGAGAGCCATCGGAACTTCATGGCTCTAATTGAAGTGCCCGCGCAATAAAGAAACGGGAATAATGTAAACAGCAGGAATCATCGTGGAAATGGCGAGAGCGTGTTGATGAGCCAGTAAAATGTTTGCTTCCGATAAATCTCGGGTCTCCTGGTTTTCCTCGTGGAACGAGATCTCCGTTCGGGGTCGCGTGTTTGCGGAGGCGAATTAAATTCCCGGTGCTGCGCTCTGGCGGTTCAGGCTGGAGACGGAGGACGGGGGGCGTCAGCGGAGTGACCGTAGCTTGCTTGCTGCTGTGGAGGTCATTTGCGGGAGCGACACCAGTGCTATGGATGGACGAAAGGGGCGATATAAAATCTAGCGGCCCTCTACGTTAAGGACTGTGCACACAAAAAAGCTTCGATAGTGACTGGGCTGGGAAAAAAAAGAATATGGAGCTGCATGCATCACTGTAAACTGTTCATCAAACGGGTTGTCATCCGTGCAGAGTTTGTTGTTTTTTTGTCACTCGTCGTCCTCGAAACTGTGAAGCATCTAAACATATTTCTGTGCGATTTGCTGGAGTGTAAGGCAGAGATAACGTGGAAAAGTTAAGTGAATTTTAGAATTACTGGTATAGCCGTAAAATTTAGGGCACCATTGCTACATTTCCAGATTTTTTTCGGGAATTTAGCTTTACTTAGTCTTATTCTAGTCCTGTACTACATTACGTTTTAGAGTACTTACTTATATTTATTTTATTAAAACGTATTTCCGTTCGGTTTCACTTAATTTTCTTGATTACTTAAATGCATTATTAGGTAATAGTGTTTTAGCGATTGTTCATATTTCTGCCAGTGTCAATAATTGGTAGTTCTCTAATAGTTGGTAGTCTCTCTAATAAGTACTTGAAAATCAAGAGATAGTTCCTTATTCTGAATCAATCTTTCATGTTTATGCTAGAGGGTTTGTGAACATGGGTATACCATAAACGAATCCCCTTTACCCTGCTGAGATAGGTTTTTAGTTCTAGTTCAGTTAGCCATCATTTCAGGTTGGTTAGTTAAGCCTAGTTCATATCGGAATCCTCGGGCTTTGCCATTACCACGAATATGAAAAAATATTGAGAGATTTATCAGGAACTGAAGGTTTATTGCTTCAGCTGTCAATATTTCCTTTGCCATATGTAGTTGAACCGGAATAAGCTCCTTTCAGCTCAAACGTCTGTTGAGGACTGGTGCCGTCAAGTACTGAATTACCTACGATGTTCAGGAGTAAGACTCACGACCTTCCGTCAAATAACTGCCAGGAATACGTTTAAATGGTAAGGATTAAATTTAAAAGTTTTTGTCTACGTGCTGATTAGGTACGTTAACAAGAAATACTTTGAACCGGGTGAGACAAGAGCATCCTCCCGAGTTACAGCCGGACGATTTTTAATGTTATAGATTTCGAGATGACAACCAAAATTGAATCCTCTTTTTATTTTAATTTTTGTTGATAATGTAGTAAAATGAGTGCCGATAACAGCTTTGAATTTAAATTTTCATGGATAATTACTGACTTGAACAAACCGTTAGGAATTTCATATTAGTGGTGCTACACTGATAAGAAAAGCAATTGAATGTCTCAACATTTCAATATTTGTAAATGTTACTCCTCCAAGTGATGGAATTCCTTCTTCTTGGAAATGGAAGCCAAAAAAGATAGAAGGGATTGATTCTGAGGCTAGAGTTCAGGATTTCCTATCTAAAAACCCATATTCGAACCCAGTGGTAGGGCATAAACACATTTAACTATAAAGCATATCCTTCTTTTGTCCATGTTGAGAGCAGTCCATTGATTCGCCATAAAGATCTCCGTGTCACTCGGTGTAACTTAATTTGTAATCCAACAGTTCGAAAAATATTGACTGCTTTTCACGAGCTCCTTCAACGAACACTACAATTTTTGAAAGATTGAATTTCAATTTCCAATATTGTTATTTTCATATTAATAACATCCAAAGTCATCTTTCTATTTTATTAACGCAATATAGTAAACCCGTATTTTTTAATATCCATTAAAAACAATCAAAAACTAGCTTTTATGAAATATGATGCTACTTTGAAGCAATTTACCTAGCTTAAAAACTAATTCTGTGAAAAATCATACATTCTATATGATGCCCCAGACATAATGCTCCGTGAACCGCATGTTCAAAGTGACTTTCAAGAAAGTCCAAAAAAATTATTTTGTCTGCCTATTTTCTGACCCGGACCACTGTGCAACAGTTCCCATTTGATCACGAAAGTGTGCTCGGCCCGACTACGGAGGTGTGATCCTCATATTCGTCCTAAGTGCTATTGCCCCTGTCTGTAAGTTACTGGCAGTGAGTGCAAATTGGGCGTAGCCGTGGATACATGTCAAACTTGAGCATATTCAGCTTTAGTGATAAATGTAGCGATGTCTTGACGTTTATCCCTACTTGCATGGTGACATTGATCCTTGTTTGACAACGTGTCGATTACCTACTATACCTATCGACCCATATTGCCACATATGTTCGTGCTTACACATTGAAGCGCTACCTGAAGTAACACAAAGACTACTACTATATAAATTATTCACATAAATAAATCCCTTCTGTTACTAAAAGACCTTTGCTCGAGATCATTGAAATCGATTCTTTACTCATCAAATTCAGAGTCTGGTTTTCTTTTCTAGCCATAGGATGACTTGGGCGATTTTTTCCCTTTTTATTCATAGGGCCGTAATTAATTGCGCTCGTAGACGAGGGAATGGGTTGGTTAGGAAAGAATCCACCCACTTTCTTGGGAGGCAGAGAATTGGGATGGGGGGGTCTTAGTGGGGAGGGGGTTGAAATGGTGGTGGTGGGAGGAGAGGCTAGCAGAGTCTTAAGCGGATTGATGAAGCGGCAATTGTACGGGGGTTTGGGGGGAGGGGGCGGGGAAAAGATTTTTTAGATGAGGCTGAGGTGTGGGATGTGTAATGTTGGGAGAGGATTTGGGGAAAGGTAAGTCTTGGCATAAGGGTTTGAAGGCAAGGCGAAGGCAAAGGGGGGTTGGGTGGACCGTTGCAAGGGGTGGAAATCATTTTTTTCTTTTCCTTTTAATTGGCGGGATTTCTTTCGGGTCTCCCGGTAGACTATCGTTTGATTGCGATTTCGTCCTGAGCATATATTTTCCCTCCCTCAATTCATCCCTCTTAGCCTTCCCTCATTTCAATCAAATATCTCTCTCTTAAACTAATCGCCTGGATTGCCTTATTCGAAATGGAGGGAAAGGAGGCCATCGAGTGGGATGTATGGACGACTCATTTAACAATGGAGCGCAATTAGTCAGATCTATAATGCAATCTCGCTTCTTGAGCGACATCGAATTCATCAGAATGAGAGTATAACTAATCGACCGAGGCGCATATTCCAGCAGATAAAATCATCAGGCATTCTAGTTATTAAAAATACACGTTATCATTTTATTTGTTTTACGGATTATAAACTGAATTTACGCTAAAATATTAACAGAGTTTATGATGAAGATTTTGTCATAAAGTCAGTCATGAGGTTATTCCTATTTGATATGCTATTTTGCTCGGTTTATCTCACTGTAAAAGAAGTATATGAATGAACTAAAATGCAAATATCTGCCGTGAATTTAGTGTTCCATCTTTCCCCGCAATTCAGGTAAAATTATAAAGTATCTCTAATGTTTTTTACTAACACAACCAGGATTCCCTGAAACGAATAAAAGATAAAATTATTTATGCGAAACAAAATAAATCTTTTAATAATGCTCCTACATATTTTTAAAAAATTCCCCCGAACGCAAAATGCTTGAATATTACTGAATAATTGTTTTTATGCAGCACATGCTAAGCATTTAAATTTTACCGAATTTTAAGCTATCTAACACAGCTTCTGTCGGAAGAAAACTCCGTGGGATTTTGTGCAAATAATATGGATAGTTACGCGTACTGTACTTAATTTTATTTTAGAGAATGCCTGCGTCTGTGCCCAAATTAATTCTACATTTCATTTTTCTGGATCTTAAGAAACAGCAATGAATATACTTGCGGTTGCCGTATTCTCTTCAGAGTATTCATTCATCTCCGAAGTGAGTTAAAGGGCTGTTTGTTTTGTGAAATAATACATTCCCATACGCAACATTGAATACATTCCCTGGGACCCCATTCCCCTATGTGCATAGTATCTATCGCTTTCCATTCATCAAACACTTTTTCCTCTTTGTCTATTGCTGTATTTACTACCCTTCATTTTCCATCCTATTAATGTTCTTCGCCACTTTACCATTTTTGTTGTCTTCATCAGAAAATTTCATCGCTCTTATTCCGATTTCTCACTTTTTTGTTCTCTTCTAAGTACTTTGTCACGCTCTTCTATCCCGCCGAAGTTGTCTGTAAGCGGAGTGCTCGTTTCTGTCCCAATGGCTTAATGCTAATAAAAAATTGCTTAATGGCTTACGGGGTGAACTACTCATATCCTAATCGTATTACAACGGACAACTCTGTAAGTAAGTCGAGCATGAGAAGAACATTGTCTCTATAATACGTGCTGGTGCTTACAAGTTGTGCGTACGCTTTTTGTAAAGTTTTAAGGTATTATGAGTGATCCTTTCTTTGAACATGATAGAGATTATAAACGTATTGTATTTGATACATTATTTGATGTATTTGAACATGATAGAGATTATAAACGTACGAAACACCTTTGAAGCAACAATCAAATGAAGAAAAATTGTGACGAAAAACTATTATTTTACTTTAGGACTTCTCGGTAATCAAATAAATAATTATTTGAGGCTTTCAGTTGGAATAATTGTCTCTTGTCGTATGCTTAAAACGTCTTCGTAGCCGAGAGTTTTTTTATTAAAACAAATCCATTATGGAAATCAATATTTTTTTAAAATAATTTAGAAAACGTATGGACTAAAATTAGTTGCATTTCTTAAACTATCTGTGGTTCAACTCTTTCTTCTATATTGATGAGCTACATCTACATACGACTTTTCGAGCCACCGCAGAGGCATGTGGCTTCTTAGGACACCAGCCATGGAAGGAGAGGGAGTAGGGAAAAGGAGGCGGGAAGAGGACGGAGGTGAATTGTGTGTTAACGATGTGCCTTAAGATAGTCTTACGCTTTTATTCTTATAAACACTAATGACGTGAGTAAAGAAGGAATTTTCATACCATTCAGTTCGGCGGTGCAACTCTCTGATTTTGCCACTCCTATCAGCTCTAAATATTTAGCACGGGGTTGAAATAATATTCTGCGTGCCCTACTGAAACTCGCCAAATATTCAAGTAACCTAACACTTGAGTGTAGCCTCTGAGTCTCATACGTATCGTGCGGCTTTCCTTTGTATTTTATTTACTTCGAGAATTAAATCTTTCTCTTCAAGGTTCCTAATGCTCGGCCGTATTCGAGATGTGGCCTTACTAGAGGATTGCAGCACTTATCACCTGAGAACCCTCTTTCTATTCACTTGATAAACTCTATTTTTTTCAATACATCGCTACAAATGTTTCGAATGAGTTTACCCCACTCTAGGTCAGAAGTCACGATTTTTTCTTCGGTATTTGACTTAATCTGAATCCTTATAATGAACACCTCCGAAGTTATGGTCATGGTGTCGTTGTGATTTGTTCGTAGTTAATGTACTGCAGTGAGCTAAGGTTACGTCGAGCCCCCACTCAAATTACTGTGAGTTAACGCTGTTTAGGTCCGATGAGAGAACCTCTAAGCCAGAATTTGTGTTATTTTAAGCACACCTCCGTATCTCATGGAAAACGACTCATTTTTGGCAAATGCTTTGAAAAGTATTGTATAAATGCCCGATAATTTTTTTCATTATAAATATGGCATTTATTTCTTTTAAAATATTAAAAATTAATTGAATTTCATGTCCAGCCATTTATCCCTGAAACTACCTTAGTTTATCTGAAGTGTATTCTATTGTTATTAAATGAAGAACTGAGCAAAGACTCGGAAAGTTGCCATTGACAATGCGATGCTGTTTGCCGAGCCGTTCCATCACCGAGAAGGAGTGCGGAGAGTTTGCATAGGTAATCCCTGTCTGTCGGATTTCCTTTAGAGCCGTCTTATTTCATTTCTCATCATTGCTGACCACTCGTTTCCACGTGAATTCCAGAAGTCCCTTCGCATTTAACTCCATGCTATATTTTCTTGTAACTTACTCCTGCGGAAATTTTTTCTTTCGCCCTCCGAGGCTTCTTTTACTGGAAGCAGCGTTCCCGGAAGTACTTCATCTCGAGTTATTAGTCTCGCTAATTTATAGCACATGAAGAGCCACGCCAGGCTATTAATTTCCATAACGACTATCTTTTTTATTCAGTTGTCACCATCTGTAGTGGTAGTCTCAAATGTCCTAGCATTTTAACATTTACTTATTCATCCTTTGAAATTTTTCCATACGTTTTTTCACATTTCACGGAGCACTTTGAAGGCAAGATTTATCAAGAATACAGATAATTATGATGGGCTAGCAGTTTTGGTAGTAACGTAGTTTTTACACGGCTGCATGAAGTATCTGTAACTATTCCGATTGATATCGCAAAGAAAAAAATCAGGAATACCTTATTAGAATGTTTGAAGCTGTAGTCTTCGAAGAGACTGTGACTATTTGTTGCATGGAGTTAGTAATCAATGGTACATATCGTTGAAGATTTTTCATGGTGTTTTGTACTTCAATGCAGCATAAAGTGTTCAAACCCTGTAGCTAATTCCTCAAAGTAATTTAGTCAAAAAATGCATATTCTACAAATCGTCCCATCCTGCGTTTTAGTTCCATGTGGCGACCTATGCTAAATTATTTTGTGAAGTTACATGCGTAGAGAACATCATAAAATATTAGCAGAAACCACTCCTATCATGGTCATAAATATTTCGCTAAGTTGAGTGCGCGCAGAATACATATTTAAGCAGTGAATTTCAAATTTGCTTCCCTAGTAATTGAAACGATGAAATAAAAACAGAATATTACCACGTAACCAATAATTTATTTTTAAAACATCTCGTTTTGAGTGGTCAGTGGTGTGGATGAGGATGAACTCTGCGTTAATATTGTCATTGCAATGAGATCACGAATAAGATCCCCCTGGATGGAAAAATAATCTCATATTAAAGCACATCTGTTTCTAAGTTCCCCTTCTGCATTGCCTCTTCCCTCAGAGGCTTGAATATTTAGCAGTTGCCATCATTTTTTACAATAATGCGTGATTTAATGAAAAGAGAGATGGCACTTTTCCACAAATTTATTGAAGTACAACGCGTTTCGACCGTTAGGTCATTTTCAAGTACACTGAGTGGTTTTGGAAAATAGGAGCTGTATTTATACAGGTCGGATGAGTGGGGGTGGGAAGTGGAAAAGGGTGGATGAGGAAGGGGGGGGGATGTGCCATGTGGTTGTGCACTTGGAGAATGGGATGGCAAGGAGTGGGGAGTGGCTCATGAATGTTTGTTCATTCATTAAGTGAATGTCTCCTTCTTGCACAATTTCCAATTTTTCCTGAACGTCGAGTCTTCGGCCTTTCCTCTCCACGTGGACGATCTCCGGGTCAAAATCACACGAATGATTTTCTATAAGGAGATGTTTCGCCACGAGTGAGGTGGTATCTCCTTTCTCCCAGCATTTTTTGTGTTCTTTCAACCGGGTGGTGAAGCTCCGGCCTGTTTGACCGATGTACACTTTTTCGCAGTCCTTACATTTTATATTGTATACACCAGACTGTTGAAGGGGATGGATCTTATCTTTCGTTTGACAAAGTAGCTTTTCCAAGGTGACCGGATTGTAAAAACACGTTCTGAGTTTATTTTTTGGGATAAGTTTGTCGACTTTGTATGATATATCGCCAATGAACCGAATTTTGCACCACGTTTTGGTTTCGGGTGGGGGCAGCACGAGGGCAGACAAATTGATTAAGGCGACGTCGCGTTGTTTTTTATTTAAAAGTCTGTCTATTAATCCGTCACTGTAGCCATTAGCTAGAGCTATGTGTTTAATTATGTTGAGTTCTTTTGTGAATTCCACCGGTTGAAGGGGTAGCGATATTAGTCTATGAATTAATGAGTGGAATGATGCCATTTTGTGCGCTATGGGCCGGCCGAAAGGCCGAAGACTCGACGCTCTGGAAAAATTGGAAATTGTGCAAGAAGGAGACATTCACTTAATGAATGAACAAACATTCATGAGCCACTCCCCACTCCTTGCCATCCCATTCTCCAAGTGCACAACCACATGACACATCCCCCCCCCCCTTCCTCATCCACCCTTTTCCACTTCCCACCCCCACTCATCCGACCTGTATAAATACAGCTCCTATTTTCCAAAACCACTCAGTGTACTTGAAAATGACCTAACGGTCGAAACGCGTTGTACTTCAATAAATTTGTGGAAAAGTGCCATCTCTCTTTTCATTAAATCAGGATGTCATTCCACTACATCTCGCCTGCCTCAGTTACTTTTAATAATGCGTGTGTTTTTATTACTGAATTTTATGTTGGGAAACTTAAGTCTTTTAGAATGTAGATGTGTAAATGATTTGGTGGGTAAGCTCGCTATTTAAGAAGGCGAACGAGGAAGTATTGGATGCAATGAGGAATTAAAGGAAATCATTGGTGGGAAACACAACACTTCTCTATAAGTACGTTAGCAAAACTAACGTACTTATAGAGAAGAAATCGCAGTCTAAAGAGGGGAGAACGCTTGGTAAGTGTGGGAAAGGGATATTGAGAACAAATACATGTGACATTATGAAAAGGGTATGGAGACCTTATGAGACGTTTGTTAGCGGTAAAGTAGATAGCTGTGTGTGGAAGAGTTTATGAGTGGGTGACCCCCGAAATGAGATATAGAGGTCGAGCCCTTCCTGATACTTATCAAACAACTTTTTAATTACAGATTATGATAAATCATTTGTAATAATTCACAAGACCTAGAATGATAGGATTTGTTAAGAATTAAATTCAAAAGAAGAAATGGAAAAGATAAATAAAAGTACATAATGTAACTTGTAACTCATGCCCTACAGTTTATATTGGTCAGACTGGACGGGGCTTTACCATACGGCTTAAAGATCATGGAATATGCCTAAGGAATGGAAATGACAACTCCATGATAGCCAAGCACATCATGGAAACTAACCATGACTGCAACATCCAACCAAAAATACTGCATTTAGAAAGTAAAGGAAACAAACTAGATATTTTTGAGTAGCTTGAAAAATTCAACGCAGTATTTGTCAAAATCCGCTTATGAACGAAAATATATTGCAATCCCACTCCTCTTTACTCTCCATCAGATTCCATAAATAGTAGCTTCAGCCTCCCCGTCAATATTTCCACCCTTTTTGTCACTCCCCAACAACAATCTTTAAATATGTAAATATTATTTGTTTAGTATTAGAACCGTGCTTGACAATGATGTAAATACATCAAAACCGGTCGTATAAACCTATATTTAATATAATATATATAGTGGAAAACTGCTAATTAATTCCATTCCTAATGAATCAATTCCACCACATCTTCCCTAAGACAATTTTATTTATTTGATAGGACATTTATTGATTTTACATCATATTTTGTGTTTGTGAACAAATATGGGTAATTATCCTTTTGGATGCCGCAAGAGCCAGTGGCATGGGGGCTCTTCCTTATATTTGTCTGTTTTACGGATGTTGCGTTGGGTCATTGAAATAGCATATATGCCAACTTGTATCTCGTGTCATCAGACCCTCGGACTGCGGGATACGTATTTATTCGTTTTGTCGGGTGACTGTGGGAAAAACGTACTTGAACGATTAACCTCTTCCCTCTTCAAGGATCGCTCCAAGTTCTATCGCTCAACTTTTCCTAGCAAGCTTGGAATGCTGGCACTTTCTTATTATTCCAGAGTGGGATACTCCATTACAAGGTAATTACGAAAGAGCGCATGTTCCTCGGATGGAGGTAATGAGTGTGTTGCCTGCTTATTTTCTTTTCATTGACTCGAGCTCTCATCTGAAATTCTTTGAAAATTTGAAAAGGCCAGCATTTACCGGCTGGAAATTCTCTAAGTATTTATTTGTGTCAGTTTTCATTTTTTCTTATGCTGTTTGCACTGTCTTCTACGCTTAGTGGCCTTATAGGTATTCTTTATTAAATCACAATCTGCGATTCACCTTTGAAGTTATTATTTGCTAATAAGGATAAAATTTCAGTGAATTAGATGATTTTTGACATCATATAAACAAAAAAGCAAGAAAATCAACTTTGTAGTTTAAAAGTTTCTTATAAAATCAATGACAAATTTATATAAAAATAATAAATTCTTGGCCATATCATCTCCACTGGTGCTCAGTTTCGACCGCTCTCCCCTGCACGCGGGAAAAGGTCAACCCTGATTATATGGGTCGACCTTACTCTACTCCCTTGCCTGTGCTATGGAATGGTGAATATGTTCCACGTACAGTGGTAAGGGATAAACGAAGCTGCCGTGCCTTAAGGGCCAGTTACGATTGGCGTCAACGTGACCCCAAACTTCAACCGTGGAATCAGTACGTTTGTGTTTACGGAAGTGTTTACGATAGCACGAAAGCGACAACCGTTAATATTAAACGTCAGCTTCAAAGGTCAATCTGTCACAACTATCGAGGTCACGGTTGACTCCAGCCCGTGCGCCGTACTTGTCTTGAATATAGTCATTCTTATTTCAGTTATTTTATTTCTCGCGTTTCAATGGTATGGTACGCTACTGATAATCGACAGCTATAATATAAGTGCATTTCTATAGTGGTGTAATTATTTCAGTGCACTATTCCGTTAGCACATTGATTGTAATCCACTTAAGTTAGCATCTCATCTCTTTATTTACGTTTGTAGCATTGGACTTGACGAGATGCTGCGCAGCCGTAGATTCAGCGCTCAAGTTCCGTTTGATAGGTGATTGTAAACCGATATAGAGAACATAATTCCAAATATGGGTTAACTTTTCAAGTCGACGCCCGTCATAAACTAAGTGTAAGGGTTAACTTGGTAACTTTGAGTGGCTATCGTCTCACCACCCAGTCCCTCCATATTGAGTTAAGTAAGGTATTCGATTAGCGTCAACTTAAAACCTTAGCCGTGAATTGGAGAAATTTTTGCCGACAATAGTCGCCCAACTTTTCTAAATAACAGCTGAACAGCCTCACGTATACAATTCACCAATGTGAATGTAAATACAAAGATGATACGCTTCCTTTCATGGATTACGATATGCATGCATGCAGTATAATGGGTGAAAATATTTGTGCTGCTTAAACTACAGCTGAACAGCCTCACGTATACAATTCACCACTGTGAAGTAAATACAAAGATGGTACGCTTCTTTTCATGGATTACGATATACATGCATACAGTATAATGGGTGAAAATATTTATGCTGCTTTGGTGATTATTGCAATAATATAAGCCGATTTTTACTGGCACACCACGCCGTGGAAACTGGAGAAATAAATGACAAGAAGTCTGACAAATGGCTGACTATATTTAATGCACGGACTTTGCTGGCATTGACGTCAACTGTGACCGTGATAGTTAGAACTGGCTGAACTTAGAAGTTGATAGTTAACGGTCCCTGCTGTTGCTTTCACTCAACACTTTAGTAATTATACAATTTTACTGAATTTACGGTGGAAGCGCAAGTTAACGTTAACGCCAATCGTACACCGATCTCTACATTTTCTGTATGGTCGTATGGGTCGCTCTCATATTGTTTCCTTCACTTTCCGAGGAGCTCGGATGCAGTTCGTGCAGCCCTAAGAAGAAGGTTAGCCCTTTCCCTCTTGATCGCTTCTTCTGATCGAGCACTCCTTGGGTTGGCTTGCTCTAAGAACGGACCCTGTCGGATCTCTATGCATATGCATGGAAATGAGGCCGCTTTGAAACTTTGCCCGGGATTTTTCATTAAACTTCATCCCTCGGCCTTCGTCTCTTACCTCTTTTTGCATCACCCAAGCAGGCGGCCCCTGACTCCTTGAGCGTTGGTCTTCTTGAGGGCTTGATCGTTTTATTTTCACTGAGAAAAAATATTACAATGAGCGTGCAATTAATAATTTTCATTAGGCACACGGCTGGGTGCTGTATCGGTGCCGATCCAGGTGGATCCCAGAATAACATTTCTTACGTATTTCCTCATTCTCAAATCATCAGTCGTAACCAATCAAAGTTTCATTACATTTATTTATTTCCGCACAAATATTCTGCATATCTTTTATACATAATTATGTTAAAATTCCACGTAGCATCGCACGAATCTTACGAATGTGTTGAATACAAGTCGTTCTTTACCTCTACCTTTAACAGTTTAAACCATTAACACCACCGTAGATCCTTGTTGGTATTGTTGAAATATGAAGCCACGGAAAACATAAATTTGTGTTTATTGAACCGGGGAAATAATCCGCAATGCGTGTTCTTTTTATGATGATGCTCTTGTCTATAACCCTTTTAAAACGTCTAAAACTCCCTTTTATCTCCCACTTGATAATGAGCTGAATTATTCCCTGCGGATTGCTCGAGTCAAAATTTATCTGATTTCCAACCGAGTTTTGAAGTCAGACAAAGAATTTTCGAAAGTTAACTTTTCCATCGCCTTGAGAGTGGTGTGAAATATTTTGGTGAGCTAGCCAACGGAAAGTTCTTTTGCATCTTTTCGTATTTTCAAATATTTATCCCACATTAGCATATTCAACTGTTACTGTTTTTCCTTTCCCACCAACCAATTTTTCTCACTCCTCTTATTCCTTCCACCAACGTCCTAAACTCCTGAATCATTCTCAATCTATTCTCGTTCTTTCTCCTTTTTACTTCGGTTATCTTCTCCTTTTCCAAACGAAATTTTCAAAGGTCTCCATACCTGATCCCTAAGTCTCTGACCAATATTTCGAACCATGCAACTAACCGTAAATAATGTCTATACTCCTTTATTCACGGTTTAATCTAGGCACGATTAATCAATAACATTTTCGAAGATGACGATTTCGGGTCAAAAATTTTTTTTATGTGCTCGCTGCTGAACTCTTTTTACCCCCAAATGTGTAATTCTTTATCTGGTCTCGAATAAGTTAGCACTCTCTCTTTTTTCCATGTCTACCCTAGCTCTCCCAAGTCGTTTGTGGCTGAAAACGTTGATATTGCGGATGAAAACTGTTTCAATAATTTTTTGTCAAACTCTGTTTTGATTTTGTTGCGAAATCAAAATTTAATGTTAATTGTAAAATTTCCAAATTTTCTGGCATCGTAGTGTTTTTTCCGTCATCTTGAAGGAATTTCATCAGTTAAAGCCACAAACTGTTCCTTTATTTTCTACAAACGTTGAGACCCAAATGACGTGCTCCAAACGAGAGAATGGATAAAAGTACTATGGCAACTGAAATCATGATGTGTACTATGTGTATTTTGAATTTAATGTTAACAATCGTGAGATTGAAATATATTTTGATTTGTGGTTTTCACAAACGTTTTCGCGTTTCCCTTAACTCCATTTATGACTTTTGATATTATTGTGTTTTCACCTAGAAGCCACTCAATACATAGTTCACGATCCAATTACAGATTGATTGCGTTACCATTTTCGGTAATTTTAAATTATTTCCTATAATATTACTCCTTGTGAAGAGAAAGAGCTTGCTAAAACAGTAATTGCGCTAATCTTGGTTGTCTCTAGTAATTTTCCTGCTTTTCTGTCATTTATAGTAGTGTTAAGTAGTTGGATAAAAACGAAATGCTTCAGTTATTCCCATTTAACTGTTGAGAACTTCATTAGACCCATTTGTGAGGTGATATGTGGTATTTGCTCGCTGCATTTGATTACATCGTTGAAAAGAGCATCTAGTTAAATGGGGTAGCATTAATTTCCTCTATTATCCAGTTCAGGGGAACTTGAGTGATGTTTTGTCATGAATTTATTCCTCTAATTAATCCTTACGCTTCGTTAACGAGGATTAGTAATTATTGAGAACATGAATATGGATTGGATTCATTTCGCTGGTTTTTATTCGCTGATAGTAAATATAAATCTCAGCGCGTAAAGAAGGTTTTTCAAGAACTATCTTAACATTTAACTGTCACCATAAGAGTTGGTGTTTACGGTTGTTACTGTTTGTGTGAAAGGTTATCGGTATTAAGGCAATACCGGTGAGCTCAAGCTATAAAGTTTATGCGGTGACTATCTTCAAATGGAAGAGGAATCTTTTTATAGCCCGTTAAATGCTAGGATTGCTCAAGAATATCGGAGATATTATGACGAGAAGTTGAGTGGAGCTTTATTTCAGGAATGGGTGGCAATGATAGTCGGCAATATAAAAAGCGGGTACCGTAAAACTCATTCAAGGTATGGATTGAAGTCGGTAAGTACGCTGTATTTCAACGCAAAAATTGTAGATTCTTATCCTAAAACATTCGCCGTTTTTGTGAAAAAAGTGAGCTGTAAATTTTGAATCACTCGTCTTGTAGGAGCAAATGAAAATTACAACTTCTCACAATCGGACTTCTTCTATACAACATCCTAGCCAGCTGAACCGGAAAATGACGTAAGCGTGATTAAAAGAATATGATTTATTCGATTGACCTGACTTCCTATTTGATATGGAATCTCTAATTGAAATTACTCAATAGGGATTCAAAACTGGAGGAAAAAATTATAAAATATTATTGTTTAATCTCACTGTTTCATTGATAGCCTGAAGACTCTTTGAAAGGCATACACAGATACATTTTGCGCACATTTACATGGTAATAGATGACTTGCTACCCCAGGGGTCGGCAACCTTTTGAGACGGAAGAGCCAAAAGTTACAATTTTCAAAATTTCCCAGTTTATAAAGAGCCACTAACATTTTCATTAGCAATTATATGTTATTTAATTAGTATTAGTTATATCAATTTGATTTTTGATTTAAAATAATAGCTTTAAATATGAAATAATATTTATTCACATAAAAACATACAAATGTTTCGCACAAAACATATTAAAGTATTTTAGCCAGATCTGCTAATATAATAAAATTAGTAATCAAATAATATAACTATAATTGTTGATAATATTTACAATAGTGACATCAATGGGAGCATTGGCCTTGCATGCCTTTGGAAAGTTTGGTTAAATCTGGCACAAAACTTGTTGTTTTCAGTTTCAAGCACGCCTCTAGATTTTGATTTGTTAGTTGACTTCTTACTTTACTTTTTATTATATTCATGTAAGAGAACGCTTGCTCGCACGAATATGTTGACCCGAAGATCGTCAGCACTCCAAATGCCAACTTCTTCACCTCACTGTAGCATTCTGGAAGACTATTCCATGCGTCAAATATGAGTGCCTCAACTCGTGGCATTTCTTTTAGAGCTGTTCACTTGTGCAGCATAACGTGCATGCTTTTCTGGACCTCCAACTCTTCTAACTTGCTCTTGAGTTCTGTGAACTTACCACTCCACAAATTTTTGGTTTTCAAATCCAGCAATTGCATTTGAAGCGAACCAGCATCAATTCCAAATGGCTCAATGTTGATCTCATTTGTATTTGTGTTGAGAGGATTTATTATGAACGTCAGAGTACTTGCGTTTGTTTTGAATTGCTCAAATCTCTCAGCGAATCCATCCTTCATTTTGATAATAGTAATGCTGAAGTAATTCGTGTCAATAGTTGCATTGGTTTCATCGCGATATTGCTTCAGATTTTCGAAATGAAGTAATTTACTACTCTCCATGTCTTCGACAAAAAGAAGTAATTTATTTTCGAAACAAACAACTTCTTCAAGCAAGACATAGGCTGGACTTCCCTTTCCTTGCAGTTTTACATTTAGCTCATTTAGTTTCTTTGTGATATCCACCATGAAGTTGAATTTTTGCAGCCATTCTGTCTTCTTTCAATTCGGGATGGACAATGCCTTTTTCATTGAAGAATGTTTTTATTTGTCTCAAGCAAGAAGCAAAACGTTTCAACGCGTTACCCCTGGAAAGCCATCGCACTTTATTATGCAGAAGTAGGTCAGAATACTGGCTTTCTATTTCTTCAAGAAATTCCTTAAACTGGCGATGGTAGAGTGCTTTTGCCAAAATGCTGTTAATGATATTAATAACCAAGTTCATGACCTCAACCATTTCGGTCGGAAATGTTTGGGCAAAAAGCGCCTGATGATGCATTATGCAGTGAAACGTTAAAATTTCGTGGTTTATTTTTTGCTGAAGAATCGTTGTTACCCCTTTTTTGTATTCCTGTCATACTTCTGGCTCCATCAGTTGCTATGGAAACGATTTTATTTATATCGATTTCATAGTCTTCCAGGCATTTTTGCACAGCATTTGCTATATCTTTTCCACGAGTTTGCCCTGAGAGCGGCAGCAATCCAAGCAGTTCTTCTTTTGGACCTTGGGACTACATATACCTGACGAAAAGGGTAACTTGTGCCGTGTATTTTATGTCACAAGACTCATCCATAGCAAGTGATAAAGCAGAAGCCAGTTGAATGTCTTTCACTTGCATGTGTGTTACATTTGAAGATATTTTAGAAGTTCTATCTGGTACTGTTTTAGCAAATAGTGTCAAATCTTTGATTTTCTTCATGATTTCGGTTTTGTTTTTGAAATCACGAAACAGTTCTTCAGCTCCACGTATGAAACAATCTTTGACGTACTCACCATCTGTGAATGGTTTCCCTCTTTTTGCAATTTGTAGTGATATTGCGAAGCTTGCCAGATTTATATTATTTGAAGATTGC
The DNA here is from genome assembly GCA_963573305.1 of Pyrrhosoma nymphula. Classification (NCBI taxonomy): domain Eukaryota; kingdom Metazoa; phylum Arthropoda; class Insecta; order Odonata; family Coenagrionidae; genus Pyrrhosoma; species Pyrrhosoma nymphula. Next base: position 73,630,318 of record OY754337.1, read on the forward strand.
GCCCAGTTACTTAGCATAGAACTCGACTGTTAGTTTTGTTTTTGAAGCTGTTTAACAGCTTTTTTCCTTGCGTCACCGGTTGGATATTTAGCAGCGAATGGGGTATGTTTTGTAGTGAAGTGTCTCTCCAAATTTGACTTCTTATTGTGTGCAAGTTTTTCTTGGCAAACGAGACAAGTCGGAAGGCCATCTGTGTTGCATATGAACGCAAACGACTCCGTCCAATCCTGATTAAATTCTCGATTTTCTTCTTCAGTTCGTCTCTTCTTTTTATCAGATGCCATTCTGGGGGCGGAGCTGAAATAAAGATTTTTAAAATTTTATTTAGCTATCTAAAACGGCGTTAATAAACCGTTAATTAAATAGAATTTCGTTAATTGCTAATCTGTAAAAAAGTCAGCGTATGGACAAGTAGTGTTCCTCCGGACAAAATCATTTTTTTTAAATTATCCATAGAAGCATTTTTTTCTTTTTATACCACATTAGGTGCGGTAATGCATGCCAAGATTTTCTTTAGGATCGGTAATTTTTTTCATTTTTTATCAATTATTATGTTATTAAAACCAATTTTATACCAAAAACTTACTTAACGTCATTGTTTTATTATAGTTTTTTAAAACTTTTTCTCCGCCGCCTATCGGCGGCTGCCCGATCCGATTAATATTTTACAATGAGTCAAATAAGCAAACATCGACAAATCTTCATCTCTTTATTATTCTAATATTTCTCATTTCTTAAATACTTCATATGATGTATTACCTAATATTTTGGCAATATTACCTTCATTTTTTAGTTCGTAATTAGACCGCCTATCGGAGGCGATCTGCTCTGTTTGATGTTTCATATGCATGCAACTCAGTAAACATCGGGAAACTTTCGTGTAGCCATCTAAATTATTATTCTGAATACTACACAAAAGAGTAAATATTTCTTAAATTTAAAAATCTATTTTGAAATAAAATGAAAGGATGAGTTATTTCAAAACAATTACACAATTATGAGTTATATACCTTCATATTTATTCATATGTATCTGAACTTCAACAAAAAAAGATATTTTACCTTTGAGTATGATGCACAAAATTTTTGAATTAAAAATTATACAGTTTTGTGTCCAGATTAATAATTATGATGCACTCTAAAACATGGATCTAGACATAGTCCCGGTTCACCATCACACATCGGGCAATACGTGATGACGTCTTTTCGTATCCCTTTCGTTGAGCAGTTGCAGGTTCTTTTTCTTCGCGCTCTGAAACCCCTTTCCGCATGAATTTGAAGCGGCAAATGGACTTTTTCCTTTCTCAGGACTTAAGCTGGCATTTCGGCTAGTTAATTTCTGAAAACGAGACCCGCTATTACACTCTTACGAAACTTCTGAAGATGAATACGTTGGCCACTAAATTTGTTATGCAGTATTTGCGAGTTGTTTAGAAGTATTTGAAACATTTGTATCCCCAATTTCAGATACCACCTCAAACTTCTTCTCTCCACTGGATAATAAGACAGAATCTGGTCAGCCATGTCAATTCCTCCCATAAATTTGTTGTATCCACCTACCATCCTAGTTTTTTAAATCTTTCCTCTTCTGTTGGCTACTTCTATAATATCTCCGTTATGCTCCGAGGAAATCATTAAGACTTCTCTTTTATCCTTCCATTTGAATATACATATTCCATCTTTCGTGTATTGTGCCACAATTTCTCTTTTTATTAATTTTTTATTTAAAACCTCAAGAGGATTGCCTTTCCTAGAATTCCGGAGAGTTCCCGTGGAATATATTTTCTTTTCTCACAGTTGTTGCGACAGTTTATGGCTATTATAGAAGTTGTCCATATACACAGCATGTCCAACTTTCGTGTAGCCTGATACAAGTGAATGGACCCCTTTTTCCGGGTGACCAACTCCCCCAACATCTGGATCCTTTGATCCTGTATAACCAAGCCATTCAAAACAAGTCCATTTGGTTCCGTAAGCATGTACAATTTAATTCCATATTTATGCCTCTTGTTTTTTATATATTGCCGGAAGTATAGTCTACCCCTCCAAAGGACCATAGATTCGTCTTAGCTAAGCTGTTTTTGAGGATAATACACCTTAGTCATATTCATCTGTATAAGATTCAAAAGAGGACGGATTTTGTAAAGGGTATCACAAGGCTTAGGGTCGCCATCAGAAGCATTTCGGCCAATATGTAGACATCGCAAAATGATATGAACCTGTCTCTGGCCATTGACTTCGAAAAAGTAGGAAATTCGTACAGCTTATCTTTCCGTCAATAGTATTGCATTTTATTTATTCTGATAGACCCCATATGGAAAAGTAGCCCCAGATATATTTCAAATTCTTCTCTAGTTAAATCTTGTCATGCTTTCATTCTTGATTTCTTAACTAGCAATTTATTTTGCAATCGCTGGACATTAATGTTTGTTTCTGAAATGACGAGGTTGAAAAATTCGTCATTCGCCAAGATCATGAAATATCCTATTGGATCCAAAACAAGGGGCATTATTTTGAGTCCTGCATTCTCAGTGAAAACAATGGGCGTGGTTATTGGCCGTTCAGTTGGCCATGCTGTTGGGGGAGTGCCATTAACTGATTCACTTGATGCCTGACGGATTTGTGCGATTATCATCTTCTGAGCTGTCGTCGGTTTCTTCATCTGCAGAAGAGATTTCAAAATCCGAATCTGTTACGCTGTCATCCAAAATTTCTTCTCCTCCTTCAACAAACCGAGCAATGTCCTCATCGGTGATACGAAACGTAGTGTGAAGTCCGATCCTATTGCGCTTACTTAATGGATTTGAATTCGTTTCCATGATTTCTACATTCAGAGAAATAAGGTAAAAACTTACATCATTTCTCGTACTTTCAGTAATCAAGTGATTCAGAGAAAATTTGGCAGAAAAATCTCACATACATATAAGGCTGAATCCTAGTTTTATTCTATGCCTAATTGTATTAATTTCGATACTTGAGTGATTTTATTACATGGAAACATTTCTGTACCCTGTGAGGACAATTCAAACAACAGGATCTTAACCAGTAACCGTATAGAAATGAAAATAAAGATATTGTATTTAAAATTGTACTCACGTAATATATATATAATGTCTTCCTGATAATGTTGTATGGTGTGCGCTCCAAAAAATCCACAAACTGAAGTCCAATTACACAGATAGATTAAAAACAGCTTCAATGCGTGTACGCTAGTGAAGACGACGAGTAGTAATGCAGGCAAACTTGCTGTTTCCTCTGTATATAAATTCCTTCGATGAAATTATAGCACAGCTGTACTCAAAAGAGACACATTAAATGATACAGTTTACGTTTTGCAGAAAGTGTTGACAATATACTACTAAGCTTATTGTTAGACACAAAGGAAACGAATACACCGAGGCGCAAAATATTTGTTTGCTTTGGAGTAAGCTATCTCTTCAGCTGTATGAAAAAAATTTCGATTAGTTACTTTGTACAAAACAATTAAGGAAATATAATACAAGGAACAGGTTTATGAGCACGAAAATAAATGGTGGGGATCTTGTATGACTGAGCGTGAAAAAGAAACAAAATAAAAATTTATTTCATAAGCGTGCAATGATGATTTTTGAAAACGAAGCACTATGTTAGAAATCTGCAACATTGTAAAGACCGGACAAAAGTCGCGAGACTGCTGTGTGGAGCGGAGGCGAAAAAAAATAACATTTGATTCGTCGGCGAAAGATGACGCCGAACGGCGGCGGCCGTTCCTAAGTAAGGTTCTAAGCGCCGCCTATCGGCGGCGGCCGCACCGAATGTGTTTATTCGCGTCACTGTAACAAAATAAATAGGTACACGAAATTAATAAAATTGTTTGTACATTTGGACGTTCGAAGGTACAACAACATGAATGTCCGGAGGTACAACAAAGGGTATTTTCAGAAACGTTCACGTGTAAAATAATTTGAGGTTATGAATATTCAAAACAGATTTAGAAATCTCAACAATAATAGTTCATATTCATATATAATACGTATCATACCAACATGAAACTAACAGAATATACAGTACAGTATAACTATGAAAATATTTACTTTTTGATCGAAAAAAGTTCTGACTGCGACCGTTGACGACACAGTGCACCAATGACTAAACAAACAGAACAGTGTTGCGACATTTAAAAATGTCAGCTGTCCGTATACTCTCTACTCCACCTTTTCTCATGAGTGTTTTTATCCTGTTTAAAGTTTTTTTTGCAGTATAAGATTTTTTATGAGTTTTGAAAATAAAATAATATAATTATTAATATTTGCGCTTGGAACTGGAGAGCCGCATCTTGACATCAAAAGAGCCGCATGCGGCTCGCGAGCCACAGGTTGCCGACCCCTGTGCTACCCTATTAAGATGGTAATTTCGTAATTGTAATCCTTTCATCTTCCGTACTGCAGGGGTTCCCATATTTATTGTTTACTAAGGAGCATTCTCTGGTGTTTTCGGAGTTGAATTATTTTAATTTTACGAGTGATAGCAATTTTCATTAAATAAAACTTTACAACTCTAATTAAGTAACTAAACCTTGACCATGGTAAAACAATATTAAAGAAGAGTTGATGTTCATATACCTTTCATAGTGGGAGTGGTTGCTTATTACAATCTCTTATACTTTTTTTAACAGTTGCTTTGAATCAAATTTTAAAGTAGTACTTACTTAAAATATTCAGCAATATTCATAATGCCTATTTTATTAAAATTATTAATATTTAAGTGAATGGTAGCTAATTTTTTAATTGTTCTTTATATTCGATTTTCCCATTGTTCCGTTCCGTTTTAGTGTTCTTTAACCTTTGTGCTCTTGTTTATCAAATAAGAGTTCCCAAACATTGCATTCGGACTGGTTAAGTCCCAGCCCTGCCAACTGAAAGGCATTGGATTTTTACTTTGATCTAGCATCAGCATAATGAGCATAGAATTTATGTTAGCCGGCGGGGGTCTGTGGTAGCTCAGAGTTCTCAGTAGAACTGGAACCAGTGTAAAACAACTGCTGAAGTTATAATACTCCGTCTGGTTCATTACCTTATTCATAAGACAATCACTGATGCCATGCCCGATGCGGCATTCGAAGTCGTGTGCTAAGAGTTGCCAAGCTCCTGTGCGTTATCGGCGTGGCCTTCTTGGCTACTACCATCATCATACCTGTCTACATACCTGATACAACATGCCTGGAAATCTTTTGGAAGCCTTTGAATGAGGAAGATCCTATTCTATCAAAGACTCTTCTTTTGAGTGAATCTTCTTAGTAAACATTTCGATGAATATTTAAGGTAGTTTGAGCAAGATATCACCTCTCTTGGAATTAGATGAATGTGACCTCATTTTAAAGGAAAAACTTCCATCTTTCAAAAATATTAACTCCATGCCGAACTACTTTTCAGGCAATTTGCCTAAAAATATATACTGTTTTACATAAGATAGATTATGGCTATGCGCTCCAGAAGGGGAATATTGAAAAAAATAAGGAAATAAGGGGACCACCTACATTTCGTCAAAAAAACCAGCGGTGTGTAGTTTGTATGTTTTCTCAACAAATGACAAAAATTAATCAATTACTCACCGCAGCAATTTTTACAGAGTCGCAAGAAAAACCTGCTGTTTTGAAGGCTTTTTTGCCGTACGGCGTGAAAATGAGTCAAGTTAAAGACTCACGTAGTTATATTTAAATACTTAGAATTTTTGTCATGTATATAACTATATTTTTTGCCATTAATATTGCAATTTACTTCATACTTCTTACAGAGACTGGAATAAAAAAATACAATTTGAATATGGTCTGCATTATGACTAGGGAAATATCTCGTTCTAACTACCACCCTTTGAGGTGGTTTGAGCGAAAAATCACTTCACCTAGAATTTGATGAATTTGGCCTCAGTTTAAAGAAAAAAACTCATCTTTCCAGTGATATCAAAATATCAACCCATTGCCGAACTACTTTTCGAGTTATTTGCCTGAAAATATAAACAGTTTTACACGGGATAAATTATGGCTGTGCGCTCCGGAGGGAGAATATTAAACAAATTAGTAACTTCTAGAACCTAGATTTCGTAAAAAACTAGCGGTGTGTATATTGCATGTTTTCTCAACTATTTATAAAAAATAATATATTACTCACCACATTAATTTTGACAGAATCGCAAATAAACCTGATGCTTTGAAGTATTTTCAGTCGTACGGTGGAAAAAAATGAGTCAAGTTAGAGACTTATGTAGCTTTATTTATTTAATTACTGAGAATTTAAGTAATATATAACTATATCTTTGCGCCATTTATATGACAAAATTTATTTCATATTTCTTACAGACGCTGAAATAAAAAAATAAAATTTGAATATGGTCTCCATTATGAATAGGGAACTATCTCGCTCAAACCACCTTGAGCCCTGACCCTTACGATCGAGAGGGTTCGGCATGTCTCGCGCTTTTGCCTCCCGCGGTCTCAGACGTAGAAAATGCCTGGCCCAAAGAATCGTGAGGGTATCCCAACGGCACGTAGTACCATAAATAGACGCTAGATCGCTCTCTGATAATTTTTTTCTGGGTGCCAACTGCTCTCGTGTATTTGGAGCGTCATGTCAAAAAAATGTCAGGTCTTAACACTAGCATGACCAGGCAATAGTTAATCGCTACCATGCCCGAGTGGGTCAATTTGACCCAACATAACTTGGTATGTATATCTTACGCATAACATAATATTTATTCCCAGATTTCTTGTAAGCATTTCCTAGCAAGTAGAATAATGCAATTTCGTTCAAATTCAACCATAAAACTTATTAACAGTAATCCAATAAAATACAAAAACAGAACAAATTAAAGCGTTTTACCATTATCTTTATTGATAAAACTAGTTACAGATTATATAAGTGAATTTCATATTTGTAAATTTTACATAACACAGTCATAAAATACATTTATGTTCATCAAAATATTTCACAAATAATTATTTAAAATAAAATATGTAACATACAAATTCATTTGTTGACACATTTCCTGCACATATACTTGGCTTTAACTTTGAATTTTCCACATAACATTTTATTGTTACATTAACACTTATCTACGGTTTTGTTGCCTTTGCAGTCTGTTCTCACTTCACACATTCGGCGTGATTTTTCTGACTCTAATTCAGAATTGGATTCCTCCTTTCGTCTTCTAATATTTCTGCAGCAAAGGAAGTCTTCTCATAGTTCCTCAGCTAATTCTTGGTGAAATTTTCGACAGGAAATAGTGGACTATGTCACAATTTTTTAGAAAACATAAGAATTGATGGCGGCAAGATCAAGTACGTTATAAAAATAATGAATTGGCGAGCGTCGGGCTGAAACCCTTTACTGAGTACTTTCTCGGGATTTGATCTGCATTATCAACGCTGTACTTCATTCCAATGTAAAATGAAACTGTCTCAAGAGTCTTTTCTGGTTGTTAGCACTATCAACTGTGGGGTGGAGAAAACTGATCAGTGAAACACTTTGATTTTTTGCCTAGGTAAATTGTTAGTGTAATTCCTTCATTTCTGAGCATTTGCTAGAATATAATGGCACTCTCATGGTTTTCAGTATTTCCCTTCGCACCTTGTTCTCAGTGCCCACAATAATTGCGGATTTTCGCTTAAATTCCTTAGCCATTTTAGTGACGTAAAATATTTGTCCGTGGTTACGTTTCTACCAGGTAAGGCTCCGTTAGGCACAAAACCACGTACACAGCGCTCTTCGATTGGCCGAGACGTATTTCTCCCTAAATAGGTAAATCCATTCAAAATGTATTTTGAGTGTACATCTACAGATAACCAGTATTTCTGCCTGTTTTTGCCTTGTTTTTACGGAATAAATTGCGTAAAAGGGCATCTCGCTTTACTCGGAAAAATTTGTTCATGACAATAAAATATTTGGTCCAGGTTTGTAGGTAAGGATGCAGATTTCTACGAACTTATTCCACTCTTCCGAAAAGAGAGCTAATTTACCATTTTTAAGTCTAATTGAGCAGGTAGTTTTCTCATCAAACCGCAAATATCGCATTATTTCACAAAAACTGTTTCACCTCATGGTTTCCTTACAAAATGGAGAGCCACATGAATCAGACCACAATGAATGAATGCGACATTTGGTAGACCCTGATATACCCTGAGCATACAAAATGAAAATGAACGTTTGTAACTCATTCAGTTGAAGAGACCTCTGTCGGTGGGCCTCTGCCTCCGTGCAATGCTTTGTGTGCCGAAGCATAGACTAATGTATGAAAAGTTGCGATGCACTAGGATCACTTTATTTTGATACATTTTTTTTTGCATTAAACGTAGGGCCAGGCATTCCCTGAGAATATTTTGCTTCCACCGTCTACTTTGGGAAATTGCACCCAAGTTCACCTCTTGCCACTTGGTTCCAACTGCGGCTTCTTACTTTCTTCCTGTTGTATCAGCAGCGTCCCCGCCACTCACCTCACAGTGTGGAGAAGTATCTCTACGGCATTTCCTACCACAAGTCATATCATGTGTGGAAACTGCCTGTTTAGACCCGTCTTCACAATTTTCCCTTGGAGAATAATTTGTCCCAAGGGGTTGATCGCCAGGAATTAGTCCAGCAGAAGGGGTAGAGCACTGATTGTGGCTGCAAACAATACCTGGAAACCCAATGAATGCACGTATTATCATATATTATTCTCACAAATTTGAATTTAGCAAACATTTTTAAATATTTTATTGAATAAATAAAATTATGTTAGGTATTATGTTTACCTTTTTCATTGCAATACTGAGTGATGTCCACACTATTTCCGGCTCCTCCGCAGTAGTTTCTTCCTGACTAGAGCCATTGTCAGTTGGAGAGGAAGGTTCCAAATCCAGTATGTAGTCTATGTCACTTGTTTCTTCTGTGAAAGGATCTTTCCCACAGTCGGCTTTGTCTTCTGGAACCTCACGTAAAAACGATATAATTTCTCTTGGTGTTAGACCTCGTTTTGAAGATATACCTTCAAAAGGACTTCAATTCCTTGGAATAATCACGTATAGGTATCTTATTCAGCTTCTTCATCTGTCGGCACGTATCCAGAACTTTGCTGTTTACAATGATAGTATTCCGTGACGAGAGTTGAGTGCGTTTGTAACATTGGAATAGAGGATAGTGAGCAAATTAGGGGAGTGAAGAAAAGGAGGTCGAAGAATGTTATTCAAGATTTAGAGCTCAATAGAGAACAATACAATATATCAATACACTGTATTACCACTAATGCAATAAGGAAATTTTTACAGATTATAAATGCATCGTTATACATTATGATACATATAATATAAGGCAGTCGAGAAGTTAAAAGGTTTCAAAGGATTTTAAAGGTTTGGGTCATGTTGACCCATGCGGGCATGGCAGGTATAAAGGTTGAAAAAAACATGGAAGAAATTATATTAGTAGAATTAAATTCTGCACAGTGGTAAATCACGATAAATTATTAAAAGTAAAAAATACAGGGCCAATAGACCTTCTCATTTAAAAATAATCGACAAGTATTCTAGCTTGGATCAATTTGACCTAAACGGGCATTCTAGTTTTAAAGGGAAGAAGAGGCTGATGCGTTCCATGCTTCTGGCAGGTCTAGGGAAAGCATATAGAACGGCTTAGGCTCCAGGAGCAAAGCGCACAATGAAAACATCTCTTAGAAGCTGTGCCCCACTTACTGTATTCTCTTCGTTCTTTACCCTCTCCTACTCGACGTCTTAAGTGCCCTGCTCCCATCTCACATTCTCACTTCCGTCAAACCGTTTCCTTCCCGAGGAACTGTCAGTATCTTAGCATGTCTTCTCTTTATTACCTCCAGAGCATTCCTACCTTCCCTTTTCTATTTTCCCTTAGTTTAAATTATCTCACCTTTAAAAGGTATAGTGATTCAAGTCGATTATTTCCTCCCGTCGTTGTAACAGAATACATTGTTCAATGAAGGAGAACATTTTAGGTAACGACATAAAATAACTCTGGTAAACTCTCTAATTTACTTTATAATTTGAAATTTGAAAAGTATATACATAAAAGGTTTAAGTTGAAAGGCTAGGTTTTGTAAAGTAAGTACTTGCTCTGATGTATTTTTTTCATGACATGATATACATAACCCTGCCAATGCCCTTGTAAATTTAACAAATACAGGCTTTCCATTAGCTTATTCTTCTTGTATGATAAATGCAATAACCAGCGGGAAAGAATTTTTTACTACGGTAAATCTTGCAAATATTGAGTAAAATATTTAAACATACAGTAAGACTACAGGTGGAAGAATTTATCGTGTCATTGCCGGATTATGGAGTGGAGAAGGCAATTTACTAGGTTTATTCTTATTTTTCTATACTTACTCATAACAAATGAATTTAGAGAAAGCCTTACATGAGTGAGAGTCACGGAACATAGTTATGAGATGAAATTTCCTTAAATTAGAAGAGGTTTATTATTTGAATTAATCTTCTTGTCAGAGACTTCTACACTGGAATTCAGTGCAAGAGCATTTTTCTATTTTCCATCTCATGTACCTAACAAATTAAACAGTAATTTTGTAGATGCTGTACCATGGAATGAAAGTTCGTGTTTTTTCCAATTAATCATGAGAACACATTATATTAGTTTTTAGGGGGGATCACAATTCACAATACAGTGAAATTATTTACACCACATGATAATATTTTTTTTTAGATAGCATCATTTGGGATATTGAGGAAGGGTGGAGAATCACAGCGTCGGCATCAGCTTTTACACTTTCTTGCCCCTTCTGACGTATTGATTATTACACTTCCAAATTCTCTTGACAAATTGTCCAAGTTAGGATAGAGATTCCACTGAAAAATCACTGAAAATTGTTTGCTAATATATCTTCTCGTCCGAAACCGTCCTTTTTAACCTTGCAGATCGAGTTTTATTGAAACCCAGTGACTTTATCACCCAGTGACCCTCGTCGCTGAAGTAATTATTTTTTCAGGAAAGCATTTCGTCTTCTGTACACGTTTTAGTCGAAATAAATGAGCAGACATTTGAGGTCTTCCTCTTCCTTCCTTGTTTCATTTGGTTTTGAAATTACTTCTTCTGGATGTGCATTACTTGTGAGAACACATTAATGTAATATATCTTGTCAATGCTACGATAACCCATCGTGAAAAACCTCATTAGCTCTGGATATTATTTACTATGGAAATTATTACTTATGAAATTTCATGGCGAAATTTTCCATCGTGCTTCCTTGGTTCATCATCGTAGTCTCGTCCTTGAATGATGACGTCATTGTTTGGGAGTGGCAGGGGAGGGGGAATGGTAGATGAAAAAAATGCAGCAAGTGTTGACGTGCGGACGTGTCGCAACGTGTCACGTGGTTGCGATGAGCTCCTCTCCTCGTAATGCCCTCGTGCCCCTTAATCCCTGAGACGTAACCCTTAAAGCAGGAGTCCGTGTTAGAGCCTCCTCATTAGGCTGAGGGAGTAATGAACACTGTCTGGGCGGAGGAGCGTGACACACCCTCCCGGGGACATCAAGGCCTTCTCCGGCAGCGGAACGTGATCTGCGTGCGTCTCACAAGGCAGCCGGCAAGAATTGTACAGACGGACGCCGCACCCTCTCTCCCTCTTTGGCCTCCAAAGGGGAGGAAAGGGGAGTGTATTTGGAGGACGTGTTGCCTCGTCGACCGCCTAGCCGTGGCGGGGAACGGCCCCTTTAACGTCTTTATCACCCGGCAGAGTGCGTTTCGGTCGTCCGTGAGGATGGCAAATGGGAGAGAGTACGTGCGAATTGCGTGCTTGGTCGGCTCGACCGGCGACGTCTTTTGCTTTCCCATTAGCATTTTCTTAGTGTGTCAAATGTCCTAGGTAAGGGAATGTCTTCCCATTGGCCTTCTTAAGATTCTGCTAGATCAAGCTCATTCTGCTGCGAAACTCACGTAATAGCACCTAATAGCACATGCGGACTAAATAAAAGTGACTTCATTCTATTACCAATTAGTATTTTGTTTAGCTCGAAATAGCTTCCTTAAAACCCTAGAGAATGGAAAAGGGATAGGAATTGGAGGATGGGAGATGAAAAACATCAGATTCGCTGATGGTATAGTGATCTTAGCCGATGTCAGGTACTTCAAGGAATGATAAAAAGTTTAGAGGAAGGAATGAATGACTATAGAATGAAATTTAATGTTGGGAAAACGAAAGTTATGATGTGAATGTTATGAAAAATGAGGGAAAAATAGAGCAGGTTAGAAGGTATAGATATCTGGGGAGCATGCTGACGGAAGATCGGGAGAGTGAGGTAGAGATTAAGTGATGAATAGCTATGGGAAAGGAAGCTTTTAATAAGAATAGAAATGATATATGCAGCGGTATTGACCTAGAACTGAGGAAGAGACTGGTGAAATGTATTGTGCTGAGTGTTATTTTGTATGGATGCGAAACGTGGATCATAGGAAGAAGAGAGAAGGATGGGATCAATGCTTTTGAGACGTGGGTGTGGAGGAGGCTAGAGAGAGTGAAATGGGTGGATAGAGTAAGAAATAGGATGAAATATAAGAAATGAGGAAGTGTTGGGAAGAGTTAAGGAGGAAAGAACACTACTGAAAACAATACAGAAGGAAAGGAAAACTGGATCGGACATATTTTAAGAGGGGAGGGGATTTTAAATACAGCAGTCGAGGGAATAGTGGAGGGAGAAAAGAGAAGAGGAAGTAGAAGGATGAAAATAACAGACGAAGTAGAGATAAAAAGAAGATACAAGGAAACCAAGGAAGAGGCCCGGGACAGGACGAATTGGAGAGAGCTTTGTTGTTTGGAACCTGCCAGTAGGCAGTAGCAATAGCAGTTGATGATGATGAGGTTCAAATAGATCAGGTCGTCTGTATGTCTACTGGATTCGCCAATTATCTTACTGATTCGGCCACGAAACATATGACCAGTAAAAGTAATACATGCTAGGTTAGCTTAATTGATTGGACGGCCGCGAGCTGAGTCAAGTTTTGCTGTAAAATTACATATTTACTGAAGCGTAGGTCTGGCACTACAACCAAGAAACTTTTTCGAAACAATAATCGCATAGAAGATGTGCTTGTATACAGGCCCGCCTTAAGGTACATACGACACGGGCGACTGCACGGGGCGCCGTGATTGTAAAAAAAATTTTTTACAACAACGTTTGACTGGTGAATAGGTTTAATAAGCGGGGAGGGGGGGGGCGCCGGAATAATCTCTTGTCGGGGTGAAAATTTTATCTTGCTGCTTGCCGACCATGCTTGTATATAGTCAAGGAGTTGTTCACATTGGTAGCGTTATTGTAACAGTCTGCTCAAATTGTCAAAAGCTTCCCCGAAGTCCTTTGTAAATTTTGCTTTCATTGACACTACTGTTTGTACATTGAACTGTTTCCCATTGAAATATCTTTCAGAAATTTGCCATGACAGCGCCTTCTCTGTGTTTTATTTTAACTTTCAAGGTAGATGGAGCAAAATATCCCTTCGCATGAAATTCACTGACAATGAGTCTCGTCACATTATGAAGAAATAAAAGAAGAAAAAAGCCGTTTTCCATGGGATATTGTGAAGTCGTGCGATCCTGAAAGAGACGATGCAGTTCTGACACGCATTTTTCGTCAGAAATGCGACGGCCTGGCTATCGTATTATTTATCAATAATATTAAAAATACATTTATTTTACTCATTGTAGTGAATTTCATATAATCTAAAAAAAACTTTCTGTTATGAAGACGTGTTTAGAGTACTGCGTAAAACATGTAAGTCAGATTAAAGCTTTACATTGTATGTTTTGCTAATTGCTGGGAATTTTCGTTATAAAAATGAAGTGTTTGCGTCATTTTTCTACCTAGGCATATTTTGCTACAAAGGTTTTAATTTTAAAATAAATTCTAATATGATAGCTATCACGGCTATAGAATAATCTCACCTAAACTTTTATTTTTATTTTTCGAATTCGTCTCCTGAATTTATTTCTTTATAATATAGGGACTTTGTTCGTAGGAAAAAATTATGCATGTACATTGTACATATTCTTTTCTCCAGGTGAAGTGAATTTGGCATTGCTATATAGTTGGTTGACACTATTGGCAGTTAATCTTACCTATGAGCAATAACAGCTGTGTTTCATCTCACAGTGATTCATTGCAATATTGTAGAAGTTTAGTTGTAATTTGAAAAACAATGTATGCCTATGCTATGCTCCACGGAAGAATATTTTGCCACATTTTGCTGATCTTCGCCTTGCATTAGCTACTTCCTGCTGTATTTTGGTGAACAGAGTTATATTTTTAGTTTGAGGCAGAAATTTATATTTTCTTTTGGTATTATAAGTGATATTAGTATTATAAGGCTCATGGCAATATAAATAGGAGATAAAACGTTCCAGTGACCAAAACGAGTCCGTTCTCCGCATGACGTCATCCGGATGACATGAACAGCAGAAGACTCGAGAATTATCATAGGAGTAATAGGTGAACGCTTCAGTAATTCCATTTTTAGCAACATCAGAATGGAGTCAAGTAGATATTTATACCCTTAAGTACTTATATGCAACATATTTGATCGGTTGTGCTTAGAAAATTTGTAGTTTGAGAGAAAATCTTGTTTATAACCCTGAAATATCTATCCGAGAAAAAAATCCGAGAAAATATCCGAGAAAAACCCCTGTGATCTCTATTAAATTGAACCACCGTTCTCACTAGTAAATATACCTCTAGGGAATAATTTACCTAGAATGTATTTTCCCAGGTAAATATGATTTTGAAAGCGGGTTCCAGTGGCTAAGAGTATATTTTATATTTTCACCAAATGTGGTTTATTGTGAGAAGGCATTTTTATAATGGTTGCACGTCTTTTTTATTGAAAAATATTACTTCAGTCTCATTATAATTTTTTGTGATAACTCAATGGTTATATAAATGGAACTATGCAGAATATTGATTTTGTTTTTATGAATATATTTTTTACTTTATGGTCATTCACTCAATTCACTGTACACTGCACTCTATGCAATTGATGGTTTAATTTTTCCTATGCCTGCAGATTATTCATAAATTATCGTTTTATTTTAGGGAAATTACTGGCCGAAGTTTTTCATTTCAAAAAAATTACAGAAAGAAATTCCCTAGAGTTGAAGGGTATTTTCTTAGGAAAGAAATTTTTCTAAAGAATTTTCAATTTTTCCCTTGATTTTCCCTATGTTCTAGGGAATTCTTATCAGTAAATATCCATCAGGGAACGGAAAGAATGCTCTTAAAAAATATATTTACAAATGAAAGTTGAAGCTCTTACCATTTTCAGCACTTTAAGTGGTCTTGCTTCCGGCAAACTTAGATTCGCTTAGCCCGTGTGGATGTATCAGGAGGGATATATTAAAAAATTCCCTTCCGCCATAAGTATCCTCGCGTTGCTGTTCTACCAAAAAAACATACAAGTATCAAATACCTAATGGACTCTCTACCTACACGGAAAAAAGGATTAGTATCCACAGCCTGATATATGGCTCTCCCAACCATAGACTATTGAAACATATCAGCCAGCCTGAACTTTGGCTACTGCAACCATAGCCTATTGCTAAACACCCTATTGCTGCTACCATAGTCCCAGCTGAGCTCTGTTGGCGTGCTAGCCCCAGATATTGCTGGGTCAGCTATAGTTAGAGGATGCCTCAAATATATACAGGTAGAAATATTTTGCTCTATAACTGGGATGGAACCGGGGTGTAACTGGTCTGTATTAAGACCTCTGCAACTGGGAATGAATTGAAACAAGCTCCACCCGAGTTGCACCCCAACTACAGACCAGCTGGGATGGAACTGGGGTATCTTGCCCTTGTCAAAATATTGCCTTCAAAACGTTGATCATTACTCCAGAAAATCCTTTTATCTTTCGCTATGAAACTTTTATTTGCGGGGGAAAATTTATAACCATCGAAATAATTTCCTTCCTTCCTTGGATCCCAAAATAAAAATGTTATTTTATATACCACAAATACAGAATCACACGATAAACATATGTATTATATTTTGATTCATACTGACAATTATCAATATCAAAATGTGATATTAACTACCTACCCGACAGCATAGTTCAACTTATATCTCATATCTACCTATCTAATGCCAACTTAGGTCATGTCTAAAGGCCGTTTTACACGGCGAATGATCTTGCGAATGATCATTCGAATGATCATGCGCATAACGTTAATGCCTCGTGTAATACCGAAAATTCGGCGAATTCTTGGTCATGCGATCAAAAAAAGAACATGTTCTATTTTTGATCGCATGATCCCGTGAATGATCGCATTATACGAGCATAGTACGTCCATCTTGGTTGTTTTGATATTGAATTCACCTCACTTCGCTAAAGAAAACTCATAATAACATATAATGAAGGCAAGGAAATTCATATCAATGTTTTTGGAAATAAATATATCTGTAGGCAGGATGCAATGCACACACTTTGGCAGACGTGGAATGGTCATTTGGTAAAAAATAACTTGGAGGTTTTGCGATATGAAAACATCGAAATCTCATAGGATTAACCTAAATAGATCTGACCAGACCTTGAATTGTTTTTTCAGGGCTGCAGTAAAACGAGTACAATATATGTGGCCCTATTTTGACTTCAGGATGGATGGCAGAAAAATGTTCGTAATGATATCAACACTACAGCTTTCATAAAAGTTTAAGGATAAAGACTGTGGGAGATACTGCTAAATGCAGAAACGCAGAACAGATCTTAGTGCATTGATCTCTCTTTGGACCCGTTTATTGAAATAAACATACTTGATTCACAGTATATCATTCATTCATCACCGCCGAATGAATATATTAGGTATATATTTGTAAAAATGTTCCAATTTTATTAAGGTATCAATGGACGAGTGGGTAGCGTGTCCGACTCACAACGGGCGCAGCGAGTGATGGCTGCCGCTTCGAATCAGCTGAGGGGGGAAATTTTTTGATTGTTTTCCTACGTTCCATTGCAAAAAGTTTTTAACATATCGTTATTAATTCATTATCCAAAGAACTGCTTTTTTTCAAAACGTTTAAAAACGTAAAACATTTCGTCCAGATCGTAATCAGACTTGCTGCAAGCACCACATGACATTTTATGTAGCAATAATTTCATTTTGATGTCACCGTGATATTATTATCGGGTGACCATCTTCGTTGTTTTGATAGTGAGCTCACTTCAATTCACAGAATTAAACCCTAATTATTGAATATTGATGGAAACTATAGCCATATTTAATTGCAAATGATTACAAGAACACTGTAGGTAGTACGCAATGCATATATGCACACACACCAGCCAAAACGTATACGTTTCGGCTGGTGTGAAATAGGCCTAAAACTATCGTGGTCGTGGATGTTGTGTGAGAAAAGATCGTGGCTGCCTCAAGGCCGTTTTACACGGTACGTTTGTTAGTACTAACTAGTACAAACTTTTCCGTGAACTCTTGCATGCGAGGCAAAATGTATCGTGTAAAACGGCAAATTGTGTGAACGCATATGCGAATGTCTCAATCCCTGAACGGAAAATAGAACCTGTTCTAATTTCGTTGAGGCAAACGTACAATCTCACGTTCGTACGTTTGTACAAAATCTTTCATTGTGTGAAACGGCCTTAATAACACTGCACTAGCGGTCGCTAAAATTGTCTCATCACGGTCCATCTTCTATAGCATAACGTCACTCACTAAACTTTTGCAGGTACTCAGTGTTTAAGTGAATAATGTAAACGAATATCCAAGTAGGTATCTATAATATTCATGGCCTGAACAAAGTAAACAAAACTCCGTCTGTCAAAACAGCTATGTTGGTCGGAAATCTCCCGTAATAGATATATACAATCGATAGATTTACCACTGCGCATTCAGTTTGCGCAGACAATTCACTGAATTAATTCGCCGTGTAAAACGGGAACTTTTCAGGTCATCATTGAAATTAATTGGCGAATTAATGCTCGAATGATCATGCGCAAGATAATTCACCGTGTAAAACGGCCTTAACTCGAGACTGAAAATCACGCTTCAAGAAAGTCGTATATATCTGGCCATTCCCGTGCGCAAAAGTAACTTCAAGAACTAATTTTTAAATACCAATTCCGTGATAGTTTGGGGAAATACCATACAATCACGATAACAGTTATCAGAAATTAATTAACTGAAGCTTATGTTGCCTAATAGGATGAATATAATGTCAATATTTATGAGAATAAACAAGATTATTTCCAGTTACCACACGTTTTTGCTTGTCGCTGTGGCTGTTACAGTTATAACTATATCCATGCAGCAGCTAGAGAGAATTGTCAGCCGATCACAAGAGTATGGCTGGGGAGACCTGAGTGACACGGTGTGGGCGAAGGACACTAGCTCTAGCTTCTGAAACCATATTGCTCGTAGCAATGCACTATGGCCGTCACAGCCATAGCGTCTAATAGCTGCACTGCAGCATATTGTTCCGACATTACTTATCTTTGCTACTGCACCAATACTGACACTATCAATAGTACTATGGCTCCCCAAACCATAGCTTTTTCTTCGTTGGGTCGAACACTTGAGTGTTCGACCCAAACAAAATACCAAGTCGCTTACGATGCGCAACGACCTTTGTATTAGTATTATCATGCTCGGGCTTTGGAAATTAACTTAATTTTTTCATAACATTCTACCCTGATACATTAAGTTTTATTTGAAAGAGGATTTTCATTTTCTTCATCCAGTTATTTCCATCCTAAAACCGTAGAATATAAGGAACTTCTGGTCGATAAAAGGTAGAGTGGGCGGTATTCATAAAATGAAAATGTGGAATATAGACTATGCCATTCGATTTCTCTTTTCAGGGCCACTGTGAGAAACGTAACGTTTTTCGAGACTTTTTGGAATGTTTAGATTTAAGTTTCGGTTCTCTGGAACGTAACTGAAAGAGGAACGAAATTACCGAAATGGAAATACGGTCAAAACGAGAATGAAAAAATAAATAATTGGAGATAAAGTTCAAAGAAACTGAAACGAACCATTTGCTATTGGATTTGCGCTTTAGCAGTTTCGTTCTTGCTATGTCCACTCGGTTAATTCTCTTATTCTTCTGCCAGCAAATTGATCGTGAAGCTTGTGTACGAACTGTTTGTGTCAAAATAACTTATTAGTTTTCAAGCATTATTGGAGGGGATATTAGGCTAAATAGGTTAAAGTGGAAAATATCATATCCTGTGCAACAGAGTCACTTAGTGTTTCAATTCATTGAAGATATTACTGTTAGCTAGATTTGGCATTTGGTGCAATTATATTTCGCACAGCAGACAGTAAGAAAAGAATGGTCAAGTGTAGCAAATTATGTTCAGAGGGAAGTTCTTGCATTCCAATGACGAATATTTTCCTTAAACATGAATTCCATTCATCATTAGGTTGAACCAGCACTGTTTAAGAAAGGCAAAAAACGAATAAAAAATAGGAAACTAAAATACTTTGTTCTATTCTTGGGTGGGTATGACTAACCTTTCACTAGTTACAGAAAATTACATAGGGTAAGTCCGGGAGAGATGGCCCCACTTTTTTTAAGTGTTCATATTTTTGTTAATTATTGTATATTCGTTTCTATCGTTTGTTGTCCTATAATATCATAGATAACGTTATTAATATTTCATAAGAAATAATTGAAATTTAAATGGAAAATACCTCTAGAAAATCAATATATTTTTTTCTCATTGGTCCATCTCACCCATATGCTATGGGTGAGATGGACCATTACTAAAAGGTATTAAGTAAACTTGGAATAATTTTCTCAGTAAAAAATAATATTTTAATAACACTCTTTGGTTACTAACAATGTTACCAAACTATAAATTTGCAAAATTAGAACATATAGGACCCAAGAATCTAACCAAAAGGATTAAACGGCCCACAAAAAATTAAAATGTAATGAAAAGGCCAAGTTTTAATGTTGGAATTACTACTAACTACAATTTCCTTAATTATTGGTTCGACTGTATTTGTTTTTTTTAACATTTCGCCCTTTGATAAAGCAAATATAAATTGTCAGCTTTTACTGATAGTGTAAAAAGTGTGGTCCATCTATCCCAACTCGAGCTAGTCCATCTCTTCCGATTGTATGGGAGAGATGGACCAGGCCATTTTTCTGCTTTCCCCAATGCCAGGGGCGCCGCAGTGGTGTATAGTGAACCGTTACACATTGTTTTCATCAAATATAGACATGAAACTCAAGAATATGGACACTTAAACACACTAAAAAACGTTATCTATGAAAAAAATATTCTACTCTCCTGATATCTTTTTCTTTGGATAACTATCAAATAAACAGGCCAAAGCGGCTATAAACAACAAGACTTGCCTATTTAGTCGGCCATGGCACCAGCCAAGGTCGCTCTAACCCTTAGAGCGGGTTAGAGCGACCTTGGCACCAGCATGAGACCAGTGGCGCGCTAGGGAGGCTACATTGCGAACTATGCAATCAGTCCATCTCTCCCGGACTTACCCTAAGACAATTAGGTCGTTTTTCAATGTTTATGCATATGCCATATTATATGCATGCTATTATATATGCACTCATAATAAGAACTAAGATATTACAATTTTCCACAGATAAAGTATTAATCGACCCGGGTTTCGATGCACTGCATCATAATCATGCACTCATAGTTATAACTGTATTGTATGAATATATATAAAATTTTCCGGATTAATTTGGTGGAACCACATTAAAATAATTTGGAAATACTTCCACTTTGTAATGTTCCGCTGAAATTATTTCTTTTTTATTTAAAGGAAAAAATAAAATTTGCTGTGAAATATTACAAAGTGGAATTCTTTTAAAATTATTTCCTGTAGGACAAAGTGCAAACGTATTGTGTTACAATTTTTCTTTTTATCCTTATATAATTTTCATAATAATATTTCCTTAGTCTGTAGAAGCTTCAAGAAGGGTATCTAGTTCGTAATTACCTTCCTGCATTCCCCCTTGGCTTAAGGTGGTTCTATACCGGGGCTAAGAAGCTTGTTTCAGATGTTTCCCTCTAACCCAGTAACGGCTTTGCCGTGACATCTGGAGACTTGCATCTTTTGTCTTGTGTAGATGAATATTCATTTGTTGATTTTCGGAGTAACTTTATCATGAAGTGTTTGTGTTTTTTTTATAATAAATAGCAAAACTTTGGTTTTTACGAATTTTTTGGTAATATTCCGGGACACGTTGCGAAGTTTAGATTCCGACATGAGAATTTTCAGCCCACTTAAATCAAAGAACTGTCGTTAATATACGCAAAAAATCAACAACGTTTGATGCTGCTTTCGTATTAACACTATAGCAATGTTAAACGTTCAAGGCTGCATTGACAACGAAGTAGAACTTTTCCGTCCCTACCCAAGGGTAATCGTTCCCCACTCCTTTTTTGTAAGCGCTGCCTTCACAGTTTCCTGTTGGGCTTCTACCACCCAAGTAGGCAACCACAGGCGGTGACCGTTAAATCGAGGTGACTTGGAAGTATAGACCCACCTTAAGCTCTATTTAAATTAGTGAAACGAAACTAATTCTACGAGCATCTTATATTTTTGTCTCCAGGTTGACGTTAGATGACTAAATTATTGGTGATTTCTTTGCAAGCAATAGTAAACTTCTGTATTTTGTTTTCATTCATAACCTTGGCTCATTTCACCTACGAATTGTTTTAGTCCACAACATTTTTTTTCTATTAGGTTCATTTTGTTGACCAGCTGTCATCTTTACCTAAATTTACACTATTCGTGACTTTTACATTAGAAACGACGTGCGACACGACATCTACGGTAAATTACTTTTAAATATATATGTGAAGAGGAAGAGTTCTGAGGTTTATGAAGCTTAAACCTTTCACCTGTATTGGTGTTGGAAACTGCATCATAACTTTTCCCTCAGTATCGGCAATTATAGCGATAAACATGCCTAAGTTATACTATATCGAACCATGGCCTCTGGGAAAGAAAACTAGCGCACATCTCATAATTAATTGGAGAATAAGAGATAAATTGCCTCGTCAAATAATTTGAACGGATAAATAATCATTAATGTTGTGATAATTTTATTAAAAGGAACCCGCAGCCCATTAATTATGTTTTGAAAATTAAAGCAAATACGTTTCCCTAATTGAATGGCACACTTTGTGTCGATTTGATTATTAAGGTCACCGAAATTAATTAACGAATTCCCTCAAATTACTAATGTTCTGGAGGGGGCAACTGGATATAAATGACTCTTCCAACCATCGACTGAAGTTTCATAGGCCGGGAGGGGCTCCCTTCTGCATGGAAACAAGCGACTGTCCGAACTTAAAAGACCTACATGGTGATAAAAAAATTAGTAGCGCACAGCCTAATGAAAAAAATTAAGTCCGTGTGGTTTCTCTTGGGTGATGACATTTTGTGCGTGACACGTTTCCTCATCAGTAACTTCTACTATTTTTTTTATCATTATCACTCTTACATTTAATTATTCGCGGAGCGTGTGTGTTGCATGCTTGTTTTTTCCCTGTGCTTTTGGAGGCTGTCTCCGTCGACACTCTTACTGTAGTGACCTCGATTCAGTTAAGCCACGACATGAACAGTATCTCCTAACGTAATACATATGTTTCGAATACTGGAAGATTATTCAGGGAAGAATTAAAATATCTTAAATTTAATTGTTTCAGGCTTGACTTAGTGGAAGTGATAGATATCCATTTTGAATAAAAAAACTTTGCCCTACTAAATTAAATAAATTGTGGAATAGTACAAAGTTTTTTTATTCAAAATGTATAAAATACCTTAGTTAACTCCACTTGTAATTTTTATTAGCACGACTCGGGTTTCGACACTATGTGTCATCTTCAGGTGAAAATACATCTTAGGTTACGGTATTTATACAAAATCATGGTAGGGAAGGGGAAAGGATCGAACGAGGAAGGGTGGGGTGAGAGTTTGGCACGAGTTGGGAGGAAGGGGGAGGGGACTGTGGGGTGGGATGGGTAGGGATGGGGAGGGGGCACAATCATAGTCCTTTCTGTTGCCTTCTCCGTGGGAGGTTAGGCTTGAGTCATATCAGGGAAATTTTTGGTGAGGAAGAATTGAAGCGGTAGTACACATGCACAAAATATGAACAAAGTGTCGAAATAACACTATTGTGAAGATGTTACTAAGTGTTGAAACCCTAGTTATGGTATTATATATTACAAGTGGAGTTTACCTAGGTATTTTAATTCTTCCTTTATGGATAACTTCCACAAAATCAAGCCTAATGCCGTTTCCTTGGTGGAAGATTTTTCCTTGATTTACGGTGACTTGGCCGTCTGATCCTGACTTAACTTTCTGTGATAATTCCGCAAAAGCTTACACGAAGATTTATCGGTATATCTTGCACTGCTGCTGAATCTTCGTACCTACCTGTAACCGCTAGAGCCGTTATTTTGACCTCGTTCCCGCTTCTGTGTAGTTATTGTGGAAACCATCCGTTGATTGTCGTTAAAACTTGTGCATAGCAATAACTAAAACCTGTGATGTATAAATTTCACTAATTTTTCTTAAGTTTTTAGTAAGTTGCTTTGTTTAATGGCCTTTTTCATAATTAACTGCTTCGAATTACATTAGTTACAGTGCATGTGCATCATGCTACCATCTAATTCTTAGTATGCCATCCAAAAACAGGTATTCACGTGCATTATGGGTAGACCTTTCCCCGTTTTAGCATCTTTTGTCGCGACATTCCCTTTCTGTTTAAGCCTAATGGGAAAACCTGTGCTAGCATATCGGTCACATTTGTGTTCACAGGCAGCTTACCAGTTTTGTTTACAAAATACCTGAGCAAGACCGTGATTTTATATCTACAATAGTTTATGGAATCACTGATTACTTAAAGGAACAATTTCGGAAGAATACTGCTCGATGAAACCAGCACAGACGTAATATTTGGGGAATAATAATATCAGAAACTAGCATGCTGAAACTAACATGGATGCGAAGGAGGTGGAAAAACGGACGAAATATATAGACCTGCTTTTCGAACTTTGACAGATGTACCCTGGACACTGTAAAACTAGTGGTCCTCATCGTAGGTGTGCTCGTTGGAGTCAAGGGCTCGCTGCTTAATAACATCAAGTGCATTCCGTCCTGCGTGGCACAGGCGGAATCACTAGTTGCACGCATGCAGGAGGCCGTCATCCTGGGGTCACTCCGTCTACTGCGCACGCATGACCCGACAGCAGCGTTGCCACTGATCCGATGGGCGTCGGACGTGGCAACGATTACTGCCCAACCCCTCTCGAGTCTCCGACCATTATGACGGCAATGAAACCTGATGCTTGCCGGGGACTCGGAGGGTCATGTTATAACTATAACAAATAATAAGTAATAATAATAAGACACATGTCCATTTGTATAATTGAAAAATTAGAATGGTAATTGGCGTGTTGATGTAAATAACTATGTTATACCCTGGTGATATGTTTTTTTTTTATCTTGTCTTTTCTGCCCTTATATTCCTTTTTTCTAATTTCACATTACACAAATTTAGCTCACAATTTTTTGATCCTCATCAACACATGTAGCCTTTACTTTCTTCGACATTGTTTACCTATCTCTAGTCTTATTACTCCGTGAGCTACCTCCTTCTTGGAACTCACGTGGCCATTGAAAGACATCCTGCCCTCGTCTTTCTTGTAATTGTCTTTGTCCAAAAAACGAGGGGGAATTTAACTAATTTTGGCTTCACAAGAGTGTGAAATAATGTATGAGATCATTTGCATTTTATATTTTCGATGCTAATTGCCATATATTTACTAGTAAATTCTATCATCTTATACTTGCAGGAAACTTATGGAGTTAATTTTATCTCTAAAACTATTCTTTGAAAGGATAGTTCATATTTGTTTCAATACCTAAGCCGATGATGGAACTCAATGCAAAAAAATACACCTAATTGCGGGTAAGAGTGTTTTCACTATTACTTTGGTGAGATTTTTCTGAGATTTATACGTATGATCCTGGTTAATTATTCACTTTCTGTAATTGAAGATGAAATAATTATATCGATATTTAATCAATGAAGTTGCCTTAACGGTTACCTCTTATAATAAATGTTACAAAGATTGTCATGCTATTTCCGATCAACGATTCCAAAATAAGGTAATAAGAAAGCTACTTTCTAGTTTTGGAAACTTGTTTATTTCGTGGCAGTAAAATGTTTTCTTTAAGCATACCATATTGCAGATGAAATTGTTAGATAGTGAAAATTCAAGAGGACTTATTATTCGCAACTGATGTTCTTTGCGTTTTTTAGAAGTACTAATTTTGGGCTTTAGCTGATGGAAATTATTAAGCGTGATTTGGGAGATAGTGTATGAGGCTTGCTTTAGAACTCTCACAAATAAGACATTTTGCGTCTTTTTTCCTTAGTTTCCTTTTTAATGTAAACTGGACGGTAAGGTACTTTTGAAGTACTGCTCTAAACGTCTTTGATAAAATACAGATATTTTTTAATTTTATTTTTCTCTCGTATGATATTTTCCTTTAGACGTCAACTCACGATTACAGAAACTTTCATTGCCTTTGGTGGTTCTCTTTTACTTCGAACTATCTCAATTATGAATCTCATTACGCTTATTGCTGTAGCTGTGGTTTTGCGAGTGATTTTATTTACCTTTTATTAAATTAGTATTCCATAATCTATGTATATTTCGTTAAAGCGGGAAGTATTTTCTGTCTTTCTGTGAATTCTTTGGGCTCATAAAGCGTGGAAATTCTAAAGGGCTTATGTTAGAAGGGGTTGATGTTTGATGAGGTAGCAATTTTGATTTGGAATCAATAAAATTTCAATGAACACGAAGGGAAGAGAAGAGAATAGCATAGTTGTAGCATAAGTAAGGATCCGTTATTAGCGTAGCGTGTTCAGAAAAGTAGAAAAAAAACTTGAATAACTATTTGAGTTTCGCTGCAATTCTTTTACTCTTTCGCCCATGTTTCTACACCATGGATCATATTAATTTCCATAATGTACGTATCATCAATTTGTCTTTTTTCTCTTTGCATTTCAATTCTGTGAAAACTCTTCATATTTCTGATATTTTATTTATATTTTTGTGTGCAAGCAGGACATGAATGACTCTAGGAATTGTAAATACTCGCGAACAGCATTTGATGGGTTAAAATTCTTTTGTAACTAATTGCTGGCAAGATTCCAAAATCATGTGGGAAAGAAAGAAATTCTCATCCACAGAACCAACCCGATATCCTCTTTTCAACCATTTTCCACATTTTCTTGCCAGACCTGTGAGAACACGACGCAACCAATGTGTCACATTCGAAAGTAAAAATCAAGAGTCAAAAGAGTTTTGAAACTGAGATTGTGTACTAATGTTTATATGGACAGGGAAAGGTGTCTTCATTTATTCCAAGCGCTACCGTGTTGATGTTTAATGCACGGTATTTGGTTTAGCGGACGAAAACACCGGTCCGCCGCAAGCGGTGAAATTAAACCCTGAAAAAGGAGGCCTTAAAATATTGTTCTCGGCAAAAATATTGATGTCGCCTGCCGATAGACGAAGGACCAACCAATCGAAGATCTGTCTTTGGTCTGTTGCCTCACCCTCCCCACCCTGCACTTGCAGCCTACGCGGTCCCGCATTCCTCTTCACTTATTTACTTCCCCGAGTACGCGGCGGGCTCCCTTTCCGATGTGTGCTTCGTCGCCGCCGGCTCAGGAGTGGACCATCACTTATTCAACGCGGTCGATTGAGTGGGCTAGGTGAGGAGGCGGACGCGATAGGGGGTGGGTGGCGGAGAGGGGGCAGGAGAAGGTGAAAAGGCAGTGGATGTCATATCGCAAATGCAATCGCAATGTGGTCCCTGCGGTATTCCACGCGTCCTAAGCCCTGCTCCCACATCCAAGACAGATAACAAGAATGAACATCTAGAAAATCGTGTCAAGTCCGTCCAAGATAAAAGCGCAGTTGGCAGTTAGAAATGCAGCCAATCAGTAAACACATTCATTGTCATCTGGGGAAGCAAATCACGTGACCGGGAAGCAAATCACGTGACCGGAGAATACAATAATGGTGGTCTATGTTTCTATCATGTTTTCATTTAAGTACTCTACCAGCTGATTGGTAGGGTCTTTCGTGAACATTTTGTTTTCTTTTCATTACTTTCTAAACCAAATCGGTATAGTTTATCGAATTATGTTATTCTGCATATTGTGAAGTGTTGTTAGTAGTTAGATGTATTTTTGCCTCCATGATGACGCTGCATTAATGATGAAGGCTTCTAGGGTTTCCCACCTGGTGAGATACTTGTTGGCTGGCATTTCGATGGCTGCATCTGCCATCGTCCTCAGGGAATGTCAGTGCAAAGAATTCTGCCTCCTAATCTACATGGATGGATTCCCGCCAAATGGTCATGTCGGATGTGATTTTTGGGCGCGGCCCTTTTCTGTCTTTCCCACTTGATTACAAATCACATCCGACATGACCTTTTGGTGGGAATCCATCCATGTAGATATTGAGGCGGAATTCATCGCACTGACATGCCCTGAGGTCGATGACAGAGGCAGCCATTGAAACGTCGGCCAACAAGTACCTGATCTGGTGGGAAACCCGAGATACCTTCATGAGTATCATACACCAGGGAAGAACCAAATCATATTACGCCCGCTATAATGTTTTGATGTACTACATTACACAATGGTAAAACTGGGATTGTAACTCCTCTTCTAATTTTTGTATAATTTTTCACGAGCTAAATTAGATACTTTCTTAATGCTCAGTAGTGAAATATTTATTTGACGTAGCATATCATCGGAAACAATTATTGGAAATCGCGTTAGCTGCTACTCATCCAAAATTGCGTCGTGGCTACTTCATGTCTGCATCGCCAAAAGGTCTTTGCACGCCGGTGCCCTAATGGTCCTACGTTTGAGTGCTCAACTGCGTTATTGTCTTGGACGGGAAATAGTCGGTTATTTGGGGTGGTGATCTTCAACTGAGGTTTGGTGCGATTCTTTAGGAAGGTGGATAAGATAAGGGGCACATTGAGAACAATAATATTCTTTATTGCTAGAGGAGTTTTTGAGCATAAAAATTTTCTCCTTTTGAGCATAAAAATGAATACAATACAATTTAAATTAAATGACCAAAAGAAATAAAGTGCAGAGTAATCCACAAAATAAACTTTAAATGCATCTCAAAAAGTTATTATTTTTCCTTAATTTACTGTCAAGGCAGAAGAGCTTTTGGAGATACGGGGTGATGTCTTTGTCTCTCCGTAGTTTAAAGATATATCTCACACATAAATTAATTGGGCGCTATAGCTTAACGTTGAATTATCCAGTTATATCATGATACACTAAGCTGCAGTAGTATAAGCGAAGAAAAATCAGAGAACACACAAGTTTCTTTTTTAGTGGAAGAGGCAGTTGATATTTTTGAATTTTCAATTGATGCAACGTTGTATTCTATCGTAGTTAATAAGACCCCTAAATTTTCACATTATTACTGAAGGGTATTTTCATATGCTGAACCATTATCGTAGGCAGAAATGTGAAATTAGTTTACATAGGACCTTAGTGTTACCAATGACCATAGATTTAGTTTTTGTGGAATTTAACTGGTAGAAATTAATAAGTGAATGGTGGAAGGATGGAAAGTAACCTGGCAATGGGATTAGCCCGCTTTTAACGATAGACACCAAATGGACCACAGTTTGACGGACGCCGCACTGCTCTGCAAGGTTTCCCCACCTTGCGCTGTAGTAGGAATCTGGATGCCCTCTGGAATGGTCTGGTCTCGGAATTCGAAATATTGGCATGAGAAACCAATACTGTATCCACTACAACAAAATAATTCCCTTGAAAATCGCAGTTGAACAGAAACTGTTTCTTGCATGCCGCAATCGTTTTTCTGATTAACTTCATGACAAGCTATTGAGCTGAAAGCGACTCAAAATTCATTGACTCACGCGCTAACGTTCGTTTCTTGACTTTAAATTAGTTCCACTCAAAAAAATAGCAGGTATACCATTTTTCATTAACTTAACAGGTTCAAGTTTCGGCAAAGGATAAGTATTTGTTTTTTCGTCAATCATATTCTATTTTATTCTATATTAATATTATTTAACCGTTTAATTGCAATATAACAAGCAGAAGACAGGCGTGTTTTGGCGATTATAATAGGGGTAATATCATTTTATTCATACGTATTGAAAGGAATACAATATCATTTTAGCAGAAACGGTAATTAATTATAATTATAAGAAAGATGAAAGCGAAATGTTCATTTTAATGAAATTTTATGTTCGTATGGAGCTTCCGTTCTATTTTGGACTAGCGTTTCACTAGGGATGCATTGTATTGTTTAGTGAAAAATTATTGCAAATTGAATGAATTTAGTAATGCAAAATTTTTTCATTCCGATTTGGTAGAAAGCACCTCTCCATCAAAGATTATCCGAAGTGCCTGTTTCACACCTACAGTCTCAATAGAATCCTTCGACACTTTTACTTTCAGCTCAGAATTTTTAGGATATCATACTACAACTCCATGACTAGAATATCTTCTATATTGTCCAGGTAACTGCAATAATCTGTCTTTATGTAAATAAATGGTAACTTCGGTCCTTCTTAGGTCAGAACATTGAAGATTTTCTTTTGAGAAGGCCTCAAAATCAAGTAATATGAGTAATGATATTTACTGCTGTCTCTATATATTCAACTAGTTCCTAAAGTAATATTCAAAGGGATTAGGCTGTGATTTCATTACTGACGACCTACCCGTTATGACATGATGTAATGAAAATATAAAGTGAATAGGGCATCAATGAAATTGAAGGCGTAAAACAGAATATTGGTAAAGTAAGGAACGTAACTACATTTATCTAGAACCGTTTTGCCATGTCAACGAGTCAGGGGATATTTATGCTTTATTATTGAGATGGTCTTATTTGGAGGCTTGTCGTGTACCATGCCTTGTAAAGGGTTTTGACTTTGACGGGAATATGAACTTAGATTACAACAAATATGTATACGACTTCTCCAGTCATAGTTTTTTGAAGGATATTTTTTTTCTTCCTAGCATGCATTAATTATCTATCTGTCAATCTATATATACCTCATATTGGTGAAGGATCACTCGAGTGATGATATATATCAATGGCCAGGAGGTTGGCCGATGCAGCTTTTATGAAAGCACAAAAAATGGTACACTTACTCATAAAACATTCTAATATTTCGATGGCCGTGACCACCTTCCTCAGAATTGAGACGGAGGAGAGAATGATTTATATAAAAATACACTTAACAGGGGGTGGCGAAAGGAAAGTAAAAATAGAAGACTTTCAGGGACGTATGGCACTGGCATGTAAGCCCTTCCTCAGCTGGAATAGTTACAGAATCCCTGAATAAAAAGTAAAATTTTTAAATTCATGGGTGGTCGTTTTCCCAGTCATTCCCATGTTAGTTCCATGTCCACGCACTTAAGCGCTTAGATACATTCTATCCTGTCATTAAATAGGTTGATTTGACAGCGTCACGGTAATAAAGCTGGCCGGAAGTCGCATTATATCCCGTTCGATAAGAGTCGCATTTCGCGTGTACATTTTTTCCGGTACTTTTTCAAATTAGGCCAAACGATAAAGCTGGACCAGCAGCATAGCAGTTGTTGAATAATACTAACTGCTCTACTGAGTTTCAGAGTTTCAATTTGTTGTGAAGTTTTAAAAAAAATGCATTGTCTATTCAATTAATTGCGCGTATTCGTTGGCTCGGAAAAATTGAACGAGATCCTAAAGTTAGATTTTGTTCCGGTTCTTTCTTTGTTTGCTCTAAATAGAAAACAAGCGAGTGGATTGCTTTCTCATTTTTCTACGTCGATGGAGAGGTTGAATTTTAATACCATTATTTTTTTTATAATACATGGATTTTCATTTACGGCTACTGTTTGTTAATTTATACACAATTCGTCTACTGTTTGTTAATTTATACACAAAAAGAGATTATAATTGTTTCTTTTGGATTTCGTTATTAAAATTCTGATTCCTACGGAATGTGTGACTGCATTTACAATACCATTAGAAATTATGCTAATTATTTTCGGAAATAAATAGTAAAAACAACCATGGTGCTCTATTTTGCTTGTCACATCTTTCACAATTAGCCTCATGTCGACTAAAATAAAATGCAAATGTCCCCATACTTCAATTTTAATTTGGCGACTGGAATAAACGCGTTCCAGATACGTGAAAAAAACCAATTCCTCAAAATGAACCGTTAAAGTCGATCGAATTTTGAGGATACCGTGACTAGCCACGGTAAAATATTTTACGGTGTTAACCGCAAGTGCACATGAGTGCGATACTCCACAGAGGAAAAATCATTCCCGATCCCGGTCAAGGCGAATTATTTTTCCTCTGTGGATTATCGCACGTAAAAGTCAAAGTTATGCTAAAAACTTCATCGCATAATATTATTTTTATTTGTATTATTTCTTAAAGAGATTAAAAGAAAAAACGAAATCAATTATTTTGGCAAGGTGTAGACTAATGATGAAACCAGAAATTGCCCCGGGTAGTGGTATCGGTGGATGCAATTGCAAGGATCACTCAATGATTGAGGGCAATATTGAAGCTCTGGCGGCAATACTCTGTGGTAAATGCGCGCAAAGTTTAGCCATGAGAGTGTAGTATATAGGAGTCACAATGAGTATTACTGGTCATGAGGTCCTAGGTTCTCTGTCTAGGTTTTCATGGATTTCCTTGTTGGTCGTTGCCATTGTTAGGATGCCTTGGCAAGCTGTAGTTTCATCTTAAAACTGCCGTTCACAGAGACATCTGCATCTACGAAGCAGGGTGCAAGCCACCACTAGGGTGTGTGGCACGGAGTGATTCCACACTTGGCATGCAGCACTCGTCCCAGTGCGATCAGAACCTCACCCTCTCCACCGGCCAATAGGTGCAGATCAAAAAGCAGTCCAGAGAACAATTCACGGTTAAACCAAATAGTAATAGAATTGAAGTGGACATGGACATGTTGTAAGACTTGAATCTCTGAAGGGGGCAGTGATTGAAAAGAGAAACCATGATGCAGTTTTTTAAAATTCACGTTTTGCTCCTGTATCTTCGTATACTGCTTATTTACAAACTATATCAGTCCGGGTAACAGTATCTGCTTACTACGCAGCGCTTAGGGTAGATCAATATATCTTTGAAATGCCTTTGGTACGTGAATTTGAAGCTGGTTTTTTTTAGAGAATTTCAGAAAGGAAAATGCTGGAGCCTTCTTCAAGTCTTTTGCTCCGTTACGGAAGCAATCTAGTTAGATTGCATAGATTATAGTCTTAAGATTATTTACGGCTAATAGTTCCTTTGATCTTGTTTCCTACCTATCTTCCTTAGTACCGTACCAAAACACTGGTGTGATGAATAGAGCTGTTGATGAAGAATCCAGTTATTGCAATATACTCTTCATAAAATGAGAGAGGCCAATAATACTGAGGTGTAGGTAACCCTTAAAGAGGATATCAGAGTCAATTTTTCTTATTGGTCCCTAATAGTTATTGATATTTTATGTATTTTTATGGAAAAATATTAAGTTCCAATTAGATGGAATAAGTACGTTTAGAGTCGTTTCTCTCAAATTATAGCGGTTGGTACCTCTTTTGGTTGAGTGACGTTCTTGCTTGCTTGGTGATGACGGCTGAAGGGATGAATTAAGGGATAGATGATGCGGGGTCAAAGGGTCACAGAACCTGTAGATGGGTTAAGGAGACGAAAATGAGCTTGGATATAAAGAAAGTGTAAATTTCAAGGTCTTTACAAAAAACAAAGATTTATTCCCGCATATTATGCTGATGAGAATGAAATATGTATTCCAATGTGTTTCCTTTAAAAAATTACAAGATATTTTGATTAATTTTCAAAAGAATAAACATTTGGGCTTTAGGTTTATTTAGGTATGCCAAGCGATTCCGATCCCAGAAACCATTGTTTAAGATTGCCGGTCGTCAGCGTAGGTTAACGTTATATCGAAAATACGGCATAACATAAATCTTAAGTAAGATTTTACTGGTTTTACCAGTATATTTCTTGAGGAATATGCATAGTCAGTAATTTTATGACATGATTATGAATTTAATGCCTCATTGATGTTATATCAATTGAATTCATAATGATATTTCTGAACATTTAAAAAAATTGTGTTCTTGTTCTTGTAGTCAGTTTGACAAACTTGTGCAGAAATACCATTTTTTTCTTTTGTAAATTAGTCAAAATAACTTGTGATTTATGAAAGTAAACCCATCGGGATATATATTTTATTCTCATTAGCATATTATGCGCGAATAAATTACTTGTTTTTTCTAAAGACATTGGGTTCACGCCTACCCTTTTGATAAAGCCTTTACACGGATGATTTTTAGCCGACACCTATGCTTAGCTTGGCGTACCCCAGTATAATTCCCCATTTCGTTGTGTGGCAATGATACTCGGGTTTTCCAGCATAAACATAGGTGTCGGCTAAATGCTGCGGATATTGGCTATTTCAGAAGCGTTTGCGGTGGAAGCAGGAGTAGAGCTGGGGGAATGAGTGGGTAACGAAAGAATCGGGAATGCACTCTCCCGTACCAGACATATATGAAAGGATCGTCCATACTCTTCGTTGTTTTGGCCATGAGGAGAGAATGGATTAGAGTCTACTAACAAAACATATGTATGATCGAGAAGTTAACAGTGATATAGGAAGGGGTTGACCGAGGAAATAATGCGTGGATGTGATAGAAGATACTCTTAAAGAGGTCTATTAGGAGTCTTAATAATTGGTGAGTGTGTATAGGTCAACGCATAAATGTAGCTGAAGCAAAAGAGGTACTAACACTAGAGTAGGGCTGTATGGTGGAAATTATGAAATTGGTACAAGTTTTGTAGACTAAGTACCGAAAATGAAGACCGTTTTGCATTCTTCCTATCCTAAAAGAGAGCATCACAATGGATTTGCATGTGAAATGTTTTCTGTAAGATTTTCAAATTGATTTTAGATTTTATTTTTTATAAGTACATAAAACGTTTTACTGGAAAGTAAATGACACTAATACATCTTTGCTGGACACCGTAATATTGCAAGATGTTTTTGGCATCAACATTCTTTATTTGAAAATAGGACTACAGTACAGTAGTTTTGAAAATTAGGTCCGGTACAGGAAACACCTTGAAACCTTTTTCTCGAGGGTGACTCCCCTTGTGCCATCCGTGTCTTGGATTGCCACCTGTCTTTTCCTGCCGTCCTAAGGCTTTTTCAAGATTCCTTTTTTTCACTCACATTCCCTTCCTACGTTATTATATGGCACTGAAACTTCTCAACCCCTTGGTTACCACTTGGATGAGTGTTTCTTTGTAAGGGCCTTGGCATGTCTGTTGCAAATGAATCAAACTAAATTGCAGAGCTGTCGGGTTTCTAAACGGGTGATGTTGGTGAGTGGCAAAAATGTTTCGAAGGGCACCGACGTATGCCATCGTCAGGGTCAAATAATTATCCTTAAATCTAATAATCGAACTACTTACACTGTCACTTTCGATATACTCTCGTGTTGTTTGGTACTATAGATTTCACTATCTGAAAGGTTGTGGAGGCTGGATCCTTACGACTACACTAAAAACTTGGCCTCAAAAGTTAAATTTCTGGAATCATAAACGATAATAAAAAAAATGAGAATCTGCTCTGCTTAAGGCGAGAAAAAATATAAAAAAGATTAATGAAGGAAGCATTTGCATTTTTGTGAATTCTATATTTTTGAAATTTATTCCGATTCCGCTCGGGCCTTCGTAAAATCTGTATAGTTACCACGAAAAGAACTGGACTAAGAGGAATTGGGCTGCAACAAACAAACCACTCTTTAATTTAAAATATAAGCTCACCGTAGTGTTTAGGATACGAATTCGTTCAAACTATTTATATTAGGAAATCAGGAGGTAAAAATTGTGTAAGAGTTTTAATACATTCGTCTCGGAAAGAGTGTCTGTTTTCACATATGCCAATACGTTTTTCAGGA
This sequence comes from Pyrrhosoma nymphula, assembly GCA_963573305.1. Taxonomy (NCBI): domain Eukaryota; kingdom Metazoa; phylum Arthropoda; class Insecta; order Odonata; family Coenagrionidae; genus Pyrrhosoma; species Pyrrhosoma nymphula. The sequence goes on from OY754337.1 coordinate 73,665,371, forward strand.
ATTGCAGGAACACATTAACATTTTTAAACTAAAAGGAAATTGCGCTATTTTTATATATTCATTATTTATACAAGAACTGATAATAATCTCTTCATAATGGCTTGAATGTACGTACACGCATAATTGGGCTTGAGCAGATGCGGGTTGTAACAGCGTGCGTAAGTTAACCATGAAAAAGTGCCCTTGTCCGGAGATCAAGCCTGGATCTCCCAATAACTCAGGTTTCTAAAAAGGTACATGTATGAAATTGAACGTGCGATAAATTTCATTGAGCAATACTTTCTCTTTTATTATCCGTATGGGTGCATATGTTTTGTTACGAGCTTTATATTCCTATTTTCTATAGAAATGATTTTTATTACTTTGAGGAATTAAATATTTGAAAATATAGTGGAGACAAAGGAGTGGTTACACACGATTAAAAACTGTGATATTTAATAGCATCAAGTTTATTTAAACAATTTATGTCGCTAAAATTTCACACCAGTGAATTCAGAAAAAGACAACTGATATACATTAAGAATTGCAGGAGATGTGCCAGATTCTTGATTTGGGGAATTTGCGTCAACATCTATTGAATCTATTCTGAATAATGATGCAGGTATGGCCTTCGTACATACACGTTGATTATTAGGAATTCTCTGCGCATTTCATATGTTGCCTCATGTCAATTTGAATACGTCATCCTGCTACTTTATCAGTTTTACCCATCACTCATTGGGTCCATAATCACCTAGCGGTGAGTGTGTTCTTATTTCTCTGATGCCGGCTGTCCATGTTTTGCTCAAAGGGTAGCTGACTGCCTCAAACGACACCGTTTAATTGGACAGCGACAAATGAGCGGTCAAAAGCGATTGCCCACATTTCATGGAAGGTCGACTTTTTTATATCCACGCTAAATGAAGTTTGCAAATTACTCCGATTACGCAGCCGTTCACTTAAAACCCTCAAGCTTCTCCTTTCTCATTCACCCCTGTCCTTCACATCCCACGGACCTGCCTCGTGTGATGCGAGAAGTCATGTGACGGCCATATTGTGGCTTTTTAAGTCCATCTAGCGTGGTTTCTCTTTGGAATGTGCTATACAGCGATTAATTTAGTTATTAGGTATAATTCATTACTAACTTCTAAAAGACACTAAAAGTCGGGAAATAAGCGAATGGTACGTGTGTGCTGCCCATAGCGTTAAAATGAGCTCGTAAACATGCTATTGAATAAGTATATTTCACGGGTGGTGTGATAATATAATCCTTTTTTGTAAATTTTGTACATTTTTTTCATAAATAATTTAATTCATTTATTTGTACATAAATGTATGGTTATATTGACACCTAAATGTTAGTAATTGTGATATTTCCTCTCCCGTAATTTTGTGGGGATAAGGATACATGATCGAAAAATTTGAAGGAGACGTAAAAATGGTCCAGGGGACGTATCGAGAGGTACATCTAAATACTACCCCGCAAGCCGCCTCAATAGGCGTGTGGCGGGGGGTAAGGACATGAAGATTGAGAAAAGAATGTTGGGTAAACGTGAGAAAGGAAGCGAAGGGTAGTAGGACATTATATAGGTATACGAATTGTTCAAAGTGTTTCATGAGTCTTGGTATTGGAAAAATTGATTTTTTGCGGCAACATAGAAATTTATACCACGCAATTTATACCACCTATTCATTTGGTAGAACAATCGCAAATTGAAATGTGTGTGCCTGATAATTCGTAGTCTTTGTTAGTATCATTTTTGTTGCTCCTATCAAGCAATGTATTTAAGTTAGCTCTTATTAATATCGAACCCGTTATTAGCTTATGTTCATTAGGGTGTCCCAAGACATAAGGCAAATTTTATTTTCCGCGAAATAAAATACGCATACTCTATTTTTTCTGTTTGACCTTATTAACTCACATAATTAATATTATTGTGATTGAATAATGATAACACGTGCCGACTCGATCTCAAACATAAGAAATGAAAATTTGTCCTGGGTTAGTATGGAAGGATTCTAGAACTTAATATTTATTTAGTAAATAAAACACCAATAGGCCCAAATCGTGTTTAATTTCTATTTAACATGTAAACAACATTATTCTTTAAATTTTATTTTCATAGTTTGCTTTTTGCAGTCAGGATAAATTTTCCGGTGTTCTTGAACTCAACGTAACAAAAATTGCTTTTGTTCCTCCTCAACCGTGATTAAACCGTGAAAGTCTTCCATCAACTTGACTGCTCTTTCAGCTGCATCGTTCACTGCCCTCAGCGTTGAAACATTTTTCCTGGCTTCTTGAAATGAAGCATTACTTGACCACATAGTAGGACATTCGTGGAGAAAACTGTCATCAAGTTTAAGACAATGACTTGGTTCTGACTGAAATGAAGTCGTAGATGTTTTTCTCTGAAATAAAACAAGTGAAAGTCAGTTAACAAACATTTTTCAAATCTATATAGTCATTAATCAATTTTGAAAGGCATTTTGAACGAGATACCGCAATAAATAAATTCAAAGAATTATGTCTTGTAAAATATTTCATATTTCTAATGACAGCCTATGATGAACGTATGCTGAGATGAGTTTTCCTGAACATTCGTAGTCCCTGTCAGTAATGTACCTTGTTAACATATTCTAGTTAAATTTTTTTCGTGAAATTATTCATCTTTCTGATGCTACAAAAATACCTGCCACTTACTGTCTTTGTTTTCAAGGAATTTTCCGAAAGACGGATACCATTTTCCATGTGATATGGTATGTACAGATGTGCGATCCAGAGAGGCATTATTCAAAAAGCGATGAAATTCTGTGGCACGAATTGTATCAGAAATGTAACGGTCCAAAATAATTATATTTTTTACATAATAGTGTAATACATTTATTTCTCACCGCTATCATTTTTTTAAATCAATATAAAAACCTTTGGTTGAGGTGTTATCAGCATGCAGCGTGAAACAAACACCTAAATGAAGTTGAAGCCTCAATTATCCATATTTAGTTAATCACTGAGAAGTTCAGTCTAAAAAAACAACGTTACCTACTGCATTCTTAACATTAGGCACTATGAAAATATCATGTTTCTTGAAATTGCTTTGATTTTAAAATAAAACTCGAATATGCTCTCCTTTATTACTCGAGTAAAATATCAATGAAACTAACTTAACCAGCAAGCTCATAACTTTTCTCACTGTATCGTTGCATGACATAACGCTTCAGACAAGTGAACCTTAAAGGGGGTGTTCCATCCAGTCTCTATTTTGGGCGCAAAAGATTAGATCTATTAGCGAAAAAGGTCATTGGCATCTCGGAATTTCGTCCGCAGAGCAAATAATAACCCCATACCTTGTTAAGCCGCTGCGCTTTCAATGGAATTATTGTAGTATAATGGAAGCAAATGAATGTTGGGTACACATCGTGACTGTGAGCGTAGAATGACACCCTGTAGTTAGGTAATACTGCTTGGGTTAATGAATTCCATTGTGCCATGTGTGTGCTAACCATATGGTTACCTTTTTACTTGTGCCAGGCTAAAATGTCTGTGAACTAAAGGCCTGAATTGAAGTAATACGTTGATACTTGAAGATGCAATCACCCCTGCTACCTGTTTTTGTTCTACTGTGTGCTTCATCAGTCACAATATTTCCTCTTGAAGGATGGGACAGAGAATGTAATCACTCCACTGGAATGGTGGCTTTTATTTAGAGAGAGATAGGTCAGACCTTTTGGAGGGATGTTGTGGATGGTGGTGGAGGTTCATTTGCTTTGTGGGGTGATGGCGTCTCTGTCTGACGCGCTGACGCGCTGGAGCGTTTCAAATCACGTATTTCGACAATTTCACCCCTTCTTGAAGCAGGGGGGTGGGGGTTCCGCGACGCACCGGCCGTGGATTGTAATTGGCGAGAGCGCCCTCCGCGCCGGACTTGGGGAAAGATTAATATCCACCACCATGGAACTAACGCCCTTGTTTGCGTCAATTTGCGCGAGCCGGCGCGCCGCGAATGGTGAAAATTGGCACTATTTAGGAAGCAAATTGCCACTCGAGGCGCTGCTTTGTGAAGGAGTAATAACACCCGATGACCAATCCACTCTCTCTCTTCTGCTGTTTGCCCGCTCTTGCCTAATGTGTGCTTAGCGAAACGTTGATGGGATAGCTATGCAGCGTGTTACTGCAGTGGGACGCGTCTTCGCCGTTGCTTCGACTCTGCAGATTGTAAGGACTTCAGGCACTTACTGTCGCATTACACTTCGTTCCTGAGATTTGGAAATTAAGTATCACATCCCGTTACAGCTAACATATAAAATACTTAAGGCAAAACATTTTAATTCATCAGGCTGGTGAACTTCCAATTCCCTGTAATACGCTTCCGCGTAATATCATAGTCGCTTAAAATATTTTTGGATCGGAATATATTGTGAAGATCAATAAGGGTATCAATTCTGCTTCGTTAGGTTTCATTATTGATTCCGGATGTAGCTCTTAGTATACTCATCCTTATGATTGATGAATCTAAGGAACTGGGTTTGCCACTTATTTGGAAGAAATTCATGTTATTTCTCTATAGTATTATACCCATTGCCAACAAAAAATGAAAGTGGCTTAAGTTCTCCATTTATAATAATTATATGTTGCAAAATGATAAGCATGATGGTGATGACATAGCAAATAGTTATTTTAATATTGAAATAGTACTTTGTATGGGAGGTGACTAATTATTTTCTGCTTTAAAATATATCCCCTGAGCTATTGCGGTTTCCCTAGTCATTTATATTGAAATGAAAGAATGCCACTTAATGTCTATTCGTACCTCAATCTATTTGTGAAATATTGTATTTTAAACCTGAATTACAGTAATAAGAACTAAGACGATGCAATTTTCCACGGGTAAAAAATTTGAATCGACCCGGATTTCGATGCACTGCATCATCACCTGATGATTATGTTCTTATTATGTTCATATTCCACAAAATCTCGCCTGATTCCTCCCCTTTTACTGAATTCCAGTATTATGATAACCGTCAATTTTATAGTATCACTTGTAGGGACCGCTTTATAATGTATATATTAGTACATTCCGATGTATTAATCTGCGTTGCGTTGTTTCCATCCTAGTGTATTTCACAGGTTTTGAACAGGGCATCGTTTATATTGTCTTAAAGTCCTTTTATGACTTTATGACTTTTATGACTAGAATTAGTCTATATTCTTACCATTTTAATGTATACTACTAGTCTTTTTGCATTACACAAATCAAACCTCCTTTCTAAGGATACAGTATACTTCCGCCACATTATTACTGAGGCATGAAAAGTGGAAATATCTATTGCCCGTATTCATTCATTTCCTTCTTTTATTATTGCCCGGTTAATGAATTTAAATCTTCCGGTCACTTATGCTCCTTAATTGGGAAAATACATTTTGAGTGGATGTTCTTCATCTATGAAGAATATTAATTACTTGCATCGATTGCGGGACGCCATCAAGTTGCTTTTCGAACACATTTTGCGATTTATTTGGAAACTACTTTTGGATCGAGTGGATTGAAATGATTTGGCTTTTACCCATTCACCTATTAATTGGTTTTTCCTCATTAACGTTTGTTTTTGAATTCCCTTGTTATAACGACTTAAATGGAATTCACAACTTTGTATAATACTTTTGAAATTTCAGATTAAACCTCGGCTGTTGTATTCCTTTCATAGCCAATTACCATCTCCCAAAACATTTCTTATACCATAATTCTAGGCCTCTTGTAGTTTTGAATAATAATATCACGCATAATATTTTGCAGTGTACAACTCATGTATTCATTTCTCTTGAATAAATGAGAATGTTTATTTTCCATCTTAATATCGCACTGAAATCCGTTTCTTGATGTATCACTTCTTAATGACTTAAAATGATGAGTGTTCGTTTTATTTAATTAAGATTTTATTCCTGGATAGATAATTATTAATTTGTTTCTCTTTTAATTTTTAAAATTGAAAACCATAAAATATTTCATGGTTTTCAAGAATCGATTTCAATTCTTGAATAATTAGCAGTACGGCCCCTTACTCAGTGTGCTCAATAGGCCGCCTTGGAATTGATATATCTCCATTTATGGGCTTTCTGATTATGCTTTATGGAAGCGACTCATCAATTAAATCATAATGGCTTAAATTACTTGAACATAGTATCATCATAATCAAATATGGGAAGTTATCCGTAAATGCAATATAATAATTGTTTCCACAATTTATGTTTCCCTAATTGTGCTATTGTCTACAAAAAATTTCCGGACTGGTTAATATCTGATTACATAATCATTTTTATTTCAAAGTATGTAAAAAACATTGTTTGATTTTTCATAATTTTTAAATACCTACAGCAGAATTTTTATTGCGTGAATCACCGTCACTTTTTAGAGTGTTATATTTTATTTCTTTCACGGCCTCAATGTTGTAGTTTCATGAGAAGTAGATTCGATGAAGCTGTTTTTCATTAATACGACGACAAATTAAAGGGATATTAACGAAAAGTTATGCCTCGTCTTTAAGTGCATTTGGACGTCAGGAATTAATCGGTCAAGTGTTAGCTTAAGAGCATAACGCAATTTTGGCATTATGTACTCTGTGATTAGTAGTTTGGTCAAAAATTGAGACTATTATCTTAGATGCGCTTTTATCCAGTTTGAGCAAATTGTGGTTAATCAAAATTGTGTGAAATATTTGTCAAAATATTATTTCATTCAAATTTTGCCGTCCACGCGATATTCAGACCAGTTTGATCTAATTAATTTTAAACAAATTATTGGACCGTGTGACATCGGCTTTATATGAATGTCTTTTCCTCGGCTAGGACTCAGCTCTTGATGATAAAGCTCTGGAGAATGTATCGCGGTCGTCAACATCCGTTCTGCCCTCGCATCCTCTGTCCTTTCTCTTCGTCTACAAGTGCATCACTTATCTCACTTCCTTGCCTCGGACCCTATTCCGCGAAGTGAGATAGATGCTTTCTTTTTGTTCCCTCATTCTGTTCCCGTGCCGTCGTAGATCTTCCGCTTCTTCTCCCTCATCTTTTTCCACTTTCGCTCGATCGATGCTGGAGTAAAGAGAGAAAGAGAGGATGGGAAACTGTTAAGTGTAAAATACTAAAAGTTTAAAAAAGACAGTGTTAATTAAGGGATTTGAATTGGAAATTGAAATTATGCTGATTTTTTTTGGAATTCGTTGCTCTCACAAGGTAAAGTTTTCAACCATGATTCAAATAAACATCACTGTTTTTCAGTAGAGTCGAGTTCGGGTTGTTTCACTGCCAAAGGTGCAGTTTTTCTATCCCCCCCCCCCCCGAGTTTGAATCCCAGTGGTGGATGATATTTTATTTTTAGGTGAACAGAGCGATAATTGTTTATGTACAGATTTGCGTGAAATTTTGCAAATCTGTTCTCATTCGTGATATCTATAGATACAAATGTAAAAAAGTGCATCATACTCATTTGTTTTTTTTGGCAATTCAATGCTATTTTAACACGTAGTATTATGGTTTATGACATATTTTGTAATAACTCGACTACATGTGTACGGATGTTACTCTGAACGTGAAACAATACCTTTCTTAAGATTATAATTGTTGTAAAAAATATCAAGGTGCCACGCCACGTTCAATATTCGAAAACCATGTGTTTCAATATAATTGCGTCTAAATTTTGAATTACGCGCCGAAACCCTAGTGATAACATACTTTAATTAACGAGAAAAAAATTAAAGTATAATTCTTGTATCATTTAGATTACTGCCTGTATGGTGAGTTCCATCGCATAAACATTTCTACTAAAATTAAATGTCACCCAAGAATTTTTATCGACGTACGTAATTTTTAAAATGTTCAATTAATTACTCACGATTACCACTCCAGCCATATTTAGGGGACCGTTCTCTACCTGGATGCATCATGGAGAATACTTGAGTGAATTACTCCGTTCGTCAAATGGGATGAAAACATTTTCCCCCTTGGAATCGATCGTAAAACGTAGGCTGATGCAATAGCTGCGTTTATTTCACCCACTTTTCTTTTCCTAAGTATTCGCTCCCATACCAACACACCCGCCGGTCTTTTATGGTGCAAATGATCTCATTTTGCGATGTTAGGCCGCCTTTATACATGGAGGTCGTCATCCATGGAAGTCTCGATCGAATTAATATCTCGACGCGTATCGTTATTGGCATAAAATCGTTCTGCTTACTCGTTCCACTCACTCGAAAGGGGAGGGTTGGGAAAAAGTGTTTTAGTACCTATCAGTTCGGTAGGCTATCTCTCTTATTTCGTTACTTTTATAGATGTCGCGCTGGGTCACTGTAATATCCTCCATGCCTTACTGAAACTGGCGTCATCTGAAATTTTCAAGAAATCAAACCTAGTGTGAAGCCTCTTGAGTCTCTAACTGCTTCCAACTTCGTAATATATAACAGCAACAAGTATCTCTAAATTAAAAAAATCCTCAAATTTCCTAACATTTGGTTCTTCACTGGAAACTTTATCTTGTACTTACATTTGTAATTCTCGCTAGCATCCATGGGCTTTGAATTTACCGTCTGTTATGCGCTAACGATTGCAGAATCTAAATACACCTTTACATGAAAATATATAGCTCTTCATTTTTCGTAGGAGTGCGACCTGTGGTCAATATATGGTACCCATTACTGCCCCTATTGACCACTTCCGTTATAGACGTCTGTGCATAGGCAGTCTGTGTCTTTTGCATGGGTCTTGCAAACGTCTACAACGGCGGAAGTTGACGGCTATGTGCCAGACCGTTAAATAATTGTTATTATGAAATTTAGAGTTGTATAGTCATTTCGTTTATGAAAGTGATGACAGAATTGGTGCTTGTTATGAGTATTTCTTTAGATATAATTGTAAGCCAAGTTCATACTGATATTGAATTTATGTTACAACTCTTTTTATTAATGCAGAATCGGTTTTTATCATTTTTTACGGATAATGAATGAAATTTATTTCAGAAAATATCTTGTGGCATATTTTTATTGTTTAAAAATTGAAATTGGTCTTTTTGGAGCAATATTATCTAATTTAATAGTAAATACTACTAAAGTTTCTTTAGCGCATTTTCTTTGTCTGTATCAAGAAAGAATAATTCCATTGGAATTTGTACTCTACATTGCCATCGCATTTCCTTAGAAAATGATGTACAAAATAGTAAGCAAGGTGTCTTTTTGTTATAAAACTGCGATGACATCAGGTAGATTAAAGATTTACTGAAGTTTAAAAACTCTGGCTCAATGCAATCGTTGTATAACTTTCGTAACAAAAACGTTTTAGATCGCAACAGTCCCGTAAAAAATGCTGGAGATAGCTTTCTGAATCGATATTCCAGAAGTTCTGCTTTTGATGTACCCCGTGTTGACGTCTTGAATGCCAGATCGGGACAGGTATGTATGTGCGAGTTTGTAGTACGCGTATGAAGGGGAAAAGCCGAGGCTTTGAGCGAGCATTTAGAATCGGGAGATATCTGAGCAGAATGAGCGATCCAGTGCTGGAGTCAATTATCGCTCCACGGCGACCGTTACAGAGGCGATGTTAAGGCGGTGTTTATAGAGGAAAGGGAGGAGGGATGTGGGGAGGGGGAATGGCTTTCTCTCATAGCGATTGTTGTGAAGGACAATTCTCCTCTGCGGCGGTTTTACGGTGCAATAAACCCCCCGAAGACGCTGTCGTTTGGTAGGCGTCTCCACCCGACCTCAGTCCGCTCACGGCAGGGATGCGGTAGGATTATTGAAGGACGGAGAGAGGCATTCTGGGTAGGAGAGGGGCGTTAGGAGGAGAATTTTGAAGGGAATGGAGGAAGGGTAAGAATGGGAAGAAGAAGAAAAAATAGTGTGAGGAAGCACATTCCACTCGTAGTCCATGAGAAGGGTGGTTTGGTGTGGTGGCTACCAGTCCCCCATTCCGTTCCCTCGCTGTCATTCGTCCTGTCCTCGCTCCATTTGACTTTAGAAAGGGGAACGAAACAGAAGAAGTGTTGGAAGCGTATCTTCTTAGAGAAATAGGGGAGAATCGTCTCCTTCCCGTGCGTGCCACGCGAATTTCACTACACTCACAATCAGTCGTGCGATAATGCGCGATTAAGGTTTAATTTGCGCTTGAACATTGTTGCTATTGGCTAATATTCTCAAGCTTGCATCTCTGGGGGGCTATTCTGTATGGCCTCGGAATTTTCGAGTTTTGGCAGTGATTAAGTTTTGACGTTACATCTACGAAAATATCAAATGGGGCCATTCCAATGTTGTGATCTATCGGGGTCTGTGACGTCACATCCACGGATTTCCCGTGGTTCCGAGTCCTTATTGAATAAGGCATTTCATCAGTTCGTAGGTCTTCAATGGATTATATATGTAAAAAAGCATGGAGGTGTTGATACTTTGTTGACCTGTCATAGAACTTCTAGGATGAGGATAGAAAACGTAATATTGTTTTGCCAGGTTTTGAGCCGTTTCTTTACGGTCAAAGTTTTAAGGTGAAAAAATGACCAAATTGTGTTGAAACACTTGCCATGTGGTAGGGAAAAATTAAGGACAATATTATTTGATCCCAAGCCATATCTTATCATTCTGTCAAATTCTTGGAGTATAAAAATTCAGTTCTAAAAAATTTTGTATTTCGCAGGATACTCAAACCGATTTGTTCCCAATATTTGTGAAAGATTATCGGTTTATCATTCTCCTGATTTTAATATTATTTATACCAAGGTTGTTTTTGGACTTTAAGTCATAATGTGATTTGTAACAAAGGTTTTACAACAAAACAGAAACTTTTGTCCTCTCCAGCATTAATGGTGTTGAAGCTCAGACTTTTTGACCCTCACAAACATAGTCTTAGCTCAAAATTTGAACCCTCCGGAAAAGTTTTGTTTGAATGGAAAAGTATTTCAAGTATCCTTGATTTAATGCACTTATCGTTGCATGTAATGTATTTCATAAAAAGAGATAATTTTTAGCTATCCCAATCAATGACAGGTGTTCGTGTTCTTTATATAATTACAAGACATCTAAAGTTGTAAAAATAGTCTATAATTTATTTTATGTATTTTGAAATTTTCCTCAAATATTTTGCCAGATTTCCCTATCAACTCATTTTATCATGCTGCGTTTTCTTTCTGCGATTTTTTTAAATTATATAGCTTTTATGCATAGAGAACCGAATGCTGAATAGTAAAAATTAAGGAAATGAATTCGTCAAGGATATAATGAAGCAATATAACTCAGGATGGATCTCGCACACGATATTAGCTCCCTCTATTTGACTGGGATATCGTCGACGAATTAAAAGTTTCATGAAGTTTTAGCGATGCAAAAATGAAAAGGTTTGCGGCTGGTTCTTTAAGATTTACACTTGTTAGAATTCTTGTTGTCGTCTTTATTTCTTCCCTTCCTCCTTTCCTTTTCGTTTCATTGCAAATCTATTTCCTTTGCGTTACAACGGCTTGAAACGTGAAGCATTTCCGTCGCTCAGTGCAGACCAATGAACTGGTCAGTCGGAATCTCGTTACTTGGGGACAGAAAGACTTCCACCCATACATTTGACATAACCTTGCATTTAAGTTGCATTTAACTGTTTTGCTCATATTTTTACTTCACTTTATGGTCTTAAAAGTTATCAAAATAAGTGGTTATATTCTTTGGTCCACCATCATCAGCTAAATTTATTACACATTGATAGTCTTTGCATTTTAATTGTTGGAATCAGATTTACTTTATATAACCGTTTTTATATTCACAAGTTAGCTCAACAGAAAATAAATAAATATTCAGATTTTTTATACGTGTAACTCACTGATTCAACTGTGTTCTATTTGTGAGGTTATATTCTATATTTCTTAGGGAAGTGAAATGTAAAACAGGAATTATGAAGTTATGGGATCCCATAGTAAAAAAACCTATCATATAAAATTGATTACGTAAAAAGTATTTTTAACTTTTGAAACTCTTTTCAACTGCATGATTTAAAACTTATGAACTATCCTTATCCTCGCGAAATATCCTTTGGGCGTCAATCCGAATATTTTTTTGCTTCATCTGTTTTCCTCACTTCTATCGGGGGAGAGAATGTTATTGATATGAAGAAAAGCGGGCGATGTGCATATACTCAGAATCTGCACAGTGGATAAAGTTAGATATTTCTTATAAATTTTTTCAAGAATTAAAATGATCTAACCTTTTTAACAAATTTTTCAAAAGTGTTTGAAAAAGTTTGAGATTAGTCTGAAGTGGGCCTTCCGAGAAGAGCATAAAAGCATTTTCATCCCTTGAGTTATTTCAGACCCATTTGACTGGAAGATACAGCTGCATGCTTATAATGATATAATGTTTGCAGTGCATTGTGAGTTCTTGAATACGTCATGAGCATTGTCCTGCCGAATTAGGGTACAATAGGGTAAATATATCCTTTCGAGAATTATTCTTGAAGGTTACTAAATAATAGTTGCCCACTGAGAAAATACACATTTTCGCAAAATTATAGAGTTGAAACTCCATCTGCTTAGTAATCATAAGGAATAAAATAGCTTCACTAAATTTTAAATTTAGCTGATTTTTTAGCAAGATACGGAATTAAATAAATATTTGCTTATTCTTTATCAATCTGTGCACTGTGTATGTGCAATACCATTGATCAATTTTTGGTATTTTGATTTTAATAAGGTAAAATAACAATTTTTGGTATCGTACAAACTTTAATTTTTTATTTTAATGAAATAATATTTTTGTTTGTTTTATAATAAACTTTTGGCTACAACGGAATTTTATTTATCTCTCCTGGCTTACAACAAGACTCCATCCTTCAGATACCAGTGCAAGCGATTATTGTAACCATTTCCTCTTCAATTTATTGTGAGGTGAATGAGTTTACATTTTAATCCGCATAAGTGCCGGTGCGTTAGCATAATGCGATTAATTCGGTGGAAACGGCGATGGTGCCTCTTGTCCGCGGAAGGATTTTCCCGGGCCCAATCTAATGTATGCCCCGAGGCCATTAACGAAGGCCATTTTCGCGGGAACGGCAATCTGAGATGAAGTGCTTCGTCCACTCTCATTGGAACGGGGCGAATTCCGTGGAGTCACCCGCTGGACGAAGCGCGGCGGCATCAGTGGGGTAGGCAGTTCAAGTAAGGTCGTAAAAGTGGAAATGATAACCTATTCCTCGGGCTTCCTCTCGAAGCACCTTTGTCGACAACTATTGGTCTTAGGCCGTCGGTCGCCAACCAATCCTCTCCTCTTCGGCCGCCTTTCCCTCCAATCATATCACCGAGTGAGTCCCGTTCCAATCCCAATCATATCGCCGAGTGATCACTTCTGACTCCCACCCCAATTCTCCCCCTTTACGCGCCAACTGAGCGAATGAAATGAAACCGTTTTTATACGATCCCTTATTTCTCTCTCTACACACGAGGGACAAGGGCCGGCAGGGAGCTTTTCACATAAGCCATCTCGTTTCTTTTTATATTTCAAAAGAGGTGCACTTTCGCCGCGGTCATTGGGCCACTCCTTCGTTAACGGCGAGTGAGAATCCGAAGAGAATGTTTAACGTTCGCGATGAAGAGGGGGAAAAAATTAAGTGGAGTGAGTGTAGCGTTAAGGATTGTGCTTGTTCAGATTAGGACGATAAGGAATTCACACTATCTTCTCAGAAAACGCACTTGGTGAATAAAACTACAAATAAAAATATAGTTTAAAAAAGGCACATGATAATAAATAGAAGGACACTCACAAAAATGTACGGGACGTTTCAGCGCTCATACCGCCATCGTCGGCAGCTAGAGAGTACCTAGTGATCTGTTACCCTATGGGGGGGGGGGGAGATAGAAAAGGAGAAGGGAAGGGGACTGGTGGGAAGCAAGAGTTGGCCATTGGCCAGTGGGCCACATTTAGCCCTGGCGATTCAAATGCTCTTGAAAATCCAAATGAATGCCACCTTGCGAGTCCTCAACTGGATGTTAGTTGCTGATTCGGGGAGGGCTTCTAATATATATAGAGAGAAATATTTGTTGAAGGTTTTGCGATGGGAAGAATGGGATCAAAGAAAAGTGGACATCTGGTGGAGTGTCGGTGCCCATTCATTCGTATGGAGAGCGGAGGAAGTAGTACACTCGCCAATGTAGAATGCTGGGCAGAAATTACATGAGAGGACAGTAGACGATATTGGTGGAAGTACAGTTAGCTGCTGAGGAAGATATTTTGTAAGAAGGGGTAGCAAAAGAGCGGAGGAGGGGGTTGTATTTGCATCTAGGGCGGTTGCAAGTTGAGGAGAGCGGAGGAGAGGGGTCGATTGAAGGGTGAGTTTTTTATGGTGGGTGTATTTCAAGATATCACGTAGGTTTTCGGGACGCTTAAATGATGATGGGAAGATGAAAATAATGTTCATCCCCTCTTTCATCAAAGATACCTACAACTTCCTTGACCTCCTACACGCTATACGAACCTAAGGAACGGAAAAGCAGACATTGGAATAATCTACGAGAATAGGCACTGGATCAAGAGGTGCGGCGTTGGATTTGAATCGGGTCCCACGAAGAGGTTAAACTTTGAAGGAAACTTTTACCTCCATCTCCTCATTTGAATCCTTTTGGGCAGGCACTGCTAGCACTGAACTCAAATCCCGTTCTCTTCCCACAAAAAATGAGCATTCTGGCATTCCAATGTCTTAGCACCATCCATTTAGTGTAGGAAATTCCGTTTCTGTAAGTTTTCTTGCCTATTTTTATATTTAAGACAGGATCACTGAGGCCTTCCAACCATTCCCATTCATCGCTAACTATTTCGCCCTATTAATGTTTCCTTCCTATGTCCCAAATGATTTGGTCCGTGCGTCTGTCACTTGGTCTTACTCGTATGGCATGCCCTTATAACTGGGCTTCTAATTAAATGTCCCACTATTGTGACTTGGCCATCTAATTGTTATTCGTTGTGTTCCTTTTGGTCCTTGCCTATTATTAACTGCTGTATACTTCCGCATTTCTTATTTTATCACTCCGCTTGATTTTCATCACCAGCGTCCAAGCTTACGTAAGCTCCTGCTTTAAATTTTAAATCTTTTAGAACTGATCATCTTAATCCAAATTAATTGAATTCACTATTTATTTTGGCTTTTATTGAAAGTATTGTGAATTTTTCCTGCAACCAAAATGAGTTTTTGTCGTTTGCATGAGCCATTTTTCAATTCTGGAATTGAATATATTTGTAATATATGTGCACTTATTTTCTTTCGCGATCAAGAGCCATCAATTTGAAATACATAGTTTACCCTTAATTCATGAAGTAATACGAGGGATTAGTTTAGTGTGAGTGTGTTTGTAGTAATAGGGGATCCCTTCATTGTGTTATATTAGCAAGGCCTCACCAGACGAACAATATTAGATTGTTTGTAGGGGGGTCTTCGACAGGAGCCCGGGCACTTGTTGGTCCATTAAGCCAACCCCATGCCTGTCTGCCACACGCAGATTTGGGGTTGGATTTGGTTTAGCGTGTTATACGATATAAAAAAAGACGATAGATGACGTGTTAATTTTATAAACATTTGATATTGTATTCAGTTCTATCTTGAGAGAAATCTGACGCACAAATTATTTTTGATTGATCATGCATATTGTCTTATCAAGCATTTACGCTCGTCTTTGAATTAAACTCGAGGAGGAGGGCGGCTATAGGGCAGGAACCAATCTATTCTTCACCTCACTATAGGAGTAGGACATAAAAGATATGGGCGTCGGGTCTGAAAACTGAGTCTGATATTGTACACTGGAATCACAGTTTCTGTTTGTAGCAGCATTGTCTCATGCCGCTAAAATCATTTCATTGCGCAATATCCTGTATAGGGTGGTTCCAATGCTTCCATTCACAATAATACGAGGGTGCTGGGTGGGAAACGATTATGAATATTGAGGCAGGAACTGATGTGATGACCGTCGTAATCTATCAGTACCTGATGATTAAGTCAAGCAACTCGATTAAAATATAATCTGAAACATTTTATTCAGTCAAAAATTGATGCTAGTCAGTAACTGGCAACACAAATTGTGAGAACCAAATTTTAATTTTGTCTAGTTTCAGTGTGTTATTTTGCGTGTAAAGTTTGAAGTATCGTTTCAATTTTAAGGCAGTGCAATAATCTGAAAGTATTTATATTTTAGTAATATTATGCAAAAGGTAGGAAAACCCAAAAACATTTGGACACTACTTTACGTCATTTACTGATCGTTTTCTGCAATGCTGCTCCATAGGATGAATAAAGCACTTCATTGATTATTTCATTTTGCCTGAAGTTTAATTTAGAAAATTTAATGTTAAGAGCTTTCCGTTTTATGGGCTGGTAAAGCTTTGGCGATGTGAACTTACTCATAGAGTCATGATCGGAATAATTTCCGTATAATTAAAATTTGGAAATGCATTCGTTTGACGCGAGATGCATGATATATTAGCTGTGACATCAAAACGAATGATCATCTCAAATTTTCTGCTATTTGAAGGGCTTCACCTTTCTGCTGCGCCTCCATTTATTAAGATTAATCTTACTCCGCCAATCCAGGCAACATCATCAGGAACAACATTCCCATTGCTCCTGGTGATGCTGATCGCAAAGGTGGTGAAATCTCAATCTAATGAAATGAAAATACTGCAGAAACCGGAAGCCCTTTCCAAACGGAGGAAATACACATCGCTACGAATATCTTAACTCTAAATTTGCTCAAGTAATTGTCGACAGAGTTTCGCGTATGATACGTTTTGACAAATGTGCGTGTTTGACAAAATATGTTTGATGAAATATTTCACCGTGACGTGGTTTTACCGCGACTATATGAGTCAAAACAAATACTGAATTCCACCGTTTTTTGTTATTGGTTTTAAAAGCCCAACTTTTGGAGAAGACATGCGTTGCCTATTGAGATCCAATGTTAAGATACAAAATATGCGGATTATTCCGTGGATATATTATAATAGGAACTTTTTTCCAGCCACAGGAGCCGACTGCAGTGCCAGTTTTATGGAATAACCGATTTTTACTTCCAAATATCGCCTTATTTCTCAGTATCGAGTTAATGCGGTAAGATTTATGTATTTTATTTTTATTAAATTTCTCGGGAGATTTTCATTATTAAAATCAGGTTTACAATAAAAGGCATTTATATTACAAAGAAAAGTAATATTTCTCCCCGTGATTTTACCATTCACCCGTTTAGGGTAGTTTGAGCGAGATGTTTTTCTAGTCATAATGGAGACTACATAAGAATTTTATTTTTTTAATTTCAGGGTCTGTAAGATGTATTAAGTAAATATTGTAACATTAAAAGCGCAAAAATATAGTTGTATATGTCAAATATTCTAAGTAATTAAATAAATATATTGACTTATGTCTCTAACTTGACTCTTTTTTTCACGCCGTAAAAATAAAAAGCCTTAAAAACAGCAGGTTTTTTGCGATTCTATAAAAGTTACTGCGGGGAGGAATTGATTATTTTTTATAAATAGTTTAGAAAACATAAAAACTACATACCTTTATTTTTTTCTCGAAATATAGGTGTTATAAATTCCTAATTCTTTTAATATTCTCCCTCTGGAGCACACAGCCGTTTTCTATCCCATGTGAAACGGCTCATATTTTCAGGTAAATTGCTCTAAAAGTAGTTCGGTAAGGGGTTAAAATTTTGAAATAATTGGAAAGAGGGAGTTTTTTTTCTTCAAAATGAGAAGTCAAATTCCTAAAATTCTAGGTAAAGTGATTTTTCCCTCAAACTACCTTAACCCTCCAGCGGGCGCGCTGTGGCACAATGTCCTATTGTTCTATTTGCGAGGAACATAGCGTGGAAAGGTAACATGTTGTTGCTCATTTCAGATTGAGGACTGGTTTTTTTCTAAATATAGCCAGAATACGAATAAAATGGTATTTAAGTTAGTTTGAGCGACATATCAATTCACCTAGAATTTGATTAATTGGATGACATTTTAAAGAAAAAAGTTTCATCTTTTCAATTGTCTAAATATTAACCCCTTGCCGAACTACTTTTTAAGCAGTTTGCCTGAAAATACAAGCTGTTTTACATGAGATAGAATACGTTTGTGCCCTCCAGATGGAGAATATTGAGAAAATTAGGAATTTATAACACCTAGATTTCGTAAAAAAAACTGAGTGTGTTTGTATGTTCTCACAACTTTTTATTAAAAGTAATTTATTACTTACTGCAGTAATTTTTACAGAATCGCAAGAAAAACTTCTATTGTCAAGGCAATTGCACCGTACGGCGTGATGAAACGAGGCAAGTTAGAGACTTAAGTCGATATATTTATTTAATTACTGAGAGTTTTTGTCATATATCACTTGTAGCCCGACCTTTAGGTCGGGTTATTGTTCCTCCAGCACTGTAGGTTCATTGGACCGTCATATATAAGACATTTTTACACAATTAATATTACAATATTTACTTCAAACTTCTTCAGGGTTGTTAAAGGTCATGGAAATCAGGAAAAAATCAGGGAATTTGAAATGGGTCAGGAAAATCAAGGAAAAGTCAGGAAATCTCGTCCATCATCAGAGAAAATGTATGCCCTGTCACGCGATTCAAAAGAATCGCCGTGCTGTCGGCTGGCTGAGCTGGCCTGGGTCCGCCGGGCGCCGAACTAGTCCGTCTTTCCGCCGCACTGAGGAGCGTTGTTAGCCATTGCTAGCGTTTTTTAAAGCATTGGTGGCCAATATATTAGAATAGTCTCCACTTCAGTACAAGATTTGCAAGGCTATCAAGTTTTGTTATCCAGAGTTGATAGTGGAATCCGAAGATGCAGCTCTTGCTCGTTTCCGGAACTGTCTCTCATTGCTGCAGCTAAGTCAGTGGTTATCTGCTTTAGAGTTCGACACGCTAGAAGCTGAGTTCATGACTTTTATTAACAAACCTGCTGTCTGTGTGCTTGGATGAATATGACTGAGACCACACCCGTCTTGATCACTTTTGGAGGCGCATTTTAATGTCGCAGAAGTGCTCAGGATAAATTGTACATTTGATCCACATGATTTTAATATTGAGTCATGGAAATGCCTTTGTGGATAGGGCATTTTCCATAAACAAAGAAGTTATTATTGAAAACCAACTCCCGTAGACACTGGTCGCGCAAAGGCAGGTGTACGACGCCGTAAATTGGGCCGGCGGAATTGTTAATGTGGAAAGTAGTGACGAATTGATTTCCAGTGTGCGATATGCGCGAGAATATGTGCGAAGGGAGATAGCGAAAGAAGACAAGGAAAAGATACAGAAGAGAAAAGATGAAAGAATGATTGGAGAAGAAGTTAAAGAATTAGGAGCCAAGAAAACCAAACATTTGCTAGAAAACCAATTGGAGTGCGACGCTGTCGACGAGTGGCTGAGAGCACTATGTGGCCGTGTATAGCATTTCTGTGATTTTGTGGTTAGGTACGTTCTACGTCCAAATCCCTGAATGAAGACTTTCTGTTTGATGTGTCAATTTAAATATGTGCGAAGCGCGATATGCGCGAGAATACGTGCGAAGGGAGATAGCGAAAGAAGACAAGGAAAAGATACAGAAGAGAAAAGATGAAAGAATGATTGGAGAAGAAGTTAAAGAATTAGGAGCCAAGAAAACCAAACATTTGCTAGAAAACCAATTGGAGTGCGACGCTGTCGATGAGTGGCTGAGAGCACTATGTGGCCGTGTATAGCATTTCTGTGATTTTGTGGTTAGGTACGTTCTACGTCCAAATCCCTGAATGAAGACTTTCTGTTTGATGTGTCAATTTAAATTTGACACCATATTTTGACTTTCAATTGACTCTAATTAAGTTTACAAGTTCCTGTTTTTTTACTGTAATTAAGTTTACAAAGGTTCTGCTTTTTATTTGTTCATTGTAAATACTTTTTGTTTGATGTGTCAATTTAAATTTGACACCATATTTGACTAATTAAGTTATCAAGTTACTGTTTTTTTCTGTGTTCATTGTAGAGAAATAAGTTTTAAAGAGGATTTAAATATATTTTTTTAAAGAATTTAGTATTTTAAGGACTCTTACCCTTACCCAGTAATGATCGAAAGTAGAGTGTAAAAAAGTCACGGGAAATGAAGATTTTTGTCAGGGAATAGTCAGGAAAAAGTCAGGGAATTTGAATTCGGGAATCTTGTAACAACCCAGTTCTTATAATATACGCTGACATTTAAAAATGAAATTAGAATACGGTCTCCATTATGACTAGGGAATTTATTCGCTAAAACTACCTTAGGTTATTTTACTGTGGAACCGCCCTAACCTCCTTTTCAAATACTCCCCTACCCACTCCAAGGGGGGAATCAAAACGGCCCTCTTTCGGATGGAGATCAGAGGTTCCCTCTCACGCCAAAAACCTCTCATCTACCTCCTCCTCCTCCTATCCTTCTTCCCAATGCTTCGTGAGCGACGATTCATCTTCCTCGCACACGGGAAAGCGATCGGTTTCTAGCAATAGCGTGATGATAACGCTTTGACTGCCTTGGAGGGGTGGAATGGCATCCGATGTCCCATTCAACGGCGTCCTTTCCTCCTCCCGCCGTTATATGGCCGAGTAATAAAAGCAGGGAAGATAGGCGCTGAGGGAAGGGGTGGGGAAGTGTCGTCCCTTTTTCCTTCAACATGGTAGGGAGGGTGTCGGGTGCCCTTCGAAGTGGATCCCCTTGGTGACGATGCTTGGGATCAATCGAGGCGCGTCTCCCATTGGACGGCGAGTGTAAATACCAAACAATCCTTTTTGGCCGAGGGAAAGTCCCTTCCTCCCAATCCCTTACGCCTCCACTGTTCCCCTCCAGCGCGCGGCCTTGGGTATCATTCTCACTGACGCTAAGGGCGACTTTGGAACCGCAAAGCTCTGCGTCGTTTTATCTCTCCCACCCCGACGTTAAAGACTGGGGATACGAGAGGGATTATGCGTGCCGGAACATCACCCACTACCCAATGTAGATTTTGCGTTTCCCGTTATGATATTAACATCTCCAGAAAAGTACAATGTGCTTTACTGCATATATCATTTTCAAACGAGCTGGCTTTACGATTTCTGTTCGTGAGATGGAAATTTGTGAATATTGCCTCGATCATTGACTTGAAACGGGCAGTGAAGAACTTTTTTATTGATGTTTGATCCAGATAAACCTTTGGGAGTAAATGAAGACGGTCAAAAGTAACAGTACGATCATAAGATCGTGCTATAAAGTATCTGATTAGAGAATGGAGGGCTGATTACAGTGCTACCTTGAATCAGACCACACATCAGGTTTATTTGAAGATCGCAGTCAAATTGTATTAATTTCACTTTCAGTACTAACATTCTTGGTCCTTCTAATCCAAGGGCTAGTCAGTTGGTGGAATTCAGACTCATGTATTCAAATGCATTTGAATTACAATATTCGTGAAAAACGTATTTCCATTTCAAGGTTTTTCGTTCGAAGCCCCTTATGTATTGTATTTTCCTGTGGTTTCCATACAGCCTTTCTTAAGTGTTTCTCTTCTTAGTCTTCCTTTTGAGGTTTCATGACAAAATATTTTTTTATCTGTCATTTCCAATTGTTTTTGCATGACGGTATTATTATTCTTGCGTTTTCAAAATCACCTACCGAGGTGTTCTTTGTTTTCATAGTTTTAATAATTCTTACTTTAAAATTCTTCCTCTTTCTGGTATTATTGCTGCCTACTCCAAATGTCCATTTTTATGGTTTATCTATTAGATTTTTCTATCATATTTTTCCTGTAGTGGTCATACTCATTCTTTGAAATAATAACTCGTATTCATTTTCTTTGTGTGTTAAATAAGGTTTTAATTTGTTAATTATTATCACAGAAAAAGTGACTGAGTATCCCAAAAAAGTATAAACCTTCGGCTTCGGCTATGTTCCCCTTTACAGTCCCCGCGAGAGTTTACGGCCCTTAGATGCGCAGAACAGAGGGGGTTAAATGTGTGGGAGGGGTAAAGGAAAGGAACGGAGGGGAAAGTGAGCGCGAGGTATGCAGAATGGCCAACATAGCGTCTCAGCGTAAAAATGTAATTCCGAGCCGTATTGGACAATTCGACTCATCGCGGAGCATGGAGCAGGTAGCCGACCCTTCCCCGCCATACCTCCGTTCCGCGGCCGGGGCTGTGGAATAGATGGTCTTACGCGATGACTCACATCCGGGCATTTCAATTACTTTAAACGCATTAGCATTTTTTCAAGAAAAACAAAAAATAACAAATATAGTCGTGATTCCTCTGAAACAAGGATTGAGTAGACACCAAACTTCGCCCAATTCCGTTGTTTTTTAGTAACGTTGCTAAAATTATCAGCCGCGTGCAATTATATCATCGAGATTTAAGCCATACAACATAAAATTACGAAATAATAGTGCATTCTAAATTCTTCTTTTACTTAGCTAATGCAATGAATGGAATCGGACTTTGAATACCACTAGCTAAAATTTCAGTCACTGAAATAAGAAAATAAAAAGTACTTGAAGAGATAATGTCAAAAAAGGACACTATGTACATGTATATTCGATGAATAAATGGGACATTGAGAACACAAAAGAGTGGAAATATAAGAATATATATTCTAGAGAGACAGAGAGAACATATATATATTTCATGCAAAAATAAATATGATAATTTCCGTAATTTATTAAAGAAAGAAAATCGCAAGAAATACGAATGTGATATTTGTTTTTGTGTAGTATTGTAGAAAATAGTTAGTACTTGTTGCAACTACAAGTCCACATCCAAGCCATCGGCCTGAGATCCCCAGGCCGTGACCCCCTGGCGCGCGCTCAGGTCCAAAGGGACGACGCCCACTCCATAACCCACTGCGCCGAATAGCTGGGGGCATTCAAATTCATTGAAGGCATATAGCAAATTTCAAAGTTGGCAACGAAAATCGTAAATATTAGCCCGCCGGTGCTACCTTTCCACGCACGGCAACAGGTTTTTAGAAAATAGAGCCTTCTAGTCCCAAAATCGTCTACTGCGCAACGCCATAAGCTTTCGCGACAACTGTACCTCTAAGGGCTGAAGACTTTTAACCTTTCATGACCTTTATTATGGAAATTCTAAATTTAACTGAGATAGCGGCAATGTTTTGACTGGCTACTAAGAGCACACGGGAAGAAATTGCAACACTGGGTTTGAGAATCGCGTGGTTGCCATAATAAAGTTTGCAGAAGGCTAATGATCGCTACTGACCACACACTCGGACTTAATACTCCGACAGTTGTTTGACCCGAATAATCTACACGATGATATGTATAGCTACGGAATTGGACTCTTGGGAGCAGTTTGCATTTGTCCGGCTCCACAAAAAGACTTGTGGAGTGGCGTATGCCATTTTTTAACCATTTCGTCTCTGATCAAAATTCCTCTTTCCACATAGGATGCCCATACTGTTTATAACATCGCTGTCTCTCTTTTTCATCATTCCATTCTACTTTTACCTTTTTATAATCGCTCTCCAACCGAGTCTCTCTCTCAGTAACCCTTCCTCTCCCCTGATGAACTTACTTATTAAGTTCAATACTTTCATCGGTATGAATGCCGAAAAAAGCGGAAAATTTGATCACCTTCAGCTTAACTTTTACTTTATTCAACTTTTTTTAGACCAGGTTCATCGGCAGGTTCCTGTGTATTATCTAGCTCTTCTTTTGAGGATAATTGAGTAAAATATCTCTGAGTATAAAATTTAAAAAAATGGCATCGTCTTAAAAAATGCTTTCATATTGTTTACTGATGCCAAAACTTTGGCCATTTTTATTACAAATCGATATATTTTCCAGAAAATTCATGACATTTTACATAGAAATATGGTACTGCTGAGACGCGCTAGTTTAGGGAGTTAAACAGAAAGCTATATATATGCCATGTTGGATTAGCGCTTTAAGTTTCAACTCGAGGTGAAACGGATAGCCAACTTGATTTACCTTCAAATTCTCAAATATGCCAGGGCTTTGTAAGATTTCTTAGGATTAAAAAGTTCTTTGACTAAGGATTAGCAATTATGCAAGAATTGTTAGGTAACTTGTAAAGCTGTGTGACAGCTAAGACTATATACGTGGTAGTTAAGTAAGGGATGCATTATTTGGAGATTGGAGGAAGGGTGGAGGGAAACCCGGTGAGGGCATTACTTTGCTCTAAGCGACAGGCGCCAAGCGCAACACAGTATCATGAGTCATCCGACGAATGTAGTATTTGACCTAACAGAGTTCCAATACAAGAAGTTATCAGGATTACAATGTAAATTTTCCACCTCAATCGAAATTTGAACCCAGGCATAATAATTGGAATCCCGTGCTCTAAGCACCCCTCCAACTCACTCCCATCGAATCAAGTAGTACGATTACAAATCATGCTTGTGGTATTATGAGATCGGTTAAATGCAATGATTGCATTAGCATTACGGTTTTTACTCTATATTCTATGGACTATAAACCTTACTCCTTGGCATCCCATTGCAACACAATTCCGCCATTTGTTATTATCAAATATTACACCACTAATCCCTTCCCTTCTCATACCGTTAGTGTGTTTACATCTCCTCCCAGCATATTTTCTCTATTTTATTCCAAAACCTACCTCTCAAATTCTTCTATTAATTAAGTACTTTTACATCATATTTCTCCAATAATTTTTTTAGATTTTCGGTCTTCAACGATGATTTTAGTGCTTTCATCTAATCTACCTCTCTTTATCGATCTCTTTATTGTAACATTGGAGTCTTCCGCGGAGTTTATTTTCGTTGAATATTTTCGCGGGAGTATACCCGCAAAATGATGAGATTACTTTCTGTATAATCCCCAGAAAATAATTTTCCTTTTTTTTTTTACTAAGTTGGAAGTCCTCGCCTTATTTTTGAAAAGTGAATTGTTCCCGTGAGAACAAGAAAAACAGAAACCCACATTTGCTATAATTTACGAAATAGTTACGGAGACTGCCATTAGTCTGGGGAAAGAAATTGTTTCAGTGGGCATCTTAATTCTCCATTCGAGGAAAATGTTTTGACAACCGTCCACAGTCATGCCTCCCGTAGTAGGTGCAATATCATCAGGGTGCGTTCCGTAAAAAATACGCATGTAAATGTACTGGCAATAATTATTGGGAAATGAGCAATAGCATAACCATTGAACGCGTTACAGTCATACTAAAAGTTCTGCTATCAAAGAATGATGGTATTGAAGTCTGTGGCGTGAATTATAAAGAATGTAATCAAAGAATGAGTGAGTAGAAAAGAGAATACTGGGTGGTTATAGCAGTTGTCCCTGAAAAAATGCAAGTAAACGTGAAAAAGTCATTGAGTACACCTTAAAAAACCAATCTTTTAATACCATAATCGGGAAAGATGAAAAGCGTGTGTACGATTTATGTCTCAATTTATCCCTTCCTCGACGTAACTCCGTGGACATCGCATAGAAATTTTTCTCGCGACGCGCAATCGATAAATGTTGATTTACTCTCGGCAGAAATCATTTGCCGCGGTCAATCACTCCGTTTATGGCCACTCCCGTGCCTTGGGCTGCCGCTTTTTCGAGAAGCGATTGCCTCTCTCGCCAAATCTCCCTCTTCGCCGCTGCTTAATAGTTCCCTCAGGATATAAACGCGCGTCGCAGCACCCGGAGGTTATTTCACACATAAAGCGACGAATAGTTTAGAACAGGCCGTAAAATGTCGGAAGCCTGATCGAAATGTTGTTTCTGCGGCCGGTTTTATGCGCCAGATCCTCGCGCCGGGAGCCCGAGTTTCATAGACTACGCAAACATTACTCTGCTTTGCCCAGAATGCCTCTTGATATCAATTCTCTAGTTTATTTCTCTGTCTGGGTAATAGAAGGTGACATCGATTCGAGTTTGCTATAGTTTAATTCTATAGCCTACTGAAATCCCTTTATGAATTATTTTGGAGTATTGGTAAATTCTCTTACCACGCTTTTATGATGCCATCCGTTGCGATCATCTGGTGACCCTCCAAGTTTGGTTTTATAATACTATAACTACTATAATATATACCAATATAATACTATAAAGATATATATATATATATATATATATATTGTTTATATATATTGGAAAAAAATGACGCTCTCCAGAGAAACCGTAAGAATGGTAACCATTAGAGTATGTCAGATTGCAAGTATATTGCTCTCAGTTGATTACTGCTCTGGAGACCGCCATTTAGTTTTCATAATGCTCTCATTTATAGCACATTGACAATGAAAGTCAATGTCCATCATGATCAGCTGATTTTTAAGGACCTTGACCTGGATTGTCATATTTTGAAATTTCATTTTTTTTCATCCCGTCATGTGATGCATTTTATAAGTAGCATTAGACGTTTATACTGACTTGAAAAATATATTTTCAATAAAATGAGCTATGAAAGAAATGAAACGAAGGAACTTCGAATGCAATTGAGGAAACTAAGCCTTCGCATAACTGTACATATCCTCGCCAACTTTTTAATACTTTTCATTTGAAAATACATGGACAAATTTAAGAAGTGTGTTTTCAATGATAGCAAACTTATGCTTTTCCTAGTCGGCTGTGATTGAAGTAATGATACATGATTCGTTAGTTTCATTACTTGCCGTTTAGATAATTATACGAGTTAATTATTGTGGGCAAATTAAATTTACTGGACACCAGGTAAGATACACAGAACCTGTTATAAATCCTAAATTGGAGAAAAATGTGTCTTGATAAAGAGGAAAGTGAGGTAGTAATGCTATAGGGCACACTACATTGGGAACCACTCTCATGGGTAATAAATTCAACAGGTTGTAGGGAATGTACATTGCAGAAGTGCAAGTAGGTATTGAGCAATCGATACCTATGGCAGAGAAAAAAATACTACCAACTTGTATGGTTCTCTTTGAAAAGCAGGATTTCAATTTTTCCCAGCTGCTTACCACATTAAAGGATTTCATAGTTACATCGCTTGCACTTGCGAGGCATGGTTTTAGCAAACGTGCTAAAAATATATAATTTTGACAAAACTTTGTATGTTGACATTGTGTCTTTGCTAAATCCGTCATTCAATGTAGGCCGTCGTCACGAAATATCAATGGCGAAGATGCAATATATCTTTGTTTCATCTCTTCGGATATTTGCGTTCTATCCCCGCTGCTCCTTACAGCCATTACATTTTCTCTTTCTTCGTCAAACCCTGGTTCAAAAACATTTCCCTCCCTTGACCATTCTCTCCCGCATGCCCGTGCATGCATTACAAGAACCACACAGCCCATTCCACTCACGACGCCAGGGTCAGCAGATAGGAGGTGATGCACGAGTAAACTTTTCAAAAAATATTTAGTTCCATTAGGCACTGGAAAGCCCATTTTTTATACTCTTCATCTCTCCGTGAAGGGCCGCCTTCCCTTTATTTCCCTCAATGTTAGTCGACCAAAGTACTCTTCTTGAATCTTTACTCTTCTGCCACTTAGCTCGTGTTTTTGGGTGGCTAAAGTTCGGATAATGGGGAGAGAGTAGCAGTGGATTGGACGGGACGCGAGCGTGCAAAAATTAAAAGCCGAAGGAAAAATGATGCAACATGAAATTCTTGAGAGGAGAGCGGCGCTGTCGGCTTTGACCCGGTTGACGCAGAAAATTCCCTCGCCTCATCGCGCGGGGTGGAAGAAGAATAATTAGCCGCTCCTGGCTGCCTCTCTCACTCTCATCGCTGCCGGCCCTGGTTCACTAGGGGGGGGACCGGGGGGGGGGCGAAGCCTACTTTTCGTCTTCGTTTCTTGTTTTCTTCGGGCATGCCCCGGAAGAGGTCAAGTTGAACGGCCTGGCGGGAAGCACTCGTTGGGAAGAAGTTGGCGGCGAGCAGAGGAAGAGGAGGTGCAAGCGGAAGGGAATATTGAGGAAAGGCGGATGCTAAGAAGCAATTTTGAAACTCCGCGCTGCCATAATTAAAACTTGGTGGACTGGTGAAAATTCTCGAGCGGCCGTCAAATTATGTTTCCAAATTAATATTAGTGCAAGGGGGCGATATGAGGGAAAGGAGTTGTTTGAAGAACGGCGTGCAGATGGCGTAAGGAGGGTCGGCAACTAAAAATAGGAGCATTCTACTCTCGAGAGAGGGAAATTATGCGGTAATTACCCGCTCATAAAACTCCAAATTCCTGTAATACAGCCGGGGAAATATAAATGAAGGTGCGGGATGTGGACCCTGGGTGTTGACCATGAGTTATAAAGAAATCATGGCGCGGAGACTATCGTCACTTTACCATGTATAATATTTGTATTTGTTTGTTGGTATTTGCGTGAATGAATGATAATCTCCTTAGGATATAATTGTTCTGGAAGCGAAAGTTGTGGAAATTACAATTAATATAATATCGCATTGACTGTAGATGCTTTGCATAAGTACAGTTTAACTCCGTTTATCGGAACTCCAACTATCCGGGTCGTTTATAGGGGAAATATTTCTCAAAAATCGTCATTTTACTGTTACAGAAATAGGCTTTTTCGTAATGTATATTTTATCTTTTATACGGTTGATTTCGTTGGACAGTTATGGGTTACTGCATCTACGCTTATTTAGCGTTCTTTGATCAATCATAAGCGAATACGTTAAGAAGTTTCCAAAGAAATTCTTTTTTTGTGAGTTATCTATTTATCCGGATGGGGTCCAGTCCCAATTGATCGGTATAGTTCTACTGTACTTCAATTACAATTTTAATTTTTGCTTGAGAATGCTGTTGACTTGTTTTAACCATGCAATGACGTCAGAAGCATTTCACTTGAAATTTTGACGTGGCGATAGAAAATCATGACAGGCGTAAGAGTAGCCCAGATGGATGATATCTTGAGTACACCAACTGGGTTCAGCTACAAACGATGCCTTAGGCGATCCAATTTCTTATATTAAAACCCTATCATTCTTCCGTCCCCGCCACCCTGGAGAATCTCTATAGTTGAACAGCATTAAAAAGCAGTCCTTTGCACAAAGCGCCATGTTTCCACAGGTTTGGATAAATATTTGTATTTATTGTGGTGTATTTTATCTATGCACCATGAGATGAAGTAGCCTGTACGTTGATGTTAAGCACATAAGTAGATGAAGTGTTTATTTTAGGTTTTCTAAATTGTATCAGACTGTCACTTTGATGGCGAAAACGTCAACGATGGAAGTGTGTTTTAGGTAGGTCGAAAAAAATAAATATTTTTTATCCGAAACGCTTTAGTGCAGAAAAGTTACCTATTGTAAAAAGAAAAAAAACTGCTTGCAAAAAATTAAAATCGGTTAACATCTTCCGTTCGCGCATCGTACTTTAAGTTTATGAAAATTGCGAAAATCATGATATTTTTGTAATTTTTTTCTGTCAGCTAAAACTTCTACAATAAACACGCTTTAGTTATAATGCTTGTTTGATGGTTTAAATAAATTAAATTTTGATCAATAATCTAATGTTTTCTGTTCGCGCAACGTCTTAGAAAAAACAAATTTACCAATTTTTCGCAATTTTCACTGCAAAAATCTTCGCTCGTTTTGCTAGAACTAAACGACCCAGAACTGGAGGTGGCTGCATGTTGAGTTCTACCCACCAGCTACCCAACCAACCATCCAATTGTTGGGTGTGGTATCTTCATTATATTTACAATAAATTTCCATAGAGTAGAGTTCTTTAGCTTACTGTGTTTTTTACTTTTTCTTTTTTATGTCTACTACCAACACATTTAAAGTCTGATTTTTTGAAGAAATGAGTCATAACCGATCTAGACTTTGGTGTTACTTGGATATAGCCATCTATAGCTTCATGTCCACATACTTTATTCAAGGCCTCTGTCACAAGTTTGACGCAGCTCTCAACAGTTTGGTGACAGGGAAACTTTTGTATTAGTCTGATGGGCGTAATGTCAGAATTGATGAGTAATTTAATATCATCTTCACTTAGGTCCAGCAGCATTGGGGGAGGATACACTACACAAGAATTCCAATTAATAATTTCAATTTAATCGGAAGCTTGTAAGTTTATCTTTGGTTGTATGAAATTTCTAACAGTCTTCTTCTTTGTGACGGTTTGTCTTGCTTTTAAGATCCTTCTGTAACCGAGCTACCGAATTTGTTCTCTTTCATTGACAAGCATTGCCAGCAGAACAATCTGGGTGCAAAAAATAACGCATTTCGTTGTATTACTGGATCGACAACTTAAAGTAATTCGTTGGATAATTACCGCGTTGTTTCCATTACTTGAAAGACATGTTTTGGTCCGTCAGTAAAATATTTGCTCTATTTTATGGAAAACCACAAAAGCATGTATGATTTTAAGATGAATGCAACTATTTCTTTCAAGTTTCCGGATGGATTTGATGAATTCATATACAACTTAAGGACTCGGTTGGCCGCAGTTAGCCATCTGGAATGGAACAAAAGACCAGGGTCCCGATTTTCCAAGTCTTCTGGACAATGTCCCAAAGCATTTGAAATGTCCAAAAGATACTGTTGGTCTTTGCTCAACAAATTTCTGTCTATATCAGAAATCGAACATGAGTACTCTCTTATTTTAGGAACTTCTTTTCCACTCAGTACTCTCTGAAGATCGTTAGCTTTCCGCTCGACCTCAACATTTAAAGTCTTTGTTACTGTCTTTTTCCTCATCGTAACTGTCGATTTTCCACAAATTGTAATTTCTTTGAAGAAACATAAACCCCAACTCGTGGGAAGGAATTTGTAATATTATTTCACATAAGCATTTAATTAGAATTGCACATTGACATGCATCTGGGTGTTTTTTGGCATGTACAGTTCACAGTCATCGTGCACTTAAAAGCAGTGACGTTAAAAACCAATGTAGCTTTAAGTTTAAAGTCTTCTAACCTAGCTTTAAATAAAGGTTTATCTTTATCGCCTTTATATGACTTCTTTATCTCAATATAGAATTCATGATACGCATTTATAAGCGTTACAATTCGGCAGTCAGAAAACGAAAGAATGGATACTTTTTATATATTTTCGAAAATTTTCGAAAAGTTGAGAAATGACTTCTACACGCAAAATACTCAATCTGCGAACGAATTTTGGACTAGATCATAAGAGTTTTTGCATAAACTAAAACGGCCTAATTATATATGATAATTGTACCGGAACTTGCAAAAATACGTCTTTAAGTTGAGAAATACGGAGTTGAAATAATTAGTATTTGCGAGTGAAGCTCCTAAAAGTGCTAAACAATTCTCCAAGGGTGATATAATCGTAGAAGCAATGAAGGACTTCAGCCCCGAAATTGCCATTTTAATTCCATCTTTATAGGCGCTCAAAAACTAATGATGTATCGCGCATAAAATTCTTAGTGATGCAGTATTATCGCTCTGATAGCAGCGGGAATATCGTAAAAGAATATCACTTTTCACTCTTGGAAATCATTTGATTTCATTACATGTATGCCATTCAATAACATCACTCACGATCCTCATTCACGGCATTCACGACCCCACAATCGCCATAGTTCTCTTTTTTATTTTCCTATGACTTGTAATAACCTCCAGCGCATGCATGTTTAAAGAATGGGAGCTCAATTTATCACTGTGAGCTGCTCGGATTTGGAAAAAAATGGCCACCGAGGGAGTTAAGGAACAAATTTATTTAAATATGCACGTGAAACGGTTGTCTATGACACCGATGTTTCAGGGCTTCCACTTGTGTGTTGGATGCGAGTATTAACTTTTCTCTGAACAAATATCATTCTTTTAACTACCCAGCTATTCTATTCTGATATTATCCTAAAGTTCAAAGAGACTAAAATGCTAACATCTCAGGAAATATATGAAATCATGATGTTTTGCGAGTGGGGAAAAAAAGCATCAATTTTTTATGACGTTCTCAATAGCAGTAATTTTGCTGTCTAGCAAGGTGTACTGCCTTCCTGTGATGGTCTTTGGCTCTGGTACTGACATCAACACGTCTGTTGAGGGTATCCAGCATTTATCAGAATGTTTCGGCCACATGTAAGAATTAGCCTATGGTTTCTCTTTTATTAGGCGCCCCTACTGAGGTGGCGCCCCGCGAGGTCGCCCGAACCTTCAGTCGTTACAAATTTTGCATTCGACCTCTTTCGCAGCAATATTAAGATTATTATCATTTTTCTCTTATTCCGCACAATTCGTGAAAAATTGCTGCGAGCCATCATATAGTGCTACACAGCTGATGGTAAACCTAGTTCCTGGGGCTGCTAGAGCTTTGGAATCTACACTTGAATTTCAGTACGACAAGGAGGATATTATTTTGACCTCGAGCTATATCTCTAAAACTAATAGTAGCGACCAAGTAAGACAGATACACAGATCAAGTGATAGGTACAAAAGTTCCATCTTTCCAAGCGTAATTTTTTTGTTATTACAAAAAGGGCGTGTCACAAACATAAGACATATGGTGAACATATAATACACCACTGTCTTCTCCCAACTTTTTTCTATTTCCTCCCCTTTCAAGTCTGGTGTCCTAAAACCCCTTTCACTGGCCTCCATGGCAGTTCACAGTTTAGTATATAGATTGAGTTGGATAATTATAGAATAATTTAACTATTTTCGGATAATTATCAATAAGACCGTGTTGTGTTTTAAAACCATTTGACATATTACTGTAGTTATTGCTATCGTAGGATTCCTGACTTGGAATGATGACGTAGGTAATGTGAATGCTATTTGATGAGACATAAGAATTAGGATCATTGTTTATGGATTTCTTGTCTCACACATGCGAAAAAATTATCATTGTACCACGATGAGGATGCTATAGACGTCGAAATAGCTCAGGGATATATATTTGTGGAATTGTAAAGTGTTTTGTCAATCATGCTTAACGTTGTAAATTTCCACGAAGTTACGCATAACTCGATCAATTGAGCGAAACACTTTAGTTTATTCATTGCCTAGCCCCAATGCCATCGCTAACCAAGTCGATCTCATACCTAGCATACCCGTGGTATTTAAACGATCGAATAACGGATTAAGACATGCCTGCACACCAAACGCTACTTGTATTTTTAATCAGAATTAGCTTTTCGGCAAGATTTCACAATTTCAAAATATTAAGACTTATCTTCAGGATCAAATTCTTAATTTCAATCAGTAGCATTCAGTTAAAACGTTATTTCTAACTGACATTAATGCGTGACGTACTATTTTAATGTAAATTACAAATATTTCCGCATGTTACATATGATGGTAATTGGATAATTTAACGCCATAGGTACAATTTTTAGATTTTTTCCTCTTCAAGTTCTTCTTTTTTTACCACTTCTTCCTACATTCCTTCGTAGCGAGCAAAATGCTATTTCTTTCTCTCTCCATTCTCTCTGGGAGTAAACTTTTACATTTCTTTTATTGATTCACAGTATAAGTTGTCTATTTAATAATGCTTTCTATTATACACGCTTGATGAATTTGTAAGGTTTTTGATCGCAGGACGAAGGCAGGAAATTTTTTATTTATACATGGTTTTGTGGTGAAATTTTGAAACCATGCCGTTGTGTAGGATAGGACAATAAATTCTCATTACTAGATGACCGAAGTGCTAAAAAATTTATTAGGGCAAGAGAGGAAGTGGTGGAAAGAAAACAAACAAGAATTGTAGGGCCGGAATTGTCGGCCCTGAACTGTTGCATAGTAGGCCAAGTTGCGGAATGTGCGATAGGAGGACCGAACCATTGGGTTGGAGCTGGTACTCATAGTGGCGAGTTGTGGGGGATGCTCGAATATGTGAAGACCAGAAGAGAGAATTCGTTTGGAATAAGTAGCGTTCGCGTTTTAAGCATTTACTGAAGGTACATCTTGCCGTTTTTTGAGGCGTAAATTGTAAGAATACACACATACTATCAATTTTGATAATACGTGTAAACATGCTAGTCAAAAAAACTTATTACAATATAGATTTTTTAAACCTGCTTTCCACGGTGGGGCGTCATCATCAGGTGAACGGTTTCTTGGTGAAGGTAGTTTTATATACATGCTGTAATGGACGCTGTTTGAGGTTATCTTATGTAGTGCGGAGGTTTTAATGGAAGTATACTAACGGTGGAGTCGGAAGCAGAAGTGGAAGGTGGAGGAGGACGGAGAGGGAGGTGAACAATAAATACATCAAACACTTACGTGTTGCTACGTACACTTTTAAAAAGTCCGGTGATTCTAGGGCATCTGGTCTTTGCCAACTGTTTTTCATGTGTAAAGTGTTTAGAATAAAATTACTATCATGTCCGCCTTCTAGCAAATTAGGAATTTAATATATTTATTTTAAAACAAGCTTCATGTTCCCTAGTACGTCTTTAAGAACACTTCTCTTTTGTCCAATGTAAAAAAAGAAATACAAACATGTGATTCCTTTAGGCTGGCTATGACTTCATGTTTAGTTACTAAGACTTTCAAGTTTCCAAGAATACCAAGAAGTTTTGTAGCCACCTTTTCCTTAGAGGTTTTAAAATGAAAATTGTATTGTATAACTGTTATTACTTACATATCCATCATGTAATTTCCTTTCGGGCTAGGAATAGTCAAGGAATTTAGTTATTGCCGTTAGCCCTATAAAACTGGATACCTTTTAATAATTTCCTCCACAATGCCCTATCTTTTCAAACCACTTTTAATTCTCTAATAACGACCCATTCCTCATGCGCGATGTCTTATTCCCAAATACTTCATATATTTCTCCTCTTTAGAGTCCCTTCTACCACTTACACCCATGACTTTCTTGGTTTAACTCTTTCTCTCACACCATTCACTCTACTATCATATATTTCTATTTCATTATTAGATTTTCTCCAATTCTCTCGACATTGCCAAACCAAGGAAGCAAACTCCTTTCATACACGTCTGTTACCGGAGCATCCAACCCTTATTCTTTCATCACCCACTCACGCCTAACCTTATCTATTCTACTTTTCCCGCATACAATTATCAGTTACTCAATTCCACTGCCCCTACGAGAAAACCCTAAGAATAAGAGCAGAGCCCAATAGTGCTTATCTCCGGTGGCCTAGATGAATCCGGACAGTGATTACTTGGTGACTGGGCGCTATCGGTTACTTTTACCGCACACTGGTATTATATTTAAAGGTGTCAAATCCCTGATGACCTTCATCTTGAAAGTTCGCGTAATCGCGACAGGGTCGCTTGAAAGAGTCAGCGGTTATGGTCAGTACGCTCTGATTGTTTCTTCATGAGAGAAATTAATCGTTTTACTTTTATCGCACGTAAATGCATAAAACTGTGGGGTCAGTGATTTGAGGTCAGAAGCGTCGCATAATGAGTCTTGGTGGGGGATGAAGTCGGGGACATTTGACCTCTTAAAGGGAATCCGCGACTGTGAGCATGGAGCGGGGGATCAGCTGCCACGCCCCTTTCTCGCTTTCTCCCCTCCTCTTACCCTTATATTCATATCTGCCTCGCTCGCTGGTGGGAATAATTTAACGCCGGTTCACCATGGAAACCATTCCCGCAGTCTCCTTCGCCTTATATGAGCCGGAGAAATATGGCAGGGGGAGGGAATAACGGTTGGGCTGGCAATGCAATGCCCTCTTTCTCTCTCCTCTGCCGCCTTTGAATTAAAATCCGCGGGAAATCGTTGGGGATGGGTGCCGTAATAAGGGGAGGCGATGACGGTGCCCCCCTTGTAGGGGTGCCCCTTCCTGTGCTCGCATTCTCGCTCATTGCCGGCCGACTTAATGAGAAAGCTTTTTGCGCGGAAATGTTGGGAGCGGGGTGTGTGTGAAGTTATATTTCTCTCTTTCCCTCTCTCTCTTTCTCTTTCACGTGCGTGAGTACTCATATGCGTGTGCGTGTGTAAGTTGACGACGGTGGCACGAACGCACTAACGTAGAAGTCTTTTGTGACGATGAGGTCGGAATTCAAGCGGTTGCCTCAGAGAGACAAGAGTTTGGCCTACGCTCATATACGCGCGCGTGCGTTTAATGACATCCTCCTTTAGATTATGACTCAATGCGCTGGTGCCCGACCAGCGTTTGCGTTAGTGAATTCATTCGATGCATATCACCGGCTGTCATCAATCCGAAGATTGGTTTGCTGCAGATCCATTCCTTCGTTCCATTCTCTCCTCAGCTCTGAACGCTGTATATTCCGTCAGAATTTCTTGTTTCCGATTCACTCGTGATTGGCTTCATGCTATCGGCCTTTGAAAATATAATTAATCGTCCACGGACTTACTTTGTGGAACTTTTTCATGTTTGGAATTAAATAAAATTTGCACTAGTAACTTTGTTTAACTTGCTTCTACGGGTAAGTTTATAAAACTTCATAGTTTTCCTCACGTTTTTTGTTTTTGCCCAACCGGTTTCAACGAATACTCATCATTTTTAAGAGGTTAATAGAGTAATAATAAGAGTAATGCTAGAGGTTTACTAATCTCTTGAAAATGACAAGTTTTTGTTGAAAACTGTTGGGGAAAAATCGTGTGGAAGAACTTCCAAATTTATCTCTTGAAAAAACTTCGGTCCTTGGTCTTCTCCTATTACTTATTTCAGACATATGTCCCTCTACTTTTTCTCTTAAGAAGCTTTTGTGATGAAAAATGTGGAAAACTACACAATTTTGCGTTAACTTTCACAGCGGAATGCTGACATTTTCTGAATTTCCTGTTCCAACTGAACTTTATGTCCAGCCCAAACTCAATAGTAATTAAAACTTCTGTAAATCAAATGCATGATAGAGATGACCGCGTTAATATATTCCTTGTAAGAGGTTTGTTCACGGGTATTCGTTTTTTTGATCCATTGCTTCCGAATCTGACTTCGTTTCCGTTTGGTTGTAATAAAGTCAAGCTTGATATTGATAAAGAAAACATTTCCTGTTTCGTCACTAAGGCGTTGAAATTTGGCGTTTTCAACATCTGACCGTCTGATTTGTTTCAGTGATGATTCTGGTTGCGGATATTGGACAGAGATTTGCTGGAGCCCGAAGTTTGATCTGCTATTTTGAGCATCCCGGTAGTAAGCTATTCGCCCACATTTTAAAAATTTAACTTTGGTTACAAGCTATTTAATTAATACTTAGCGGGTTTAGCCGGGTCAACAGGGAGGGTAGTGAGGTGAGTGTAACCTCGCACGATTTACGATTTTGAATAATTTCTTCGAAGGTTTGCGTAAAGGTGTGGTTTCGCAGTACTTACAACTGCTGCGTCCAGCAGTCGGAAGTACTGCCGTACTCATCCACTGTGTATCAAATGGTCACGGTTTCGCTGAGGCGTCTCGGCCGGCGCGTTCGACTGCTGACGTCCGACGTCTGCGTCTCGGCAGCTTCGAAAGTAGTCGAGACGAGGACGCCTAGTCAGAAAGTCCCATTGTTCGGTGATTTTTCTGCTCTCTTTTCTCCGCGTTTAAGAAAGGTTTATCACTTTAAAAGTCGGTCCACATGGTGAGTGCGACCATCTCCGTGTTCAGCTGAAGTCGAGCTTCAGGTATTTCATACGCCGTCCATGACTTTTGGGTGCCAATTTTACTGCTACGACTAGCACAACTTGAGGTTATTTTGTACTCGCTGAGAGACCCTCGTGTGACTTTCTCTCTCCGAAAACGAATATTCAAAACAATCCAACCCCCGACTTCCAAAGGAATTCGCCGGCGAAAGAACCCATGAAACGTTTTTGGCTTTGGGCTGGGACTTAACGATATTTATTTTGCGAGGAAGATGGCGAGAAATTCCCAGACTCTCGTCATGGAATGGGTTGCTGTGGCAAAATGCATTAATCCTGCGCAAAGGGGACAAATAATAGCCTCGTTTGCGAGCAGGATAACTAGTAATTTATAAAGTACTAATAAATACGTTGCCAAAATCCACTGGTGCAAAACAGCTCAGTAACGTTTCCCGACAGTAAAAGAAATATATATATATATATATATATAAATATACGAGTTCGTGGAAAATCACACTCGCGATAATTTAAATAAAAATAAACTTTGCCACAGGTGGGGCGGAAATAAATATAGAAACACAAAAAAGAAGAACACTCACACACTATACGTTCTGATATTTCGACAGCCGAGCTGCCTTTCTCACAGAATGAAGGATACAGAACATTCTGTATCCTTCATTCTGTGAGAAAGGCAGCTCGGCTGTCGAAATATCAGAACGTATAGTGTGTGTGTTCTTCTTTTTTGTGTTTCTATATTTATTTCCGCCCCACCTGTGGCAAAGTTTATTTATATATATATATATATATATATATATATATATATATATATATATATATATATATATATATATATATATATATATATATATATATACACATGCATAAATAAAACAGTGATACACTAAACAAACACAGAAACACGCAAAAAGGACACTCACAAAATAAAACTTGTACGTTTCGGCGTCAGGACGCCATCGTCAGCGGTAGAGGAATCACGGCTGACGATGGCGTCCTGACGCCGAAACGTACAAGTTTTATTTTGTGAGTGTCCTTTTTGCGTGTTTCTGTGTTTGTTTAGTGTATCACTGTTTTATTTATGCATGTGCATCGTCGCCGAGAGCGATTTTCTACCAAGACATTATATATATATATATATATATAAAAACTTCGTCACTAGGGTGACTAAAAGGAAAAAAAACACTTAAAAAAAGAACTCACACGGGTTTTGTATATTTCGGTGGTCACCGCCACCTTCTTCAGCGAGAGGTAAAGGAAGAAGATTCGTCCTTTACCTCTCGCTGAAGAAGGTGGCGGTGACCACCGAAATATACAAAACCCGTGTGAGTTCTTTTTTTAAGTGTTTTTTTCCTTTTAGTCACCCTAGTGATGAAGTTTTTATATATTGTTGTGTTCACGCTCGTGTAAGCTTCCAATTAATATATATATATATATATATATATATATATATATATATATATATATATATATATATATATATATAATGTTAAGAGATAAGAATTTTTATTTCACTTATAATAAAAATAGTTGAGATAGCTATTAAAATGAAATTGGGGAAAGGGCGGAAGACTTCCTCAGTGAAGACCAGTATGGACCAAAGAATGGGAGCGGGACACGTAACACACTTCGGATGATGAGTATGATAAATGCTAACATTTATTTATAGATAATAGCCACATGTCTCCATTTGCTTCTTAGACCGCTGGAAGACTTATGAAAAAGATAATTGGACGAGAATAATAAATATTCCTGCAGAAATAAGGAGTACACTGAATGTTGAGGGCATTTATTATAAAACCTCTCCTTGGGATACAGAATGGCGACTGTCCAAGAACCTACCAATCAGCTGGTAGAATACTTGAATGAATGAATGGAAAAGGATAAAATTCGGAAGGAAAGTAGCAGGGTAGCTGTTAATTTTGTTAGTTTCACAGATGGCCAAGGTTTATATAGCCAGTCAGCCACGGGACTCAATGTCTATTTTACAGGTGAAAACATGCGTGATATTTCGTATGAGAATCGTATTAAGCTCAGCTAATGAGGTTTTTAAAGTAGTAATAACCAAAAATAAAGGAAAATGAGGAAAATCCTAATCCAGTTTACCTTTCTAGGTTGTATTTTAAATGATAATTTTTATTCTAGCAAGGACATAAGTAGGAGAAGAAGAATTCGCATCCGCAAAGAAGCATTCGCATAGAGAAACGAATACATGTTAGAGACTGAATAACTACGTCATTCAGGAAAGAATAATCTAATGTATGGAGCTCGGCTTTACTGAGGATTTGTAAAACTGTCTTTGAATAGAAATTTCGCTGTTTTCAAGTAGGATGGAGAGAAAAATAAACAAAGTCGAAAGGAGATATAAGAGAGACAGCACAAATCAAACGTGGTGTTGCCTAAGGTGATATAGTTGGGATATGACTCAAAGAAGGGAAAGGGGATATTGCGGCAAATATCAGAGGATATTACGGAAAATACCATAATCAGTGGAACAGACGTAATAATGAAAAATGTGCAAATATATCCCCATATATGCGCAGTTTAATTAAAACACCGTAGAGTAAAGTTTAAAAACCCAAGAATTGATAGTAAACGCAATATCTTATGGCGTTCTTGCTTATATCATTAATTATTTTCACGGAACAAAGGTAATGGTCGCATGGAGGTTTTGGAAAGCCACACGAACACATATTAATTACTAATAAAACGATATTGTATTTTCTAACTGTCGCAAAATATATTGCTGTGACACACAGACCGTTGAGAATTTCATAAACGCCTAAAAGTGACACATGACGATGAACTAGGATGAGTAACTGATGAGAGTCATTTCATTCTCTTGCAATAGGGTGTTAAGATTTATTCACTAATCAGTTTGCATTTCATTATCAAGACTAGTGATCAGAACTACTAAATTATTTTTATAATAATATCGATATAATGAAAGGAAACAATCCAAGCCTGGAAACATTAACCCCAAGCCTATTATTTGTGCCACAAAAATATCACAACTTGAAAACGTGAGGACTGTGTTAATAGCCCAACAGGACTGTAGGTAAAATAGCGCTTAAATTCATATCTCGATGATTTTATGACGTCTCGATGACGTTACGGATACTTCAGAAGACTTACTGCTGAGAGTGTGATTTATTGTTTTATGCTGGACACGGATGAGGTAGCAGGGCAAGGGACGTTTGCTCTTGTTATTCGAATTAATGAAAGTATTTAGAAGTACTTGAATGAATGAAGGAGTGGGAATTTAATGGGTGATATCGGACTCATGAATATGGAAGATTTGTTTCTTGATGCAATGAAGAAGGAGAGAATTTTCAATAATCGGAGAAACGATAGGGGTTTGTAGGAAGCCGGCGGAGGCAGGGAAGTAGCTTAATTATCGGGAGGTGATTTA
Source organism: Pyrrhosoma nymphula (assembly GCA_963573305.1). Lineage (NCBI taxonomy): Eukaryota > Metazoa > Arthropoda > Insecta > Odonata > Coenagrionidae > Pyrrhosoma > Pyrrhosoma nymphula. The sequence goes on from OY754337.1 coordinate 73,706,171, forward strand.
GTATTTTCTAAGAATTCGTCAAGTTATAATTAATCTTACTTCCTTTGACCGTCCCGGCATGCTCTTTGGTAATGTTTTATCTATATATTAACTGGGATAGTATGTACTTGTTAGTGAAGCAAAAGTCAACTCTGAAAACAATTGGAAAAAATACGGTGGCGTTATTCGTACTTTACCGTCGTCGTTTGAGTGGCGTTTAATAATAAGTTTCCATCTCAGAATCTGATCTTTAATTTAATTACCGCCAATTGATTTATAAAGGATCTTTCTCAGTTTAATGGGATAAAACCGTGGTAATACTGGCGGGAGAGCAGGTACTAAGGCGTAGCAGATTTCCATGGAAGATATTGTGGGAGGCATGCTCATGCTGAAGTAATTTGCACAATTTATGCCCCGCGGTTAACTAGGGTAATTACGTAAGACGTAGGAGAAGGGACAGGGGAAATGAAAGGGGGGATTCGTTGAGTGAGTGGGGGAAGAGGGACCTGGATCGCGGTACTGCCGGCCCCCATTATACACCGAAGGCACCAAAGGCAAGAGTGGGCGGTGCACTACTGTAATCTCCGAATTACAACGTTAGCTTCCCGCCCGATATTATAACATCCAGGGTGACCGTTTTAATTATACGTTTCTCAGTTAGGGTTTTTCTGATGAACCATAATACGCGAACGGCAAAAACCTTGAAGTAAGAGGGAACATTGTGGCACTGGCAGAGTAGGTTCTTTTTAGCGAATGAAAATCATTAGTCTTGGCAGTGGCGAAAGAATCTTGACCACCAAGAGAATTCGCTACAGACTGTGTGATAGAGTTTAAATTGCTCGATTGATCGTGTGGAAGTTCGATCCTGCAATAGCGACGAAAAAAACCTCGTGAAAGTGTTCAAATTGGACGTTTTGATACCAATCTGGTGCATTTTAACTCGATAGAACGCTGAAAAAAATGTGTTGATCCAATGTCCCACGGCCAGCATTATTCACGAAAAACTCAACCGAATGAGTTTTAACATCTTATCACAGGCAGGGTTTGAAGATAATTCAAGTGGATTCCAAGAATTTGATTTATTGATTTGAAACCTGGAATTATATTACCTTTTATTCTAAACTGTCTGTCACACGATGTTAAAAGTCGCTCGGTTAAATTTCTATCAATAATTTTGACCGCAGGACTTCGGCTTAAAATGACGTAACTACTGCGGAGTAAGGTTTCTTATCTGATGAATGAATACTATAATAGCTCTGTTTCAGCTGAGAAACGGGTAGACATGCAGTGAGGTGATCGCACATTGGAGCCGTCAGGCAGGAACAGGTAGAAGAACCTAAAGGAGGAACACGCAGAAAACAAGAGACAATAAAATAGAGCGCACACTGAGGCAGAACGAGTCCGTGAGTCATAATAAGTAAATCAGAAGAAAAGTCGTGCGAAGAAGACCTTGGGATGGATGACTGGACGAAGTCGAGACGGATGAAGAAAGTGAGCGCTGATATGTTGTAAGAGATCACTCAATGGGACCTCTCACCGTTGTATTTAACTAACCAACCACTACCTGTTGTCTAACTATGCTCTCAGAGTACAGATCTGTTTAGCAAGGGTGATTGGGCACCCATTTCTCACTTCCCTCCCTTTCTCTTCTAATTGCAACAGCAAGCCAATTCCGACTACAACTTTAGATGCACACTTAAATCTGATTTCCATAGGAATCGATGTTTTAAAATGGGTCAGGTAACCTTCACTACTACCAGGTGCTGGGTGGGAGTCTCTTGAATACGCTTTTGAGAATACCCGTGTACTTAAGTAATTTTTCATGTGCATGAGGTGACGTCATATCGGCCACATTGGTACAACCATGTACAACACAATTTTCAATCATGTCATTGCTTTCGAAATAAAGGGAGATTAACAATGTTTTATATAGGCAGTGCACATGTTTTAATCAAATGTTTTAATTAATAAACAAACCTGGGTTATATAAATTGGAATTAGAGGTTGCTACGTTGAAAAGGAGAATGCCGGTAATGTAAATTCGGGCCATCTGGTTTTAAGCGTCATGAACTGAGTCTTTGTTTTTCACATTTTATATCATAATGCTGGAGATAATTTATTCTGATCCCTTCATATTTTCACTTGGTATTTTACTAATATATACTCTTTTAACTGTAGTCCTCCGAAATTATAATAGAGATAATTCATCATGTGAATGCATAGAATCCAAGAAATTTGGAATGAAGGACAATCGTAGTTCTTTATTGAGACTCAGGTTGCATGTAGCTAGTATTTACTGTACGTGGCGCTGCCATAAATTGCTGCAATTTAAGCATAAGCCTGTGTCTATTTATGAATGTAATGGAGCTGGTAACAAAAACTCGAGTTCAAAGTTATCATGTTGAATTTAGTTGGGGAGTATTTCTCAAGAGCGTCATAAATAACGCATAATGTTTACTCTTTTCATTTAACCTTGAGCTAAACGTATTCTCAACTATCATTTCATCTACATCTACGATGTACAGTGCAAGCCACCACTAGGGTGTGTGGCACGGGGTGATTCCAGACCAGGCATGCAGCACTCATTCCTGCACAAATCGGAAACTCGCATCGGCATTTATTTCATTATATTCCTCGTAGCATTTACCATTATATTCCTCTTACCATTGCCGGCACATCTTTCATTATATACCTCTGGTTGCTCATTTTGTGGTTTTCTTCATTTTTGAACGTCCTATTAGAAGGATAGTCATGTTATTTTTCCATTATTAATGTTTTATCGTAAAATTTTTCATCTCGCAGTATTGCCGTAGTAAGACAAGAGCAGAAGGAAATCCCATTTTCTGAAAATACCGTGGACATTTGTTGGAGCGGACTTAAGAAACGGGTGTGCGATGTGAGCGCGCTGTCAAATACTGTGGTGAGGGTATCACTTATCGATGTGCTTAAATGGTGAACTGAGATTCTAAATATGATTAGGCAATGGTGAGCAAGGTTGACGCCTAGAAAGGTACTGATTATGTGATCATTTCTAAACGGTTTTTGAAAATGAAGGCATAAGCAGAGAGAGGGTGATGTGAAATATTATCAGTGCATCTTATCTCATTTTTTTAAATTATTTAATTACCACCGAAAACAGCACTTATGTTGGGCTTTACATCGGGGTAGTAACAATAAACAGTGGACAAGCACAAACAACCATGAACCAACCTGAAACTTCAGGATTACGTGAATTTGTTGGATATTATACTTTATGAAACCATCTAGGTCATTCTGAATTTTTTTAAATTATTATATTCGACTCTCTTGATGTTGTAGTTATTTAGTTTCTCATGTCTTTTACGTTTTTCTTGCACATTTAAATAATGTCGTGGTAGTTTCAATAGGAATTCACGTTTTATAGATTCTATTTTTTATGGAATAGTGAGAAGCCTCTTTATTCGCTCGCGATAAGGCTGAGAGGTGATTGTGATGGTACGGGCTATACACGATTCACATGAGGAGTTTACGCCAAGGGATGGTTACATGCTAGTTAAGCAGCGTGCAAACTACGGCTAATTTGGCTTTTAACTCGCCTTCGTAGCCGTGTCATGGACCCTTGTAAAGGCTCACAATTCAGCGATGTATCGTTAGAAGGAACGTGTTCCACGGTAGCGCGAGTTGAGCACGTCATGGATAGATGTGCAAAAACAGTGAGAGCTACGTGAAAATCTGCATTTTCCTGTCCACCTGTCGCCTTCCTTTACTCTCCCCCTTCTCTTCCCAACCCTCACCCCCTTTCGACCAACATGGCTACTGCAGTGAATGTCAAAGTAATGCAACGTGATTGATGCGTTTGTCTGATCAACACACGCAGTCTTGATGGCTAAATATCTATAATAATCTACATCTTTCAAACGATTCGTATAAACTCCTTAAATTATATTAGTTCTTCAAAGGTAAGCTGGAATTATGGCTTGTCCAAGTTGTCCAGATCTTATTGATGTATCTATCAGTCTCTTCGGCTGTCTCTTTGCCGTAAGCATTTGATTTTCATCATTCTCATGTTTCCTGCTGAATTCAAAGAACTGCAACACTGACCGAGAAGACACTTTCATGGTGTTTCCCGCTTTAAACTCACAAATATTTTAAGTTCACCGAGAAAAAAATCATTAGCCTGAATATGCAGTCAACTCCTCGATATCAATGAGATCTACTTGCAGAGGGGTCGTTTGCCTGCGGAGAGTGAATCTTAGGGAATAAGCCTGGGATTCCTCCAGGGAATGACGTGGTCTGAATATCTGACTCTGTGATTCCGTCGACGGAGAAAGCGGGATAGACACTCGTTTTCCGAGATCATTCATTGATTTAGGGAACGAGAGCCGTTGCATTCATTAGGTTGATGGAGATGTATTTATTTATTATGCTTCAAGTTCACCCTACAAAAAAATCACAAGGCAAACATTATCTCATATTACATACAATCAAATTGAACACGTACATATTTATAGAAAGAGAAGAAAGTGTTTGCAAAATGATTTATAAAACAATTTTGTTAAGCTGAGAACAAAAGTTCTATTTTGAAGCAATTCAATTTATGACCATGTGTGTTAAAGAATTGGCTCAATAGTTTATCTTTACATTGCTTAAATAAAATGCCCTTAATGGCCTTACTTTAAGTTTTGGTACTAAAAAATGTATTTTACTCACTACGTTAGTATTTTCCCCAGTATTGATTAGAACAAAATGGTACAATAAATCCCTTTTCGTTCTTCTTTTCTTTAAGCTTTGATATCCGTACATTTCCAATTAAACAGCATAACTTATGTACCTAATTTTCGAACATTGGATAAATGTTACCATGGGAATAGTACTCGTAACATAGATATAAATCTCTTACGGATGTATATATGGAGATGTATTGCTTGCCATCGATATTCGGGCATTGGCACGTGGCACACCTTACACTCCATATCATGGGTATCTATACACATTGGCGCATATATTCTCAAAACCGTGCGCGTGACTGGGTTCAATATTTAAACTAAAGAAACTCGTCGTGTCCTCAGTCATGGATGCCCATGTACGAACGGAACGATTGTCTGTTGTAGTTGTTGCCCGTAAACTGATAGGCCGGATAAGTACAGATTACAGTAAGTAGAGTGTGAACATATTTAATGCGAAAATATGCCGAAAGTAGCGCATTTTACCTGGAACGATGGCCCTCTTCCTTGTTAAGTCTGATTCCATATTCGTAGCAAAGGAACATTTATACGTAAACCATTATAACTGACCAATATTGGTAATGACTGGATGGTTAAAAATGCATTATTTAAAAAAATTGAAATTATATAGTGGAAACCGGTATTCCAAGCAATTTACATAGGATACTGAGGCTAAATATATATTTACCTAGTTCAGATAACATAAAAATAGTTCATGTTTTTGAAGCCGAAAAACGATATGAAGGAAAGATTGTGGAGCCATCTAGTTACATAACAAGGTGTTGCATAACAAGGTGTTGCATAACAAGGTGTTGGTCTTGCGCAATGTCCTGATTTTCACCCGGTTAAATGGCGCATTTTAGTTTCAGAAGTCTGGCTATTCTGACCATGACGCAGAATGCTATATGGAAGAGAACCTGGAATCTCATCAGAGTTTGATAATAAACCAGAGTATGTGTTGATTATTATTAATCAAACCAGTTTTAGCTATTGCTCTACACTCTTGCGTTATGGAAAGTGGAGTCATTATCGTTACAGGTGAAGAATTATGTTTTTGGACATTAAAAATTTCAGAAATAGAGCAGTTTCATTCCAAGTAAATCGAATGAATCGATAATTAGATTAATTTGCATGAATGATAATGTATTCTTTGTGAAGGTAGAGTGTTGGACAACATGATATTTATTTCTTTACTTACCATAATCATTTTCGCCTCAATATTTTATTTATTTAACGTCTGCTTCAGTGTCTTAATTCCATTTTTCCTTTCTTACAGGTGAGTATCGGGTTCCTACCACGTCTAAGTTTTCCACCACGCCACAATTATTTGGTATACGGTCTACCGTCGAGGGTGCTGGCTGGTAAGTTGAAATTCAACACTTGGTGTTTTCCGTGTAAATCATTCTTACTTGCCGAGTGAACTTCTCGTAATCGGTGGCGAGCACTCGCTTGAGCGAGCTTCCACTCCGACGGCACCGAACACGTATAGAGGAGTTTATCGTTCCCGACTGTGGAACCTCTGGAGCGAATTGGAAAGTTATTGCTCGCATTGTTTGCCCTACAGAGCCCCTTCATGGATGAATACGAGTTTCTTAATCTCTGAAAACTCTGGAAGCAATCATGTTGAAAGTAAGGCTGATCTAGGTACTTAAAATGTGGAACGCACAGCTAGAAATTAGAGCCCACGATTGAATACAAGAGGAAAGGAATAATGCGTTTCCCTTTATGCATGAAGGACGTTATCGTTAGGTCGTAGGTTATGCCTAGGTAGTATTTCTTATTCCAATTATTTAATATAGATTTCATAAATACGTCATCATAAGAACATGGAACTAACGAATTGGTCCATGAAGGCCTGTTGTAGAAAAGTCTATTTAATTATTTCAAGTCAAATATTTTCATTTATTTGCTCCAAGAAATGGACGCTCACGTACGGACGGTGCGTATTTGTTAAGATTGGTGGAATGTAAAATGTGAATTTAAAGGGGGACAGAGAAAAATTGTGTGGAAGAATAAAAAAAACAATTGAAACATGATTGAATCAATGATTCAACATGGTAATTTTCAGAATGGTTAATTTGCAGGCAACCAATTACATCGCTAGGTCAACATCCTCTGGTACAATGTGGGAATAATGTTTCCTAACACACGGTGTTTCGCCACTATCACTCTGGAGAAAAACCGGCTTCCTATCTGGTGGCATATTATTCCTTGATCTCGGCCACTACAAGGGAAATTGGAACACAAGTGAGTCGATTGACTCATCGGCGAAGTCAGTGACGGATTATTGGACACTTGCCTTTGTTATTAGCGCTGGCTTCCAAACAGAGGCACATTAGACAGCATTGTAGGCATTAAAAACGTATCATTGTCTCTCTCATTCTCGCCGTAGTTTCCTCTGCATTCTTTCTCTTTCCTTCCTTTTTCTTCTAAGCATTCCCTCTTCCTTACGCACTCTGGCAAGGTCCCAACATACACCCGTCGTTGACCCCCCTCTCTACACCTTACGATACTTCACAGAACACTGACATGGAAAAGGGTTCTCTTTTTCAATCGTCGATACAAATGCATGTTCAATTCACCTTTCAGGCTTGGCGGTAGATTTTCAATGACTACACAAATAATTAAGCACCGAATACATAAGTATTTATAAATCATTTAATACGTTAACTAAAAGACAAAAAACATAAAAATATTACATTTTCCGTATGTCTGATTCATTTTTCGATGTTCTGAACCATTTATTCTAGGTGATTCTGGGTGCAGTACGTATCCGATTTCATTTATGTAGGGTTATCATATATTCCCGCTTATTTGAACAGAAAAGTTATTTATCAAGATGGAAGTTACTTTTTGAGAAAAATCGTAGTTATCATAAATGTATATATTATGTATCGTTTTCAGTATTTTAAAAGAATTTACGCAAAGAGAATTAATAAATTCGTGGTTTATGCTCTGTTGGTCAAATTATGTGAACCTCTTGGAAAATGCTGAGGAAAATATATTTACGGCCAATCAAAATCAAGATATATAGCAGAAATATGTCATGACGAAAGATATCACTCATACTTTACCATATACTAGTATTTATTTTCGCCTCCATCATAATCAAGGACTCCATAAAGTCTTTGTCTCGTTGGCTTTATTAAATTTTGAAATAGTAATGGGTGCCAACCCAAAGATGTCCATACCTCCCGGACGCGGCCTTTCAGTGTCTCTTGGTTCCTTTCATTGGCATTCGGCCTTTTCTGGACTATTAAGTCGCAAATATTTTGTATATTTGTATGCAAGTTTGGTAGCCAGGTTAGCACTGTAACACTGCCATACTTTTGCCACCAGTTATTTACATGATCACATGTGTGATACTTCTACATATATTCGTTCAAAACTCACTCTTTTTTAAAATGTTTTCTTATCCTCAACTGCTTCAGTTATACCATTTTCGGTCCTTTTCTCTCTAGTTAGAGAAGTTCCGGTACGTAATCGCGTTTATGATCAATTTCCCACAGGATTTGGAATTTTATTTATGTATTCAAACTTATGTTTTAGTGGTGAGCGTGAAATACTTGCAAAAATGCATTGGAAGATACAGACTCTATTTAACTATCTTGGAGCATGAGAATGGGTTCATTCTGATAATAAGCGTTTATTAACGAAAGTGTGGCTAACCAACATTGTGTTGTACATCCGGTTAGCTCGGATTTCTCCGAATTGCGACCTTATGTATATGTGAACGGCTGTATCTGATAATTTTTGCACTGGGTGGAATGAGTTTCCGATCGGAAGTTTCTGGATTCATATCCGGGCAGTGCATGTCGATTCCCTTCATCTGATCTCTGTCTATTTCTATTTCCGGCTAGCTTCGTATTTTACGGGAGGCTGCTGGCGGCTCAGGAATTGTAAAGCACATTTTACCGTTGAAAGCGCAATCTTCATAAGATTTGCATCAGCAGGCCGCGTAAAATAACGATGGGTTTTACTATGCTATGGAGGTCCTTGATAAGGGAAATCGTTTTTCCCTCGTGGCACCGAGGGTTTTCCGGTGAAAGGATTTGTAGTAGCCATGTATGGTTTGAGCTCAAAATGGCATGATCTCGACAGTGGAGTGTTTTCTTAATTTTTGGGTAGAATGCTAGCGGTAATATTTGTTTAGGCTGCATTATATTAATTTTCAATGTGATGGATTAAAAGATTTGATGTCGTATGCCAATCATTTAATTTCTCTCTCCCCATTACGAAATGAAAATACACTCTCAGGGTAAGAATTTTCGTCAAAGAATAGGCACTCTTCGTTTTGACGACATATGTTTATGATATCATTTGCACTTTTATCAAATAAAAATTTATACCGATAAACAGCTTCATCTTCAAAGAAAATCCGATGAATCTGTAATGAAAATAACTTGGTTAGTTTGCGGTATCCCCTAAGGTAGACTTTCATCACCAGTAAACATTGCCGTCCAAATAATCTCTCATCATCGTGCTGTACGAGATGGATCGAATTTGAAACAAGGCTAAGGAAATGTCGATAATACTAGGTGGATCAGTTTGTCTTCTCTCGTGAAACTAATTGCAATGGGTTAGCAAAGTTTTCTGTATAAGGGTAGTTAAAGTATCCGAGTTTAATGAGAGGCTTAAATGACTCTTCTGTCATCTTCTTAACCTGTTTTCTGTTACTCTGGACATGGTAGGCACCAGTAGGTCAATGCTATTTTATGACTAGCTATGCAAAACGTAATAATTATCGAGTTATTTCCTTCTCCGTTAGGAATGCTGTAAAATGGGTGAATGAATTCTGGAAATGAATGTTAATTTTCTCGTAAATTCTGTTTGCATACATTCAGGAACAGGAAAAGAGTCCATTTTAAATATATACTTCTTCTATATGTACAGGAAAAGAAGTTTCCCTTATTTTAAAAGAATCCGACTGAAGGAAAATGAGGCTAATTAGATTGAGTTTCTTAGTAATCTTCAAAAAACTATTTTAAATATTCTAAGAAAACTACGTGGAAAGATAATGAAATTTACATGACTGTAAATATGTTTCACGTCCATAATTTTTAACGCAGGTCAGCATTATCATATTACAATCTGGTTCGCTGTAAAAGAACAATAGGGAAAGTTTCAACATTATAATAATAACATAATAATAAAATAATGTGCCTAAATTAATTAATTAAACATTTACTGTCACATGACGCTCACTGGGGACTAAACTTTTGGCTTAGGCTCATGTGAGCGTTGGTTATTCGTTAAATTACAAAAACCAAAATGCAAAATAAAAGAATTTTGAGGGTATTGCGGATTTTGTTCATTCAGCTACCGTCAGTATGCATAAATCGATACTATTCACCAGCGGTTATATCATATATATCCTTGACTGAATTTTATGATTAAAAAAATAATATTTATTTTATCTAGCTTTTAAGCATATGAAAAATATGAAAGCTGGTAAAGGGTTAGTAAAATAGTTCAACTGAGTAAATCGCACTTGAGAGCGATTCCTGTATGTTTAGTTAAACTTAATAAAATATTAAAATTGCGTGTCTTAATGGAAATTTCATTATTTTTATCTTTTACTTTTGTTTGAGGATTAATGAAATTCATTAAAATTTCGCTCAGCTGATTGTTTCAATTGCCACCTTTCCACTGCCACAGCTCGACCCCGTAAGCCAGGATGTTGTTGATGTGTGTTCTCTGGCTTTTTGCCGCTCGTGGGCGCGAGATTAAAGCATCGAGTCACAGAGCTCCCAAAACCCTTTCACCGATCAGATCCGCTTTCCGGTTGACGACTGCGGTTTAATTTATTAACGACCCCTTAATGAAGTGAAGGGGAGTGTGGGAGAAGGAGATATATCGTGTCGTCACCCCCAACGGTGGGGTAAAGTGGGGTTTGGGATGGGGAAGGGGGGAGGCGGGGAGACTGTGTGGGATGCCTGTATACTTCCTGTAGCCCGTGCACCTGCAGAGGGAGCTATGCGGCCAGCCGCCGAGCGAAATCCAACCCCTCCGAATCGCTCGCTGGACCATCGATCCCTTGGACTGTATACTTGGCCGACGTACGCCCCGGTGCGTAGACCTCAACAGCTCTCGTCTGAGGCTTACTTCCCAATAAATAGGATGACGCTGGTACAGTTTACGTTACCTTGAATCCGAAAACTGAAGGCTACTCTTCGATATCAGTCGCTAAATCCGCATATTGGTGCAGCGCTATCTTATATCCCTCCTCCGCAATATATTTCGTCTGTTAAGCTTTTGCTTACCTGTAATTTTTGACAGAGTTCCTTTGGTAGTTATGGCAGGGTTTTAAAAGCATTATTTGTACTTAAAATTTGCTCGCTTTTATATTTATTTATATATTTATTTTCATTGATATTACAATTTGAAAATATATGGTGGCAAAATAACATGAGTTTTGATAGAAATAACAATGATAAAATAAAAAAAAATACATTGTAAGGATTGTTACATTTAATTGCAAAAAAAGTGAAGGCCTTGGCTGGGTTTGATCACTTAGTAACAGGGTGTTGATAAATAAGTGGTTTTGGGTTGGATGGTTGTCCATGTTGTGATAAGACATGTTTTGATTCTGAGAGAATTTTAAAGAATTATATGGTTATTGTGTGATCTTTACGTTGATTGAGTTTAGTTGTCATATTTTATCATCCTTAGTGTCCTGTGGACTTTGGTGGTAGTTTTTACAAAATTACCTGATGCCCTGAATAATAAAAAAGCCGAGGTCCCCCCCCCCCCCTGCTCCACCATCGAGGCACTAAGCTGGCGTGCGACGTTTTAGGCATTTGGTGTTATAACATAACCTACATACAACATCATACACACCTCTCGTTTTATGTGTGTACCATTAAAAATATTTACATTCCTTGGGAATGGTGTTTTGAGTTCTTATGGTAATTGATTATATTCAATGAACCCGCGATTTAACGACTGTTTGGCAGCATTTGTTTTTTGCCTCCTTAATTTGTGTCCCTTCTCTTGGACTACAACCTTGTCGTGGTTGAAGGGCTTGCGTGCTCCGATGACCCCTAGAGCTACACTGGCGGGAGCATTGCTCCTGGTAGGGTCACCCATGCCAGATTGGTCGAAGGTTAGGAGACAGACGAATGGTAGTCCGCGCAGCGTCTGTACCTCAGTGAGGCGGCTGCAAAAGGCGTCTGACCCCAGTGGGGCGGCCTCTGAAGTGATGGTGTCACGTAAAAAACACTATTGAGTAAGGCCAAGGAATACTACCTCAATTAAAACAAAAACCTTGAAATTATGGACAGTTCTCAATTGATAATGAATCCTGGCAACTACGGGACTCGGCCCAGAGGGCCGGGTGTCGTGCCCGGCAGCGGTGGGAGCAAGGCCCCTGCGGTCGTCATCACACGAAATCCTTGCTCAGACGAAGCAGCAGCAGAGGAAAAGAAGATAAAGAAGAGGAACGAAACTATTAGAATAGGCACGTGGAATGTTAGGACTATGCTGAGGGCGGGGAAACTAGAGAATATGAAGCAAGAAATGGAGAGGGTGGGTGTAGACATCATGGGTCTGGGTGAAGTAAGATGGAAGGATGACGGGGATTACTGGAGCGGCGACTATAGAGTAATTTATAGTGGAGGGAATGAAAGTCAGCGCGGGGTTGCATTCGTAATGAATAGGAAACTTGGTAGAAAAGTAGTGTATGCAGAACAAGTTAGTGATAGGATAATAGTCGTGGAACTAAAAGCAGAACCAACGAATTTAGTTATAATCCAGGTTTATATGCCTACCTCTAATCATAAAGAGGAGGAGGTAGATGGGGTGTACGATCAGCTAGAGGAAATAATTGGTAGGATACCAGGAAGTAAGCACCTGGTAGTAATGGGGGATTGGAACGCGGTGGTGGGTGAAGGAAGAGATGGGCGGGAGGTGGGCGATTACGGGCTAGGAAGAAGAAATGACCGGGGCGAGAAAGCTGTGGAGTTTTGCCGCAGAAATAACCTAGTAATTACAAATACATGGTTCAGACATCATCCTCGACGTAGGTACACTTGGAAGAAGCCGGGAGACACAGACAGGTTCCAGATAGATTATATAATGGTACGTCTCAGATACAGGAATAGTGTTAAAAACTCGCATACTTATCCAGGAGCTGATGCAGACACAGACTACAACTTATTAGTCATGAAATGTCGGGTAAAACTGAAAAAGATAAGAATGGGAAGGAGGGTACGTAAGTGGAATACGGAGGCATTAACTGGGGCAATGAAGAAGAAGTATCGGGAGAAGGTGGATGAGATAATGGGTGAGGATCATGGAGTTAGATCAGTGGAAGATGAATGGAGAAGTTTGAAAAATGGAATTATAGAAGCGGCGAAAGCAACGGTAGGCGTAGTGAGTGCAACTAAAATTAGAAAACCGTGGATCACGAAGGAGATGATCAGGGAGATGGAGGAGAGAAGGAAATGGAAGAGCGTAAACTCAGAGCTAGGTAAGAGAAAATACCGAGAATTTAATAACAGGCTTAGAAGAGAAACAAAGAAAGCAAGAGAGGCGTGGTGGAGAGAACAGATTAACTAGTTAGAGAAATACCAAAAAGAGGGAAGGGCAGATGCATTATATAGGAAAGTAAAGGAACTGACGGGTGGTAATAAGGGAAGGGGAATTACAACGATAACAGACAAGACGGGAAAGGTAATCATAGAACCGAGAGAGATCCAGAAGAGGTGGAAGGAGTATGTTGAAGAGCTCTATGGTAAAGAAACAAGGCCCAATAGGTTAGATATAGAAAGGGAAGACGATATCGACAGAGATGGCATCGGACCAAGTATCCTAGATAGCGAAATCGAAAGAGCTCTACGAGACATGAAAAGGAATAAGGCGGTGGGAATAGATAACATACCTGCAGAGTTTTTAAGGAGCATGGGGAAGAACGGAAGAGGAAAACTTTTTGCGCTAATTCGTAGGATTTATGAGGATGGAGTGTGGCCGGAAGACTTCGCGAAGACTGTACTAATTCCTATACCGAAGAAGAGTAAGGCAAAAACTTGCGAAGACTATAGGACAATAAGCTTAATATCCCACGCGGCCAAAGTAGTTCTGAGGATTCTAAACAGAAGGCTAGAGAAGAAGGCAAATGAATACCTGGGTGACGACCAGTTCTGGTTTAGGAGAGGGACGGGAACGCGAGACGCTATAGCGGTGATGAGGACGCTAGTAGAAAGAAACCTAGAGTATGGGCAGGATGTTTTTGCATGCTTCGTAGATTTCGAGAAGGCGTTTGATCGGGTGGAATGGACGAAATTAATGGGAGTGTTGAAGAAATTAGGGGTCGATTGGAGGGACAGGTGTCTGATTCGAAATTTGTATATGAATCAGACTGCACAGGTTAGGGTAGCCAATGGAGAATCGGGATGGGCCACGGTAGGACGGGGAGTGAGGCAAGGGTGCCCACTATCGCCGTTGCTTTTTAATGTGTATTCAGAAGAAATGGTAAGGGAGGCTTGGGGGAGGAGGAGGTAGGAATAAAGGTAGGAGGGGAGCTGATAAAATCAGTGAGATTTGCAGATGATCAAGCATTGGTTAGTCAGTCGGCCAAGGGGTTACAGTCAATGGTGAATGCATTAGAGGTGCAGTGCGAAAAGTATGGGATGAAGATCAATCACAAGAAAACGAAAGTAATGAGATTTTCTAGAAGTAAGAAGGCGGGGCTGAATATAAGGGTGGGAGGGCAGAAGATAGAGCAGGTCGAGCAGTTTACGTATCTGGGTAGTATTTTGGAGGCGAATGGGTTTAGTGGTAAGGACATCAGATACAGAATGTCGCTAGCTAAAGAAGCATTTTCGAAGAGAAGGGAATTGATGAGGGGGGGTCTGAGAAGAGACGTAAAGAAGAGGCTGGTAAAAAGTTTAATATGGAGCGTGGCGCTATATGGGTCGGAAACTTGGTCATTGCGAAGGGAGGATGTGCGTAGGCTTGAGGCGTTTGAGATGTGGGTTTGGAGAAGGATGGAGAAGGTTAGCTGGATGGCGAGAAAGACGAACGAGGAGGTATTGGATATGGTCGGAGAGGAGAGGAAGCTTGTGGCAGAGGTTCGGAGAAGGCAGAAGAGATGGATGGAGGAGGTTTTGAGAGGAGAGGGCATGTTGAAGAGAGTGATAGAGGGGAGAACACTGGGGAAGCGTGGGAGAGGAAGGAAGAGGATAGGAATTCTGGACGAAATAAGAGGAGGTAGAAGATATGAAGAATTGAAGAGGGATCTAATAACGGGCCATCCTTAGGAGGGAATGCGAGATAATTTCTATTAGGTTGGGATACAAAATGGGGACTGTCCAAGAACCTACCAATCAGCTGGTAGAATACTTGAATGAATGAAAAATGAATTTGAGTGTCAGCGGGTGGTCATTTTCCACCACTAAATTTGGCGGTTCCAGCCTCTTCTCAAATTCCAACCAGAATGCATGCTTTGAATAGCATTTAAACATTCCCAACAGCCTATTTACTCTCCTTCTCATCACCAAGCTATTTTTGGTATTAGTAAACTTGTTCATGTGTTTATGCCTTTCTCTTCCTTAAGATATTAAAAACTCTCTCTAACTGAAAAATTTTTGCACTATTTGCATCTAGGATTTCCTATCCTCTTGTAGGGTTATTATTCCGCTATTTTTTGTCGTATGGTCCCGGTTGGCACGCCTATCTTATCATTTCTCTCGTCACCTCTCCTTAATGTATCCACAAGTTTATTACGTTTAGTTCTGTCATTTCATTCACCAGTTATCAGACGAGAAATATTTCTCCGCCGAACACCTGAAGAACATCCTATCACACATCTTTTTCATAATGAAAACTTAGGATAGGAGCCACAGTAGATGTAACAGTTACATGCTTGAATACTTTCACATAATAATGGGGTATCATTCGTTACTTTAACGTCAAAATGATAGTATTAGTCTAAGTGTTATTTTTTTACCCAGCATCATTCTCGATTTATACGGAAACAGGTCGAAATAATAGAGAATGATCGGATGTTTTCCCGGGGTATGATGTTGACGAAGTCTTTTCGGGTTCTACACCGAGTTTAGCTCTACATTTCTGCCGACGTTTCGATGACAATGGACGACTTGTTCATTAAACTTCGACAGAAATGCAGAGGGTGACCGGTTATAGAACCCTAAAAGATTTCACCAAGCTCAAAATAACGGCTTGAGAAAACCCATCTTCCTAACAATCACTATCTGAACAGATTAATTTCACTCATACTTCTACTTAACTTACTACTTCCACCGATACTCGTGTTTAGCACGGTTTTCTGGGTATAATATGTAAATGTTGATATAATTGTATGTGATTTCAAATATTTCGTAGCTCTGTCATTTTACCCAATTAAGAAGCAACCACCAAACGGAATGCGATAGCAAACAAGGAAGCGGAGTGTATTCGTGTGAATCGCGGTTCAATACGGATCAAAGCTTAGAACCATTGAAAAAAAGTGTTGAGAAATGGAATATATGCCTTCCAAATTTGCTGTAGTTTACGGCTGCCTACGATAAAGTGCATTTATAATTTTAAAAATACATTAGATTGGCAGAGCGTTGGACCATAAGAGACAGTATCGAGAAAAGTAAAACAATATGGTTTGGGCTAACCCAGAGGCAAAATGAATTCCTGAGAAGTGAGGGCTAATTGGAAAGACAGGTGAAAACACAAAATTCTTGAGAGCGAGGGAGTTAGCAATGAATGGGAAGAGGGTGGTGGGTTCCAGTAGACCGATATTTGGATAAGAAAGCTGATGATGATGATGTTAGCGAGTGTTGGCGGTATTTGCACTTAGAAACCCTTGGTGAGTTCACAGGAGCAACTGCTTTAAAATACAATTTTGACTCGTACTTTGAAATATTAATTTCTTTACTTTGAAGGTAGCTTAATAAAAAGGCCCCTCGCATAAGAGAGTACATTTATTCTGAAAAATATACTGCTTAAATATCCACCCTGAGACAACCCTTTCACCGTTCACACACCTTCCCTACCTTTTTTTTGCCCCACACACTGCTGCACAAGTACTTTACAATATCAGTCTGGTGATGCACATCTGGCGGAGGACGAAAACACGAAAATAACACAAAGATATCACTAAGATAGTTCTTATGAGTATCGAGGGAAGATACCACAAGAGTATATATTTTGGATCATGCCAAATTTATTTTCTAGATGATTCTTCTTCATGACTTCTTTTTCAAATAATGCAATAATATCTTATTTCAGGAGATATAGGTCTATAAATTAAAAAAAAATATTTATTCTCTTTGCCGACTTTTCGCCGGTAACACTTTGAGGTAACTTGAAAAATTAAATGTACATATATATTTTTAAATGACCATGCACCAAAATTGTAAACCTAATTCAATTAATGAACAGTACACACAACAATTTTCATTATAGCCCTGAAGAAGCATGCATACACATGCGAAACGTCGGCAAAGAGAATAAATATTTTTAAAATTTAAAGACCTATAATATCTCCTGAAAGATGAAATTATTACAATTTTATTTTCCTAAAATGTGACATTTCGATACTCTTGAATCTCTCTTTTAGTTGGGTAAGCTTTTTTGAACGTCTTGTGAGACGCAGCATCTCTAAGGAAATCCCAACAGCCGACTTCTCCTTTCAAGTCGAGCACAAGTTCGATGCATTTGTGCGTGTAGGTCTCGCATCTTACGTATCCAGCTCACGTCTCCTGCTCTCTTCCCTCTCTCTCTCTCCACACGCAACCCATTCTGTTCCGGGGATGAATGACACCGGGTTGCCACGGGACACCTCCCCCTTTCCAAACCCCCCCCCCCCCCTGGCGCCCCAACCCCCTGCAGACGTCATGATGCGACCTATTTCACCCCCCTTTCCACCCTCGGCCGCAAACGTCCGTCGCGAAGCAAATTAAATTACGCCCTTCGTCGCAGTGGTGACAGCGGAAGCTCGCCGTCAGCTGTCACGCTGAGGAGAACCCCTTGGCGTGGTCTTCGGGGCCCTCCACCACCACCCAGCTCTCCTCGCGCTATCCCATCCCTAGGGTGCCCGTCCGGCCGGTGGCGACAGACGTCAAAAAGATGGACCCTCCCCACGCTATTTACGTGGAGGCCCGGCCGCGACGGAGGGCGATAAAAAGGGCCCCGGTGGGTTGAGGGGACGGTCGCCGCCAACGCGTATCCTTGGTGCTCCCTCTCTTCCATCTTATATCGCTTCCGCCGTCGGGCTCTGCCTAAGGGGGAGGGGTCGCTTTTTCTATTTTCCTCGGAATAAAACAAGTCGAGGGTGTTTATTTATTTTGCGGAAGGCACCTCCGGGTTTATCGACCACTCCTATCTCCATCTCTGGCAGGTTATTTTATTCCTCGATGTCCTTCGTTTGACGCGCGGCTATGTGGCACCGACAAGCGGACCAGCCAGTCTCGTGCTCTGCCCTACCCGGGCCCGACCCGCGGGCGACAGATGACGAAGGTCGCCAAGAAACACACAGTACTGGAGTGTGGCTTTGCGGAGGAGGATGGCAGCAATTGAAAATAAAACAAACGGAAGTGAATTTATTTCTCGGCATATGGCAGTGTTGTAAAAAAAGCGGTTGAAAGCGGATCGGCGTTGTACAGATTAATGCACGCTTGAGCCTAATCCCATTCATCACTATTACATTTCTCTCTAATCCAATCCACTACTTCAGACGAAATTCAACCCAATTTTGTCTAATCTATTTTTAAAACGGGGTTTTGCGCGGTTTTCAGGCTATTAGTGTTATGCGATATCCTGTGGCGAAATTGCTCGCGCCGAGACATTTTATTTCCTGCATGGAGAGTCTCCGCTTCAATTTATGTTTTCAGGTGTTAAAGAATTAGATTCGTGCCCCAGTTATTATTATTATTTCGTGTGCAACAATTCTTCCGAAGTTCAGATAGAAATGAATCGACTGTCAGAGTTGCATTGCTCTGGAAATAATTTCATTCGGCCACCTCAGCACCTATACTGATCATAGGCAAGTGGGTGGCTGATTTCGATAGGTTGATGTTTTCAATCACAATCTGTGTAACAAAAGCCCTAGTCACTCACTCACTGGCTCAGGAACTATGTAAGATGGAGCTACAGTGGCTCAAATTTTAAAATGCCGTTATTCAACAGCTTTTAAGAAATTTCATAATTTCTCTCTCGCTCGAGAAATTCCTGCCAAGTGAAAGTGTTTATCGAGCCCAACCCTCAGCATGGACCACTGCTCAACAATAATCGTCAATTCACACGCAATGCGAGAAATATACGGAAATAATGTCATTTTTTTAGTGTTGGGAATAAACTCAAGATATGAAGTGTCATTTAATTTCAATATCTTCCTTGAATAAGTGAACGCTACGGGCGCCTTTTGAAACCTAGTTGTTTTATAATAGGAGAGTGGTTTGGAAAAATTAATCCAGTAATAAAGATCATGCTACTTATTCTATTCTGTCGTACGTAAAGTCGTTTGGACTATTTCACATTAGGCTCGATCTAGTCAATACTTTCCAAACGGAAACTTTCCTGAATTTAAGTTTCACTGATTCTCTAGCGTCAAGTCAAGGTGTAAAAATTAATTAATGAACTTTTTATGTATATTAGAGAATTAAATTAAGCCTTAGATAATCAGTGAGGCTACGAGAGTTGATATGTCGAAGAAAGCAACTATGCCGCTTGGTTAGCAGCTATTACTTATGTGACTTGTCCGAAATAATTTAAACCAATAGTCCATAGATTTCATCTCCTTCGGATCTATAAGGGCGTATTTTTTGGGATTTCTACCAACGTAGGTAAGCTAAAATAGAAACAATTCATCTCTACTAGTATTCCAAATGAACATGGGACCTCACCTCCTAACATGTATTCATTCCATTACTGTACGGAAGCCCTATCGCTCTTCATTCCATCCGTTAAGTCCATTCTCTTTCCTCGTCTTCCACGCATGTCCAACGCCCTTCCCTCTATCAAAATCTTCATCATTTTATTGCCATCGCTATCAATGCCAGCTGAAATTTTAGGATGGAGGATGTGCTCATAAAAGGCACGTGCGGGTGTCTGTGCTGCATGGTGCTCCTGGTCTCACATAAACGTATTTTATCGAGAACCATACGAGGCAATGTTATGTTATGCATACATCGATTGCTGCTACGTTTATGCTACCTGTACGCAATTTGATGAAAGTTTAGTAATTTGAGGAAGATTTAAACTTGGCCAAAATAACCGTTCTCATTCTGCAGTCATCATCATCATCTTAGTAATGTTCCGGTTAAAGGTAGGTTATGATGACAGTCAGAGAATATCTAACAGACTCTTACACGTGCAGTGCTCTATCTACCCCTAGTATTTCTTTCTTCATCTCAGCGTGACCTACCTTTCTTCATCCCGTCCATAAAACCTATTCTCTTTATTCCCCTTCCCCGCTTGCCCAACATCTTTCCCTTTACCACATTACATTACCGCTTCCAGCCACCTACCATGGCTTCTCCTAATCCCATCCGGAAGTTTTACTCTCCTCACCAACTATGTCAATAACTTCCTCATTTGTCTTCCTTTCCATCCTTCGCACCTCCATACTCCTTCACACCCACATCGCAAACGCCTTCAGCCTATGTTCGTCTTCCTTTCTCAAAGTTCATGTTTCTGCCCCATACAACGCCACACTCTATATCTAGCTCCATCCCGCCATTATGTCCTAAAAAACAACTACCTTGTGATTTTGACAGTACGTGAGAAAGGTGGACTCAAGGCAAAACCAAATCTTCTCAGTCGCAGGGAGAACTTGAGAATAAATATGACTGCACAATAAGAAATTAATAGTCGGAGCGTATCAGATCCTTTTTGCCGGTGAATTAACGTCCACCAGCGAAGCTTCATCCTGGGAGAGGAGATTTAAGTATCTCATTTCTTTTGCCTCCGCAAAACACTGCTAAGAACGGAACGTGTTATTTTACTCACCCGCCATGAATGAAGAACGCCGTGGAGATACGAGCATTTTTAAAGATTACAGGACGGGAGGGAAAAAAAAAGTTGACCGGATGAAGTTTTCTGGGATAAATTATTCTTGGTGGTTTCGCGGACAACACGCGCCCAGGGGAGGGTAGAAAAAACTGCCAACTTAGCGTATTATGACGCAATTTTTCGGTCCGAAACCGCCCAGGGAATATATATTCCCCTTGGCGACAGGGTGCTTCTCACTCATAAAAATCACGTTCTCGCATGAGGTTTAACAATGTGTACCCGTGGCCCCTGAAAGGGCATTAAGGGTCCCCATTACACACCATTCGCGGGGCCATTCGGCTAACGGCGCATAAACCTCAAGGTAAACGATTCCCCCTGTCCCCGCCAACCAACGTCTCCCCTTCCCCTCAAAATGTCTGTCCTCTTTCACGTAACCAGATGCTGTGCGCGGAAGTTTTCCGGAAGAATGCTCGTTCTTTTTTATCGCTACTCCAACCCCTTGCCACACGCATAACTGTAGATTTACGGAGGCATTTTGATCTCCTCGGACACCTTTCGTGGGATATTAAGAATTTGGGAGAGGGTCTCCGCTGAAACACTGGTGCTTGCTCTACTTGGCAGTATTTGACAAAAGATTTTGCGATGATTATATAGGGCAGAAAAAAATTCAAGATCCAAGTAAACATTGAAGATATAATGTGGCGTCATTAAGATGATCACGATTGCATTTTTCCACGAAACATTTTTTTCAGAGTCATATTATCCTTCTGTTACAATGATCCAGACTAAAAAATTTATAATGAATGGTTAAATTAAAAAAATGTGTTCCTAGCTATTGCGCATGTATTGGTGTTAATGTGACATAATGTTTACTGTTGAAAACATTTACTACAGCCTCAGGTCACCCATTTACTCTGTTCCACTCGTCAAAAACGCAGGAAGGTTTTATAAATATACAATTATATTCAGGAGCGCAGATTCACATAATCAAAATGACATATTTAGGAAAAGGTTATCTATCATTCGTCAGCATATAAGCAACTTATGGGATCCTTTATCTGGGAGGTAACATTTATGAATAAGATAAAGTATTGACTGTACATTTAAACTTTAGAAATAGTGATAATTTATGTCATTATGTGATGTACCTTTTACAAGAAATATCTACATTTTATATAAATGAAATGCCAATAGCAGTAAATTCATGAAATTTGGTAATAAATTTTCATTTTATGCTATATAGATAAAATCACAGGTTTAGGAATATGGTTAATGGGGCCATATTGCTTTCCCCTATTCCCTCCCCTTTACATAGTTGATGATGTAGATATTGGATGAGAACAATAGTTGATTTAAAACCTATTCAGGCTTGATGTTGTCCCTCATTGGGTATCCAAATGGTCGTGTACTGCATATCCTCGCCATTGCAGTCAATTCCATTCAAACGGCGGCGCAGTTTAAGCGACGTCGTCTGCGATTTCAATTTCGACTACCCATCTACATCCGATTCTAAACTCCTATGAAGGTAATAGCAAGACATTCCGGGACGTCGTTATCATGGTGTAAATGTGTTACATCATAAAGTACTCATCAACGGAAATCAGAATCTGACGACTGTCGACACCGTAACCAACCAGCGTGAATTGATAGATAGAAATCGTTCACGGTAGTAGCCAATACGTTTAGGTACCCATCGGTGAATGCCATTTATAAGACCGTAAATGTATAACCGTACCCAATAACTTTGACTGAAACATTCAGAAAACACTGAACCATAAATAGCGCCACTTGGTCCAGTTTCCATTCGGCTGCTCTTATTGAAATGTGATTCAATGCGAGCAATTGGTCGAGGCCAAATGCCGTACTGAATACAAAAAAATAAAATGAAAATTTCATTCTATAGAATATATTTACTGCATAAACTAGTTTCGCTACTCTAAGTATTGTCAGGAAATCACGTTTTTGTAACTAATTCTCCAATGAAATGTATGTAATGAATGTACGCTGTGGAATGCAAAGTTTTTAATTTGAATTCTTCTTTTTCTATTCAGCATTCTGCCAATAGGTTGCTTACTCCACTAGTTTCACCCCCGATATTTAGTTGAAAGATTATTTCAAGTTTATCTATCACAAACCTGTCTTAAAGCCACTGTACTTAGTTATAATTTATGATAGCATATGGCAATCATAACTTGGAATGCTAAGATTCCTTATAATAGGGCCATAATAAGTATTGAATTAGCAAAGTGTGTTATTTTTGCGAGAGATTAAGTTTACTGAATTGCAGTAATCCATTTCAATCATATTTCTATGAAAAAGCTAATGATATCAGCCCTGACATCGTGGAAATGATGGATATTCATGTTGAGAAAAACCAACTTAGTAATTTCTGAAACTTTATTTTGCTGTCACTATGCGCGTTTCACCTCACTGGCATATTCAAATATATTTTTGGTTGGTTTTTCTCAACATGCATATTTCTGCGTGTTTGCAAATGGGTTTGCAGGGACCGCGAGGAGTTCGAGAGGAGACCGAGAGGATTCTTCGAATTGGGTGTCAGAGGAAGACTCAAAATGTCATTCATATGAGAGTCTTTCCTATGGAAATCAACTCTTATCAAGCCAAAACCTCGCGGCTATATTTCGTGTTATCGCTATATAATTATTATTAACGATTATATGCCGGTATAACCACGGCTCAATTGAGGCCATCCTCTCGCAATTAGAATACAAGGATGATGTATCTCCTTAAACGGTTTCTTTCTTCCGCTCAGCTAACATCCTGCATCTCTGCATTTCATCCACGAAGGCTAATCTCTTCATTCTTTTTACACGCATGTCCAACATCCTCCTCTGCATCACGCTCTTCAGTATCACTTCGTCCATTATCGCTTGCTCCATCCACTTACCCTGCCTCCTGGTAATAATCTCGGGCAGTTTCCTCTCTTCACCCACAATGCCAAGCGCTTCCGCGATATTTTCTCGTTCCATCCATCACCTTCTGAGTTATCTTCCGCTCTCACATCTCTAACGCCGCGCCGTATACCTTTTCTCAACCTTTTTTTATTTTAATGGTGAACAAAAACTCTAGGCTCCACCTGATTCAAAGAAGTAAAATATTTCTTTTGGTGTGGATTTGTACTGTTGGTGCAGAACTAAGCCTCATATGCCAGAATTTGCGAGTCACCAAACTGGAGTAGTTTAAAGATATGATTATGAGCTTTTGTGTTTCACAATTATGTTGTAATTAGTTTTAATCAAAGTGAAGGAGATTGTTTGAAGCTCACGTCTTCAAAATTAGTGCTTTACTTGTGACCTACACATTTCCTGCTCATCAAAATCTTGCTTTATTATCTTGTAAAGGAGAGATTCCTTCATTTTAAGCTAAAAAATAGCAAGATAGTCGAGCACGACAAGCGTTCATCTACTCTACTCTACTCACGGGGAGGTCACAACTTTCAATCTGAATACAGCCCTTTTGGGAACCACGCCAAAAATCTAAGAGGTGTTATTTTTTGTTTAAAAAACTTCTTAGAGAAATGCAAATGGTCGAAGATGTGAAACTACCAATCATTGATGTAATACACTCGAGTAGTGGCTGAACACTCGGACATAGTTACCCTCACCTATAAAATCAGTGTTGATCACGATGTTGACGAGTCATCTACTTCTAAACAGTCAAAAATAAACTCTACACTGCCACCACGTTTGGCAGGAGGAATAAGGAACCTAAAAACTAAAGAAGTGATTGGATTAATAAAGGGGTTAAAAGTTGGGCGTCTTTTGACTTATCGGCGATTCAATTTATTTCCATTTGAGCCGTAATTGCTCAAGGGAGGTTGAAATTATTTTTCCTACCTGTTTTTCAGTGAATCCCTCTCATTTTGCCTTCTTTATTGAGATCCAAAGATGTACTTAGAAGGTGTAGTCATGCAAAAAGGTTATTTATCAATCTGCGTATCTGATGGGTAGCTGGAGACTTTATTGTAGCTTATGTCACTGTAATGGTACGATTTACTCATGAAAAGCCATCTGTTTCGTCATCTGACTTCGTGAGTTCAGAAAGTAGGGAAAAGAGTACTAGGTGTTTTGTAGGTAGGTGGCGTTCTAGATGAAGGGAAGGGATTAGGGTGGAGGGGTGTCTCTCAATTCCACCCTGTTGGTAACAGTGTCTAGATCTTGTTTCGCGTCCTAGCGTGTAATTGAGGTCTCCCGCATAATTAATGGGTCCAAGATTCATTGGTGACGAGAGTCTGGAGCCAGAATATTCGACGGTGCCAATTTGGTTCCGCTCGCTTTACCTCCTGAACTAATTTTGCGAGCGATTCCACCTGAACCCTATTGTGAACCGAAGGGACCTCGACTGCCGAGAGGACGGGCAGCTACCGCAGACCCTCCCTTACTACCATGGAGTGATAGACACCCCTGTGGTTGGTTTTCTGCCAGGTTTCCAGTAACGTACCTACTTGAATCTTTAATTTTTTAAACTTTACATAATTGCGTATTATCATTAAAATTAGTTGAAAGTATCATGTAAAAATGACGAAATACTTGGCAATTTCACAGTTTTATCATTAAAAAAGATCGGTTTTGTTACAGAGTAACTTCTTCTGTTGAACATTTCACACCTGAAGATGTAATTCTGTTATGAAACCACTCGTTTTTATAATAAATCTGTGGCATTGCAAAGGATATTTTTCATTCTCACATTTTGATAGAATTCCGCAAAGTAGAGCTTGAGACGGTTTTAAAAATTATAATTAAAATATAGTTTACTGAGGGTTGGAGTGATTGCCTTAAGTGGAGCTTCAGACGGTAGAATTCCAGTATTGTGTTTTATATGTACGTGCATGTCTGGGGGAGTGAAGTTCCCTTCCCCCTCAAATTTCCAATTTACGACGTTTTTGCCTACAGAAAATATAACTACCTGTACTCCAAGGTGGAGAGCCGAAGCATGTTCTACGCTTATTTTAGATATCTTTAAATTCTCAAATCCAATGAGAAATGCAGACGTAAAATAATTTCGTTTTATCCGCAGTATTTTCCATTAACATCGAGTAGAAACTCGAATTAATTTTATTTTTTCACGAGGTCCTTGCAACGTAGGCACTGACAAGCATTAGCAATTTATGCTAATGCGCCAATAGTCGTTGTTTAACTAACTTGAATAGGGTATAGTTAAATCCATATTGGCGAATACTCACCCCCTGCCACACGCCCTTGAGGTGGCTTGCAGGGTATGTTGTAGAAGTAATGATGAACAAGTTATTAATGGTAGGTTCTAGTATACGTTAAAATTCACCATTTTCTAGCTATTTGTATGAAGTATGAATAATAAGAGGGCCTAGCATACCCAAGTGTTTCAAGCACCAGAAATACCATTTTCGTAATTGAAAGTAGCAATTTTAAATCATAGACTGTTATATCTTCCAAGCAGCAGAAACATTATATGTCTTGACGCCCTACAGTATCGAGGTAAAACAGAAGAATGCCAAAATGGAAGGATAATATTGCGTTAGGCCAATGAGGTAGCATGTATGAAGTGGGTCTGTTTTGATGCTTGCATCTCCAGAGCTATGTTTCTCTGCCAGATAATTATTCCGCGAGTCACCAGCAAGCATCGAGATTTGTAGCAGCCACGTCGGTCGCAGGTTTGGAATGGGATTTGGGGATTGGACAGCACGTGATAGGCCATGTTCAACCAATTGCTTTGATGAATGCCACGGTATTGCACTATTAGCTAACATGTAATAGTCAGTGCGTGACCTTTAGCCAGATGGAAGAGTATGTTTCCTGGAATTATGTCGGTTGGACGAGTGATTCGTTTTGCTCTAATTAAAATTCATCATGGTGGTTTTTACCTTTGGCAATTCCTTGTTGTAATTGAATGAGTCTACATTATTTACAAGCAATGGTTTCAGATAGATTTTTAAAACTTTTACAGCAAAACTAAGGTAATTCTGGGGGATCAATTTTATAATAATGAATTGAAATTGACTTTCTTCCACGAAAATATTCATTAGGGTGGAGTGAAAAAAGTCAATATTATTTTTTCGGAAACGGGTACCCTTCAATGACTGTGTATGAGACCTAGTAACTATTCTGTAAAATATTACATTTTTACGACGTCATCTTGAGTCTGCACATTTGGCTTAAAGTTTGAAAATTTTTGAAATTTTTTACATTTTTTCAAATTTTTTAAAGTACTTGAAACAAAAAAAAACCCTGACGGGTAGTCACTAGATAGTTGAACAAGGCCTTAAATATCGACAGGGTTTTTAAAAATATTTTTAGGCGGTGGTTTTAGGCTGCACATGAGGCTTAAACTTATCCAAATATTCGTAAATTTCTGATATTTTTAACGTTTTATTATTTATGATATCCTCTTTGAATGTTATTAAAAATTGTTAATATAGCATTCGTTAATCAACTTTGCATTGTGCAACTCTTCGCTAGTTCATATTAAACTACTCAGGACTCACCACGGGGAGGTGGTTGCACTTCGAGTCCCACCCATGCCCTCCCAACCACCCAACCATGAGAGCATGTATTTACATCTTTAAGAAAAGTCTTCAACAGGTAAATTGTTTCTTTGTGTAACATATTGGACGGATATTTATTTCAAACATTCTAGTTTTGATTAAGCTTTCTCTTTTCTTTTGATCACTGGCCAATTTTGAGGAAGCAGTGACTTCTTTGACGGCTCTTTCTACCGCTTGAGTGTGTGATGGGAGTTCATAAAGAGTGCACTCAGAAGCTATGTTTACACTCTCGGTTTCCAGTAACCTTTGCAAATCCTGATTTGTCAAATGACTTGTAAGAGGTGGTTCTGTCACTTCCACATCATTCCAAACAATTATATTGACATATTCTAATGCTCCAAATTTCGGGATTTCAAACCATCTTAGTGGTTTACTGGCTTGTTCTCTAGATCGAGCCTTGATGATACGTCTTAAAGCCAGTTTCTTTATATGATCTCTCTTATCAACCAACATAGCTATGAGCATCTTTTCATGGTGAGCAAAGTATCCATTGTCTTGGATACATTTGTGTAAAATTTTCCGATTTTCCTCAGATAGGTAAGTACAACTCTTTACGGTTTCCCACATGTTTTGAGCTCCAATATAAGCTTTTGGGTTACACTTGATCCTGAACCAGCTAGGTGCATAAACTTTCATGATGAAGGTTGCCAACTCTTTTAATGTTTGCCATGGAGTTTTTGTAGCTTCGTATAATCTTAAAATTCTATTAGCTGTAGTCAACCATCTCGCATGGGAGAGCTTTCCTGGACTTCTGTTTTCTAATTCTTGAGATATTTTCCCACTCGAAACAGCTTTACAAATATCATAAAGGTATTTTTGGTACTCAAACCCTTTTCATCACCACGATCGATTATGTCAGTAATAAACTCTTTGGGCTCAAACTGAACTATTTTCAATGCATGACATGTTGCCAAACTTTGACCGACAGGTCCCACAAATCCCTTTGGTCCGCTAGAAGGTCCATCCAGCTTTTCCACTAAATGCCGTCATGGAAGTTCATTTGTATGAAATTGGCAAATAACCCACTGCAGAGGTCTACCAAGTTTCTCTTCTAGCGAGCGAATTGCACCATTATATTTTCCTGTTTTTGTAAGGCATCCATCACAACCCATGCAAAATATTTCCGGCATTGTAAGATTGTGATCAGAAAAGTAATCGACGATAGAATTAGCAATTTCAATGGCTTTCCCAGACAATGGAACTGTGTAACCGATGAATCTCGATTTAGGCTCCTCTATGAGTGAAATGTGATCTTCTTTAACAGTTGTTCTGTGCATTTTCCTATCGTCTGTCTTGTGAATACGAAAGGTGTGGTCAATTCTACCGTCAAAGTATAAGGCCTGTATTTCTACCTTAGTTTCCTTATTTAGAACTTCATGCCGAGATTTGATTCGCTCGCGTCTTACTTTACTCGTGTTTACCACAGCGTCATTTATAACATTATCTAAAGAATGAGTGGACTGTACATAGTTCAAAAGAGCAGAGGCTAAAGCTGCTGCTGCGCGATCAGGTACGCCATACCTATCACATACTCGGGAAAACGATGGTATTTTTAGCCTAGTTTGAGTATTTGCGGTAGTAGCTGATGAAGGGCCGGGAACTGGTTCCTCTAAAACAACCTCCAAATCTTCTGGAACAAAACCCATTTCTTGAAGTGGGACAGTTAAGTCCATAGCATCCTCATTGTCGCCATACAAGCCAATTTCATATCCTTCACAACATTTCTTACACAATCTTTCTTCTTCTATCATTTTCCTTGCTATTTTCTTTTTATTTGCTGATGTCACTTTAATATCAACACGACCAATAGACATTTTCCGAACAGTTCTTTGATCGGTAAAGAATTTGCTTTCAAGTATTGGAACCTTCTTAGCGGGATCACATTTACAAAGTTGATAATATTTACATTTACATGTACTAACATCGAACAATACCTCAACTCTATTGTTAAAGTCGGCTAGTTTTTTTTTAAACTGTCCTTATCTTTGTCACGTTTGTATGTTTTGTTGAGTGTTTGAACTAAATCAATTTCTTTTTTTTTTAATAAATCTGTAATAGTTTTAGAGATAATGCATGGGATCGAAGCTTTTCCCCGCATTAAGTTTAACTTGTCAACAACAATCTTGGACACTTATATAAAAAATTAGGGTTTTTGCCATTTTGCTTAATTTTTTCTTTGTTACAAACATAAATGCAGTATTTTAACACATCTCTACGGGTAGGAAGCAAATACTCGCCCATATCTTGACCATTACCTATAATAGGATGAGCTAAATCCTTGTCACGAGTCCTAGGGAACACCATAACGCAGTGATAAACTCACAAAGCACAGTAACACACAGTACTATAACACTGAACTAGAACAGTAGAACGCATACAACTCCAAACTAGATATAATACACCACCTATCACCATCGTCAAAACACGACTAATGCAGTCAGAGAGGCGAGGGGAAGGGAGAATCAAATCGCCACGTGTCTGTCTTACCTTGGTCAACGCTCCCGGATGAAGCGCTGCAATGCAAACTGATTCACACCAGGCCCGTCACTTTCGTCACTACACCTGCACAACACAGTTTACATGTCTTTCTAGTTTTGTGAAAAAGCTTATTATAAGCTTGAATACTGATTATAAGAACGTGACTTGATGATACATACATGCTATTTTAAAATATTACTGATTATATAAATAATTATAAATTTCGGACAATATGGCGAACTTTAGGCCTAATGCGCAGACTGAAACCACCACCTAAAACTTTTTTTTTAAATCCTGTGTATATTTAAGGCCTTGTTCAACTATCTAGTGACTACCCGTCAGGGTTTTTTTTGTTTCAAGTACATACTTTAAAAAATTTGAAAAAATGTAAAAAATTTCAAAAAGTTTCAAACTTTAAGCCATATGTGCAGATTCAAGATGACGTCGTAAAAATTAAATATTTTACAGAATTGTTACTGGGTCTCATACACAGTCATTGAAGGGTACCCGTTTCCGAAAAAATAATATTGACTTTTTTCACTCCACCCTAATATTCATCATAGAAATAAAATTATTTTATCCTGAACAGTTTCTTGTTGAAAGAAGCATATTATAGAGTTAATTTTTCGTATAGCTTATGACTATTTCGATTTAAATGTAGGTAGGCAATTACTCTTCTTATCATTAGAGATAGTGAATCTCATTCATTGTTTTTAACAATGAGCTGTTTTGGTGTACCTTTTGTCTATTCATAAATAAGAGCTTGTAATTAACCAGGAAGAGAAATACAGGGTGATTACAAAAGAATACGTCGGTTTAAAAGATCTGTATTTTTCAAATGGTACTAGCTACAGAGCTACGCGACCTCTTAAAATGACCGGTACATTCTCTGGTTAAAAAAGCATCACAACTGGTCAATATGTCCTCCTTGAGTAACCCGGACAATTTCAAGTCGATATTCAAATTCCTCCCACACTCTGTGAAGCATGTCAGCTGTCTTCACAGCCAATGTTATGCGTGCATTCAATTCCTCGCTGCACCTCTCAGTTCGTGCTCATCTTAATGAGACCGACTCACAAAGATGGATTGGTCGATCTGCAAGGAAAGACTCGCCCTTCATCTGTGGCCTCAGAGGTCACCTGATCTCTCAACATGTGATTTTTTTGTGGGGATATGTCAAGGGTCAAGTCTTTGTGCCGCCATTGCCTACTGGCAGCGTGAAATTGAAAGCACGCATAACTTTGGCTTTGAAGACAGTAACTGCTGACAAGGTTCACAGTGTGTGGGAGGAATTTGAATATCGACTTGACATTGTTCAGGCTACTCAAGGAGGACATATTGAACATTTGTGATGTTTTCTTTAAAAAAAACTAGAGGATGTATCGGTAATTTTAAGAGGTCGCGCAGCTCTACAGCTCGTTCCATTTGAAAAATACAGATATTTGAAACCGACGCATTCCTTTGTAATCATCGTGTATGTTAAGATTCCTCCCAAGTATATTAAGAGTAACCGAAGGTACCTATAACCAATGGAGTATGACTCGATGCAGCTTCTCGTTTCATTTTTCACCCACGTTTAATTGCATGTCAATGCAAATATTAATTTTCTACCTGTAGGCTGATGACATGGATCTCCGTCTTCAATAGTCCTCGTTTAAAATTAAATTGCCGAAACGTGGCTGAGTATAATTTGTGAGCAATTTTTAAAAATTATATGCACAAGAATTATAATGGAACTTTTCTTTCTTGCCCTGAAATTTAAGGTTTAAGGTTCAAGGATTTACCGATTCACTTTCTTCAACGGGTTCAAAACACTGTCTCCTTAGTTTTCTGCTCTCCTGGAATCTTAGGTACTATGGTCTATGCTTTTTGAGATGACTTCAGTGTCAGTTTTACTACCTCTATCTCTATCTTCAACTTAATTCCTTTAAGAAAGCTAATTTAGTTGAAGCTTTTAATTGGCGATGAGAAATTCAGCTCAAATTTATCTTGCGGTTAGACAGTAATTCATATATAAGGTAATGTAGTACGTAGGCATAGAAATATTTTTTCTACCTACTCCGTATCTCCAGTAGCTTGGACGGCTTTCAACAAATTCCCGTCGATCGTACCTACTGGCTACATTACTCTATACCCTTTTCCATAATAAGGAACCTGAATAATTCCTAAATCTCTTCCGAGTCACACCTACTACTCTTAAAAATCGTCACAAAGTCCTCATCCTAATATCTATAATACCCAGTACACCACACCGCAACCTTGCAAAAGTCATTTCAAGTTGCCAAAACTCTGGCAACTCTGGACAAAAAAAGACAAAACTCTGGAACTCCCTACCTGATGAATTAAAGAAACTGCAGTCCCTGAACCAATGTAAAAACCGTATTTAAAATATGTTAATAGGCCAATAAGTTTCCTTTTTCCTCCCCATGCGTGTTACCTAAATCTTATATATCCGTTTGTTTGTTTTTTCTCTGATTTATGAAAACTGTTGTTGTTAAAATATAGTATTGATGCTAATAGAGTATTTTCTATTGTTGATAACGATTGGAACCTTGACAACATACTGTTTATTGTTATTAGTTACACTTTATGGACGATATCCTAGTACAAATAAATTATCTGCAAGAAATAAATTTTAATTTTAAAATAAAATAAAATAAATGCTCTATCTAAAAATGGAGCATTTAAGATGCATAGAGGGTATTATGGTCTTGAACCTTCGGAGTTGATGGATTTGCGTTTCAGATCCGGGAGATTTTGTCGGGAGAATCCGGGATAGTTGGCGACCCGCTGTGCTGCCATCAGAGGAACGTTAGAGGGGATTAGACCGCCCTCGCTGGCTTCAAACGGTAGTCGTCGAGTGAAATGGTGGAGGACGGACGGGGGTTCGAGTTGGATGCCGTCCGGGCGATATCCGTTTCATTTGGCGTCGGGGAGGCGTCGCGATGGAAGCAACAGGCAGGGATTGGCACGTCGCGCGCTCATACACAGAGAGACACACGGACAAACCACACACACTCACACGGTCGCTCCGTAGGCCGATGCCGGAGAGGGGAAGCCAGGGTGCGGATCCAGTGGAGACGAGCTAAACAATCGCATTCAATCTCTCTCGGACGCTGTGTATGTTTGTGTGTGCTAGCGCGAGATGGCCACTTTGTCGTCTGCGCATGCTGGAGGGGGTGAGGAATACCCCCAGGGGGTTGATTCAAACACCCCCACCTTCCCCCATTGTCAGTCGGAGCGCGGTGATGTGGCATTCGGAGGGAGGATTAGCAGTTTACCGGCGGAAACATGTTCGCCAGGAATCAAAGTAATGTCCAGTGCATCCTCCGCTGTAAATGTGCGCCTCCACCGTTTACCCTTTACCCCCTCCGCGCTGTAAACGGTGCAGCGCCGCCAATAGGGGCGAGGGAGTGTTTTGGGGGGCGGCCGCAGACGTCGCCGCTGTTTGGCCTGGGGGCGAAACCGAGTTTGGGACTCGTTTGCGGCTCAAGGGTGGAACGATTCCAGCCCCGTTATTTGAGGTTTTGCGAAACGTGTGGCATGCAAACAACAACTGGAGGATAGTGGGAAAACATGCTTAAAATTGTACAATAAACTGAACGAAGGCAAGTCCCGTGCGTTTGGTTTTGAGGACGTGTGAGCCAGGATGGAAAGAAATAGTCAATAAAAATAGAAATGGTTTTCTGATTGATTCAATAAGTTTATAAGTAGAAGTGAACTGCTATTATGAATTGTATGGGCAGCTTCAAAAGTATTCTGGCACAGTTTGGAGCGCATCCTAATGACAATTATGTACACAGTTTTAATTCCTAGGCCGCTTCAAATAGATTTCCGCGCGAAAAATTCCCGAGAGGAAAACATTAAGTCGTTCATTTCAAGAAATAAGAATATACATCCAAAATTGGTGGAGGATGGGAGCGATTCAATCGAATATCACCTGCCTCTTGATTTTCAAAACACATGAATGAGGAATCAAAATATAACTTCTGGCTTTGTACGCGAATAAGACCACGCAGACATTCAAAGTAGAGAATGAAATCAGTTGAGGTGACCGATTAACTTTTACTGCAAGATTTGCATGCATTCGCTTCAATTGAACTATGGAATTACACTAGAACTTGAATACTAATGAAGACAGCAACTTCATGTATGGTTCGTATGTGGTACAATGGGTACTCACGATTTCGACTGAAGCTAAATAGATACGTTTACTCATTTTATCTTCGCATTGCTTTCAAGTCCTTACATCCATCCATCCTATCTCTTCAATCGCGACATAGGTTCAAGATTGACCCCTATCTCGTTACAATTTTTTCTTATCTCTTGGTGATTAAAAGGACTTTCCTCATGTTTCGTTAAGAGTTCTCCGCCAAATTTTCTTTCCTCATATTATCTTGTCTGTTTTTCTTCTCATTTAGCTAAGCGCACTCGTTTCTTTCTCCATTTTTTTATCACTTTCCATTTTTTCCCATATCCGTTTCTCGCCCTTTACCTGAACTTTGAGTTGACCAGTTAGAACTAGCTCACAATATCATGTGGAGAGAGTTCCAGGTAAGTCCCTGGGTATCACTTAACTCTTGATTTTACTGTCTTTTTATGTTCCGAACAGGACATTGACATTGTATAAATCATTGTCTTTTTCTCCCAAAAACCGATAAAAAGGTTAAATACTAAATATATTCTATTTTACTGTGAGCGCTTTATCTGCACTCCCTTTCGATATTTTTCATGGGGCGTATCCTGGTTAAGGATCATATCCCTACATTTGGGACCAAGCCGCATAATGTTTGGGTGCACGGTTGCTTCCTGGGGATTGCATTTTGTAGAGATAATACATGATACATCACAATAACTGTTAAATTATGAGAAATATTCTCGAAAAACTGAGGGTTTCCTAACTTGGTAAATGCTTTACTCTTTTACGCTCAATTTATCGATATTCTAAAGATTAGGGGGGCGTTTCTCACTACCTTATGGACCTCTGATTTCCCGACTTCTGTCAGCATATCCTCGTTGACAAGCAATCTTATCAGTCGTGTATCAATCCCTACAGTGGAACGGATTATGGGCTTGTAGGGGAACGCTATTTGTTTACTGCGAGGGGACTAAGATGGAAAATTGAAAGTCGCCTTCTAAGTTGCTCTTTGAGCAATTAAATTATAAAGACGCGTTTAAAAATCTGTGGTCGTTGCTCTTTATCCCCTGTTATAAGTTTATATTTTCATACTCAACGAGTTTAGTTTTAGATTCCCCGTTGAATCATGAACACTATAGAAACGTACACGAGCTGTATTAACGATTTTGAACACACTTGCACAATTTGAATATTATCAGGACATCCAATAACCGTTGTTGTCAAAGATTGCCGTTTTTGACGCTTACACTTGGGAATAATTTCATCTGCAACAGTATCAATGATATCTATTTCAAACAGGGCTGGGCCAAATACTCAAAAAATTGTATTTTCAACGCATAGTAATAAAATAGTATTTGAATCACAAATAAGTAAATACTTTCGCAGGAATTAATGGATGTACAAAATACGACTGCATGGTTTAATTCGCAAAATGATAAACTACATTCCAATCACAATAAAAATGTGCAAGAGATCATTGTAAAAATAATAGAAATTAGAACACTACAATATATATTTAAGACTAAGAATAGGCGCATGACTTAAAAATTATTTGAGTTTTCGGTGCCTGTTCCTTTGGTATGCAAACAACAACTGGAAGATAGTGGGAAAACATGCTTAAAATTTTACAATAAACTGAATGAAAGCAAGTCCCATTCGTTGAGTATTGAGGACGTGTGGGCCAGCATTGATTTAAATAGTAAAAAAAAATTGAAATGGTTTTCTGATTGGTTCAATATGTTTACAAGTGGAAGTAAACTGCTATTATGAATTGTATGGGCAGCATCAAAAGTATTCTGGCAAAGTTAGGAACGCATCCTAATGATAATTATGCTCACAGGTTTAATTCCTAGTCCGCTTCAAATAGATTTCAGCGTGAAATACCCGAGTGAGGAAAACATTAAGTCGTTCATCGCAAAAAAACAAGAATATACATCCAAAATTGGGGGAGGATGGGAGCGATTCAATCGAATATCACCTGCCACTTGATTTTCAAAACACATGAATGAGTATTCAAAATATAACTTCTAGCTTTGTACGCGAATAAGACCACACAGACATTCAAATTAGAGAATGAAATCAGTTGAGGTGACCGATTAACTTTTACTGCAAGATTTGCTGCAAATACTTTACAGCAAATTTAATTAATTATTTGTGCCAAATGAGCACATTTTGCCACTTGTACTAGCATCTCAAGCATGTGTGCGACCTGTAGTTCACTACCCCCATTCCCCCGGCTAAATGGCTCGACCCTCCATGAGTCAGATGAAACTAATCATATAAAATATAAATCAGTAAGTAAATTAGAATAGTAATAAAAGTAAATAGAAAACTAGAATGCTTTTACTCTGCTAAAACATGCTGCTTCGTCTCCATAGGAACTGCTTCGAGATATTTCCTATGAAGTACCTCTCGAGCCGTGTAGAAATCCAGACTTGTAGAATATGAGAATGAAGCTTTTGTGCGAAAGAAAAAGTATGTCATCACAATAAAAAGTCACACAATATATAAAGACTGATACCATAAAATTCATTTTGGAAAACGCAAATTCTAAAAACTTTCATCTGGAATCCAGCAATAGCAGTACTCATTCCCGAAATCTCTCTCTTGAAATGTAAAATTAACCCAATTTCAAAGTCAACACACAACTTACACTCAGGCCGAACACCCTCTTATTCCTACTTCAGACCAAGACGTCACTTTTCCCTAGCATCTCCTCCTCTGCTCTCATCGAAAGATCGCTAAAAGCTTACAACTACTGGGTAACATAATTTTATTGCATTTTTTAAGAATCACCAATTCTTTCACTTTATTATTTCCCGTTTTTTTCCATTAGTGATCAATGCAAATGGACATATGCCTGAGCTTGAACCTAGTTGGTAAATGAGGTGTTAAATATGTTACCAGTTTAAAAAAATCTAATTTTTGTGATTTTTTGTGTCAAATGAGCGCATTTTGCCACTTGCACTAGTATTTCAAGCATGTGTGCGACCTGTAGTTCACTACCCCCTTACCTCCGGCTAAATGGCTCGACCCTCCATGCACAATATTTTTTAAAAATCTCCCCCCACCCATTTTCCGAAATCCCGGGTCCCTTAACCCTTCTCCCGATTATAAATTTAATGATGCTTTTTGCATCATGGCCACATTTCTGTGCACCAATAAGTAGGATTATGTAATTAAAAAATACCTGAACGTGTCTAATAAATTAGAGAATCAGTGTCAATTTGGATTGAATGAAAACCATGCACGGAAAATTGCCAAAATCACAATAAATTCGAATATTATTAAAAGTTTTTAGATATTAAATTTCATAATACTATGACTTGGAATTAAGTCCAAGAGTTTTTGGGATTCATTCACAAAACGCAGTTACTCTCAGATATACATTTCTCAGTTTTATGAATAGCACAGTTTCTCAAGACAATGATTTCAAATTACTACTGCACTAGGGGGGGGGAATCATATCGTGAGTTAAGTTAGGTAACAATAACCTAGAAATTTACGCGAAATAGGACCATTTCGCATGCCTTTTGTAAAGAGTTATCTGCATTTCCCTCGCGTGCAGAAAATACATTTGGCAAGTTCTCTTTCAGTATTCAGTGACACCGCGTATCTGCGTTGCGATTACCACGGAACTTATATTCGCGATTCTATTAGACTAGAGAAGGTTCCCGTTGAATATCTCCAGGAAGAAAAATATCATTTAAATTGATTGTAATAAAGCATTCATATCTTATTTAGTTCAAAGAATCATTGAGTTAATGGATACACACGGAATCTCGACTTAAACAATAAGTATGGTCGTAAAGAGAACGATGTCTCAAAAACACTAAAATATTGCGAAAACTCGTTAGGTACGTATTTGAAAACATTTTGGAATTTCGACCGGAGTACAAAATTCAATTGAGGGCATAAGAATCTTTATATTATTTTCTTGTTTCAAAAGTTTTTGCTAATTATATGAATGGACTATATTAACGTCATTCTATGATTATAAATTCATATCAATTAACTTTGGAACAACCCGGCAGGAATAGGTGCAAAATTCCTACGTGCAATTTGGGCTCCAGTATGCATTTTTCAGAAGCATTTTGAGTACATTAAAATACTGGAAATACATCAAATATGTATTTTAAGTAAAAAATACTTTTGTGTGGTGTATTTCATTTACTGATAACTAAAAAATTATTATATTATTTCAAATTCAGAAATTTATTATGATATATCTTCCACATATGTTACGGCAGTTATAATTCTGCGGGAGCATGAGGTTAAGGTAGTTTGAGCGGGATAGTTCACTAGTCATAATGGAGACCATATTCGAATTTTATTTTTTTATTTCAGTCTGTTAGAAGTGTGAAGTAAATTTTGTAATATTTATGGCGCAAAATGTAGTTAAACAGGGCCAAAATTCTCAGTATATAATAAATATATCTATATAAGTCTCTAATTTTACTCATTTTTTCACGCCGTACTAGCTGTGAAAACCTTCAAAAGCCTTCAAAATAGCAGGTTTTTTTGCGATTCTGTCAAAACTACTGCGGCGAGTAACAGATTAATTTTTATAAATAGTTGAGAAAATATACAAACTACACACCGTTAGTTTTTTGACGAAATTTAGGTATTTTAAATTCCTAATTTTAACAATATTCTCCCTCTGGAGCGCACAGGCGTAATCCATCCCATGGATAACAGCTTATATTTTCAGGAAAATTGCTCGAAAAGTAGTTCGGCAAGGGTATAGTATTTTGATACCATTGGAAATATGAAGAGGTCAAATTCATCAAATTTCAAAGTGAAATAATATTTAGCTCGAAGTACGTTAAAATGACAATTCCAGTCCAAAAGGGAAATTTACACCCGCGCGTTCGTCTTTGCGATTGTTGAGCACTCCATCGTCACCTTTCTCGCCCTCCCAAGGCAACTTGACCCTAATCACGCTTGAGCAATTCGGGATATTGTCCCTCTTTCACCGTCCGTTCCTATTTTGCCGCTCCTCGGCTCGGCCGTTGGTCGAATCGTTTACCGCTCTTCCGTGTGCCGGCCGGTCGAGATGCCCAAGGCGGAAAGATTACACTGAACGTGTCTGCCGGTCCCATTAGCGTGGGAGCCACTGCTCCCAATAGCGCCCCCTGTCACCCCCTGCCGCTATCCTTCGCCGCTGCCGGCGACGCTCCAATTGGTCGAATGGACGGTGGACGTAACAATGCATCACCTTCGCCGTCGCGACGCCTGAGGGTTCAAGCCACGAATCAATTGGCGGCCGAATCTGAGGCTAGTTGAACGCCAAACTTTGCCTATTCCCATGACAACAGCAGCAGCCATTTGAGAGAAGTTACGGGGACGTTTGTTTTTGTTTGGACGGAGATGTGGAGCGAGATTGGGTTGTTCTGTCACCTAGCCTGTTAACCTTCTCGGAATCCTCTCTGAATGAAACTAGCATTGTGTTCAGGTAATTCTGAAGGGATAACGAGTCCCCACAAGGGGTTTACCCCGAATAGGTTGAAACAGACCTTTCAGAATTTGGAAGCCCCAATATTGGATGTAAAATATTAAATTAATTTTTCCCATCGATTATTTTTTGTTCAGGAACGTGTTTGAAGGGTCATGAATGCGAGTTTCTCGATAGTCCCATCTACTCCTTTTGGCTGGAGTCATTTTTCTTGCTCTTCCTTTTAACACCTCAGTAACTATTTTCTCTCACGGCCTTTGAACAGTAACGTGCCTACATCATTTCCACCGTATTATTTATTTGCTATCCTAATTCTAAGAACCTGCAGTAAATTCCAGCCCTTCCGCAGTCGTTTTAATAATTTATTTGTATGTCCTTTACTTGGTCTTCATATTCTCAATCTTTTTCTTTTGGCATTAGTCAGAAGCAAACACTATTATCTGAACTACCAATTTCTGAAAGTAAAATATTTTGTTCATATCAGGAAGATCATACAGGTGGATTCAGTGGGAACCGTAGGGAGCGCTCTTGATCGATCCTTTTACTTTTTATATTATGTATCAAAAAATACTTTGCAAAGAAAGATCTGACTAAGAATCCTGGTTAGGTTAAGATTTTTTCACGGTTAATATACAAAATGTCATGTAATAGTTTAATTTTCCTATCTATAAGCTTCAAAGTATATCATGAATGTTGAAAAGTGACAATCGTGACTCAGCAGTAAAAGGTTGTAGATAAATTAAGAGCACGAAATGGGTGCAAACTTAATGCCATTGCTATCATTAGTAGTTTTAGTTCTATTTATTGTTTCTTATCGCATAGTTTTGTCTTGAAAATAAATTTTGGGAAACATTTATAGCTACAACTACAGTTTTTTTCTCATTTCTGAGCAATAATAAAAGGCTACAACAATTATTCCTGAATTGGTCACGAAGAGTTAAGTATTATATTTTTACAAATAACTAGTAAAGATATCTATTCCTTACAAACAGCAATATATATCTTTGCTATACTAAGGCAATAGAAGAATTTCCTGTCCAGAAATGCACTCTCCTGCTTATCCTTTGTAGTAAACTACTGGGCCTCTTTACTCCGAGA
This sequence comes from Pyrrhosoma nymphula, assembly GCA_963573305.1. Taxonomy (NCBI): domain Eukaryota; kingdom Metazoa; phylum Arthropoda; class Insecta; order Odonata; family Coenagrionidae; genus Pyrrhosoma; species Pyrrhosoma nymphula. The sequence continues at coordinate 73,746,526 of OY754337.1, forward strand.
GTGTATCGTAATGTAAGCCTAAGAATGTTTTGGAGAGTGGTGGACATTCCCTGCAAGGATGGCCTTGTACCTGCTACTACGTGAAGTCTTCCTCACCCATTTTCCACCAAATTATTTCGAGATGATTGCTAAAATTATATTATGCATCCATTGAGATGATCTTTTTACTCTATATTGTGCTTATAATTGTATGATGAGATATAAATATTCATGTGCGAAAGATAAATTACAAAACTGTGCATTAGGATGAAATTTATAGGTTTTTAATTACGTCATTACTAACCTTAATAAAATAGTGAATTTTGACAAAGTTCTTCATTCAAAAGTAAATCGCGTAGAGTTTTGTAGGATAAAATAATGCTTTATAAAATTTAATTATTCATTATACGTTCTTTTATTCGTCTCTCATGTGACATTAATACTGGATCGAAAACGCAATGTAAAACTCAATGAGAACAAAGACATACCAGCATTATACGCACTACTGCATTTTGAAAGGAAGCAATCAAGCAATCGCCAAAGCGTAATGTGTTAAAAAATTAACTTCTTATACGCCTGATGGACACATATTTGAGATTACTTGAATTAGCTCTAAATTAAAACCTCATTGGTTAAAAGTTTAACTTAGTAGGTCAGAATTGCTAAGACTCCATTTTTATCACATTCCTGTTTACTATAGGTATTATGTACCTACTCGTTATTTTTTATGTTTTATCGCGTTGCAAATTTAAAAAACCTTAATATGATAAAAAAGTGTTGAAAGTAGAATGGGAGTTTATGGAAGCAGATATGTGGCAAAGAAGTGGGAAATATGCGATGTACGGAATCAAAGACTAAAATTATAAATTTGTGACACTTTTATACTAAATTATAATTGTATAACGAGGCATAACTGTGTACAAAAGAAAGTGGGTCAAGAGAGGAAAATTCTTGAAGAATTTAAGGTGCAATGATGCAACAGTTGAATTGAAATGATCACTTGCTAAAATTCGTGATTAATGGGAGAATGTTGGGTAGGCTTGGAATATAGAGAATGAGATTAAAGGGATGGGAAATGCCTCAATCTGAAAAACAGATTGATAAAAAAATTGATACATCTACATATTACCCCACAAGCCGCCTCAATAGGCGTGTGGCGGGGGGTGTTAGGACACCAGCCGTTTACATATAAAATGGACACGCTCTAATGAAATTACGCCTAGCATTTATTATAGTCCCTTATTGTTCGGGGGAAAAACGAATTCCCATACCTATCCGTTCGGCAAAATATCTCTCTTAATTTATCGTTTCTGTCGGACCTGGAAATATAGTGGGGTTCTAATAGGATGTTCTCCGCGTCGCTCTGAAAGATATCTATTCTCAATTGTTCAAGTAATCTAAGCCTAGCGCGCAGCCTCCGAGTCTCTAGCGGCTCCCATCCTAATTCGTTTAACATCTGTGTAACGCTGTCTGTACGCCCGTAGCTGTTTTTGACGAATCGCGCAGCTTTCCTTTGTATTTTATTAAGTTCCCGGACTAAGTCTTTCTGCACCGGATCCCATATGCTCGCTGCATATTCAAGGTGTGTCCGGACGAGTGCGAAATAGCACCTCTCTTTTACTTTTTCATCCGAAAATCTTCCTACAATACGCTTGACGAATCCTAGCTTCTTCAGAGCTCTGCCACAAATATTTCTTATATGTGCTCCCCACGATAGGTCCGAAGTTATCGTAACTCCTAGATACTTCACTTCATCTGTCGTCTTTATGTTAACCTTGATACATACCTGGATTTCCTTCAGAGGGGACGGCAGTACGTCTATATCAATCCAAACCTACCTTTTACGGTAGCCCTGAAGTGGCGGTAACTTCTTTTCTACTTGCAGACAGTTTTATTCTACATATTCTAGGAAGTAGCTGGATGTAGACCCTGGTAAGAAATAGGCCAGCCTTTTGTCACGTGCTGGCGGAAGCGCTTATTGATGAGCGCTAATGGAGATGCAAACATTGAAAATCGTTTTACTTTTATTCTTAACGACTTGATAGGATATATTTCCCATTGCACTTTCATGAAATAAACTCTTCTGAGTTACTTTTCGTGCTAATTTATCATTAATCTAATTCCAAACAGAGCATAAATTACTTAGATTTTAGCCAAATTATTTAATTTTTACGTAGTTTAGCAGCATGGTAGTAATCCTCATGCGAAGGATACGCGCCCTATCCTTATTACCCTGGAAGAGATAACCCTACTGTGGAATAATAAGAAATTTTAATAATTGTGTTAAATAAACGCAGGTTAATGTTCTCAACACAAACGTTTTATTTGTACGAACCCAGGATGAAGAAAAAAACAATTTATTGCAACTGAATCATGGTTACGTATGCACATCGAAACAATTCAAATTCAACGCTAATATAAGTACAAGATAAGTAATTAAAATTCGTTGTACAGCATCATATTTTCTACGAATTCACACTATAGGGAATAACTGGCCAAAAAAACTCAAGGGGGCTAGAAAATACATTAAGGTAACGGTGAAATGCATCTAAATGTACGTTTTCTTCGCATTCATCTGAGAAAACGTAATGTAATTCTGCGTGCCGCAGATAAAAAACTACCTCTACTTGATGAAATAATTCCGGTGAAAGTGTGCAGTTTTTTTGTACACTCGGTTCATCTTCTCAACCCTCTTTGCTTCGATAAATATCCCGAGTGTCGGAGATTTATCTTTTGGAGTGGAAATTTGTGTGCTGCTAGATTATGTGAGCGCGGGGCCTTATTCCCAATCGTTAGACGGAGGTAGGCTAGGGGAAGGTGGGTGATTCGTTGAGGCATGGGTGCGGAAATCGGGAGTTGGGGATTAAGAAGCACCCTTCAATCTCTTTTGACACTCCTCCCTATCGATGCCTGTCATAAAATAAAAATACAAATATACGTGACGAACTCACCACAAGGGTTTCCCGCAGCTTCGTGGGCGCTTGTGACCCCAGCGAATGTGGAAGGAGGGCGTATAATACCCCCTCGCCCGCATATTGGAAACTCCCAGTATGAGTAGCCGAAGGGATTTGTGGGAGATTATTTTTTAAAAATGTTTTTACTATTTTTCAAAATAAAGAAAATATTTCATGTGGGAGGGATTTTTTTTGGCGCGGAGGTGGGATTTGAATGATTTACTCGACATGGCGATTAAGTGGTTCCCCCATTCCCCAGGGACGCCCCCCTTCGAAAGGTGACGGCCGGCCGCTCTTCCATTGTTTTATCATCGGAGTGGAGCTCCGATAGCGACCGCGGTGGAGCTCCGATAGCGACCGCGGTGGCGTGGCTATCGGGGGGACGTGTGCCTTGGAAACTGTCATGGCTTCTCCGCACCACGATTATTCTTGTTCAGTAGTATAGAAAACAAGGTCATGATCGGAATAGGCAATAAGGGGACGGAAAAAACACGGATGGGAAGAAGGCAAGGAGGTTGGAATATACTGGAGAGTTCGCTACAGGTCCTGGACATGGAGAGGAAGCTTGACAGGGATAGGGGTGCTTGGGTAGGACAGGACACGCCTACTTTGAACAAAACATTGACATTTGCCTAAGGATCAAGTATAAAGTTTTAGTGAAACTTCCGATCAAAACTCGGAATTGGGTGCTTGGGTAGGACAGGACACGCCTACTTTGAACAAAACATTGACATTTGCCTAAGGATCAAGTATAAAGTTTTAGTGAAACTTCCGATAAAAACTCGGAATTGGGTGCATGGGTAGGACAGGACACGCCTACTTTGAACAAAACATTGACATTTGCCTAAGGATCAAGTATAAAGTTTTAGTGAAACTTCCGATAAAAACTCGGAATTAGGTGCATGGGTAGGACAGGACACGCCTACTTTGAACAAAACATTGACATTTGCCTAAGGATCAAGTATAAAGTTTTAGTGAAACTTCCGATAAAAACTCGGAATTAGGTGCATGAGTAGGACAGGACACGCCTACTTTGAACAATACATTGACATTTGCCTAAGGATCAAGTATAAAGTTTTAGTGAAACTTCCGATAAAAACTCGGAATTATACTGAAATACACTTTCCCTCGCAATAGTAAGACCTTTTTGTAAATCCATTTCTCTCTTTTATGGTAGCTTTCGTAAAAGTATTACCCAGATATCTTTTTCCAGTCCAAAATAGTTAGAAAGCCCCTTGATTACGTTGAACATTTTGCTCAGCTAAAAACAAAAGTCAAGCTCATGAGTATTAATTTTATGGTTCCAGATTAAATATTATCTTGCATTTCCAGTGATATCTAGAACAATAATAGCCAAAGGAAATTGAAACTTCACAAAAGTGGCCAAGTAATTTAAATAAAATAATTATGCACAAAGATACCGCAGGTCAATCCGCTAATTCTGGCGAAATTCTGATGTATCCGAAAAGGACTACGTGGCGGTTAATAGTTCAACAGCAAGCAGCTCGAGAATACTGAGTACAAGGTAGCACGAGGCAGGCAATCAGTTGGCGCAGAGAAACTGAAAAGTCCAGAAATTGACAAACCAAGATGTCGAAATTTTGACCACACTGAAAACTCGTACACAGCGCCTCCTGTATGAATCTTAACGTATAGTATATATAGTATGTGGAGTATAGTAACTTAGTGGGAAATAGTGATTATATAAAACGTTTCCCAGGTATGGGAAACCACTTTTGTTCTTATGAGATAATACGTAGTGTTTGTAAAACTTAATATAATTTAGCACATAATATCTATTGAACTTTTTCCATTAATAATAACATTATATCGTGGTTGTTTCCTATTCACAAGCCTTTGGGAGTTTATTCTCGCCACCCGTTTAAGTTATTTAAGTTTCTTCAACAGAAAGAATTTAGGAGATCAGGGATCGAAACCCGGTCATGTCAAAATACTTTTAAGGGTGAATTTAATTCCCTTGGTAATTATTTATCACCATTTAGATTAAAGAATAACCAACATCCTACGCTTAATCTCATCAATATTTTTGTAGTTGTTAGTGTGAATTAATTTGTTGTTCCATGTATCTCATCCTAGGTATTCCTCTGCAGCTCTGTCCATGCATTTCAGTGGAAGCATTTGGTATAGCCCTATTAAAAGTTTATGTAGTGTATCGAGTAAAAGCAGATACTCGACGGTTGGGTCATCTGGGGAGAGCGGTAGTTCCTATAGTCTTCAAAAATGGTTGCGAAATCACGGGAAAATGTTGAAAAATTGATCATTTTCTAACTCAATTTCCTCTTAAACTAATGGTCTCACGGGTATGTTTCTTACATTTTACAAATACACATTCTTTACTCTACTCCTTGGTATCATTGTCAATTTCGCCAATAACGGTAGTTTTTCGCAAAAGAAATTTAGCTGGCCAGACGGAAGCTCACTTTTATCATAAAGATATATTTGGCGGGTGGAGACCGCTAACAGTTCCCATTGGGATTTTTGATCACTCTTTTCCATACGAATGGAAGTTCCTAACCATTGTCCCTGTTGATATTTTTCGGTCTTTATGTATTTTAATCGCTTCACGGATTAGTCGTGGGAAAGGCTCCATTTCTCCATCTCTTTTGACAGGTGTGTAGTCTCATTCGGCCATATAGAGTGCGTTTCCTTTATACTTATGTGTTCCGCGAAGGTATGTATTACCAATCATACTTCCTAATTGCCCTTCCATGCTCCTTGGCACGTTCAATCACTGAGCAGCTATATTCTTCAACGTAATTTCTTCCAACACTACGAGAGATTTCATACTCGCCTTCATGTATAAGACTAGGTAGCCGGTCTTAAAAAGGATATATGTACTGATAAGTACTTGGGCGTTTGCACGTATGCTGTCCACTATTACCCTTTGTTGCAAATAAATTACCTTTGTTTGTAACGAAAATTGAATAGTTGATCTCGTGGCATTATTACATAAACTCCTTCGGTGGCCACTTTTCCTAATTCCATGCAGTGGAGAGTGATTTATATCTATTTCTTCAGATATCCATTAAACAAAAAAAAATATCGCTAATCTAACTCATTTGGTCTTGCGTTTGTGGTTACCATTGCGCTGATTGAGATCAAGATTAATCTAAGGTATAGGCACTGGAGAGAAGATATCAGGAGAATTATTGATCTGAATGTTGAGGTCCGTTTAGTTCCCTCTGCAGAGTGAGAAGTTGTCTCGTGTGCCCTTGAAATGCGTTTTCATTATTTGCTCTCAGCCATTCTAACACCGCTCGTCGATATTTCGATATATAAAGTTGAACAAGAGGTCTTGTAATAAGGACTTGGTTTCTTGCCATCCAAACGTATATGAACTGCTTTTTATGGAATTCTTACAGGTGATCAAAGAGCTTAACTCGAATAGCTATATTTATCGGCACTGCTATTCTCCAGTGAAAAGAATATGTTGGTTTGCCATGCGCACGGATACGCTTCACCTTTGCATGTTTCAAGAGCTGCTGTAATTTTTAACACCATTAATGAATTTTACGCACTAAAGAAGTATCAAAGAAAGTTTAAAATGAGAAGGTTGATAGAAATTTAAGCGTTCTCGTCAACTTAAGCTAAAAATGAAATTAACAGAGTCTGGTGATAATAAATACGTGGCAAATTATTAATAGGTTTGTAGTGATGTGCACTTTATCTATTTAAATAGCGTTTGTTTCTAGAGTATTATGTTAGTTTCAGGCATTGTCAATAATCACGTGTCTGTCACTTAATATGACCATGCGTTGAAATGAATATTATTAAAATAAATAAGATGGAAAATTGCTAGTGACAACTGACATTATTTACCAAATTAATCTTGGTTGAGAATGTGACGTGAGAGCACATTTAAAGTAATTAGTTATGTTCTGGAACGAATTTTTGTGGCAAATTTGAATTTCAAAGTCCTCCAAAAGCCAAAATGCGCACCTTCTGGTCTTTCCCTGTGCCACGCCTCATTTTACGCGCCGAGGGTACCTAGGAAATATCCTGTCCGATCCTCTTTGCTGCGTTGGGAGAGGAAGGGCGACCGTGATTGGTCCATTTCCGAGACTGGTTGCTTGGTTTTAAGGTATCCTTCTCCCCTTGTCTTGCCTCTTGGATCCACATATCGTTGGGAACCCCTCCGCTAACGGTAGGGCCGGGAAAAAATAAAGGTTATAAATGGTTCCCTGGAAAACGGCCCTTTTCTCAAAAGACTTAAATCCCTTTCCACTTTTCATGGCCATCCCATCCGTTACGAGAGCGAATTGGAAGATTCGAAGAAAGAAATGGATTACATTCCCTTCAACCACATAGGTTCACGAAACACTGAACATTCGGAATCGATTATGTGGATTGTAATTATATACATCAATGTTAAAATTGAATTACAATCGAGTGACCGAGCTAAAAGCTTGGGATGGGATGCATTTTTCATTTTCTCAACGTGACACGAACCTGTGCGGGTTATTTTGCGAAACTTACTTAGTTATTAAAATCAAAACTTTAAATTCAAATATTATTATCCGTACGTTTTGTTCTTTTTACCGTAAAATATTTAGTCTAAAGTTTAAACGATAGAAAAAATGGCCGGTAAAGGAAATGTTTTTCAAGACATTTGGAATAAAATCATGTAGGCATAGAAATGGAAAAATGTCTTCCGTGCTCATAATACGTGACTATATTTTGTGACACTTGGTAAAATATTTTGAAAGTGTGTTTAATAGTGTTAGTGACTAGTTAATTCAAGTGAAAGTTTTCTCTTTTCGATGACAACTATACCTTGTTTCATTCGTGCTATTCGGATCCTTTTACCCCTACTTACGTTTTCCTTTTGAATCCTCGCCAGAATTTTCCTCCGCATCATCTCATATTTTTTTCTAATAACCCGTTTCCCACGCAGCATTCCTCTTTCTATCGTATTATTGTTCGGCGATTCTACAATTACCCATTCCTCCCAAGGTGACCAGAGCACGCTATTTTAAATGATGCCCATTGCTGGAACATTCAGTCCATATTGTTCAAATTCTCTCATTCCTCACTCCATCAACCCTGCAGTTTACGAGTATGTACGTACAATACAAAGTTCCAGCTTGAAGAAATTTTTACCACTTCGTACTTATTTTAGGTAGTTAGAGCGAAATATCACTTTACCTAGACTTTGATGAATTTGACTTCATTTTAAAGATGAAACTCCCGTCTTTTCAATGAAATCAAAATATAAACTCATTGCCGAACTACTTTTCAAGCAATTTTATTTAAAATATAAGCTATCTTACATGGGATAGATCTGTGCGCTCCAGAGGATGAATATTGAAAAAATTAGGAATTTCCAACTCCTAGACTTCATCTAAAAACTAACAGACCGTATGTTTTCTCAACCATTTATAAAAATTAATCAACTACTCACCTCAGTAGTTTTTACGGAACCACAAAAACAACCTTCTATTGTGAAGTAGATTTCACCGGCCTTAAAATAATGAGTAATATTAGAGTCTTAAGTAGATATTGTTATTTAATTACTAAGAACCTCTTGTCATATGTAACTATAATTTGAGTCATTAATATTACAATATTTGTTTCATACTTCGGAGCCTGAAATAAAAAACAAATTTTGATATGGTCTCCATTATGACTAGGGAACTATCTCGCTCTAACTACCTCAGTTATTCATATGCCCACTGTATCCAGGAGTTTTCATATTCTTGTGCATTAAAGTTTCAAGTGCACTGAATTCTTTAAGAAAGAGAGCTCTTTTGCACTAATATGTCACCTGACCCAGAGATTCATTTGTTCTTTGATATTCTCTATGTACTAAGTTTACTTTCAAATTTTCTTGCGTAAGCACGTGTGCTTAATTTTTTCTTCCAATCTGGGCATAAATACAATCCTTGTGGAAAAATATCGAGGAAACTTGTAGAAAATTTATCATTTTCAGCTTGATGGAAAAATTAAATCATTATGAATACCTTTCATCAATATGGAAAACCTTATCACCCAATGCTTTGAGAATTTGTACCATTATCTAAGTAATTTGTAAATGTTTACAATCCATGGTCGGTAATCCTCAAAGAGTGTATTAAAGTAGTTAACGTATTGAAATGCTCTTCGCCATAATTCACCAAGGACGTGCTCAATTGCTTTGCCTCACGCCATCTTCATTATTACTTTCGCCTCATTTGATTCCAGGGAGGATAATGGAAATGGTGGAAGCTTGTCTGATCCGCGGTATTACGAAATAGGCTAAAAGAGAGGAGTTCGTGATTAAGACTATTCCAAGTAGGTGTGGCCTACTAATTCCAATACCAATTCATGACGTTTGTGGATTTTTACGTAGATTTAATGAACATCCAATTTGAGCACGTAAAAAACGTAAACCATAAAAAGGTCAAGATGGAGCCGGCTGCAATGGTGGTATTGGCTTCAAGATTCAGTAGGAGTGCTGATTCCTTCTTTATTCATCCTTTACTATCCTTTTTTTGCTTTATTAACCAGTTGAGGAAGCTTCACACATAGAAGTTATTATCTAAAAACAATGAAAGACAATGAATCACATTAAAGATGGAAATTATGAAAGTTTCCGAGTATCAGACATGAATGTGTTGGACACGGCACTCCTCGAGTTCGATAGGTAGTTGTGGAATTCATAAATTTGCACTGAAAAAAAGTAAACATAAATGTATCTGAAAAGCGTATTTATTCACAAAACTATTATTTTCATCTTTTAATAAAATAATTGTGACAGATATTTCTTTTATGTGACCTATAACAGCAGCAAAAAGCTACAAGTTAACTTTAAAAATTATATTTATAATAAAAATAAGTCCTACTCCGTTAAATCAATTTATGTCGATATAAGTGGTAACCGCTGGTAGTCAAGTTACCAGGATTGCAAGGATAATATGTGATATTATAGCGGAATCTAAATACCGCGTGAAAGCGAAATTAAGGCGGTCAATTTAGTGTACCAATACTAACCGTGTTCAATAGTTTTCCAATTAAAATCGACCGCTACTACCATAAAGGTTCTTGCTTACATATGGAATTACTATTACTAGAATAATGGAATTACTAGATGTAGATGTACTACTTGTAAATATTTTAAATGACGCTGCTACAGGAGTCATTATGCTATAACCGTCTTTATGGTAGTTTTCGTTAAATATTTCTCTATTAAAATGGGAAATAACAAGCAAAATGTATTTAATAATCAAGAAAATGTAAGAAGCACGAAGGAAAAAGTATCACGGTGAGCAATAACTTCATGAAAAAATTGAAAAAATTTATGTGCCACCCATTATAATCTTTCTAACGCCATGTGTGGGCGCGTGAGAACTTGTAAATTTAGCTTTATTTTAATAACTTCTCTCTAGAGTACATGGCTATTCCATTTCCAATGGAAAATGACTTCAATTTTTGGAAAGTATTTTGAAAAGTAGTGATATTAAGGATGACACTTCTGTCATTTGAAAGATACCTTAATTTACCCTGAGGAAAACATTTTGATAATTTTATCTCTTTAATATCTCACTAAAACTTACAGATAGATTTCACTGTAACTGAGTAAAAACATATACCTACTGAATTTCACTCATTTTTTTGTATTGTTTAAAAAAATAATGCTTTCCCTTAGGACATACTACCTTCGTTATTTTAACTCAAAATTGAGGTGCAATGTAGGCATGAAGATAAGTCAACGAAAAATATTATTAATGAGCATATGTTTAAGCTATATAAGTACATCTAGTTCTACGTCTACACACTAGCCTGCGAGCCGCCCAAGAGGCATGTGGCAGGTGGTGTTGGAATACCAGCTGTTAAATGAGAGGGAATAGGGAAAGGAATTAGTTGAGGACATAGTTGTATGAGGAGGCCAACTGCGGTGTCATTTTTTATTTAAAGCTTTTTGACTCCTATTATTGAAATTATTTATCAACAAATCAATCTATAAGATTATTGAGTGCCTAACTTATGCTATCACGCAATTACATAGGAGAATTTGCCTCTCCAGGAATATTTTTTTGCGAAAGTGAAAATTGAAAAATTTTTACAATGGTTTTGAAAATTAAATTTTGTCTCTTTTCTCACCAATTATTGCACTTAACTAAATATAACTTCAGACTCAAGTAAAACAAACGGAGATGTAAAAAGTTGTGATTCATTTAATCATCAAATTTAAAGAAATACCATTTATATATGTTGCCAGATTATAAGTGACACTCCTTTTACAGAGGAGCCACTTTACAAGTCCTTTTTTATATTGATTTTCATGGTTCAATTAATTTGAAGATCGAATCGTGTTGGGTCTTCCCTTTCTTTCCTCCCAGACTTCCTATTCCCCCCCCCCCCCTATGCCTCCGGGGAGAGGGAGAGTGAGTAGCCAGCGGCAATTAATCGGACACGTCGACCGAGGGGCGGCCGACAGGGGCCGAGTGATGGGCCGGCCCTAGTCTCTGTGCACACACAGACACGCGAGAGTGAGGGGCGGATCCGCGCCTGGGGCGGCGGTCAAGGGGTGGCGGCGGCCCTGCCCCATCGCTTTCCCGTGGCTACGGAAAGCCGCGCCCAGATTGAGTGCCTTTCTGACACAACGGTGCCGTGCACGCCCCTTGCGGCAGCGAGGGGAGACGGCAGGGGGGGCGGGAGGGAGGAAAGGGGTCTCTTGTCTTTCTCCTCTTGGGCATCTCACGAGCTGCCTGCCCTTTAAAGAGCACGCTCCGAGGATAAGTCAAGTTCCCTCCGGCCGCTCTCGGATCCACGCTAACCTTTCAGCTGCGGACATAGTACTTCTACGTTTTGTAGGGCGGCGACTGCTGCAGGGCCGTATTATAGGTTGTAGAGGCCCGGGGCTACCGATGAATTGGATGTCCCAGGTCACTATGTATAGTCCACGTATACAACGTTGAACGAAGACATGCTTTTCAGTAGGTATTCATGCAAATAATATTGCATTAATGCAATCAATAACTTGAAAATACACCAGAAAATAAAATACCCTGTGGTCTCGGGCGTGACTTGGTGGAATTTGCTTAACTTTGTATATGAAAAGTATACCTTTGTTAATCAACATAGATTTATTAAAACAATACGACCTAGGTTTCGACGAAGCTCGTCATCATCAGGTGACGATCACCTGATTATGACGAGCTTCGTTAAAGCCTAGGTCGTATTGTTTTAATAAATCTATGTGGGTTAACAAAGGTATACTTTTCATTTACAAGAGAAAAGAAAATATTTGAAATACTTATTTCTACATCCCAGTGGGGATAGACCATGAAGACATTCATGGACTAATTCAAAGGTACTCCATGACTGACTTATTATGAGCATACAACCACGGAACGTTCATTGTACGTTCAAGCGTGAACTATTCATTTGAGGTTGTTCATAGATCATTAGTTTCCAATCCACAATGTATTATTGAAATATGCTCCCTGGTTGAGCATTTAAAGAACATAATTAAACAATTTATATTTGTTTTATATAACGAAAATGTTCATTCTACATTCTAGGAATATTCGTGGTGATGTTAATTTTAATCAAAATTCAAATGGTAATGTCGACAACATTTCATAGACTTTAATTTCTATTGACGTCTCTGGACTTCCGGTGCCAGTTGTGTTGTACGTGATCCTGAAATGTGCTCGGTGTGTGCGGCGTGTTGAATTTAGTCCTGTGGTCTTATTTCCATATTTTCTTATTTCTTGGTTTCGAGTGATTTTGAGTGGCTCAGTAATATTGCCTTCATATTAATCCTATGTGGCTACATAAGTTTCAATTAATTAATGCCAGAAACCAGTTATCGTAATTGGATAGTATTTTCTCAAAGTATCACGGCATTTATATTTGAAAATTGGTTCTCATAGTTACATTGATGCACCGGAGTGCCCAGGTATATGACACTTACTTTTAATGTCTGACTTATAATAAGTTGCGTGTATAGATGTGCATAGACATATCTTAGGTAGGCATGTGACAACAGTAGTATCATTCCTGTAAGCAGGAAGGGGTGTGACGATTCTATGGTATAAGTAGACATTGCGATTCTATGATATTAGCCTTTGAATATTAAGAAACCTTTTACGTTTAGGTAATAATCTTCGTTGAAAATTCTTTGAACAACCTTTGAAGTAATCCAATCAATATTCATTGCACTATCTATACTTTGAGAACCATTTGAACGTTCAGTAAATGTCCTTCTTGAATGGTCTTTGATCGTTTTAATAGTGCTCACTGAACGTTCTTTGACCATATTTTGGACAATAAATTCCTCACTGGGATTTTATCTACGTAATCATTTTTTAAATAATCAAAATTTTTAATACATTAGTTAGGCTCAAGGGCTTCGTATTTTTATTGAAATTTTATATTTTCTCAATTAGTGCTAACGGAAAAATTAATCTTAAATAATTAAATAAAACTAGCACCCACGCCCTCGGAGGCTCGCAATGCCCCAGGGGAAGAGAGGCCTGGGGCAATAGCCCCCGCTTAATCCAGGCCTGAACTGCTGGGAAAACGTAGGTGCGTGTACATTTGACAGCCACCTTTGACCCTTAAAACGTTTTATGACCAGGCCTTCCCAAAAAAAGGTCCTAATGCTGGCATTTTTTTATCATTCCAGAATATTATACAATTTGGTGTACTTATTTGCAATCTCTTTGGTGTCGGGTAGGTGAAGTTTCAAGAAATGTAATTTTGGGGATAAATTTCAAATACTTTACCATATAAACTTTATGAGTTCCTAGATATTCTATACCCGCTATTTCTTGCTAATGACTGCATCCCCTTGCATGTGTAAAACGTTCAACCCTGATGATAAGGTACACTGTCTTGCCTGAGCTATAGTAGGAGAGGAGATACATTGTGGAGTTGTAGAAAAACTATGGTACTGCCACAGCTGGAGGACTAAGGTATACAATCTTACTTATTGGTCCTTAAATTCAAGAATTAGTGGGTATGATTTGATCTGGTTGGCGTGATTGATAAATTACTTACTTTTCATTTGGTAACGGCTAATTATTTTTTAAATAGTTAAGGAACTTTTTAAAGCTACATATTTTGAAAGTTAAGTATTTTTACCTGAAATATTTAATTAAAAATTTAAAAATTATCCATATTTTTAGGTTATTATTGAAAACAAAACACAAAAAACAATAGTGAATGCGATTATCGATATTCTTTCCTTCTCAAACACACTTCAGTGCACGATAACAATGCTCCCGATTCTTTTTGAAGTGGGTTTCCCAGTTATAGATGTATAAATAATTTATTTGCACTGGGACATTGTCCCTTAAGTACAACAATACACTACAAAACATTTGTCAAGGTTACAACATAACAACAATAGAACATTCAATTATTTGGCATCAAACCAATATTTTAACAGAAAATAGGTACGAAAGAAAACATACAAGCTGGCATATAAAATTTGGGTGATACATGTATATACATGTAGAGAAGAAAAGACACTTTTTTGCCAAACAACATATTATAAATACGCTTTTTAAATTGGTTCTTGGACTGCAGTTTCTTTAATTCATCAGGTAGAAGCAGGTAATTCATCCAGAGTTTTGCACCGGCAACTTGATATGACTTTTTGAAGGTTACGCTGCAGTGTCCTGGGTATTACAGATATTGGGATTAGGATCTTGTGACGATTGTTAGAGTAGATGGTGAGACTGGGAAGAGGTTTAGGTGGTATTCAGGTTGCTTTTTTATGGAGGAGGGAGTAGAGGAATGGAGCCAGTAGGTATGTTTGACGGGAATTTGTTGAAAGTCATCCAAGCTACTGGAGATACGGAGATATATGCTCATCCCGCCGGAGATTGAATATAAATCTTAGAAGTGAATTTAGGTAAGAGCCTAGGTGCGTTGATACACCGGTTCCTGTAAGATCAGTGAATTAAGCGACGCTGGGCCCGGACGGGCGGCGGTTGGATGGGTGGCCCTCTTCCATGCCTCTACCGGGGTGGATGGAGAGGTGACACTCCCTCCAGACCTATACCGGGAGGCCGGAGGGAGATATACCCAGGCCGAGAAGGTTGGAGGGAGGTAGTTTCTTCCATACCTGTACCAGGAAGGTTGGGGGGGGGGGGCTCCTCCATACCTCTACCGTGGTGCTCTTGTCCCCTTTCTGCAAGTGGTAGACAGGATAAATGTGGGATGGCACAATAGACCAAGATGTCTGAGTGACTGGAGGGCTCCAGACGGCCGTCGCCCACCCGTACATTCTATCAAATACTCATGAATTTAATGATATTTTTAATTATACATTCTGTCCAGCAGTAAGGTCGTTAAATACTAAGGAGCAGTAATAAAGATTAAGATACACTAAGACAGAGAATTGTTGCTTCATTGCGTTTATAGGAAGTAAATTTCTTCTTATTATTTCTCTTTAGCTTTTCCCTTGTTCAGGGGTCAATGTTCCTTATTTTATTTTTCCACTTCTGTCTTCTTTTGGGCCTCCTAACTTCCACCTTCAGGTCGAGCATCCTTTCCGCACCATGTTTCTCCTACCTTCTCATCAAATGCCCAAACCAGCGTAGCCGACTTTCCTGAGCCTTCTTTGATGCCTCCGGCACTCCAATCATCTCCCGGATTATGTCATTTAATATTCTATCCTTCCTTTTCTTACCCATAGCCCAGCTCAGTATCCTCATTTCTCTGACATCTAGTTTCTTCTCTAACACTTTCGTCACCGGCCAGGTCTCACTGCTAAATGTCAGGACTGGTCTCACCACTTTTTAAAAGATCTTTCCTTTTAGCCTTTTCTTTATAAAGGATGTAAATTTCTATTCAGTTTTAATTGGTACAGAGTTCTGCTAATCTGATTACTAGTGCGCAGGGTCAGATAAGAATGAAAAGCAAATTTGCCGTTGTGTTCTGAAGTGAATAACGGAACAAGAGCGAATGGAATGATCCTAAATCTTTGTCGGAGAAATTGCAGTTCTAACTCGAGTGCTACGCGTCTAGATGTTCAAGTATAGCACCGGGTGCGTCTGATGGGATCCCTCGCCACGTTTAGTTAAGAGGCAGATCATCCATGTTTCTCTCCACCCCGTCTCAATTTCCCCCAATAACCTTTCCCTTATCAATCCACCCACTCGCTTTTAATGGCACTATTCCCGTCAGCCGTTGGTCTCTTCCCCTTAATAGCAAAAAAACCGATGAACTTTGCAACCGCGAGAGGCCCGGCGCGAGCTAGTTAGAGGATAATCTAACAAACAGCTGTGCCGGTCTTTCCAATTCAGTGTGTCGTCTATTTTTGCACTCATTATGAATGCCCGTTGGATAAGTTTGAATTTTTATCATCATCTGAATAATCTACCGGTAAAAGGTAGGTTATGATGGAAGTCTGAGAATATCCAACAGACTTGCACAAGCAGTGCCCTATCTACCTCTAGTATTTCTTTCTTCACCTCAGCGTAAGGCTTAGCTTCCTTCATCCCGTCCATTAAACCTATTCTCTTCCTTCCCCTTCCCCGCTTACCCAACATCCTTCCCTCTATCACGGCCTTCAGCAAACCATCACCCCTCATTACCCCTTTCAGCCACCTACCCTGCCTTCCCCAAATCTTATCCACAATTTTTCTCCCCTCACCACCTAGATCAAGCACTTCCTCATTTGTCTTCCTTCCTATCCACCGCACCTTCTCCATCCTCCACACCCACATCTCGAACGCGTGCAGCCTATTTTTGTCTTTCTTTCTCAAAGTCCACGTTTCTGCCTCATACAACGCTACACTCCATATCAAGCTCTTCACCAGGCTCTTTTTTATCATCTTTACTTAAGGTCTCCTTCATAAACTCCCTTCTTTTATTAAACTTTTCCTTCACTAGCGCTGTTCTCCTCCTAATGTCTTTGCTATAATGCCCATTTTCTTCTAGCATACTACCCAAGTAATTAAATTGTTCTACTTGCTCCAGTTTGTGTGCTCCCACTTTTATGATCAGCCTTTCATTTTGCAAGCTGCATTGCATGCTTTTGTTTATCGTGCTACGTTTGGCCTCGGAAACAGGGATCCAGATCGTACCGAATTCATTGTCAACATCAAGCATTCAGTGAAAGTAAGCATAAAAAATATGAAAAAGGATAGATATTCCATGAAAATATTGACTCTAGAATTAATTTTATCTTGGCTTTAAGTAGTCAGTCTTACATAGTTTGTCTTCAATGCGAATTTACTTGGATGTTTAGCTTAATGTTATTTTAAAAGTGTACTGGTGTAGTGTAGTGACTTCTTTACTACCTACACTATGCCGACACAGGCCTAGGTAAAGAACCTTCACAGACTGATATGTGAAATCTGGGAGAAAGAAGAGATGCCTGAGGAATGGAAGATTGGTTTTATTTGCCCTATCTTCAAGAAGGGAGATAAGTTGCAATGCATCAACTATAGGGGACTCACATTATTACATTTCACTTATAAGATATTCTCTTGTACACTGCAGGGGAGACTTAACACGTAAGGTAAAGAAACCCTTGGTGAATACCAATATGGCTTCAGGCCGGGAAGAGGAACAACCGACCGAATCTTTGTAATGAGACAAAGCATTGAGAAATGTTATGAGTACAGCATTGACTTACATATGCTTTTCATTGATATCTAGCAAGCTTTTGATAGTGTCAGTAGAAGAAAAATGTTGAATGCATTGGAGGGAGTTGGAATACCAAAATCTTGTCAAGTTGGTAAATATGACTATGGAAGGATCTCAAGGGCAAGGTGCAAGACTAGTAAAGCCTTTGAGATAACACCTGGAGTGAGACAAGGAGATTATCTGCAGTACTATTTAATCTTTGTCTACATGAAGCTATGAAAGAACTGAGGTCAAAGGGAACAATTGTGCATAAATCTACTCAGGCCTTTGCCTATGCCGACGACATAGTTCTAGTGGCACGGAATATGGATTCTCTGAAAGAAATATTCAAAATTTTAGAACAGAAGAGTAAGAATATAGGGCTAAAATCAATGAGAGAAAAACGAAATACATGAAAATGTCGTCCATGGAAGACAGAAGATTGACTCAAAACATTACATTTTCAGTTACCTCGGTTCTAATTTAAACTGTAAGAACTCAATGACAGAAGAGATCAACAAGAGGATAATGGTTGGAAATAGGGCTTACTTTGCTAATGTTAAGCTCCTAAAGTCAACTCTGCTATCTAAGGAGATGAAAGTCAAGATCTATAATACACTTATCAGACCAGTCGTGACATACGGAGCAGAAACGTGGACCATCTCTGCTGGAAATGAGCAAGCTGTGCGGATATTTGAACGTAAGGTTTTGCGAAGGATATAAGGCCCCGTGACAGATAGGGTAAAATGGAGGATAAGAACAAATAGGGAAATAGAAAATATTATCAGAGGCGAAGACATAGTGAGATTTGTGAAGATCCAACGGTTAGCTTGGCTAGGTCACGTAGAGAGAATAAGTGAAGAAATGATGCCTAAGAAGCTGATACATGGAAATATGGATGGAAAGAGAAAAAGAGGAAGACCAAGGAAAAGATGGATGCAGGATTTGGAAGAAGACATAAAGGCTATGAGGATCGTAAGATGGTGGGAGAAAGTGCAGAACAGATGAGAATGGACAGGCGTCTTGCGGGAGGCCAAAGCCCATACCGGGCTGTAGTGCCGAGGAAGTAAATAGTAATGTGGCTTCCTTTATTTTTCCTTGTCCCTCGCCTGTTTTCGGATTTTTGCCAACGAAAGAAAAGACAGTCCGCTGCCAGAATTTAGCGTGTGGGTCGAGCAGGGCACAGCGTTAGTGGTGAATACTGCACATGCCCTTGCTCACTGAGCTTGGCACTCTTAAGGTGGGTCAGGCATGCGGGTCATGAACTGGTCGGAAAAGTCGTAGTGATAATAAAGCATTTGAATTACTAAATTTGGTGCTTTAATCCTTAAATCAATCCCTGAGGAAACTGTTGACTTTAGAAATGTTTTGAGGCCATTGTTGATATTATTGTTCTTTAATTATGCTATTTGTTATTTTCAAATAGAAACAAGAAATATTAATTTGTTTTTTTTTACATTCCTGGTGAGATTAAACTGACCCTGCAGTCTCCGTAATGGTGACTTGAATACTAATTTGTGGAAACCGGTAACTCTCCCACGAAAGAGAGGAATCCTTGATGATTAGATATGTCACGTATAAGTAATGCGAACCGACCTCTTAAGCGTTTTAAGCTTAGTTGATACCGGCGAAGTGGCATTTGGAAAAGGTGTTTGAACAGAGAAGATTTATCAAATTCCTAGAGAAAACCTATTTCCTTTGAAAGGTGTTAGGAACTGAATCCTAAGAGACATGAAAAGAGATTTACTGGCACTCACTAACCTTCACTCCTTATGGGCTATGATGGGCCAAGGTGAGGAGTTGATGGTAAAAATTGGTTTCTAGGTGGATCCGGAGCTGAGTACAAAGTATTTGGTAGGTCATTAGCTGATTATTCCCACGAAAACAACGAGTGCAAAGTATTTGGTTGGTCCTTAGCTGATTATTCCCACGAAAACCACACTCGGTATTGTTACAGCTCTTGCGGATGTGCAACCCTATTCGGGGAATCGTAAAACGAAGACAAGAGAGCAATGATATTGATAGTATTTCCATTTATTAACAGGCTTATCTCGGTTTACAATTATAACGATGCCCCTTGATATACTCCGTGGCATATACCTTATGTCCTAGAATGTATATATTCTGGCAAGTTGGTGAATAACTATAAGGCTTATGCTTATAAAAGAAAGCCTCTACAATATGATTGATTACAAGAGGCGGTCTTGTTGAAATGCAATGATTGGCTATGTATTGTTCAAACTGGAAGCATTTAAAGATAAAATGTGCGAAACATCTGAATCACGTGCGGTTATTTTTTTAATCAAGGAGTGGTTTCGCCAATCCACTCCAATTTTCCACGCTGTCTACATTAGTTTATTTCCAATTTACTCTGTAAAACGCCATTTTTAAAATCCAAAAAGCAAGCAAAATCATCATCATTATACTCAACGTGTCTTTCCATAAGTGTTCTCATAACCGCAATCACATTCCGAGTTGCCCTACCCTTTTGGCACCCAAACTGGTCATTGCCCACGTATTAATTTGCTCTAATTTCCTACCTTTGCTTAATTATTCTAAGGAAAACTTTTGCGCCATGCGAAATTAAACTAATTTTTCTATAATCTTTATGTATGCAGACGCTTTCTTCTTCTTCTTCATGATAGGAACCAAAACTTTTTTCACTAAGTCCTCTAGCTGTATTCCTTCCTTATAGATCCTTCGAATGAGTTCGAAAAACGTTTTTTCTCCTTACTGTGTACATTCTGTAGTAACTCCCAAGGTTTGTTATATACTCCTACAGCTTTTATTAACTTAATCTCTCGTAAAGCTTTCTCTATTTCACTGTCGAGTATCTCTGGTCCGAGTTTATCCTTAGCTATTGTTTTCTCATCCTCTGTATCTAGGTTCACATAACTATTGCCACTGCCATATAGCTATTCTACGTATTCTCTCCGTGTATCTTGAATACCTTTCTATTCGATTAATATCTTCCCTTTTTTGTCCTTAACCTTCGAAAAAACGTAAATAAAAATAAATAGATAAGTAGGTAGATATTTTATTGCTTAAACACTGTGATAAATATACTCACTCATCAGCAAAATTACAATGTTACCTTTAGGTAACTCCAAAAGAGACCGTGAATTGATGCTTTATCATGTGACAAAAGTGCAGAAAAATACATAATTGTAATTGATAAGTGACCGACAAGTGAATTCATTGGACAAATAAAAAAGAGTGAAAGGAGTTACATGCCAATGTATGGAAAAGCTAACGAAATGAGTATGAAAAATTTATATTAAAAATAAATCACATCGAGAATAATTTAAGGCTCTTAATTGGAAAATCCAATTCCAGCATTTTTTAGGAATGGCAAATATGTACATTGTGTGACCTTTTAAAACATGCAGCACTAAGTTATACAATTAAGGGAGAATTTATGCTAATAAACCTTTAAATATAGAAGTATTCATAATTGGTGAAAGGAACAATATTTTTCTACAGGTTAGTCCGATGTACGGCCTATAATATATAGTAGATATTAAACCACATCTTATAAAGAACATTCTTAGACATTTAGACACAAAAAACTCCGTAGAAGGAGCACCGACCAAAACACGTTAGCATTGTGTTTACATTTTTTAACCTTAAATGTCATATTAAACATTTTGCAATATATTTAATTTTTGATTCCTAGGCATGGTTTTTGAAGTAATTTACTTATTGTGTCTGTAAAGTTAATAATTTAGGCAGGTCTTTTGCTTTCGCTTTATTCTTAATTATTTATTTATATTTTTGTTCAATCATGGTCACAGGATAGGGTGAAATCTATTCTTATGTACAAATTTTAGCAAAACGACGAACGAAATAATAGTCATTTCATTTCTCTTGCATTGTTCCAGAGAATGAATTGAAGCTGGTCCGGGTTTTCGTTACAAAATGACCCATGAAATTGCAATCCATGTCACGCAAGTACACGATATGTCGTTCATTTGAATAGGAGCTTTTCGCTTTTTATTATTTGCATTTTATTTTTCTACAAATCTTTAAGAATTTTATTTAAAACACTGCAGAAATTTTAATTTGTGTCTGCCTGACTTTTACAATTCATTGAAAATATTATTTGCCTTTTGAGTCATTTGTCTCACAAGCTTTTATGAAATGTTTTGCAGTCTCTAGCCCCTGTACACCAATAAAATATTATGGAAAATATCTGAGAATTTTGGATCCTGAATTAAGGGTTCCTGGAGATAGGAGCGGTTAAATACTTTAGACAATCATCCGTGAGCACCTTCCACATCAGCGAAAAGCATTCCTGTGGTACCCTTTTCTTAGGAGTCTCTGCATGGCTGAAGTAAGCGGTGAAAGGAATTTTTGCGGTCGAGATACGCTGGTGCTTCTTGGAACAGCCCTTTGCGTCCTTTCCGGCTTTGAAGTTCATGCGTGCGATATCTTCGGCGCCACTGTCTCTCGATGCGTGGCTGTTTCGGTGCTTGGTGGTGGTGATCTTACTTTCAGTGATTTAGAATTGTTCTGCTCCCTTTTACTGCCCTCTTACAACTCCCAGCTCAGAAGTCTTCTCTGTACTAAGGGGAGCACTATTTATTTTGAACGAGGTCGGATGTAATGGAGTGGCCGATCCGGATATTTGGACGAATTCTTGAACTTTATTTTATTTTGGGTAACATTATCTGAAAATTTTCCAATGTTAATGGTACTCTTGTACTTCATAAGTAAAATTTTAAATGCGTAAAATATTACCACCTTAGTCTACTAAAATACAAAAATTTGTGCCTGAATTTGGTTGGAGCAATTTAAAAGGCATATATCTGATTTTTACCACCAACACAAGAAGTAAATCAGTAATTGTAGCAATGGTAAAAATTTGGGCTATACTTAGTTTACCTTTTTTATAAACTGTTTCAGGGCCAAAAAATGACAATTGTATGATGTTTATTTGAAAAAAGTTATTACTTGAGGCTTGAGGAATCCCTTAGTTACCGAGTTGCTTATTTCCCGTTGTGTATTGTTACTTTTTCTTGCAATTTTTATTGTTAATTTCTTAATGCTTCCTTTGCAACGTAATGAAAATTTTAATAAAAATACAAATTTTTAAACTCTGTAAGTAAACCTTATTCTCTTTCAAACAAATAAACAATTTCCTGACTGGAATTTAAATAATATCAATATCAATGCAATCCGATCTCTAAAGAATTTTTCAAAATGGATATTTCCTTTGTCACGAAGCTTGGACTAGGAAAATAAGTGACTCTCATCACGGTCTTCTGTATTACTATAGCACTACCCTTGAACCATATTTTCCATTAGATTGCTCGAAAATCAGTCGCTAGAACATTCAAACGTTCATAGTGGTCAAATCCCTTCGACAACATTTGGGGTTATTCAAAGCCATTTGGCGTGCACGATTGACCTTCATACTTTCTTAAACATTGTAATAAAAAGTACGTAGAAGTCGAAGGCCTTAGCATGAAAAAATTAAAAGAGTGCAGCAGACTCAAACTGCATGGTTTGTTCCCATTTCAGCGAGGATGGAAGTATATATTAATTTAGGATAGGATAAACACTCAAAAAAGGTTTATATAAGTTCTCTTTAATGCACAAATTATTACAATAAATGATGTGGTTTCTGTAAACCTTACCCCAAAAAAATACATTTGGTTCTAATTATGGAAAGTAAGTTTACACTATGTGTATTTTTAGGTACATTTAAAAAATAAAACTCTCTTTTCTTCTTACTAACTTCAGGCTTCTTCTTTTCTCGATTTACGAGTTTCTTTTTGTTTTCTTCTTGGTCTTGCTGTACAATATGGTAATCTTCTTCTATATTGCCTCTTCCTCTCTTAGATTCCTATTTACTTATCATTTACTAGTCGTGGTTTCGCATTGCAAGCTACAACCTTAAATTTAACCAACCGACAAATTTAACTAACAATTATTACATTAACTTTATTTATGGTTATAAATTATAGCTTATGAATATAAAATACTTGGTGCATACCTAATTTTATCCTAAAGAAAATACTTTCTCCCCAATTATTGAATTAATTTTGTTTAGATTAGGAAAATTAAATGTTAGATATGGGATTTTAGGTAATTGTTTAAAAGAATTATAACTTACCTTTCTAAGATTTGGTTTTGCTTTTGGTCTTATTTAACAAAATTCTTATTTTTGTCTCTTCTCCTACTCTCTCCATATCTTCCTTATTCCTCTGTACCCAAGCGTGGTTTCGCGAAACACGAAATTTGATACGTACCATATATGGACTAGGTATATTAATTAGAAAAATTCTGCCGCACATAAGGCTTTAATGGTTTTTGTCGTAACTAAAACAAATCTTAAAACTTCTTTTTCTCTATAGTGAAAGGGCTTTATTATAGAGGCTACCTAAAATTGGTCCAAAAGCGGGTATACATTGACTGATCCCGTAATTAAGGCATTACTACGAGTTACTTCCTGTTTTATTCTTCTTTTTAAGTAAAGTAACGATTCTATCTTGAGTGAATAAAGTTTGATAGAAATGATTTCTGTGATACTTTTTGTTCTCGAACATACAGGTTACAGTAACCATTGGCAATCACTCTGCGTGCTTAAATTTCTTTAGAGGGTGGTAAAACCTCGCACCTATCTCGAGATGTAGTCCAATTTACGCTGAGTAATATAATTCTTTCATTTATTTATAATAGATGAACGGTAATGGTATCAATATGATGTTTTACACTTAGTTGACAGTAAGAGTTTCTTAAGAAGATTCGATTCCTCTGTAAATCTCCATATGGTCGTAAGGTGCGATATTGCCAATAAGCAGAGGTTTCAAATATAAAAAAGCAAATAAAAAATTGCTGTGCATCATTCTAACTGCACACATTGAAGTCTTTCAACAAACAAATACAACTCCCAAAAATAACTTGCGTAACTTTGAGCGGTGGTAAAAATTGTTCCCTACGCGACCTAGGGGTGAGAACATGGACCATAATTCATGCAAAAAGCTTTCTCCATCAGGTCCATACTGTCACCTAAATGTGCATCTCTCAATAGATTCGCCATCGTTTTTTATAACAGCAACTTAAAGTACTTCCCTGGTTGTGGTGGAATAAAGTAATGTCGAAGCAAAAATGCTGGAGCCGCAACTGTTTCAAATTACTGTTGCAAACAACAGGTTAGTTTCGTAGTCGTGCCGTAACCGCGACGTTGCGCTCTGTGCTGTGCAGCGGCAACTGATAGCTGAAGCTGACTGTTTTGTCTTCTATTCCGTTCCAGTTGGACTGCACGTGTGGCTGCGTTGTGGTTATAAGTTGCAATTTGTTGGATTTGAGTTTGTTGCAGGCGTTTGTCGGTCCATTTATCCTACACATGTCCGCCCATCGTTACAGATAGCATTAGAACTGTGAAATACCTATCTTTCATGGATCCAAATGATAGCCACTTTATATAAGTGAATGATTTCTTATTTCATGGAATCCAGATTAACCAGAATTGTTCTAACATCGACTGTCGATCGTCCGCTGTTTGGTGTGCCTCTAGTTGTTGTTCGCACCAGGGTATTTCACGGACCTGTTTCGTTTTGAAACTGTTTAGATTTCGAAACAGTTGCAATGAAACTGTGGTGTACTTTTAGTGACACCGCTATTCCCTGGTTTATCATGAAAAAAAGGTAATTGTAAAAACCACGTTTTTTAAAATAAAAATTATTTTTTATTTAAATAATTATTTTCTGCTGTTAGTCTTGTGTTATTGTATTGGAAATAGAAAATTGTTATATACATCTACCAATAATATATCAATCTGTTTACTTGTTATATTCCTGAAAATTAAAATAAAGAAGAAAGAAAAATTAATGTAAAATATTTAATATCAATATTACAACTTTTTGCTTGTAAAAATTAATTATTGCATTAATTTTTATATTATACTATATTATATTATATAATGTATGTACTATTTATAATATATATTATATTGCAATATTTAATATATATAACATGTGTAATATATAATTTTACATATTATTGCATTGTCATTCAGTTCTCAGCTATGTTTTAAGTTTCAAGTATCTATCTCATCGGGGAGTTAGTTTAAAGCAATTGCAAAATTTGTACCGAACAGACAAACAGACAAGACCTCAACCTAATAGAAACGTTTTAAAATGTTTTTTTAAAAATGCTTGCAACGTGGACAGGGCCAACTGAAAGCCACCAAATTTTCGTTCATAGGTCGAGTAGGAGCTTGAGGATAGCAACCCGAAGGCGGCGGGCGCTTCTCTGGAGTGAGACCGATATCTCGCGTGGGGGAGGCGAAAGGGATAGCGACGGAGACCGGGGTGTTTGCGCGGGGTCAGTCCGCAAGAAGGGGTCTCTGGCCCGAAGGTCTGAACTGACCGATTTAATGGGAAATGTTTGAACTCTCTTTCGCCGCCCGTTCTCTTCCATCTTCTCTCCCGAACGGGCGGATTTTGCACGCGAGGGATTTCCGCCATTGCCTCGATCCTTCCTCCACTGCCTCTCAAGACTCCAAAACCATTCATTCCTCCTCCTACTCCACCCCATCTCGTCCATTACACTCTGTAGCGGAGTTTCTGGGTCTCCTCACGTGGGCCAGGAAACATTTGCGAGGCGTAATTGGTGGGAACGCTGCTTTCCGGGGAAGTTAAGTGCGACAGGAGGATGAGAGAGAGAGGAGATATCCTCGACTTGGCAGCCGAAGCAAAGCCCCCCTTTCCATTGCCCTCCTGTCCTATTCGCGCTTTTATCGCCCGGGTGGTTGGTAGCACCTCTTTGATATATGCAGTGACTACGCGTCCGAGGAGGAAGTAAGTCTTCCGGCCTGTTTGTTGTTCGGCGATTTGTTTCGCCGTATCGAGACTCGGAATCATCGCGGCCACCAGACAATCTGCAAATTGGCGGCGAATTGGCGGATTTACGACCCCTGCGATGATGCGAGCGGCCGCTGCGGTGTGATATACAACTCGAAGACACGATACAACATGGTTACCCGGTACTAACTCAAGGCACCCATTATACTCGAGGATACAATGATATATACGTGTATTCAGTAGGGTGTAAGGGGTTAAGGCGGGAAACACTCGCTAACCGAGTATATTATGTCCTTCTAAGCTAATTATGACTCAATAATCGAGAAAAAACACATCTGGAATTTAAAGCACGAAACTTCCGCTAGAGATATCCCCACTTTGGAGGAATGTGTATAATTTGCATGGAAACAATTGTTCGTCTGGATCGGGAAAAAATTCACATTCAAAGAGAACGCTGTGTAGGTTTATTTTTTCAAGTACGTGGTGCCTATTCGGGCCATAAGAGCTTGAATCCCAGTCCTGGCGAATGATTTTTTCATTGTTCCTGTACTAAAATTTCTGAATTTAGTTTTTAATAATGATGAAGTGTGACAAAAACGTTTTTCTTTTGATGTATTGTTCCAATACGTAAACAGTGTGGGTGATTTTGGGACAGGATGGATCGGAAAACTGAAAACCAGCTACTACTGCAGGTGGATAGGTAGTACCCGTGTTCATTGGTTTGATTTTGTCTACCTCGTGTCCAATGCTCCTGCCACTCTGACTATGCGGTAAATCAGAATTTCAGAGGTAAATATGTTTTCCTTTGATATTCTAACATATTCTTTTGTCCCTCTAATTATCCGTATAAATGGTTAATCCCCTAACCAAACGTAGCCTCCCGGTCATCCGTCTGCTCCCATATTTTGTAAAAGCTCTATATCCCATGATTATGATAAGTACCTAAGAGTTTTGCTCCTGCCACTCTGACTATGCGGTAAATAAGAATTTCAGAGGTAAATATGTTTTCCTTTGATATTCTAACATATTCTTTTGTCCCTCTAATTATCCGTATAAATGGTTAATCCCCTAACCAAACGTATCCTCCCGGTCATCCGTCTGCTCCCATATTTTGTAAAAGCTCTATATCCCATGATTATGATAAGTACCTAAGAGTTTTTTAAGATAAATTACGTTGAAATATTTCTTCAGAAGCCGACCGTATACACACTCAACGGGAATCGAGTCCAGCGGAATAAGTCCAAACGCCAAAGTGTTGCTATATGCCGTTAAAAAGTATAATCTGACTCAATCGGAATTGGAACCGGATTTCTTAATTACCGTTACTCAGTGTGTTGAATGAGGAATCTGCCTGACATATGGAGGTGATAGGGGATGTAATTTCAGCGATTTGTTTGTCTAATGGACATGGGGTCGTAGATCCTTAATCATGGAGCTATGGCAACGCAAACACTCTGTCCAGCCCATTTTGAAGTTTCTAGGATAACTGATAACGGTGACCTGTACCGAAAGGATTAGAAATTTTGATAGTGTGTACTTTTTTTTCTTCTAAATTGGTGAGGAATTTCGTTACATCCTTGCTGCTAATGTTTACTATTTTTTAGAATAGAGGAAAATCCACTCGTAAAATCTTACTTTAGGGTGTGCTGTTTTAACCTCACGATCTGGAATTGCAACTGCATGATTCGAACCTGCATTATTTTATTCCATAATAATGAAATCACTTGGTGAATTGACATGCAATAAAAAGTTAAGCTATCATGACATTAGTAAAGGAAACTTTTCTCCGTTGGTCACGTTATATGGAGGCATTGGATGTAGGTTCACGATTGGATGGTCTCGTCCGAATCTATTATATATTGTGTCTTTTGGTGTTGGGGGTTATGAAGAATGTGAAAATTATGCTTGAAAAAATCGCAGCTGAGAAACCCTTCACCGTGGCCAGTGACCGGTCATGGAGAATTAATTAATGCTAAATGAAACACTCATTAATCAGGAAAAGCTGGTTCTCATTATTATTCGTGCTACGCGGACTTCACTTAGCCTTTTATAGGTATTCTTTCCCGCGTTTTTTTCCAAAAGCCGCCGAATTCCTGCAATGGAGAGCTCAAGCGATATTTTGCTACTAAGAGATATATTCCCGAGCCGCTTCTTCTGGCGAAACTTGGCTTCGTGGAATTGAAATTAGAACTCCGAAAACCGACATCGACGCGCTAAGCACTGTTCGTTGCTCTGCCGCTTTTATTTCAGAGTTCTCGACAAATTTCTGGGGTTAATTGGATCGCTTTAACGTGGCGTAACAAGTAACCCCAGTCCATTGCTAATTGGGTTGTTCACAATCTAGTGAAATCTCATGCTGACCCAAGGTCAAAATAATAGGAAAGCACCGGATTGCTAAAGAAAGTTTCATAATTGGTATACATTGCTACGGAAACTTAAAAAAAACAGACCTTCGTAATCACGTATAATTCATTGGCATGCAATTTTTTTTCGAAAACGTACCTCTGGTTGACAAAAGCAACAAGATGACATAACATTTAAGTTGACTTGATGCCGACCGAAAATTGGGTTTTAGTATTTTACATGAGGCGGTTGATTAGTTTTCGTGAGCGTTATCGATTGAAAAACGTTTTAGTATCGGATTAGGGAATATATTTAACCAGATATTATAAAAACCAGACGTATAATAAGTCTCAATTTCCGACAAATATGCGGAAAGTGGCCTTATGTGTGCACGAACGCATGTTCGCACGTCCAATTCATACACGTACAATTCATGTCGCTCGAACTTTTTAATTCTATTTCATGCTTAATATTTATTTTTCGGGAGAAAAACATTGCCTTAATTTAAATATTACATCTTTCCTAATCACCCTTTTAATAACTTATGCTTTCGCTAAATTAAAGATTAATCCAAGTTGTCAGTGAAAGCAAAGGAACTTGAATTCCTATGCATGCATATTGGTCATCCAGGCGACCATCAAAAGGGAGAGTTGAAATCTCGGACAACATGCACATGTTTACGATATTTTACCTCCCTGTTGACGTTCATCTGGATGACCGAAATGCCTACATAGTAGTCAAAATTACTTTTGCTTTGATTTAAAACATGGATTTATCAGGAATTAATGTTTACTTGTTGACTTCTCTCCAATCTTAAATTACTCGTTAAAGTAATTAATCCTAATACGGCATTTATTATAGAATTACTAAGAATTTTATGTGGCATCATGTAGATTAGTAGGTACCTTGGGAAGGTTGTTGTCATTCCTTTCACCATCATCATATCGGTGTCCTGTTCCACTTCCGTGGGTTTAGGTATTGACTTATCGCCTCCATCTCATATCGTCATTCCTCACTTCCTGCATCACAACATCCTCATAGGAACATCCTCTCTTTTCAATGTCGGTTCTAACTTCATCCATCCGACTTCTCCTGGGCCTTCGCTTGGTATTTTACCTTCTTCTCTCTTATCCAACATTATTTTACGTATCCTGACATTTTCCATTCTCATTACATGACCAAACCATCGTATTCTGTTGCTATCAATTCGCTGTCTTATATCTTTAATGTTCAGCTGTGATCTTACATCTAAATTTCTCATTCTATCAAATCTTTTTTTCCCCACAATACATCTCAGGAACTTAATTTAACTCCTGCCGTTATTCTACTCCATTGTCTTTCAGTCATTGTCCAAGTTTCTGACCCATGAAGAATCCTTTCATATTATAATTGCTTCCCTATAGAGATAATTCCACGTTAGACTTTGAGAAAAACGGAGCGCAGTGGGTTAATTTCCCATTAAAAATCGTAAGTATCTTCATCACTAAATATTTTTAACATCAGATGTCATGTGCTTTGCTCAATACTTTCAATAAATTTGCATCTGATATCAATGATTCAGACCTGCCCTAATAGAGATTCCACGTTGAATGTCCGATTTAATCACTGAATAACTTGGTAAATAGACACATTTGCAACAAAACCCAGCTGGCCAACTTGGTTTCATGGCATAATTAATGGATAGGTCACGTTTAGATTTAGTAACCGAAAATTGCATTGAAAGCGATTCTCGAGGGGAAAAAGCAATTATGTTTTTATAAACTTCTATGATTTGCGAGAAAGTTTCGATGTGCTTTTGGAAATTGCCTGGTATCTAGCTGAAATATTTTATTTTTTCAGAAATTTCGAAGTGATTGTTTAGATAATGAAAGAATTTCGGTCAGGGCTATTTTGTAATCTCACTCGAGTGAGAATACGTCATAAAATCGGAAAATGACGTCATTTTTTGCAATCCCACCAAAGGAGGTTAAAATGAAATGGAGGAGGCATGACCGTGAACACTCATGGGCGAAAGTGAAGCAAGAATAGGGGTGCTTGGGAAGGATTTTGTGCCGAGTAGGTGTTGCCAAACCAGTCACAAAAAATCGCCTTGTATGTGGTTTTAACTTAGATTTGACGAAAATCGAAAGCGAACGCGGGACTCGTAAGCCAGAGGAAGGTCTAAACTGTGCCGACTGCAATGGCGGAATTGGGTTCAAGATCCAAGTGGTATGTCGCCTCCATTTATTTTCTAACCTCCTTGGTTAGGATCGTGAGCCGATCATTTAGATAGCGAAACGGATCTCCCGCCTTCCCGCAAAGAGTCATTAAAAAGGTGAGATTACAAAATAACCCCCCCAGGTCTTTTCTTTGACTTCCCCCAGGTTTTCATGCAAATACTTCACTACATCGGCACTTAGGCCGATTAAAGTTGTGTATTCGAGAGAGTCCAGTGAAGAGTGATTTGAAATATTAGGTCTCTAGCACTTCACGTTAGTCCTCGATGTTGGAGGGATCACGTTGACCGAGCCAACCACCGCCGGTGGGGGGTTATCTTATTATCTCACCTTTTTAATGACTCTTTGCGGGAAGGCGGATGATCCGTTTCTCTCTCATAATGATCGGCTCACGATCGGCCAAGGTCCAATGGTGGCTCCACTTCACATTCCTTATGACAGGTGAGATGAAACTAAAGAAATGCGGAGCCAATTGAAACGGATCAAGAGTCGAAAGACACGGATCAAGAGCGGAAAGATCGGACAAATCAAATAAAAGACCGGCTGTTCACCACCTGAGAGCCGAAGATGGTCACACCGCCTGAGTGGCAGAGTGGAACAAAAGTGAGATTACAAAATAACCTCCCAGTTCGGAGGTCGTAGGTTCAAGTCCCACTTGAGTCGTTTTGTTGCCACTTGTGGAATGGACGTGACGTAAAGTAAGTCACACGTAAGGAAATTATATGAAAACGCATTTTCGCTCGATAAATACGCCTTTCATTTTATTTCGTTTATTCAGATCAGGGAAAACCGTGATACGAAGGTTTTTGCCACAATTAAATGGTAAAGTTGCCTTTCGTGTCTGTGAAACGGTCAATTACGAGTCTAAGAAGGCTCGAGAAATTGTAAAAATGAGCTTTAAATTTGTGAGGGGGATGAGGTAAGACCCAAAATCCCAATAAACATCAGTGCATGGCTTTCGTCCATCACTTTGGTCTTTGATTCCAATCTCTTGGGCTTATTCGTGTGGGATTAAGTATACATTTTTTCTTGTTATAAACAAACGGATCCAAAAATGTCGCGGGTATTTTACAGCAATATTTTTCAGTGCCGATTGTTTCCTCTCAAGGCTGCCGAAGTTCAAATCATTATTTCGCTGGTAAAAAAGATAACTAAATGGCCATGACTTATAGTTGCAATTACGCTGAGTATTAGTTATTATTAGTGCGGCCGTAAGCTGAGATCAGTTGAATAGTGAAGGACCTGTTGTTAGACTGGTAATGGAATGGTTATAATGGTAATGAAGGAGTGGGGAGCAACCCATAGTCGGCGTGATGCTGCTTACAACAAATGACTCCATTAAATTGCAAGTTGATCACATACAACGTCCCATCCCTCGAACAGAGTACTTTACGTAAAAAGGCTCTCCCAATTGTATCCAAGCAGAGATGTGGTGTAAATAAAAAAAGAGATAATCAACTTGAATAGCTATTTAATACAAATATGTATTTTAAAACAAAATTCACCAACGGTGACAATAAAATTAAGGGCACTTCTAAAGAGTCCGAAGACCACCATTCACGGTTTAATTTGGCACTTGGCAAGGCGGGCAGGCAGGAACCAGTGAGTCTTGCAGGAACTAAACAAGGCATGCAATGCGGGGCGTGTTGGTAGAAAACCGAGTCGTGCAGTAGTAGAGGAAGGCATACAAATCTGGGCGTGTTGGGAGCAATCAGCCAGTCGTAAGAGTCGGGAACGGGCGAGGCATGCCGGTCAGGATTTCAAGAGAGAGGTTTGGGGGGTCATTTTGTTATTGCACCTTACGGAATATGACGTCGCGCATCGCTTCTTATATGGTGAATATTACCGAAAGTGATTTTGTAAACCGTGCCTGCCAGAGAGCGAGACCATCGACTCATTCATGTCCGCCGAGAATGGTTCATTTCCAGTTCTTTCGATCGTGGAGTTGAGCTTCCAAAAAAGTACTTCGAGAGCGGAATAACTCAAATGAATCGTTCTTTTGAGTTGATTATCTTCCTAAAGAGCTATTTCGGAAGTACCCCCATACATAGAGAATAACCCCCCTGATTCCTCTCGTGGTTCCGTGTGCAAAGGGACGAGGAGTCGTCTTGATTTCTTAACTCCCCTTCACGTAGGAGGAGGGGGTATAGAGAGGAAGCAATGACTGCTCCACCATCAAGACAATAGACAAAAAAGAAACAAAATTAAAATTTGCGGGAATACTGAACAGTATCGAAGTAGAGATAGGTGTATCTTAGGATACATTTCTGCCATTTCCGGGGTTTGGAACCGGGTACTCTGGATTGAAATCCAGCAACCACGCGAAAACGATCCCCAATGAGTCCTGGACTAAGTCATTCATATTGGATGCAACATGGCAAAAGTATATTTTCAATGAAAGCAGGATATGTACTGTCCACTTATTTATTCGGAGAACTGAGATAATTATTCCTCTTGATGATGATGCGCAATCGTTTTTCAACACGTGTCGTAATTATTCTCTAAATAATTATTTACAGTACGAAATATCTAGTCATTGCCAGTAAGAGACCCTTCATAGGTATTGCTTTCCCCTCTTCAACTTGAGTATTCTTCACTTCAAAGAAAATATCGACGGTGGATGTATCTACCAGCTACTAGTAAGATTGTACACTTTGAAAGGTGTAGTGCTGCATTATGAAGAAGCGTCCTATTCATTATTTTCAATTCTGGGAAAGACACGACCCAAAGTTAAAAATTAACTCCTGATGGAAAGAACTGGCGACGGCATGTGGCTTCATGGTAAATGGCACATGAATCCATCGGACTGTCAATATTGCCCCATTTTGAGGAATTAATTCGCAATAACTAGGTATAATGTCATCCTTTTCAGGACGTTACGAACCCCGTCGATATTTTGTTTTTTTTGGGCATTAAAATCGCTCAAATTAGCGATATCCGTAAACAAAATATATTCGTAAATTAATTGATTAAATATTTTCTCCATTCCAAAATGCACCTATTAAATTGATTGAAATTGCCATTTGTAAATTTTATTTGGAAAATTATATCCGAGCACAGAGCATTGAAACAGTAATCTCTAAATAATTACTCCCAGCGTTCCATCATGTAGCCCTAGACATCACGATATAATTTGCTTGTGGGATACGATATGAATGCCACAATGAATGTATTTTTCTTCTTATCTCTTGATAGTGCTCTCCAAAACCATTTGATTCCGAAAAATGATTAGGTTTTCTTTTTTCACCATTAATCATGTTGGAATTGGAATTATTTAACTGGGGCATGGAAATGAACTGATAATTCTCTACGATAAGTTGATCGTTTATTATTAATATACGATTTGAAATGAAAACAAATTTTTATCTCAATAATATTGCAACTGCCTCTTGTTTTTTCGAATTTTGATTTAAAATTGTTATTATATCCCTTCATAAATGATTAGAGAGAATTCGTGCCTTTTTTCTCAATTGCACATCGATAGATATGTGCGCAGCGGCCGTTTCAATGCGTTGGCACTTAAAAGGACGATTGCTGTCAACCACCAGGTCACCTCAACGTCAGTTCGTACGTCGGATCTTAAAGTCGAATGGATTGTAAGCCTATTCGTTAATTCCCAACATGGTGCCATAATATTTCCGATGCATTTCCATAGAATTTTTGTATTTAGCCTTGAAAGCCAGTATGAATATAAAAAAGGATTAATTTAAGGCCATTGCTCTTTACATACGTCACAACTCTGTTTAATATTACATTGCTCGATGGATACCAGTCTACGTCGTTAACATCGCTTTTTTTTTGCAAGTTCTTTAAGGTCATTATTGCTGGTAATATCATGGGCTTCCTGAACAATCGAGAATTCTAAAACAGTCAGCTCGGCTTCCGAAATAATAGAGCATGCTAAACCCAGCTTGGTCTCTTTCATTAAAGTATCCTAAAATCAGGCAAAATAAAGCAAGAAAGTACGTTATTTCCAGATTTCAAGAAAGACTAAGTACCCCTTTAATATTTTTAAGCTACAATCATATTGATTGATAAAAAAATAGTGAATTGGATACTCAAATTCTGGGTTGGAAAGGAAATAGTAATAAATGACGGCTTTAGATCTGACATGGTTCGGGTGACACTGGGCCTCTCGAAAGGAAACAAAATCAATACCCAGTTATACCTTATTTACAGAAATGATATTAAACCTAGAGTGCGGCAGTATAAGGTTTAATTTTAAAGATTGGGCCAGCAATCGAGGAATGATCTCAAAGGTCATTAATTGGTTATTTCTAATGTTTACTCGTACTGTTTTGAGTTTGGTCTCCAACTTAAGGGTAGTAAATGCACTCCAGAATACTTATAGCGGAAGAAATTACAACACCATACATATGAAGTGATTGGAGTAATTATCAATGTATCAGAATAGATCATACATCTAGAAACCACCAAAACGTCAGAGCTAACATGTGGAAAACACATACGAAACATTTGCGGCGTTGCAGTAAAGCAACTAGGATTTATCGTGCCAAAACCACGAAGGTTTGTGGTTGTTTGTGGTTGTCCATTGAATAAATTGTATAATAAATTGATGTATGTTCCACAGGACTAGTTCCTAGAACAAATTGAATAAATATTAAAAATATTAATATTAAAAGGTTCTCGGATAAAGTGAAAGATAGATGCTACTTTGCTCTAGCATGGCAACGTCTGTAATAAGTCGTGAGCATTTGGGAAAATGCATGTATAAATTAATTGCAAAAAAATATTACGGAAAAACGCTACTAGGTTAAAATCGGCTACGAGCGGACGGAGAGTGCATCACAGCCGATGGTAGAGCTCGGTTGGTAGTCATAATAACTATGAGGGCACACACTAGGGTCAATAACTTGAACATTTAAATCACGTGAGTTTCAGGGTGACACGGAGGTTATTATTTTTAGCATCTCGCTGTATCTATAGAGCAAATAGAAGCTATAAAGCGCGGAAGTTATTCAGCCGAACTACTTCATCCACAGCTCTACAGCCCGGTGTAGGCCTTGGCTTCCTCAGGTATATGCCTACATTCGGCCCTCCTTTTTGCTTTCTCTCTCCATTTTCCAATCCCAATTGTCTACAGGTCCTCTTCAAAATCTTGTAGCCATCTTTTGCGACTTCTTCCTCTCCTCCTACTCCCTTCCATCTTGCTATTACTTACAAAATTGGGCGTTGTGTACTCTTTCATCCTTTCAACATGGCCCAACCATTCCCGTCGCAATGACTTGGAGATCCTAAATATATCCTTCTCTTCCAATATTTCATTAATTTCACAGTTCATTGCTATTCTATACATTCTCCTTCTTTAACTGGGCCATATATTCTCCTTATTATTTTTATTTCAAATCTTCTTAGTGTTTCTTCATCTTGCTTGGATAGGACCCATGTGTCAGCTCCATATGTAACTGCTGGTCTTAATAGTGTATTTATAAATTTTCAATTAGATTTCCCGGAGAAAAGAGTTGATTTGAGTGGGGTTAAATTTACAAAATAAGCCTTGTTAACTTTCATTACCCTTCGATTAATCTCCTCAGTTATCTAATATTCTTTATTTAGTAGTACTCCAAGTTAAGAAAACTTTCTGATGCCCTCAAACTTATAATTCCCATTAAATAGGTTTTGTAGTTCTCTAGCCGAACTGAATGGTGCAAAATCTTTTCTTTCCAAGTACCATTTATAACTCCAACATAAACAGAATAGATTTGAATAGAAACAACTTTATTGCTCTGGGAACAAAGTCCCTTGGAACATTAGCTCAAAATAAATGCCAACAAGGGGCAACTAATTCAAAACATGAATAAAAAAAATTACACAAAACTATGGTTACTAAATTAGCTAGAGCGCAAAGAAAATTAAAACAATCGTCACATTTACAACACCGAAACGTAATTATTAATCAGCCAGGATACTGAAGGATACAAAAATCAGAAAATAAAAATAATCATAATAACAGTTTACAAATATTATTCAATATGCTTAAATGAGAACGAACCCTTTAAAAGCAATTTATCAGCCAGGACCCTGATGAAACAATTTATCATAATATAGCTAACAGTCAAAATCACTAACACAATTAAAGAATATAATATATATATATATATATATATAATATTTTTATTTCAAATCTTCTTAGTGTTTCTTCATCTTGCTTTGATAGGACCCATGTGTCCGCTCCATATGTAACTGCTGGTATTAATAGTAACTAAACACCACATATTTCCTAAATATTTTGATTTAATTTGGCAGGGAGTTCCACAATATACAAGAGGATTTACTACAACAATTTGCAACAGAGGGAGACGTAAGGACTCTCCGTTGACAACAAATTCCCTTTTATTCTTCCGATTCCTTTTCCTACTTCCTCACCTGTTTTGTGTCTGGTTTCCTGGCACCCCGTGCCAATTGCCTCTGCGGTAGTATGTAGGGTAATATGGTTATGTACATTACTGATTTACAATGTGAGCTAGTTGGCTAATAGTAATTTGCGATTTTAATTAATTTTATTTATCTTCCCATTCTGTGACAGTATTTCCAATAAAGCATTACATATTGTACTATTGAAGAGACTTTACGAAGTACGAATGTGTCAAATAAAAGAGGGACTTGCCTTACGAATTGGTTCCCTAAAAAATCGGCTATTTGTTAATTTTAAAATAAGATTAGGAATTATGTTAATAATCTCTGTAAATACCATTCAAGTTTTACGAATTTGCATAACTTCCAATAATTAACTAAAATACTTTTTCGTATTATTTAAAATACCAAGTTTTTTCTTGCGTACCATTGGTACTGGCCTTATTAAAAGAGTAGGATGGTGATGGGTTGCCAAACGAAATGTGTCCGTTGAGTCCTATGTTTTTTAGATTAGAACGATTAATCGTTTGTGATTCTACTAAGGACGATTGAGCTATATATCAGTTAACTAGATTTTGATGAAAGTGACGTCATTTTAAAGTAAAAACTCCCATCTTTCCAATGATATCAAAATATTAACCTCTTGCCGAACTAATTTTCGAGCAATTTGCCTACACATTTTAGCTGTTTTACATGGGATATATCATGGCTGTGCGCTCCAGAGGGAGAATATTGAAATAAATTGTGAAAAATGAAGGAACTTCTCACAACTAGATTTCGTTAAAAAAATGTGCGTAGTTTGTATGTTTTTTCAACTATTTATAAAAATTAATCAATTACTCACCGCAGTTATTTTTGCAGAATCGCAAAAAAACCGTCTTTTGTGAAGGCGATTTCACTGTATGGAGTTAAAAAAATGACTCAATTTAGATTTATGTGGTTATATTTATTTAATTACGTAGACCTTTTGTCATATTTTACTATACAACTATATTTTTGCCGCAAAAAATTACAATAATTATTTCATAATTCTTACAGGCGTTGAATTTTAAAAAATCGAATATGGTGTCCATTATGACTAAGGAACTATCTCGCTCAAACTAAAAGTGAATGCATTTTTCGCAGAGTAGATTCAGGTTTGATCCACGTTGCCAATGGTACCTTGAATATATATTTTTTCGTGGGGCTCTTATAATTAGTTACTACCTCGATTGCCTCGATCTGCGAATGTGAGTGCTTATGATGAAGAACACGAACGGATGTTGGCAGCGGATGGAGCAGAATTTCAGCCTTCAGACAACCTATTTTAGTTTTGAAACTCTAAGCATGATGAACGAAGGAGACAATGTGAAACAGATAACTGCCCGCTTTTCCCCGGACGCTTGGTTTAATCCGGCCTCGAGTAATCAGCTCTTAGGAGGATATTTTCCGATTTCCTGCGTCCGCATTGGTCAGATTGATGAGCGTTTCGCGAGCGGAAGGGCGGGGTTTGTGGGCACCATCCGTGAGCGTCAATTGGTTTCATCAACTATTCTTGCGCAGAATTCCCAAGCGCCCCCTCTCGCCTAGGGTCCCTCTGTCCTGTCACTCCGGCCATAGGTTACCGTTATACCGTCCAAACACAGTGGTGATAATAATTTTTAAGTAACGAAGAAATTGCCATAGGAAAAAAATTGGCATGTATCGAGAATCGAACCACGGACCTTTGGCTTGCCGGGCCATTGCGCAGACCAGAAAGCCTGGGTAGCGTAGTGGTCTGCGCATTAGCCCGGCAAGCGAAAGGTCCATGGTTCGATCCCCGGTCTTAGAAATAAAATCAGTATTCAATAACCTCTGACAAAATGGAAGCAGAGCGCCCAAAAACTCCGCCAATGACCAAGTAATACCTACCTTCAATGGAATGTACCATTTATCCATGTTAATTATGAATTACCTATTTTCCTTTCACCACCTGGACTTAAACTAAATGTTCGATTTTGAACACCCATAATCTCACTTATTCATTACATAACCATACCGTAAAAGTTGCCTTTTTCTAATTATATTTTAGATTTTAACATGCATTTACCACTCCTGGATCATCCTGATGAAGATAACAGGAAAACAGACAGTGGAGAATTTGCCTCAGGAAAAAATCGGCCTGGACGGGGAATCGAATCTCGGACCTTTGGCTTGCCAGGCCAATGCGCAGACTACTATGCTACATTGGCATACGCTATGCTACCCTGGTCTACGCAGTGGCCTGGAAAGCCAAATTATGCCGTATTTACGTAAATCATGAATATCTTCATTCCAGGAAAACAAATATTCATTTATGCATTCAAAACATTAGATTACAAAAAAAAACTGGTGACCGTCGTCGAAATAAATATCCCTTTTTGTGCACCTAGTATTTATCAGGTGACACCAAAGTGCTGTTCTTAACATTAACTTGTCAATTATGTGAATGTCAATTAAGGTCGCCACATATGCATTGCCACGTATCTGATGACCCGCTCAGTTACTGATGTGGTCGCTGCTGTGCTATATACTTACTCTGCCGCTAATCCTCATTCTCTCTTTCTTTCCGTCTGTCCGCAGGCGTCCCCGGCATTCAGGTGGGGGCGTCGTTCCCTGGTGGCATCGGGGACGACTCCTCCTCCGTCTCCGGCGTCGGGACGCTCGACGTGGGCTGCTCCAGCGACGCCGACGAGTCGTCGTTCGGCTGCGA
Source organism: Pyrrhosoma nymphula (assembly GCA_963573305.1). Taxonomy (NCBI): domain Eukaryota; kingdom Metazoa; phylum Arthropoda; class Insecta; order Odonata; family Coenagrionidae; genus Pyrrhosoma; species Pyrrhosoma nymphula. The sequence continues at coordinate 73,786,502 of OY754337.1, forward strand.
CATAGTCGGCCGCGTCTGTCGCTGCTCTCACGTGCCGGCTTGCGCCCCCGGGGAATCTGCAGCGGGGGCGGAGGAGGACGGGGGGCGTGGTGGGGGCGGGGACGGGGAGGCGAGGAGGTGGCGGAGGAGGAGGAGGAAGAGGCGGGAGGCGCACGGAAGGGGCGGTAACAATCGCAGCTGGAGGCGGAGGAGGAAGCGCGGGTGGGGCGGGGGCAAGAGAATGGGGGGGCAGGAGGAGGGCGGAACGGATGGGGGCGGTGGTTGGGGCAGCGGTGAGGAGGACCGCCAGTTCGGAGGCGGTGCGAGGAAGGTCTCGCCGTTCACGTTCTCCACGCTCGAAGAGTGCGAGATGAACTTGGCGGAGGTGCTGAGGCAGGAGGAAGTGACATCTGCCGGCGGAAGAGGTAAGTGCTCGCACAAGACTAAATGCCCTTAAGGACGTTCCACTAACAATGTCAGAGTCAAAACAAATACTGAATCCCACCACTTTCTTTCTATCGTTATAAATAAATTACAGTCTGATGACAATTCTCAGGGATTAGAAAACAAAGTTAAGATACAAAATATTCAGATCATTTGACGAATACTTTTTTAAAGATTGCCTTTACCAGCCTAAGAAATAGAGACGCAGCATAAAGCAGAGTGTTTTCCAAAAGGGAATTCACAGCGAGAATCTGCGTTTAAAATTAGTTTTTCACGAAAATGACTTATTTTTCATAAAAAGTGCTACTTTCCCCATGATTAATCCACTTTCATTTAGCTTAAGGCAATTACAAGTTTAATTTGTGAAAAACCTGTGTGAAAAATCAGCTTGTATTGGTTCATATCACGCTGAGGATACGTTTTATAAAAGTAGTCTTAATGAAAATGAAGTGTTCATTTCATTTTGCAATGTAACTACCTTTGACTTTTTTTTTACTTCGAGGCAACAGTAATATTGGAGTATGAGGCAATAATTGCTTTTCTATAGTTGTTTGTCAATTGTCGCTTGTGGCAGGTGGAAGCTGTTGGTTTTTCTTATTAACCCTATGACACCAATGCAAAGAAATCGCTAGGCCTTCTCGCACCGAATGATAATGCCATAAAATGATGTTCTGACTGCAACTTATATTTTGATTCCATTCTAAAAAGGCAAACAAATGTGGTTTGGCAATGAAAATTTTGAAATTCGGAAATAAAATAGCTTCCAGAATAGCTTCAGAGCTCCATTCGAATCCGTATTACTGAATTTAAACACCCGTTGAACATGCTTAAACCACTAGTTCTTTGAATCTCCGCCAAAATCTCTATTTCCTCCGCTACCATTTCTAAAAGTTAAAAATATCCCGTCTTCGTCCCTGCTGACGTTCTTTGTTCTGCTCCAGATCTCTGTCTCAAAAGCCTTCAACCCTCTTACAATTTATTTGCAATGATTAAGGGTCGACACCATATTACGATACGTTCCATGTTAAAGTTTCAATTTGCTTTACGACTAACATATTTAATAGTTATTATCTTTCAAAATAACCCATATATTCCTGAACTGTTCCACCTGTTATTATTTACGTGCTCATACCTTTACATCAGCCAGACCTTTCTACTTATGGATAAATCTTAAATATTCGTTATTACTTTAAGCGCCTGATGACTTGTCGTCATCCCACACATCATTTGCATCTCTAACGTACTCATCCTTGACTGACTTGCTACAAAGCTTCCTTCTGATTTTTTTTCTACCTGTATTTTTTCTATCCTTCTCTAAACATTTCATCCATGGCACGTAAAAAAACGATGAAAGTATGTTACCTGATTATCGGCTACAGTTTACGATTTGCACCTATATTTGTAGGTTAGCGCTCACTGAGAAAGCTGGTTGTATGTAGCCTCGGGATAAACAGGCGAAGACTTTCCTCGCCGGCACTGGTGTCGGCAACTCTGTATAAAACATGGCCCCCACGTGGTACACGAGTGCGCATCCCGGTAAAAACCGTCAGAGCGGGTAACCTGCTACCGCTATACAGAACCTGCTTGTAGATTGTTTACCTTCGTTTGATTTCATGCTTGTGTTGCAGACTTGACCCTTAAGTAGGCGCGCTCAGTTTTTATCACGCAAGTAGGCGCATGGTTCTCTACTGGACCCGCGAAGTTTAAGATAATTTTCAAATGATTTATAATGTTTCTGAACTTAATTCACCCGTATATTATAGTAACATATAATTTTTAAACATTTTTATCATTTATACGACAATATTGATTAAATGTACCTTATAAGTCCTCATTATCGTACATGTCCGCCTTTTTGCGTATAGTTTCGTATAGGTCTAATAACTTGCCCACAATAGCATATTATATTTTCTCTGTTCTTGTAAAAAATAGCTACCAGATACATTGAAAGAGAGCATTTTTAAAAATGTGGTTCGCATTAATTATAATTATGGAATTATAGCATATACCATAGACAAAAGGTTCAACGTTAATAGACGTACAAAACTTGTGACCCCGATGACTTAAAAATTGAAAGTAAAATTGAAATAATTTCGTATTTTATAAATATTTTTATTTGTTATGAGTGAATACCACGTTTCTTAAAGGTACCTACTGAAGATATCAATTTTTGTATCAACATTCTAAAAATTTAAAAGCAAATATAAATATACGACAGGCAGCTGGTAAGTAGGAAACCTGCTTTCTTTGTGTTTGTTCCCTTGGTAGTGGAGTGGGTATAGTTTATTTCATAGTAATAACGTTATCGATGAAAAGAAACAACATCAAAGCCAATTAATTGTTTACATCCCTTTCCTTGTACTTATGTATAAATATTCCCATTGGAGACATAACTTGTATAGACCTGATGATGACTCCCTAAGAAACGTCGAAACACGTGTTGTGTAATATTTTACATTAAAATTTAAGTGGACAGTACAACTACTGCAGTTTTATTTAAGTTTTAAAATGCTGTTCCACCATATTTTTCCAGAGACTGTCTAATTTATTCCTTTCTTTGCATACGCCCTTTATGAATGTTCAGTAAGACATGTGGAGGCAAAAATCACAACATTTTCTATTATCGGCGCTAGCTACGAATCCGAAGGATTCACAGGATTTGATTGTTAACCCTTATACTCCCAAGCGGCCGATATATCGGCCGCTCGTTTCGGAAGATATTGTTCAGTAACAAAAATGCCTTTGCACTTTAAATGCATTTTGTATGAAAAACAACATTTTTTCGTCATTTTATGGTAACTGTAAAATATTTACGGCATTATAAATATTTTTAGGTACTTTTTTTAGCATCTTATCTGAATTTCGTACGTGCTGCCGCGAAGAATGTACGTTATTCGATTAACCTATATAAATCTGAACCCTATATAGTCTCCGTTAAAACCTTACGGAAAAAAGAACTGGAGATAATATTTTATGGAAAGATATTTTATTTTCTTGTTTATCACCACTAACATTATATCGGTATTTCTGATCTATCGAATTTTCATTGCATCGCGGGAAATGTCACCGTGGGTGACTAATTCTTCCCTGATGTTCAAAGTGAACCAGATTTTTCCCTACGAGATTCTATGTTACCAACTACTCATTACAGTTTATACTTTTCTTTTCTAATGTGTTCATGCATCTGCGTAATTTTCTTGTCCTAAAATATGTAACCAATAGTCCTCCTCCTGCAACTGATATGGTGATAAATTCAGGATACCGCCATTTCAAATGTAATCAAAGGGTATGCGTAAAAATATACTTCTATGGAAATGTATTTTAGTAGCCTATTGCTATAACTGTTGTTAAAATTCAATGTAGCTTTTCATTTATATGGAAGATATATCCAAGTGTAGAGAAGATATATCCAAGTATCTGGCGTAGTGAGCGATTTTTTTTCTCTCAGCATACTGCTGAACAATACTCCAAGGAATCGTAGTAGAAGCGATGTATCCGCAGTTTGCTATCGTCAAATGATACTTGGTTATCTTCGTAATTGAATCATTATATCCTTCCTGATTTCGCTTCCTTTGAGTGAACGATTTTTCAGATGGCCTTCAGTCTTTGACTGCGTGTTTCCTTATGGAGTTCTAACGGCTTAGTTTGCAAGCACATGCGAGTATGAGTGCTGCTCCGATACCTTATTTTATGTTTTGTTTCTCTGAAGTTATTCATTTGACAGTGTATTAATACAAGAATGCTTGTGAAATATAAGCATTTCTTTGCAGTGGCGAATATTTTTTGTAAACATATAACCACACAATGGCAGGACCATCACATATGGGGGAAAAGGTATTTTGAATATATTAGACGATTAATCCAATGAAAGTGCGACTGATTTCTTTGAAAGTGACAGTGAAACGGGGAATGACAGTGATGAAGATCAAAAATCATCACAGACCTTTGATGAGCAGTGCAGTGATGAAGACAGTTGTAATTGAGAAAGGAGGAAATTAGTTGTACCTGAAGAATCAACTCCCACACATTACCATTTCCAGGATATGGCCGGCTCCAAGCAATTGCCTCCCCATAACTCTCCACCATTTAAATTATTCCAAGTATTTGTCACAGATTTTCATATTAGTCCCTTTGTCACTGAATCTAATCGCTATGCCCAACAGTGCATCTCCTCTCAGTCTGAAAGATCATCACCATGAGTGAAGTGGGAAAACATTTCATCTGAAGAAAAGAAAGGGTTCTTAGTATGCATTTTGAATATGGGAATAATCCGGAAACCTACCATTGCTTCTTACTGGTCGCAATCGACATCCCTATGTACCCCCTGGTGCGGAAAAATGTTTCTGAGGCATCGTTTTCAACAAATTTTGAGATTTTTTCATTTGGTAGACTCTAAACGCCGTTTTACACGGGGCATGAAATTGCACAACTTCTAACTGCATTTTTTTCTCAATCGGGCGTGCTATCATTTTCGAATTAGAGCAGGGGCTATTTTGCCGCCTTGCGTTCATGCATTCGCACATGCGTTCTTGCAATTCACGGATTGACACGATCCAATTTGAAATGCACGTTCGTACGTACATCAGATTGTGCAATTACGTGCCCCGTGTTAAATGGACTTCAGAAGTGTAAAATGCGTAATGATCCCTGCTATGACTCATCCGGTACCTACCCCTTTTAGATCATGCCAATAAAGTATTTAGATATCATTATACCCCTCACGAGAAACTAATCGTGGATGAAAGTCTAGAAGGGACAAAAAACCGATCAAGTTTGCTGCGGTACCTGCCAAATAAGCACCATCACCGCTGGGGAATCAAATTATGGATGCTTCTCGATGCGGTGTCCAATTATTGCATGGGTTTTTTTTTACGTATAAAGGTAATGCAAAGGTGAGGAAGAAAGAATGGAGATAAAGGAATATGGACTGGGATATACGGTGGTGATGAAACTTCTTGGGATGAATAACTATTTGCAAAAAGGATACCATGTTGTTCTGGACAATTTTTTCATGTCAGTTCCACTAGTGCATACTCTTTATCAAATGGGTACGTATATTACAGGAACTGTCACGAAAAACAGGAAAAACCTACCAAAACTTTTCAAAAAGAAGTTTTCCGTCGGTGAGAATGTGTACTGCCGTGCTAGGTGTGTCTTAGGATGTGCATTTAGGAAAATAAGTTCTCATAAAGGACCCGTGGTGCTCCTCTCGAGCACGTCAATAGCAGAGAATAGAGAATTTACGAGAGTGAGGCAAGGCCGTGAGAAAAAAGGATTTAGACAGGTACTCTTAGTGAATCTGTGTAAATATTTCCACTTCTGATTTAGTGGTTAAGAGTTTGCAAATACAATAAAGCAGTAATTCGTATCGAGAATCCGTGTTCACCTTTGACATTCAGGGTTGCGGGATCGTGGTTTATTTAGATCGAATATACTTATAATTTCAACCCCCATTTTTTTATTTTCTCTCTTTGAGTCTACACTTGCTGTAGTTGTCATTAAATTAATTATGATTGATTTTGTCTTGCAGAAGGCCTTTGAAGCAAACTTTAGTCATAGATAATGCTGGTATACCGAAAACGGCCAGCGGCCAATTTTAGGGCCAGTTTCACCAACACGGATAATATAATTAACTCGGATAATTTTCCGAAAAACCGAGATAATACAAAGTTCCTGTTTCACCAGTAGCATTATCTCGGTTTTGGAGAATTATCTCGGTTAAAAATTTTAGTGGCGATATTCCTCGGTTAAAAGCTTATTATCCGAGATAATACACACCCGATAATAATAGTACACCCGAGCACATCGTAAGTTATGGTATTATTTAATAAATATATAATTGTTTATTGTTGCAATTTAACCGATCAGGATATTAATACCATTTTGATTTAAATTGATAAATGCGTTTGTAGGCTGTACGAGGCATATTATGGTCGAAATTAACTATAAAATATTTCTAGCGACGAAAGGTAAACAAGGTAAATCCCTCACTTCATACATTATGAATGACTTTCAATAGTGTATTTTAGCGTACATTGATAATAAAAGCATTCTATTAAATCATTGATACCATGCTTGCTATTAATCTAACGTCATTTGTTCGCGTAGTAAGAACTTAATGTACAAATTTCCCTCACAAACGTCCCAGGCGAAGAGGACACTGAAGCACGTTACAAATATGTATCATAATTTACGATTTTTGTGCCAGTTTCCCCCAAAATAATTAAGTGCGACTTGATATATGTAAACAGTGATAGTTTTTGTGTGTAAATAAGACCCTTGGGAACATTATGAAGAACCATATGCGCCTAAAATAACTCAAATCGGAGGCAAACATGTAATGCCATGCCGTGATGACGCATTCTTGAGGATATAAAATGACATAATTCTCGTTGGTTTACATGTGGCGTCGTGGGCTAGTGGATAGTGTTCTCGACTCCGGGTACGAAGTATACCAGTTCGCGCCAGACAGAAGTAACTTTTTTTTTTTCAAGACATTTTTTTACGCTCTGGGCTATCAGTTGGAATACATTCATCTGGAATTTCTGAATTTTCAAAAACAGTGTCGGAGAGTAGGGCCAAAACATTAATTATATCTGTTGCTTAGAATGTTTTTAAGGTGAAAGTTGTCTCGGCGATTCTAAGCGAATGATATTATCCGAGTTGGTGAAACTGGCCCTTAATGGTTAAAAATTCAATTAATGTGGTTTCTAAAAATTATAGTTAATTTTAATTTGCAGCTTTTCTAAAATAATTTTCAAAATAGAAATCTGTCGTGAAAGAATGACAAACTAAGCTGTCCGAAATAAAGGAGCAAATCCTTAAATATTTTCATAACTAGCTGAACTACCCGGCGTTGCTTGGGATCACACTTCATTCATAACTAATTATATAAGAGGAGAATCGATTGAAAAAATGAGAAAGTTCATTCTTTCGGGTATCTGATAAAATAAATTTTAACTCTCTATCTTGAGTGAAATTAGTTTAAAAAAGCAAAAATATGAGCCACTGTACAAAACCCGATGATTAGCATTCTTAACCAGCTTTACTAAGCAATATGAATTTTAAATGCGTAAAAGATCAAAATCTGGTTGTCAAGGAAATATGCTATTGTTGATCTTATGAAAAATGCTCGTTTTTGCAGCTAAAAAACACGATTTTCAGAAAAATACGAATTGGAAAAGATAATTGACTGAAAGAATTATACATTCTTTCAGCCTTTTGATAAAATAATTCCAACGCTTTATCTTGAGCGGAAGTAATTTTTAAAAGCAAAAATGAAACCACTGCACAAAACCCAGTACGAAGCGTAGATCACAAAGGTCCCCTTTACAATTTTTCTCCATTTTTGAACTATTAGTTTACAAAATTTCAGCATGATAGGAGTAAAACTGTAGATTTTTATAAAAGACAGACTGACCCACAGACAAACGTTCTTTTATATGTATAGATTATCGTATTTGCACCTCATTTACTTTAAATTGAAAGAGGATAGTAGTACACCTTGAAGGCTGTTTAGGAATTAAGTCGCAAAGCGTGAAACTTTCTCTTTTAAAAGACTTTAACGAGGCTTAAGTATCTTTTAGTCATCAAGGAAATCCACCACACCGCAAAGCACTTTCGCAAGTTATGTCTTTCGATCTTGAGATGGATACGTCCAGGCTCTCCAAATGCCTTTGTACCGACGATCGACGGCTTCTGTGATGGTGCCATTTGTTTCCGGCGATTTCTATAAAGCCTTCGCTCAGGGATTTCATCTGCTATTCTGTGGAAGTAATTTCCTGCGGGAATGGTGGGAAAAACTCGCCGTCAGCATCTGCAATCTAATTTATTGCTTATGGGTTCAGGCATTCAAGCCTGATTGCTTTAGGAAGAGATGGTACAGCAATGGGTTCACGGTGAATCCCTTAAACATTTCATTACGATTAGATATCCATTTAAGGTTTGGGTCGATCGATGGAAGCCGTTTTTTCAACGTCCTGGGGAAGATTTGTAAGAGAAAACACGTTTTCAGTTGGTGCTTGACTGTAGTTACCTCCTAGCCATAATATTCCCATCACGTGGAAGTGCTCTTCCCCTAGGGTCTGCAGTATGACAAGGTGCCTCAAAAAACAACTGATGATATTAAACCGTGCAATCGAATTATACTGTAAACCTCTCCTGTCAGTAAGCCATGAAAATATCATCCTGGGAATCTCGTGTTCAAATTGGAGGGGTCAATGCGTTGGAAATTTGATCGTTGTTACAGTAGAGCAGTCTGTAAAAAGCATTACGTGTGATGGGTTACGACAAAAATTACACCCACATGGATCGTGATCATATTACCCCGTTTCAGTGCGCAATATATAAGCATATATGAATGTTATTTACACCTGCAATAAGGTGCGCTATTTCGTTCTTTTCTGTGCATGGATAGTATTCGACATTGATGAGTAATGAAATGTAGTTCAAATGTCATCCAAGTGTTGTAATAACATGACGCGGAAGGGATATTGCTGTGCAGCTTTAAACCGTGACTTGCATGAAATAGCTATGAAGCATACTACGTTACCGAAATGTGTCGCCCGGCAGACCCGAAGCTATTGGATTCATTATGATGGAGAATGCTGTGACATTTGTGGCATTGGAAAATTTCTGATTGGATAGAGATTTGAATAACGTAAATGATGGAAAAGCGATCAACAGCATGTGGATGCAGTTACAAACAATTTAACATTTATTATCTGATCAGCGGAGAAAAATATAATGCTTTTTATACTACCTGAACATTAAATTGTTAAAAAGATTGAAAATTCGTTGACATTTTGTTTCTATTACTATCGCATGCGAATCAAAGTTGTGTCTGAAAAGAGGCCCATAACTTCGTAATTTGTTTTAGCTTTATTCTGTTTGCTATCTAGGTTTCTGTTACCTCGCAAAGGTATTTCTATCTTCTACAGTCACTCTACTAACTGGTTTTAAAGTTGCTAATTTACAAATATATAATCGTTGCCTTGCGTGAAGCCCTCTTTTAGTTGGCAATGTATTTTTAACTGCTATCGACTCGCCAAGAAATCGCTTCAATGCATATTTTTATGTTTATGGAAAAACTAGGACAGCAAATGTACTTCCGCGGAACATCTAGTGTGAGAATTTGGTTTTTCGTCTGTTCTTGAAAACAGAGCACGGAAATTTGGGCTAACGTTCAAAAAATATTATTAAAAAAACTGCCCTCTACGATGTAACTGTCACCTGCCTTAGTCGAAGTAACTTTAGATGAGGAATGTAATGATACACATTTATGTATATTGCTTTCGATCAAATGACGATTTTAGTATAGTCCCATTTCGAGGGTGAAATTTTGGTAAACTAGGTTTTTTTATTCCTTTGGGTCTATATAATCCTGTGAAATCCTCAAGGTGAAAGTTGGATTACTTTCCGGGTGAAAATGTCTTTGAAGCGTATTCCTGCAGTATTAATGGGATCAGAAGCTCTCTTTTGATGGCGTAATTAGAGCTTAAAGGAAACAGTTTACAAAGTCTTCAGTGAGTTTTGGGCTATGCCTAAAAATTCTTTGATAAACCTACGCAATTGCTGAGTATTTCTTAGGAGTTAGTGTCCATTTTGTAAGTCAATGGGAGAGCGTGATACACTGTGATTTTAACCATGGCAGAGAAGGAGAAGAAATATTTGGGTGAAAATGTCGGTAAATTATTTGTAATACATGTGTTGATATCATATGTTGGCCTCGGTAATGTATTGTTTGAAGTCTCCCTCAATTTATCCACTTAATTCTGGTCTCCTGACATTTAATAAGGAACTTTGATTATGACCCCTTGAAGCTAAAGCACTTCGTCCTGATTTGTGCAGGTTTTCTTTTTTCAGTGCGTAATTTCGGTAATGTCCAGGATTGCAGTACTTTGAATTGGTCATATCACTTGTCCAGTCTCAATTTATTCCAGTTTGGCCGCAATTGAGGCTGTCTCAAGTAACTAGCTACAGATTGTGTCCCAGCAGGCGTAATCATTCGAAAATGTAAAATTTGTTTAAAAAAAAACAAAAAATGCTTGCAAGCCGGAACCTGTTAAAACATGATTTTATGCTGAATGTACTAAGAATATGCCCAAATTCTATGTCGCATTACTTCCACTTCCATTGCAGTCTCTTCCAACGAATGCTGGACCAAATAATCTCTCAATGGGGAGGTCTACTAGGTCCTATGATAAAAATATTTAACGATTAACCCATCAACTGTATATCCATGTTCCCCATATAAGCAATTGGCAATTAATTATGGAGTTAATTGCAACATATATTCCGGGTCAGAGAAAATAATGCTTTTCAAACGACCGGTTTTGCGCCAAAAAGCGCCTTCCCCGGATGTCGTCACATGCCGCATCCGGTCTAAAGCTGTAGCGCTGCTTATTCACTTCTCTCTGGTACTCTCTCATACTAAAGTAAAAATAAAGTGTGACGACGTATCTTAATAATCATATTCTTCACTTTATGGTAAGTTTATTGAATACAAAGTGTAACGATCAAGAAACGTGTTCCCGCTTAGAATAGAGGAGTTAACCAATAGCAACTATCGGAACTGTTATGGATGATACTAGAATCCATACATTGCTGATTGCCATTTCCTAAAGATGCCTGCAAAACATTTAGTGATGGTAAGAGCTAGTTCGTACTTCCGGACGTAGCATATCATCGAGTAAGAAAGAGTGAACACCATGACATCTTCGTGATAGTGGCAGAATGATTCCTAAGCACCTAGAAAAGCAACAGGACATGCTGTATAAGTCAGCATTCAAGGTGTCATTCATATTTCCTATTTCAAAAAGTTCATCCGTACCATACTCCTATGCATAGGCTTAGGAGTAAATACTTGTTTATTGACGTTCACTCTCTTATTCACAAGTATAGACTTTACAACTATATTGATGACTACAAAACGGCAAGCTGAGAATAATGGATGGAAGTTAACTAAAGGGTATTGCCTGATTGTGTATTAATTCATTGAAATGTTAGTATTTCCATGATATATGCTTGTAATGAACCTCTATTCCGTTTAATTTGCATTACCTCGTTGCATTTTGTGCTGAATTGAATATTGCCTTTACTGTTTGGGTTATTGGAATGAATAATTTATAATGGCAAACTCCAGAGATACATAAAGTTATACATTAAAATTAAAAACCTTACATGAGGATTCTAGGTTAACTAATGACTAAATTCATTCAGATGCGTGAAAAGTCCTAAGGCACATTGTTCGTCAGAAAAAAATATATTCATGAAATGGATAGGAAACTACTCTGTCCCCTATTTACCTTTAGCGAAAGTAAGGGAATTATCAAATACGTCCAATTAAAAATAAGCATTGCCGCTGACTTTTTCATGTTTAATTCGCTAGACAGTAGTAGCTAGTTGGTAGTAGCTAAAATGGGCAAGTAGCTGATACGAACTATTAATGATTTCCTTCTTGAAACCAATCATTACGTCTGTCATACTTGGCGATGACAGTCTAATATAGACTGTGGCGAAGATGAGAAACATTGACTGCGTGTAATTTTATTCATCAAAATATAGCATAGCTTGGTATATCCTTGGCTTGCATTATGATTCATCAAAATCGTTCGGCTTGAGAGTGAATACGCGCCAAATTAATGTTTCTCATATGTTTCCAGCAGCACGTAAACCTACCCTCTCCCGGTAGATCGGAATTAAGCGGCAGCCGACCTCACGAGGGTAGTTCACTCATTCGGCGTCACGGGGGGATGTCGCTACTGTACATTTAGGCACAATTCAAAACTATCATCTACGCTACGCATGCAGTAGGTAATGAAACCAAGCAGCGTAGATGAGTTTTAAGTTTTCAAGCTAACCACTGCTAGTTCATTTTTGAAAATAGTAGACCTTCCAGTTACAAAACTTAAATGTATCGTTTTAAGAGTTCCCGTAAAAAGATGTACTTCCAGCCTCTAAACTGGCGGCGTTCAGTACACTTTTGTTTATTAATTACTTAAATAGAGCTTTGAGGTTACTATTAATGTAGGTGTGAGAACAATACAATTAGGAAGCATGGTCTTGAGCTCGCCTTAGTTCCCTGCCCATGGGGCTTCTCAGACAGCGGTTTCTCCTTCGCCTTAAGTGCACGATGGTTGAGATACATGGCTCCGTCCCGTGCCATGGGGGGTCGCATTTCTTCAGTCCGGATCCCTGACGCTCGTATATATCAATCAGGTGCCTGCTCCTCCTTACGCCAGAGGGCAGAAAGAGGGGGGAGGGATGTGGAGCAAAGGGGCAGGGAACATGAGAAGGGAGGTGCCCAGCAGTCGGCTCCTATTTCCAAGTTGCCCTCCCCCCTCAGAGAGGTCTCCGCCTCTCCCCGGAAAGGAGCGGGTCCCCCAAGGCTCTCAGCGAGGGCCCCCCGACTTCCACTGCTTCCCTCCCGTCTTGGGAGGCGCGTCAGCCCGCCGGAAGTAAATCCGGGCCGGAAAACCACTCGGCTGGGTGGACGAAAGATAGATTCCCGTCTAATTCACGACGTTCTGCCGAGATCCATTCGAATGTTTTTCGTGAGCGGAAGGGTGCCCACTCGGAGAGAGGGGTCGATAGGTCATCTTTATATATGCGACGACAGTAGTTCACGTGGCGAGCATCCGGCTGCCGAGGTCATCTGTCATTATTCATGCACAGGAGGGAGAAAGGGTCAAGTGTCGGTTCGCCGTAGAAAGTTCCTTGGGTGATTAATGGTGTCCTCTCTCTTCCTCGTGGTAAATGTTTATACCTTTCACTCGGTACTTGAAGTTACGCTCTGACCCGAAGTCGAGATTTTCTGCTTGAATGACTAAGGGTAGCATTAAACCCTCCCAACTTTTAATGAACCAAGTGTAAACGAAAAAGTCCTTTGGGAGTGAAACTTTTCCCGGCATTAATCATTTGCATTTATCGAATGTGTTAATGCCTTGCCTTTATCGTAAGGGAACTAATTTACTGGAATAGTTTCAGGATTTTTCCTTAGACTTGTCCCTTTTAAAATTCATACAAGTTTCACCTTTACTTTCATCTACGGGCATGGATTTACATTAATCTCTGGCAGTCTTCGGGTTGAATAAGATTAACTTTTTCTTGACTTGAGCCTACTCAGGAATGAAGTAGCCGTAATTATGGAAGAATTATACACTTCATAGGTTATGAGGTTGGTAAATATTTTTTTAAAATTCTTTTTAGTATACTCTTTTTTTTAAACAAAATTGTTCCATAGGAATAGTTGAAGAATTTTATGATTCAATTCTCCTTTGGACCGTAAATTTGCCTAAAATGCGTTGATTGTGAATATATCTTAAATGCCCCCTTTTTTGTAACTATCCCATGATAAAAATTTAGTTTTGGATGGCTCTGGTGCAGTGATGCATATTTTCATCAGTGTTTAAGTATTGTTTCTTCCTTCAGTTGCCTCACCGTGCATATACTCCTCTTAAAGAGCCTCAAAATATTTATCATCATTCGTGCTATCTGAACTACTTAGTGTTCCACCTCCTATTTCTCCCAATCAAAATTGTATCGTACATTTTATGCAATTTTGTCTGTTTGTGCTATCTAATTGCGTAAGTTCTGGCAATTTAAGTTTTCCGTCAAAATAAGGTTTCATCTCGTAAGATAGCATTCCAGGTTCATTTATATGAAGGATCAAAGATTTTGAAGGATATATTTTAGAACTAAGTTATTATTGGCGAATAAAGAATTTTAATGCTTTCTTCATTACCTCATTCTTTATATCTAAAAATAATGAATTCATAGTTATCGGAAAATGGGAGAGTGCTATAGATATTCACAATAACATGAATTCATTTGATGCATTTTCATAAAATAAGATTAGATATAAGTTTTCCTGAGTGGATTACAATGTAACCGGGTTTGGTTTTATTTTAGAATTTTTCGCAACCAAAATGAGGTAACATTGACCAGCGCAATATCACTATTACATCTTGTGTTAAATTTTATGAAAGATATTAAAAACTGTCCTCATTTACAGATGACTGACATGGCAGAATATTATAGTTGAACGCAACTAGTGGCTATATTCCAGTTATGAGATTGATGTGATGCCGTGTAAAACAACGCCATCACTAGTATTTCAAGATTTACTTAAGTTTTCCAATAAATGCTTCCATATTTCGACCGACAGTTGACAGCCGACTCATTTTACAGAACATTTGCATATGATTGGTGGACAGGAATGAGAAACTTCATGATTTGCGGTAGCCATTATTTCTTAAATTTTTGTGTGAAATGCTGTCAATAAGGCGTAATATAGACAATTAATGAAAGAAACAGAGAATCCGTCGTATTAGGCATTTATTTTGCTGCTTTTAAATAACGGTGGTAGAATAAGATGAGAATTCGTACCTTAGCATTAATCCCAGCGGATCGTTGTTTTGTGGCGCGTGCAGCAACGAGAACTATTCTTAGGCTGTTATACTTTTTAAATACGGAAATTCGAACAATTTTTGGCCACACTTTATATTTTTAGCCGAGTGTTTTAGGGCATTTTTCTCATTGCGTTAATTTTCACCTACAAAGAATCATCATCAGCAGTCGTTTATATAGAGATTGACTTTCTGCAACACTTTCCTCTCAGTTAACCGTTCCTTTCCTCCATATTTCCTCATTTCATCTTCCATTGCGATTTTTTCGTGCATTACTTGGTCCTTGATCTTTCTCGATGATTCCTTCTATTCATTTTTCCTTTCAGGCCTGTTTTCAAGAACACCTTGGAATATGTGTAATTAGTTGGCCTCCACTGCACTCAATTTTGAGAGCAGAAGGGTTAGTTAGATTTTTATTGAGGAATTTACAGAAGTATTTATCTATTATTGAAGACTGATAGTTATGAGTTGGTTTTGACTAAGCTATCACGGAAAAACAATGCAAATCATTGTGAATGCCTAGGAATTGAAAAAGTGTCTTTATTGAAAATTAATTTCAACTAGCACCAAAAAATTGACCAGGGGCCTGTTTCTCACAGCTACAAGTCAACAAGTTACAAGTCTACAAGTTACAAGTCAGATCTTACAACTGTGACTTACACGAGTTTCTCAAACGAAAACGAAGGACTTGTGAACTATATGAGTTGTCACCAAGCATTTATTCTTTTGACTTGATGCAGATAGCGACGATAATTAATGAATAGATGTTATTTTAGCCTAGTTTGTTTAGGGCGCGAACAGAATTGTCGAATATTTAAATATAATGGATGATTGAAGATGCAGAGGCAGCCCGAGAAAATCATGTGTGAATGTGCTGGATGAGACTCTGTACAGGAGGAATATTTGGAGACCTAATTAGCAGCTTGGAGGGAGCTAAGTATGAATGCAACTGAAGCGAACGAGGTATTCAAGGTTTGGATAATATGAAAAAAAAATATTTTTCTTTATGCCTTGGTAATTGTATTTAGGTAGGTATTCGTTTTCTCGGGCGACTGTGAGAAAAATGTGCATTGGCTCACTCACCTTCATTAAGCTCACCTTCACTCCTCTTTGAGTCTATGTCACTCGGCCAGTTTTTCTATAGAAAGCTTCATATGGGCTTCTTTCTTACTATCCCGGAGTAGGGTTCTCCATTTCAGGGTTATCAGGGAATAAGCTTGTGAGCCTCGGGCGAGCCTATATACCCGGTTACTGACTTTAACTTTAGATTTTATAGCTAAAGATTGTTAGATTTTCACAATTTTTGTTATCAAATTTATCAGAAGAAACTGAAAAAGTAAATGAGGAGAGCAAATAAAACATTTTTCATGTAAAATAAGTGTATTCGTAGTTATTGTGCTGCTACTAGTGCTTGACCAGGACCACGTATTGCATTTACCCGTATTTAAGGGTCCAACTGCCTGCTACTCCCTTGCCTGCGCTCAGGGACCGCTCTAGCAATACAGGCGCCCTAGGCGAATGATGAAAAAGGCGCCCCTAAAAAGATTTCGCGGGCGCGCCCGCTGGAAGGTTAAGCAGATAACAAGCCCTTTACTATATGGAATAGGGTTAGATATGTTATCGAGTTTTAGGTAATAAAGTTGTCGGACTATAGGGTTTACTATTTCCCTCCCCCTTCTTTTTTTCTCCATTTTTTCCCCTTTTTTTCTTTTTTTTTCTCTTCACTTGTCATTTCGGCGCCCCATCGCTTCGCCTACTTCGCCTATATGGTAGAGCGCGCCCTGCCTGCGCTAGAAAGGGTGGAAATTCCCCGTACATGGTGGTAGTGAAAGACGAGGTAACCGCAGATGAAGACTTAAATTTTTAAAACAGAGCCTGTTCCTTATGCGTATCAATAATCATTAATTCTTTTGACCATGAATTTCCCAAAAGGGACCGGCGCTCTGCGACAAGATGGATATGAATGATATTATATAGAAAGATATAACCTGTCCGGTGGGAACTATTCCATTAAAGCATTAATTAAAAAACTCTTATATATGTTTTATTGATCTTTTCAGACGTAAATATTTACGTGACATTTCTTGTTTTAATTGTGAGTGAGAAAGAGCTATGCGCTTGTATTACACATTTTTTCGAGGCATTTAAAAAAATGCTGATATTTTTCAAGAAATTGGGTAAAATCAGCTTAAGCTCTCAGGTCTTCGGTCTGTGCCACCTTACCATATAATGCGTTTGGTGTCTGGGTTGAACTTGACAACTTATTACTCAAAATATGATTTGATCGTGAGCTAAATTTTGTGTGTCAGTATCTACAGATAAATTATTGAGGCATTGAGAAACCTAGCAACCACTCACGGCTGTTTGATCGTCTTTAATTCCTTAAATTTCATTCCTTCTCTTTCATGTAGAAATTTTTGTATCACATTGAATATCTCCGATGAATGAAGTATTTAGTTTCATAAAATCATTACGAATGAGTAAGAGATGGTTGAATTGGATCTCTCGTGCCCTAGCAAAGTTAACATATTTTTAATGGAAGCCATTTCGCTGTTATCGAATCCTCTTGCATTTTTGGAACAATTATCTCTTCTAGCCATTAGCAGTGGAGCTCAATGAGGCGAAGGACCATTCAATGCGATACTTGAATACATTTGATGCTATTGAACTCCTCACACTTCTAGGAACTTTGGTGGGTGCTCATTTTCGCGATTAAAACTAGCCGAGTCCAGTGCCAAGGGAGGGTTGGTCTCTTTTGACTCAAACCTCTCCCAAGCACTCTCCACTTTCCCATATACTCTACCAGCCCTTCTCCCGCGGGGGAAGTGTATTGGTTCCTTCAAAAGGACAGACGACCTGCTTTAATTTCCGCCGCTCTCATCTTCCCCACCATCTCTTCCGCTTGCGGAGTACCCGGTGCTCATCAGTGGGGCCCTAATTAAGGAGATCCTCTTTTACGTTTCTCCGTCGCTGGGCCGCTTACTCTTAAAGGCAAAGAAAAAAAAAGTTTTCTTTTCCCTACTAGCTCCCTCGAATCTTTTGAGATATCCCCAAAGTATGCATGTATATATGTATTTGTAATGAAAACTTGACCGGAGGGGGGAGGGGGGCAAGGATAACGAAAAGAAATCGAGAGAAGCTTACATTTCAGGCTTTCCCGGCGAATGATACTAATGATTTCTTCTCGGGCGTTCCATCGACTTAGGTTGTCCATGTTGGCTAACGTTTCGACGGGAAACTTCCCTGTCAATTTCAAGGCTGTGGACCATCCACATGGGAAGCCCGAGAAGAATTTATTAGAGAGAAGCATACTTTGGAGGTTGCTGGGCAGCCGCCCATTCTTCAGCTGTAAAACATGAAGCGTACTAATATCCTCTTAATTATGCACGAGATGATTACTTCATGTACGATACTTTCTATTCTTTTGATTCTACCACTGAAGAGTGACCGACTGATCCGAAACTTTTTTGGTAAGCTTTTCTCATTTTCTATTCCCTTCCCCCCTCCTGTCAAGTTTTCATTTTACTTGTGGCTGGAGAATCCATGAGGACACCGGTGTTCTCTACGTTTTGGACTACGAATCCTTCTTCAGAGAAGAAAGGATATGTGGATATTATTCCTCATTCCCTTGTGTTTCAGCTCTTCCCAGTAAGGAAATCGAGTGTGCCCATCCCCTTCTCTCCAGCAGAATACAAACAAACGAAGATGACGACTCTTGTGATGATGAAATATTCCTCGCTTGTGGGAAAAAATGAATAAGCGTATCAATCCTCTCTTTCTTTTGAAATTCCGGAAAACAGGGGTGGTCGTTTTCTGTGAACGTCTGTCCCTCTTAGCCGTATGGATGAAGAACAGTAAATTGTTGTTGTACATTTACGAATAAGAAGATTTTTGGCCAAAATGCCTCTCCTGGTATTACCGACGAATTAATTTCCCCTCTTTTGTTTTGGAACAGAGTTGGTTGCTCGTCGTTGATTGTTAATTCCAAAACCAACGTTCATCGGAGTTTGCTACTTCCTATCGGAGAAATTTCCCGCAATTTATACTTGAGTCAACAATTCTAGTGTTTATTCTCTTGCTGCCATCATGTCAATGAATAAGCATGCATGAGTCTCAATATAATGTTACTCACGAAGGAGCATCAAGAAAGAGTATCTACTAAAGGGAAAATATTTTTCATTGGATACTGTTTTAATGAAAGATACCTCTTATCATCGCCCTTCTAAATATTTAATTTGTTTAGAGCTTTACAGTTTTTCACATTGTGTGGTTAGAAACACATTTTTCAATCTTATGTAACTCATAATGAAGTTTCAAGAAAAAGAGTACTGGAGGGAAAACATTTTTCATTCGATACTGTTTTAGTCAAAGGTACATCTTATCAACGCCTTTCTAAATATTTCCCTTTGTTTAGAGTTTTACAGCCTTTCACATATTGATGGTATGAGTTTATTTTTTAAAATTATATTCAATGCTCTCAACACTATCGATTTTTATGATCTACAGCTGCAGATGTATTTATTGAGACAAGGCATCATCATTGGAGAATCGGAAAGTAAATGTCTTCCAAAACTCTAAGGCGAAAAATGTAAGCAGGCTAAGCTTGAAGTAGAATTGGTTTAATTTCATTCGTTCCAATTGCTCTTGCCCCTTCAGTAAGTGACCGTAAGGGCAAAATAACCTTAATCATCAAAGCAAGTGTAACTGCGATGAAGAAGTTACCAAAAAATGAATTACTATCGGTCTTCATGGATAGCAAGGATGGTGATCACGTGGAGCTTATTTTTGTTACGTCTTATTTATAGAATTTTAAGTAAACTTTCTATTGCCTTTTTTATTTATTTTTCCTATTTCGATTCATCTTTTGGTCACTGAAATTCCTTTGGTTCCCAAGTACCTGAATGTTTCCACTTGCACAAACTCAAGATCCTCCAATTGTGTTTTACGTTCTCATAGATACTGGACTCAAAAATATTATTTTTGTTATTTTATTATTGAATTTTATAACCACCCACTCAATTTCCGTAATTTATGCTCTTGTAAACTTCGTATTCTTCTCCGGTCTCAACAAGTACCACTTCATCATCTGCGACTGCAGGAACTGCTATTTTTTTCATAATTTTTTCCCAAGAGCGATGTGCTATATTTTCCTCGGCCTTTTTTCCATTGCCAAGGGAGATAGATGAAACTAATTACGGCTCTCTTCAGGGGCGCTATCCATAGCGCATGATGTCGAGTCATTGCTATTTTACTACACATATTTAAACTTGCCCCGTTTCATCGTTTGTTCTTTGTCTTGATGGAATCATGTGATCGATATCTAACCTACTTCACAATGTTCAATCGAGCTGAAATTTGGCAGACTTACTTACTTTCGATGGCAATACATGGATCAGTATTTAAGTTCACTAATTACCAAGTAAAACTGCTAAAATTAAACTTTTTTTACATATTTTGTTGCGGGCTGCGTCGCAAGGCCCCGTTTTGGAAGTAAAGTGAAAATGTGACTCGTAGCTCAAATAAGTTAGTGTGGTTTAGGAACCTCTGGTACCCAGTGCGTACTTTTCCTGTCATTGAATCCTGTACGTAGGCACTTGGAGCTTTCCTTCCCGCCACCTACGTCCGCCAGTTTCGCTAGTAGAAGTTAGCATTTAAAGTGAGAAGAAATGCTAATAATTTAAATTTCAAAGAACCGTTGCACAATTTATATAAATACTAAAAAGTAGAAAGTAATAATATGCAAAGGAAATACTTTTTTAAAAACCACGTTTATATTCAAGTGTACGAAAAACTAAAAAAAAATGTTTTCATTTCTCGGAAAATAAAAGCGTGGGCGCTTTTTCTTAATGAACATCCAACCAACGTCAATTACATGAGTATCTATTCTACAAGGGTAATTACTTGCACGGATGAGAATGGAAACCTAATAGTCATTCTTCAAATTTTGTCACGTGCTTTAAATCACTTGTGTTAGTTGATGGAGTGCGTTCTTAGGGCAATAACAGTAAGCCCCTTATGGATCGGTTTACGTTTTGCATAACGACAATACGAAAGAAGAAACCGTAATCCCACCCCTGTTATTACTTCAGAAAATGAGGACTATTTTCGTTTTCTACTTTGACTTTGTTTCTGATATTTCAAATTCTGATTATTGATTGGAATTAAGCCTGATTGCCTTATTAGAAGTTTTTAGATTTCCTAACATTTCCATTTCCTCCAAAATCTAGGCCTGACATACACCATCGTCAACTTTATAAATTTCAACCTTTAGACCATATAATTCTTAGTGAAATTCCAATCATTTTACAATCGCTTACGAATGAAATAATTTGGTAATTTATGGGTCTGTCTTAAATAAATCTGGCATGATGATCGTTTATCTTTAAACTTTGAATCTTCTTTGGACTATCAAGGAGAGGATATGGTTTGAAGAATTTGGAAATAGTATTCCTCCATAATTGTTAGGGTATTACTCGTCCCTTTTCTTATGTATGGGTGTAATTATTGACTCTTTCCATTTCTCTGTATTTATTCAACTTTCCAGTATTGCAATATCAGTTTCGAATGTCTGTTACCCTCTGTTAGCACCCAGCCTTGAGTAGTTCTGCTCTAATACAATATTCCCCTGAAGCCCTAGTAATTGTTATCTCCTTGATTGTGTTTTCTACTTTTTCTTTATGTTGCTTGACACTTAATGTTGCTTGTGTTGATGGATATAGCTGCATGTCTTCATGGATCGTCATTTACCATGTATAAACGCTGATGAAAGATGTTTCCAAGATTGGTGGCTTCTCGTCAAAATCGTTACCGTGTTTCATACTAAAGGTAGTTGAAGTGTATCCCCTTTTAAAAACATTCACTTTTTCTTACAACTCTTATGAATTTATAGTGCATTCAGCTTCCACCGTTTTAAGGAGGTCACTTTCATGCTGTCTCTTTTACTAAGTAATTTTGGTAGCTTAGTTCATATCTGAGCTAAAGATACTGCCTCCTATTTTCTTTAAAATGATCCTTCAACCGAAATTTCTTACTGAGTCTTATTTGTTTCATTTTGCAAGCACAAAAATCATCATACCACTTTTTCCACATTTTTCTCTTTTTTCCACTCTCTTCGTGTGCTACTTACAGCATTATTGTTCTCAAAATATTCCATTAACTATCAATGTTAGTTATTGTTTTGTCTCATGTAGCTGGAATCCATTCTATAGCCTAATTGAAAATTCCACTGCTACTTCCTTAATTTTCAGTTTTAACTTCATTTAGTTGGCTGCTGGTTTTGAATATTTTTTTATTAGTATAATACTATTGTTATTCTTTACCTTACCTTTGCTAAGACTAC
This sequence comes from Pyrrhosoma nymphula, assembly GCA_963573305.1. NCBI lineage: Eukaryota > Metazoa > Arthropoda > Insecta > Odonata > Coenagrionidae > Pyrrhosoma > Pyrrhosoma nymphula. Next base: position 73,808,672 of record OY754337.1, read on the forward strand.
GTAGTAGTATGAACCAAATTATACCTCTCTTAAGCAGTGTACATTCATAATGCTTTTTTTTGCCTTCGACAATATGACTATATTGTCAATATGGCTCTAAAGGCGACCTCTAGGAGCCACCAATGCTCGTTTTTCTTCGTTTTTATGGGAGTATATTGTGCTCATTACTTAGATTTTTCCGCTTTACTGGTGTGGGACTAAATAGTGGAATAGATAAACTATTTGGAATTATTGGAGACAGATGTGGTGAAGACATTACTGCTCCGTTAATCATAGGTCATATCATAGCAAAAATGTGATGGTGAAATTACAAAATCTGTTTCAAACTTTTTCTTTTATTTTCATACTGATCAGTACTAAGTATAACTTAGCTATTAGTAAGTAAGTCTTCGCGAACTATTACTGCACCCGAGATATCCAATTTCCTGCTCGCATTTTCCACTCTAAAGCATTTCAGCTGCTGCCCCATAATGCATCACATTACGCTATCTTGGTTTTCAGTTTTGGTAATGGCGGAATTGATGTGTTTGCCGGTAGTTGTTTCCAAACTCTGCTTCGTTCTAAAATTAAGCCACCCCACCGCAGCCGTGAAAAGTTTCGCCCAGTCTTGATGCAATAGTTATAGTCTTCGAGGGCCCTTTCACCCCTCTCTCATCTCCCTGGTGGTCAGGCTATCCCCGGATGTGCCTTCCCCCCTTCCTTTTTCACCGTTTCAATTCACCATTGTGGGTTTCGCTGGTTGGCCCCACAGGGTTTTAAGGGGTTGATGTGCTTGTCGGTACTCGATGCGAAAGCTATTTGAATAGTTAAAGGGAGCAACGAAGGTGCAACCCCTTCCCTCCCGGGGATGGCCTCACCCGGCTCCACATCCATCCCGACCTCTTCAACCCCCGTCAGAAATCCGGCCCCGCACCCCTTGCCATGCGTCGACCGACCTCCATTAGTGGCGTCTGCCTTCGACGCCGCCCCCGGGCAGACCCTGCCGCTTCTCCCGCAAGCCGCCCACTTATGCGCGACCCCCCAAGCTACACATCGTTTCGCTATCCGTCAGAGAACGCGTCCGTGCTCGGTGATGGTCGCCTTTAGCTAGTTTGAGCAAGATAGTTCCCTAGTCATAATGGAAACCATATTCGAATTTTATATTTTAGTCTCAGCGTCCGTAAGAAGTGTGAAGTAAATATTGTAATATTAATGATGCAAAAATCTTTATATATATATATACAAAATTTGCCACAGGTGGGGCGGAATTAAAAATAGACACATAAAAAAGAAGAACACTCACACTATACGTTATGATATTTCGGCTACTCTAGTAACCTTTCTCAAACACAAGGATACATACTCAATGTATCCTTCTGTGTTTGAGAAAGGTTACTAGAGTAGCCGAAATATCATAACGTATAGTGTGAGTGTTCTTCTTTTTTATGTGTCTATATTTAATTCCGACCCACCTGTGGCAAATTTTATTTAAATTATCGCGTGTGTGTGTATATATATATATATATATATATATATATATATATATATATATATATATATATATAAATTCAGCCTGCGTATGTTTGTGCACGAAAAATTCGAAAATATTTCTGTTGATTGACTTGAAATTTTGAGACATCGTTGTATTTGAATACACAAAGGTTTCTGAATGATAAAAATTGCAAATGTTTGGGTTATTTTTACCCCATTATTGTTAAATTTTACTCCCTTGAGAGAAGCATTGAATTTCTTAAAGGTGTTTTTTATTTGCTTTTTTAATTTACTTGCACTCAAGATATCGGTTGGAAATGTTTATCAGAGAACGCATAAAAAATGCAGTATTTTATTATTTCATTCAACTTTCTTATACACTTCGTTTTTGTCCAAGTATGGCGTTTTTAGCTTTAAATTCATCAATTTTTCTTCCTTTTCAACAGAAGAAATTCCCTTGGCAAACAGACGTGAATATACATTTAATACAAATTTCATGAATGGTTATTCACGCCTGCAGCATTTAAAGGCCAAGTTTAGTGAATTATTTGATGGTTGTAGTGAAACGACTACATTTACCCGTTCACCTTGCATTCCCAATGATCATCAACAAGGCACAAGGTCAGTTGCTTCAAGTATGTGAATTAAATCTGGAAAAAATATTCTTTTCACATACTCATGATTGGGAAAGCCGAAAAATTTATTATTTATTTTTGCAGTGGGTGGTAAGACCAAAAACATTGTATATCCCAAAATACTTGAATACATTTTTACAACTTTAATATAATACACAAAAAATCATTCTTTCATTTATTTTATACATGTAAATGTGTCTGCATTGTATACGTGTGCCTACTTAGAAAGAAAAAGAGGCATTACAACGCATGCCGGACACCTTTTATAGTTATTTATGTCCAAAATTCTCATTGTCAGTTATGAAATAAACATATTGACTTTAGTTTCTAATTTGACTAATTTTTTCACGCCGTACGCCTAAAAAGCCTTCAAAAGAGCAGGCGTTTTTTTTGCGATTCTTTAAAAATTACTGCGGTATAGATTATTTTTTATTAATAGTTGAGAAAACATACAAACTAAACACCATTAGTTTTTGACGAAATCTAGGTGCTATAAATTCCTATTTTTTCATATTATAGCTCTGGAGCGCACAGACTTAATTTATCCCATGTAAACAGCTTATATTTCGAGGCAAATTGCTCGAAAAGTAGTTCGGCAAGGGTTTAATATTTTTATATTGTTGCCAAGATGTGAGTTTTTTCTTTAAAATGAGGTATGAGTTTTAAAAAAGAGTACAGGGATTTATCCAAGCATCCATAAATATAATCATCAAGATTTTCACGGCCAGAACACTAGCTTTTATTTTTAATGTTAGACAAAGATAACACAAATAGAGTGATTTACGAATTATTATAAGTAGGCCAATTGTTTTGGCCATAATTCCTGTGCGCGATCACTCAATAAATCTTATTGAGATTAATTGCGTAAGATACGCTTACTGCGAAAGATATGTGTGCGTATCCTAAGCCGCTATTCATTTAGAGGTAGGCTGATTCTGACGCTGGGTTTATCTCCACCCAACCTTCAGCCCCAAAAATAATCCGTCCCTTACCAACTTACCCATCAATACTCATTGGCGCATTGACCTCGGTTGTCGGTCGCGTCCCACAAATACCCAGACAAATAAATAGCAATTGAATCGTGCATTTCCAAAACGTTGTAAATGCCAAAATTGGAAAATATTACTTTTCATACTAAAACACGTTGTAAATGCCATATCTTTCTATGGCAATACAGTTTGTCTGGATAGTGCTGACCCTAGCGGGAGAAAACCGAACTACAAGTTGCAGTGCAAGTGCAATTTTTTCTTTGCAATATATGTTTTTTATTCTTCCTGTAAAATTTTACTTTTGCCACTTACAACGTTTTGGAAATGCACGATTATATTGTTGTTCTCCACCCAAGAGCTCGCGTCTATCAACAAACCAGTTATTCAAGAATACAATTTCAGATGTGAGTTGCTAAACTCAGAGGCTACTTCGTGGAAATCTTTCATCCTTGGAATTAATGGTGAATTTTAAACGAAGCCAATTTCACTGAATATGTTATTGCTTAAAAATATGGTTTCGATGAAACAATATCAGGCAAAATTACTTGAAAATAATGCCCTCAGAAACTATGGTCTTGAGCAATAAAATAGTGAACGGAAATTATAGTGCTAAAAGTTCACCTTTCATTACGACTTGAATTTCTGATCCACAAGCACAGAAGAGATTCTCCTTCCGAAATCGTGACTTGCGCGTTGCGTTTGATAAAGCATTTTCTACTAGGATATCGTGTTGTACTGGCACTTGATAAATTATTTTATGCATTGTAATCCTGAATACTCGGCCATATTGTTAGCTCGAGCGAAAGGAAATGGGACCGATTGTTGTTCTGTACCATGTTAACGCTTCAATTATTGCTCTATTCATTGACCAAGATAACCAGGGTTTGCTTGCCGCAAGTCACGGATGAGAACCTTGGGCTGATATCCTCACTAGCGCTTTCAGTTCAGCCACAAATCCGCTACAGACCTCTTGTCAAACTTGTTTGCAGCGAATTTTATCCGCTTATTGGATTTTAGTGATTGTGTTGACTTTATTTTCATACAATATGTAGCTAATCGCTTACCTTTTCCGAACTCGTTGCCGCGACCAGCTTCATTATGTATACAGCTACATTTGGAATGTGTTTTTCAATGGCTAAGGGTCAAAGGGCGTATTGGCTGCCGTAGGCAATGTTTGAAGAAGAGATTGCAGTTTTTTTATGAATTCGGTACCGTCGCGGAAGTACGCCGGTGTGGATTTTTCCTTTCAATCGTTGATTAAGAATTTATGGAGATACAACTACCAATTTGATTAGCGCCGATACGGGATCTCCAAGAGGGTTGGACTTAAGAGGTTTCAAATAATGGAGTGTATGCGTCATTTTTAAGCGATGGATTACCCTCAGACGAGAGTTGAGCAATGTATCTTTTAATATTTTGTGATCCCTTTACTGGAGGCTCTGACTCAAATCAAAGATAATCAATTTCACTCTAATGAATGGACCTGTGAAAGGTTAATTAATTCTCCAGGAAATATCGGTGATCATGTTGATTCCTTAAAAATATTTTTTACCAACCTGCCCGTCAATTTTGGATGCATATGGAACTCAGTATAAATAATTATAATTTAAAGTTTTTATTTAGGAGCTCATTTCTACAATTTAAGTGTTTTATGCTGGCCCATTCCACTCTTCCATCCATTTCCTTTGCTATCAATCCACTTATATCCGTATTTCATCTTTTAGTTCAGTGTCTGGTCGGGCCATTTTCAACTACCCTTCTTATCAAGATGTTTATTTAACAGTCAAAGGAATTGATAGGAAAAAAGATTTTTGTTTGATGAAAGTTTATTTAGCGAACCTGTATATAGCCATTTCGTTTTGCTGGAAAAATCGTTATAAGGTTTTGGAAATGCAATATTTTCCATGAATGCATCTCACCAGGGTTCTTGCAAAATTTGCAGAAGTACCTGCTACGTTACAGCAGAGCTGGACTTGTTCTTATCTAGGGGTTTTTCGAAGATTATTAAATGGACACTGCCATTGGACAGGCATTTATATTAGTGATATGCCGAATACAAAAGTACCAGAGGGCCACGAAGGACTCACAACCACATCTTGGAACTCATGGAAAGGACGGCATCATGATATTGATTTGAAGATGCCATACCAATTGCTGAATCCATTTTTTAAATAGTTTAGTTTCAGTACTTGGTTGTTTATGAGTGTTCATAAATAGAGTTTACATGCGTCATTGAGAGTTTAAATGCTCCTTAGCTCACCCATATAATTTTTTACATGCACTGAGAATCATAAAACGATAAAAATACGACAATGCATTGCACTAATATCTAAATTAACTATACAAAACAATTTTTATTTGTGATTTTGTAAAATATGAACTACCAAACTTTGTTTGTCTCAGAAAATTGGCAATTTTCCAGACAATTTTTAAAAATGTGTGATTTAACCGATATTAAATTAATTTTCATCGTGAAAAAAATTCTTTACCGCAGTAGATACATGCTCACGGATTCATTTTCATGGCATGGCATAAATTTCTGTTTCATAATATTAATTTTTTAGACAGTGTTAAAAGTATTCACTGTAGTTTGCGTTGCTTACGTTTTTTCTTACTAATTACGAATTTTAAGCAAAGTAATTATTTTTATATCATTCTTGTCTTTTTTTTAAGTGCTAAACAACTGTTTTCGAGTGCAGCTAGGAAGATATTAAAGGAAAATGTGTATGCGTTGCTTTTCTGCTACGTTGTGTAGCCAATTATCCATGGTTTGCTAATATATTTAAAACTTCCTGTAGGTGATTGGTTTAATTATTCACAGCGTTTTTATTCAAACATTGGAATAAATTCTCTGAGTGCGAAAAATTGATGAAGTACCGTTCTTTTCGAGCTAAATTAATCGAAAGAGAAATATATTTCAGCATCTACTCTTTCATTCACACTGCACTAATTGATTACTATCGTATTGTACACGAAAAGTGTGCAAGTATCTGTCAATTTTCAATCCTTCTAAAAGTTCTAGAACTGATTTTGTATTTTTTAGTGTTAATACTGAAATTTATGGGCAGGCATGGTTGGGAATGTGTTTTAACGAGTAAGATAATTTTTTATTGTGTATTTCAGAATGAAACAGAAACATTTTTATGTGAAAATAACACCTACAATTTTCCACAAAAATAAAATTTACGTCAGATCCGGTTTTCAATTTTGTTAATTCGTTTTTGGCCTGAAAATGATGTATCAACATTGAAACCGGGTTTTGAGGTAAATTTTATTTTGTGGAAAATTGCACGTCTTGTTTCTTCTTAATATACAAATTCCACTGAATTTTGTAAGAGTTTTTAAATTTGACAGAAATATGTTCTAGAATTGGTTGAGGAATTGGAAAAATTATAGTTTTGAAAGGTCCTCTTACTATTTTAAAAGGTAAGATGAAAATACGATGATGCCGAATCAATCAAGTGCCTCTACCCATGTAGGTAATTTGTCTGTTTGGTTATAGGATGTATCGTGATCAAATTATGCGCGGAGAAGTTAGTACCTCAGTGTATTTACCGGTAATGTCTTGCAGTTTTCATCCCCTGTTTGAAGGTAGCAGTATTAATGCTCTTGATTAATATTTGGTGTTACGCCCTTGTTTCAGCTTCGAAACTTTCCCTGCGCAATTTGGAACAGGCTTCCTGTGGTTAGGGCAATTTTATGCCTAATAATCAGAGCTCTCATATACAACCACATTCAAACTTTCTGTGCTTCAAAATCCATTTTATTAGTGTTGCGAAACTGCTAAAGCTTATTAACCAACTTGTACCCACGGGGCTTCTATGTTAACTAACCTGTAAATAGTTATTTCCGATCGTGTTGGTTCCTTTGAGAGCAGTGTTTGTTCCCAGAGAACGGGGATATTTTACAGCGAAAGTGAAGTTTTCATTTAAGTGCCTCATTTTACTCCCAATAGCTAATAGCAAATTTCGGGATGAAAGGACCGTCATTTTTCATTTATAGCCTTCTGTTACAATGTATATTACGGTAATTCATGTTTTACAAACGGATACTGTTCAAAATTTGTTAGTGATTCTTATAGTTGCTCTTCATTAAGGACTTTCTGATTGGAAGGCCTTGTTGACAAGACATCTGGTGCATAACAGTGAATCTCACCTATTCCTAGCAATGCCCTACTTTGTATTTTGTCTTTGAATGACGATACTACAGTAATAATAGATCCAACTTTAAAATACTTCGTAAATAGTATTTCTGTAAGTTCTGATTCCTTTGAATCAGGAACTTAATTATCTGATTAATATGGCATTAAAGGTTATTGAACTTGCCGTTGGAAATACATCCCCGGAGCCTCAAATCTTAAGAAGGAAAAATTTAAGGGATTATTTATAGCTAAATTATTTTTCCATACTGTAGTGGGAGAACTTACCTGACAATGTAGAATACTGGATTCAAGATATTAGCTCAGAAAGCTTGACGAAATATTAGATTTGTAGAAGGTGCAGCCTATTTAAGAAAAATGAATTTCTAAAGAGTGAAGTTTCTCGAGGCCTTTTACCCACTTTCCAACCTTTATATTTATCATATATTTTACTAGTGCAGTGAAACCTGTAGTGGCCACCATTTGACCTATGAAATATGACTCTAATAAGAGGTGACTTCTGAATGTAGGTAAAATTTTACTAGGCAGGATAAATCTACAAAAATATTGCTTTGAATTAATACCCTTATAGTGTAACACCGCATTTGACAAATCTGTTTTCTAACGAAAAACCATTTTCGTGATAGTATTTATTTTGAATGTTTTTTCTTGATAGGACCAAGTTAGACAGGACATATTTAGTTTTTAAAATTTCGTTTATTTTCCAACATTTTAATTTGTAAGCCCATTTCGCGAAAAGCGATTGAATGTAATTCATGTTGTAGGTTATGCTACCCGGTTGACATAATAGTGTATGTGTTTTGCAGTACTCCAAGGATGGGATGCTGCATGAAAATTTGTTCTCAACGTGGGCAATCTCGGTCGTCTCGGAAACAATTGGGTATTTTCCAAAATTTTAAATTTAAGTTTACGGATCTTAATACGTTACTTAAACTCGAACAAGCTTGCGGAGTGAAAGTAGTTTTAAAATTGATTCAATATTAATTGAGATATTTAAGATTGAAATAGTCGAAATTTCAAATTTTTTTACGCCGCTGCGAAACGAAATCTGATTGGCTTGACGTCATTTTCGCTGAGTGATAGACGTATGTGAGCGAGAAAGTGAGTAACTGTAGAAGATCTACCGTATATTTAAAGAGTTTTCATTGAAAAAAAAGACTATGGCGTGCAATGGTTTTATTAAAACCGCATAAGATAATTTACCCAAAGTGGATATGTTTATGGTGGGCGTTTTAATGAAGAAGGACGAGCGATTTAATGCTGCGGAAATTCGTTGAGCTTAAGTCCAAAAAATGTAAGCCTAAAGTTTGCTTTTAAAATCATCATTACTGTTTTATATCATTTTTGATACATATAATTATGTATTTGGTGTATGAACTTTATTAACTGTTTTTCCAATACACTCATAATCATTATGATACTTCTTTCTTTATCGAAGTCCATATCAGTCCATGCAACAGTAAACAAACAGTATCTTAGTAACATATCAACATAACACAGTACTTGCCACATGTTTGTGCTGCCAATACTCGACACACCTAAAACGTTAATTTTTTATTTGCTAATTAGTGATTGTTTGTAGAGGAGGTTTCTAGAAGTGGCTTATCTGCTGTAGAAATGCCTAAAAATAGATTCTCATCTTCTAAATGTCTATTCAAAGTTTAATTTAAATGTTGTTATATTATAAAGCTTCTCGTGAGAGTTATGGTGTTAATGCTATAGGATACGTCCAAGTAAAGAGAGATGGACCACTGTGCACAGTCATTGCAAGAATATGTCCAGAACACAAAGTGCGGAGTAAAGCATACATTTTTACGGGTGGACATTGAGGAATCCAAGGAAGAAATCTCAATCATTCAATGTCGTGATTGCTTGAATAAATTTCTTGTTCGGTGTTTCAACCGATGTATTTGTACATTGTGGCACAAAACACCATCTATACCCCTTACTTAGATGCCATTTAAAGGCATATCTAGAAACGCGAAAACGTCAGAAACTAATTTCGCCGCATTTGTTTCCACCGTAAGCATAAGGAAACGCCTGGGTCTAAATGTAAACAGCGAAAATGACGTCACAGGCCATTCGGTTGTTTTCGGAGTGTGCTCGGGAGCATTCGTAACCTTCAACTTTCTTTAGCTTTTAAAACCGAAATTCATACAATTTGATAAGAAAATTTTTAGCCGATGCTATAAGTTCAAGTAACTGAATCAGAATATCGATAGTTTGAAATTTGTGGAAAATACCCAATTGCAGCAGCGGTTGATTTCCGGCTCCAAGTTGTTGACCGGCCCTGTGTAATTAAAACTTGGAAACCAATAGTACTTGGAAAATACTGTTCAATCAATGTAGAATATTTTAATTTGTTATTCTTCTGTTACTTTATAACCACGTTGATCACAACATGATATTGGAACCTATCTACCATACCTACATTATTGGCACACATTTATATATTCCACGAACACCATTCATAAGCGCAGCGGACAAAGAGTTACACGGTTAAGGAGTTGACAGTAACCATCCCCGCAATGCATGGAAACGATTTTATTAACAAATTACTCCTCGTTGTCTACATAATGGCGGCAAAAATCCATGTCTCTCACCTTTTACCTTAATAAACCTTTTTTAGTGTGGGCAAAACTGTTGGCTGTGATTATAAACTCACTCTGAGACTTTGGTGCTATAATTAGCTATTCTTGATTATTTTTTCCATATTTAATAGCTTGGTTGTGCATACAATAACCCGAAGCAGGAGTTATAGGTGTAGGTTTTTCTCAAGAGCCAATGGATATTGCTTAAATCTGGGTTTTTACCAATCCGACTCTCGGTGATTATACGGTTAGTGAATGGGATTTTAATAGCTCCCTTATAGGTTGGTTTTGGATGTAAAATCGATAGCTCTTCGTCCGTGTAATGGATTTTCTCTTTGAAGAGAAGTACTGGGGCTTTGTTTGGTAGTTATAAGCATTAAATAACATCAATTGAAAGTACATGCTCTCTCATTAATGTTATTTTTTTCTTAGGATTAAGTCCACTTGAAAACGAGTACAACGGAAGTGACGGAATAGAAAATATTTGCGAAAGTCACTTATGTGATAATCTTCTTGAAACCTCTTATTATTCCATAACATGATATTCGTCAATGTCACAATATGTTTTATAACCGTATATCCCATATGATATTAATTTTTTTATAGTATTTTGCCAATAAAACATTGTTTTTAAAAGCGAGGCAATTCAATTCAAAAGTATAATTCTCATACCCCTGCTTGAAATACTTAAATAATAATTTCTAAAACGATCAAACATCAGCAAAAATACTTCTCCCGGAGTCTGTGCCATTTTTCTGTGAAACTGGTTCATTTTTCAGTTTTCGTCACTTAATTAACGCATCGGAGCTCCCCAACATTTCATACCTCCACCCCCACCCACCTCCCCCACTATGACCGCTTAAGCCCGCAATCTATGGCAAACCACAACACGGTGTAAGTTGAAATATTTTCACAGGTAAACTAACCTATAGAACAGTGGATCCCAACCGGTGTGCCGCGACACTTTATGGTGCCGGGAAAATAGCTAGGGGTACCGCGAAATTATTTCGGGAACATGATATATGTTTAGTATGACCAACGCATGAATTGGGTACTCGCACGCACAACGAATGGTGACAGTAATCGAAGAACTTCTTTCAACCTCACTCCAGTAGTATACTATACCATATTATATGTTGGTTGGTTTACAGCACTGACTGACAGAAAGGAGTGGAAAAAGAAAATAAGGAACAGCGACCCTTGAGCGTGGGAAAAATCTAAAGAGAAAGAAGAAGAATTATATGTTGGTTGGCGATTTTATTACCACGCTTAAATAAATAAAATAAAATTAAGAAAGTGTTTATTTAAATGTGAAGTTAAATTTTCCTAATATATATTCCACTTCAATTAGTTAATATTTTTAAATTAAAACAATCTAAAAAGGGTGCCCCAACACTGTGACCTCAGTCTGAAAGGTGACGAAAACGTAAAAGGGTTGGGAATCACTGCTACTGAAAATAATTAATATTACCACCAAATGACGGTGATATGTAATACGTAGTATGGCGTATGTAGACGACAAACGCATAGTTGTTACGAAACTCCAAATAACTGATGGCTTCACTTCACATGAAATCGCAAAATATTACTGCTCCACACGAGCACAGAAACATTAACCGTTTAGGCGATGAGAACCGTAGAGTATTTGTAAGATTAATGATATATGCGATATTTCTCATTTGCCAACTAGATAAATTTGATACAGTTTTTAGCTTTGTTTCTTCCTGCGGAATGCGCTAGATCTCCCCCCTCAATTATAAACGTTAACAGCATGAAAAATGTCACAAAAAAGTAAAGCCAATTCTAAAAACGAACTCGAAGACAACTCGTGCGATTAATCATGCTATTTCCATGAAAGGCGATACAATATTTGCTAAAGGCCGTCGCTTAAGAAAAACACTCCCGTGGGACATGACGTGTTTTATTGAGTAATTATTTTGCCGGTGAGTGCGTAGTGGGAATATATGTTTAGCCTGGCATGTATTTTTACGATCAATGTTGTACACGCTGTCTTAAACGCCGTGAGTATTTATTTTTAACTATACTGATCGGTATTATCACTGGAGGCTTAAATTAACTCGCGTCATATTTTTAATATTACTACGAATACATTTTATTCCAATGGTTGATCCGCGTATATGATCCGTCCACTTTTTTTTAAATTCCGGAAAGCTATTATAAGCTAAAGTGTGGCACATATTTTCATTTTGCGGTAATTTTTTCGGAGGCGGCGGCGGCCTATTTAAGGAATCACGTCGCCTATCGAAGAGAATGCCAAGTGGATGGGTGGATGCATTTTACCATTCATCAACTCCCCCCTAAGGGAGGAAGTTAGGTGGCCGGCCCCCCTCTCACGCCCGCGAAGGCCTTACTTCTTTGCCCGGGGCAAGGGCGTCGATTGGCCCGAAAGGGAACCTTCTGTGCCCCTCCAGGGGGAAGGAGAGCCTCGTGCACCGCGTAATCCCTGCGTGCAGAGGCCGCCTCTGCACCCCCCCCACTGTGGGCGACTTTAATCCATCACTGTGAGAAGACATGCGGATATCACAAGACTCTTCCAGAGGAATGCATTTTTAGAGCAGGTTAGACCGCATTCCGACTGCAGCGCAGAATATGTGATTTATCTTTTATGCTGTCACTGACTTGCCTTATCCCCAGAGGTGGAAAAATGAGCGATGAGGTCTATGCAGCGAATATAAGTTTGGTGCTTGTAAGCTCATAAGTTTGTACTATAAAACTTTTGAACATAATAATAAAACATAGCTTTGGAATAGGAGGTTGGAAAGTGAATGTGAGGAAGAAAATTGAGTATTTATAAATACATTTATTTTAAATATTATTGATTATTTCTGTTTGTTAAATTTAAAATGAAGAATTAACAAAATAAAATTCATCAAGAAATAAATCTCAGCAACTCATCAAAAAATAAACCTTGATAGAGTTTTCTAAAAGTGCACCGCGGGAGTTGACTCCAACAATGACGCGGGACTTGATTCGCTGCTTCTTTTATAAGGATTGGTTTTAATGTTTGGATCATCAAACTCGTGGGTATTACTTGTACAAAGTACGTTCCCGGTCCCATGTGAATCCTGTGTTACATATTTGTCTCCTTGATGCCTCATTTTCAGTTTTAGAGTCATAGTGGGCATCTAATGGATGAATATGTTATGTAAAGGGGCTAGGTAAAAACTGAGGGAATTATCGCCTGCTTATGAGCCGTGTGATGGGGGATTATGAATTTAATTCTGTATTGTGAATAATATTGATTATGTAATTACGGCATTCGCATGTGGTTTTTTGTTACCAAGGTTATCTCAGCGGTATCTATATAGAAAATGCCTGAACTTAAAGTGTTTGGTCATTCGCGATTTACCAGCGTTAACAAATATACCTCTACCTAAGTGTACATCAACGGAGAAACTGACCTTTAAAATTTTCTGATCCATGGATTTAAAAATGAGTGGACTTAGATAGGAGCGGATACAGATTATAAAGTATCTAGCAGTAGCAGTTGAGATCCAAATATGCAACGTGAGACATGTGTATTTGATTTCCAACACGCGATCATTGGCTTAATATGAGATGCTTTAAAATCCGTAAAATTATTTGTGGAGAGTTTTCAACGCTGATAAGAATTATTAACACCCTTTCGCAGTTGGAAAGGAGTCCTTAGTCAAATCTCACCGTTGAATGGAACTCACGATGTGACTGTTGTGGGCGGCACATGAACCTTTTCTTGAATTGAATCTGAATTTGACAGTTAATAATAAAAGGAGAGTTGTTCCGCTGTCAATTACAGGCACAAGCTTCCTTTCAGGACGCCTCAAGATTCCTCAAATTAGAGGCGTATTTTTAAAAACACGGCAACAATACTTCTTAAACAAGTTGTATCAGTCAGCGCTATGGCTCTTTGTAGTATGACACAATTTAACATCAAATCTCAATTTTTGATGATGTGCCGACTGAGTTTACTGTCTCAAGGAAAACTGTTCAATGTGCTTTTCTATAGTAACTTGCGTCAGACATTCATATTTGCCAGTGAATGAATCCTAATATGTACTCGATTTGAAAATTCCAATTCGGAACATGGTTAAATTACCCTATGTAACGTACGATTTGCATTTCATGGTATCATAATATTTATCGGACTAATAACCATAAAATGGAAGTTCAATCTGAGGTTATTCAAGCTATCTGTAAAGGATACCATACTTCACCTCTTGCAGGAACCAATTTTTAACTTCCTTTTTCCATAATTACTTAATTTATTCAAATCCTGTTCTTGTGTCATACACATTCATTACAAATAAAAAACGCGCTTAAAATCCATTTGTATTTGAAAATTATTTTTAAAACATAGCATATTTGCTTACTCACGGTAAAATAACCGATATTAAATCTTATTTTCATGTTTTCAAAATGAATTACGAATCTTTAAATGCCATTACACATTAAAAATTCTTTTGGAAAAGATTTAACAATATAGCATAAATATTTAAAATATTTTATGCTTTAACGTTAACGTCCTTCCTTGGGATGAGGAGAGACGTAAATAAAAGTTGGAGAAACCTAATTATGGAGCATGGCGCTGTATGGGTCGGAAATTTTGTCACTGCGTAGAAAGTATGTATGGACGTAGATTGGGTACATTGGAAATATAAATTAGAATATCAATGGAGAGGTTGAGCTGGATGGTGAGGAATATGAACGAGGAGGTTTTGGATATGGTGGCAGAGGGGAGGAGGTTGGTGGTGGAGATTCGGAATTGACAGAAGAGGTGGATGGAAGGTGAGTTCAAGAGGGTGATACCTTATACAGAGGGAAAAACGTTGGGGAGGCGTGGAAGAGGAAGGAAGAGGATACAAATATTGGATGACGAAAGGAGAGGCAAAGTACATGAGGAACGCGAGAGAGACCTGAAAGCAAGTAATATGAGGGAAAGATGTCCCAGAAAGAGGAAAGTTTGGATAAGAATTGTCCAAAAATGGATCAATCAGTTGGTAGAAAGCCCAATAAAAATGTAAAAATAAATTTTTTACGAACAAACTTTAAATAAAGTAACTAAATAAAGATGAAATACGTGAAAGCTTAAATAATTTCGTAGATATCATGTAGATAATTTTACGTGGTTTCCATCATTTAATATTTCTACTAATATCATACACTTTTTTTGTCACTTAAAACAAAATAACTGATATTATTCATTTTATTATTCTATTTATAATTTTTGCTCTGATTTTATGTGATGCAGAAAAATTATCATTTCTTAGCTTTAATAAATCCTGGGACGTTGGGTTACTTCTTTCGTTCTTTCGCTTTCTTTGCTCACTTGAGAAGATTTAAAAGAACACTTGAAAGAGGGCTTCATTGTGTTTTTCTGATGGCGATATGAGGTTTCAGTAAATTTTTTTAGAAAGGTTAATAAATAGCGACGAACTGGAGCATAGTTTTGCCAAGGGTAGACTAGCTACTATTAGCCCCTCCTGTGATATCTGCAATCACCTTCTTCATCTTCATTCGGATTACATATGCATGCTAGCCTTGGTGATTGCTTCTTATATTATTCCTTCCTTTATGGTACGCCTCAAACTTGCTGAGAAAAGTGAAATTACGAAATGTTTCTACTAATTTTGAGGACACCGGGATTAAACCACGGTATTTACCCTTACGGAGTCACCCGCAAGTGTACTAATGTGCACTTGCGGGTGACTCCGTACCCGGAGCCCGGTCAAGGCGAATTATTTTTTCTCTGTGGAATATCGCACTTATCTTTACTACTAGTCTGCAGTTAAATGTTTTTTTCACTACCATCTGAGCTAATCGACTCAATTATACGAGTTAATCCCTGATATTATTTTTAGAATTTACACGAAATGGCTGGATATTCAGCCTATGATATGGAGGATAACTATAAAATAATTATTTTTTGTTGTCATCCATTGACCTATCATAAAATTTGACGTAAATTCATGTTTCGTTTATCACTGAGAGTACAATCAAGTGAGTGAAGTAGATGCAAATATATTTTTCCTTTTCTTCAAAAATATTTCCGCGGAATACGTTCGTAAAAAAGTCCCCCTCCACGAAACCACTTGGTCTGCCCGTTATTGCATCACTTAATGGGTACATTTTGGTCGTCAAATCCCATAAGCTTCGACAACACTCTTCCACCGCCAACTGCTGTTGCTTTGAGGTCATCAATGTTGGAAGCGTGTTGCGCCGTAGTCGATTATCCACACATTGTGCCGAAATCCAAACACTATTTCTACTTGAGAGGTTTACGGACGGCGCGCATTTTTATGACATCCCCAGTAAGTACCATTTGCTAGAGAGTACTCTGCGTTTAGGAAGTTATAGAAAAAGTTATCGTACAATTTGGGAATTTTTAGTACTTGCTATGTGTAAATTGAATTGTGAAATTCTATTTTGCTGGAGGAAAATCATTTAATGTTCTAAATTAGTTTTTCTTTCTTATGTAATTCAGGACATAGGTTATACGCGTTTAACCTCACACTCACTCCTATTTGGTTTGCTGTTAAGTTTCCACAGAAATATCTCACATCCGCAAGTATGTGACGCAAGTTTTGCTCATGCATTTTAGTATTTATTTTGATTATTGCTTTTTTTACTCTTGTGTTGTTAAAAACCTGTATAAAGATGTGAAAGTCGGTTAATTATAATCCTAATGTTCTTTGCCAGGCAGTGTGTATTTCATGATGCTGAGAATCTTCATTACATCAGTTTTCATAACTCCTTCCAGATGTTACCTAAAGTAGAACAGTCATTTGTACAAGTTTTAGGTGTACTGTGCTGCTTTCTATTCACATACAATGAATCTCAGAGACTAGTCCGCCACTGGAAGGTATTTTAATCGCAGAAAAGAGGTTACTGATGCATCCTCTTACATATTGAGTTATCTTACGAATAGAGTTTTTATCTCACTGTATTTATAGCTATAGTATTATTTATGAAACTGATAATTTATTGAAAAAGTTTAGCTATGATTATTTCAATTTCCAATATATAGATATACAGCCCTGTCGAAAACAATTTAACAAGGAAAAGTTAAATCATAGCATGATGTTTTTTCCGCAGTAGTGACACCCCCCATCCTTTGTACATACATCCCTTGTATATCCATATGGTGAAGTGACGATGAGTTAATAAATAGTTTTTTTTAAAGTTGAGTAGACGTCTTAGCTTTTCATAAAGGTTTGGCGGTATCCTTATATCAGCGGCCTGCTCCGCGTCTAATAATTCTTATTGAGCTTTAAGGGAGTTTTTGCAATATTCATGGAACCAGCATATCGCGAGACTCGTTATCACCGCGGTTCTTAAAGATTAAACTCAAAAAAGATAATTTATCTGTTTTCGACACACGCTACATATTTACTTATAGTGATTTTATTGGATATCAATAATGTTTATCAGCTGAAAATGTTTTCTTTGTTATTACAGAATTGCTATTATTCGTCATAATTGTTGCATAAACCAATTTCTGCGTTAGAAATTGGAGGCAGTGATAACACCTTCCAACTGACGCAGAAATTGCGGTTCGAACTGCATTATCATGGCTTGACATTCAATCACTGGAACACTGGATGTAATGCTTGATTGCGAGGTAATCCATTACCCAATTAGCATCATCGCATTACTAAAGCATTTCAGTGATTAAGTCAAGTGGATCCCAGGACATGTATTGGTGATCGTCGTGGCTTTACCGAAGATAGAGGTATTACATAATACAGCACATGCGATATTAATTATTTGCAAACAGGTTTTGATGCTTTCATATCATGATGACGACTAACAATACACGTAAAATGACACGTGCTGACCTTAAAGGATTAGGATTTGGTGCAGTGGGAGATAGGTGAGAGGTGGGAGATCTCGAGGTAAGAATTATCACGTCGTGTATCGCTAATTGCTGCTCATCTTTCTGCTTAACTATACATTACTTCTGGCTTTTTCGAACAGAAAATATGACAAAAGTAAATGAGAAAAACGGTAAAAATACAATTCCTCAAATTGACGAATTTTGGCAATTAGCGTGCTCGTGTCCAACAGAAATTCATGAAATTTGTATTTTTTTAAATGTATTAAACTATAAATACATATTTCTTAAGCATATTTAAATTTATAAGTATATTATTTATTTTGAAATAATCACTCTTGTTCTCGACCACTTTGGATTCCACTGCAAATTATTTTTTTTCTGAGGATTTTTGTCCAAATTATGTATCATGGTGCCTTCGCCAGCGTTGACATTTAATTCTGAATCATCATCAGGGCTAAAAAAGAATATGCCAGAATTAATTACTAAAATAATAAAAGGCATGGTTATAACGTACATTCGCAAGTTACTGACATTACAAAATATATTGGTGGCTTTTTTAAGCACTAATAAAAATTGTTGCAAAGAAAAATTTAATATATAACTGTCACCCAACACTAATAATTGCTATGCAACAAATGTTTGTTTGGTGCTTAAAAAGGTACCAATATATTTTGTAAATTTCATTAACTTGCTAAGGTATGTTCTATGCATGTCTTTTATTGTATTATGTTTTCATTGCGAAATCCTCAATGGTATGCTTGTTTCTCCAGGTTAGCCCAGATTATGATGATGAAACGTTGACGAATTTATTTGATGCATATGAACGTATCCCCAATAGCAGTCATGTGATCAAGGTTTAATATTGTCGCACACGCGCAGTTCTGATCGCGCCGAAGGCGCGTAGATTACACTAAGTAATATTGTAAATAATATTGTCGCATAATTGAAGTTGAAATTAAAATTCCACTTGGAGAAAAATAGAAAGGTGGATATTTCCGTGTGTGACCCGTAAACGATAGGCTTCCGATTACTTTTTCTGACAATCTCTAGTATTTCAAAACTGTGTGCTTATAAATTGAAGTGCTGCTTGCAAACGTCGGAAATGCTGCTACTATAGAACTTCCAAGTGTAAATCTACATTTGTGGTGTTGACGTATTTAGAGCCTGACATCTTTTAGCGTAATATTCAATTAATTTGTCCTCACTCTAAAGAAAAAAATCTTATGTTGAAAATGATACCAATATATCCTATACACAAATTGCCACTTTTTGCACAACTTAATTCATATTATTTTTTACAAGAAAATGAAGCCGTTGGGCTTTTGCACTCCATTACAAACATTATCAAAAAAAGCGAAGAAGTCCTGACGTACCGATTGAGTCAGGAATATAACTGCAAGGGGTTAGTGTGTCCTATTAACTATTTTTAAATTATGTATATGGAAATATTCAACCGTCGTAATATTTTTGATTAAATCGTAAAAATGCCTTCAGCTGTGAGGGTGTTTTCAGCGTTCGGAATGAAACAAGTAAAGAAGCCAAGGTTTTGCGCCATTAATTATACTGTACTTATTCATACCTCTTATGGCGGCTTGAGTTTAGAAATGAAAATATAATATGGCCCCTATTATAGCTATAGAAAAACCCTGATCAGATTATTTCATTCCTGAAAGACTTCCTTCTCCTTGAAAGGTGATAAAAGAAGAGTTGAAACTCATTAACAGCGTCATTGACTTGATGGAGATTCGGGAGCTGAGAGAGTTAACAACAAAAGACAAACTGGGGTCAATGTTCAATATCAGCTAGTATCCTATTGCTAGATTTCAAGATAATACTTATTGGAATGAGTCATACTATTGGATTGTGTGCATTTGATTTTAAAAATTCTCGGCTGACTGCTGCATGTAGTGTGTTACGGTAGCCTAGTGTAAGGACCAGATGGTTTAACCCTTTGAGTGCTACGCAGAGATAAGCTGTTGCTTGCTGCCCTTTGGTCTTGAGTTTAAACGGCGATTTTTCGATTCCTAGGTCGGCTTTTAACCAGGGATGAAAAACGATACGAAACGAATATGTTTCGTCTCCACACGGAGTGAAATGAAAATAAAAGGCTCACGTATTGTTTCATCCCAGTACGAAATGATATGCAATAGGGAGTTTAGTTTCGAATCAGAACGAAAAATTAGCTTCGGGGACGAAACGAAACTGTTCACAACTCCTTTGCACGTAGTTAAGTTTCAACCTCAAAAGCAGAGTGGAGGGGGAAAAGAGGCAATAGTTTCGTCCCATGTAAAAGTGATTGTAGTTGACATCAATTAATTATATCTAGGATGATGACCTTCGTATTATACCATCCATTGAAACGATCCGCGGCATTCCGTACGCATTCATTTGCAATGAAAACAGATGTTTATCCTAACTTGGATTTCTTCCAAAATATATATTTGAACACACTTTTAAAACGTCATAGCCTAACCCATGGAATATTTTAAGAGACAGCAGCCATGTAAGTTGCTTTGGCTACCCTTTCAAGCTTCCACCATTGGCACCACGTGTCTAATCGGAAGTTATATGGTTTTTGTATTTTCGTGCAGCAATAACTTTAAATGTGATTACATGTGAGGATAAATAATTCTTCCAATACAATTTTACTATTTTATGTAGATTGATTTAATATCGTTTCTTATTTAGTCTTCGCTTATACTCAGATAAAGTAATCACTTTCTCTCAAAAAAGATTGCCTTTCACTTCAATCTCAAAATGTTGATTTACCGCAAACAAATTGCCGCAAAAGCAATGCTCTGGGTGATAATTGCCCACGTGTAAACACAAACAATGAATACATATAAAACGTTTATATCGCGATTCAGTATCGCGACGTGGTGCGATATTATTCATCTTGCTTCTGTGGGGGAGCGTTATTGAAACCTTTCACGAGCGGTCCTGTGTACGACTCCTTGTCTCACTGTGATCTAACCTTGATTATTAATAATATATCACTTACCGGAATCATATTTCCTTAAAATTCCTTAGAGATAAATATGTGTACAGAATATTAATATATTATATTCATTTTTCCATTCCTTCAGTTGCACCTAACGCCATAGCTGGCAAAAGTATAGAAGTAAACACTGACCTTCATCGCCTAGGTCAAGTCTAATCACCCCACTCCACTTCATGGAAACCCTGTTATAAGTGGTGGCGAAGCCTCTACATCCATTTTGGCGAATTATAATGAAATAGCTCGGGTAATAGGACAAGAAATCGAATATAGCACGTCACATTCAAAACCAAATGAGCGGCACTTATGTCTCAGCCAGGCGTTACCACTCAGAGCAATGAACCCTCAGACATTTTGGCAGAACAGTAGAACGGCTTTCTCTGCTTTAGTCGGAGTGGCCCTTAAATACATCGTTGCTCTGGGATCCTCTGTACCGTCTGAGCGCACCGTCTGATTGGTAAAAATTGTTTCATCTGATGATAGATAATAGCAGATTGACTGGTGGTCATATTAACCAGCTGGTTTTTTGGAGCAATTAGAAAAATATTGGTTTGCATGATTTACATTTTAAATCAATCGCACTTGCCTTGTCACTACATCATCAGCCAAGTTAGGAATGTGTTTAGCCGTAACCAGGATTAGAAATCTCTAATTTGCATTGTTATATCTTTATCCTCCCGCTTCCTACTTTGTTATTGTGCAATATTCATTAAAATTTCTTTTATTGTTAGCCTTTTTTACGTTATTTTGTGATATGAATATGCATAAAAATTTTAGTATTATCTTTGTATTTATCTGTTATCAAACATGATTGTACCCATTGTTTGTTTGGTACTATGTTGGATGTTTAAGCTCACCACAATTATAATTATGATATTGGTGCTATTAGGGGTATTGTACCCAGAGCTAATAAATATTTATTTATTATTTATTTATTTATTAACCAAACTCCAGGAAATATTGCGTCAATGCATGGCATATTTTAATTCTGAATACTTTGTTGAGACCTGTGCACTGTATGTCTTTACCCTGATAACATATGATATATTCATAATCTGTTATAATTCGATGATGAAGTTGTTTAGGGCTTACTCCTAAGCCTATTTTTGTGTTTTTTATAGAAGCTATCGCACATGGAAAACTGTACCCTTACTGAGAATGATGAAAATAGCATTTGGTAATCAAGTGAATTTATGCTTTCTGCATAAAAAATATCTTTAAAAATTGTACTAATCTGATGAGGGCATTTTTAACAAAACGAAGGATGTTAGGGTTAACTTTGTGAAATTTTTCCATGATGGAAAAAGAACAAACTTTGCGAATTTTACCATTTGTTTTTTATTAACAACACGGGTTTCGGCAGTTTATGTATAATTTTATCGACCTGAATATTATCATAAGCTGTTGAAACCCGGGTCGTGAATAAAAAACTAAATAGTAAAATTCGCAAAGTTGTTTATTTTTCCATGGTAAAGGCATGTGTAGCATATATCAGTTGTGCATTTATTCCGTATATTCTTGGACTGGAAACCACAATGAATCGAAAAAAAATACTTAAAAACCTTTCCTCGGAAATATTTTCTGGTAAATATTTATTTTTATAAAAATAATAAATTTACCTATTTATTGCTCGTTTCCTCAATATTCTTATTAGTTTGTACGATTCTACTTCACTTTCTAGTATTCCGAGAATAAAATAAGATTAGCGAAAGATGGTAGGTAAGTAGATACAAGTAGATTTAAAATATTTGCAAAAAAATAGCAGCATAATTATATATTAATATTAATAGTACCGATATACCGGTATATTTTTTAACGATATACCTGTTGGCTAATCGGTATATTTAAAAAAATTTACTTAAAATATCGGATTACGATTTTTCGGTATATTTTTGTATACTGCACATCCCTAGCAGACAGCATAGGGCTCTATTGTATTTTTCCCACGACACTTGAAATCAACCTCTTGTCCAATACTTCCATTACATAACACATGGATATGATAAGTGGTATCGAAATCATTTAATTTTAAAGCTTATGAGTTGCAAACATTAGGGCTAATTGCACCAGAAATGATTACGCCTTAAGTTTTATTGATGAAGCTCATCTTCTGTGTCACTCATCTTCTGTGAGGGTGAGCCCATTTTACAAAATTGCAGCTATTAAAAATAAATAAGAATTTCTTTTTTCATCATATAAAAAGTGTTTATCCATCCTGTGCAACATTTCAGTTTACATCCTTAAGACACTGATGATCGCAATGGCCAGGTTTCTTGCTCGGAAAAATGTTAAAGGACAACACTTACAATGTCGCCATTTCCTGTAGCATCGGATGGTTTCGGGAGGTGTCCTTTCTGCAGAGTTCATCACATTCTGATAGATTTGGCATTTCCATATCCACTCTCCATCTTCGCCGAATTAAGTCTTAAGTTTCAAACCGTTTGGGAAGCTATCAGTTTATTTTGTGTATTAAATATTTAGGTGCCGGTTGCCGAATACTGCGGCGTGCAGTAGATGAAGCCTAGCTAGATTAAATTAACACCTCTTTCTCACCTTTTTCATTCAAAGACCATGCCCCTTATAAACATTTCGAATTTCAGTCTCTTTTGAGACCCGAAGACGTTGTAACACCTAGGTGTTTGAATGCATTTTCCGCGCTTAAAACTTACGTCATTACATATATTATATTTAAAAACGAGGGTTCACGATAACGATGATGACTATCAGGTTAACTGATTAATTGTAAGATTGATCGTAAAGTTTTGATCACTTAACCGCGTTATTCTGGTTGTTATGTCCGATTATTCTCACAGATTACTAACTGATTATTTCCGTATAGTTATCATTAGTATTAGGAAAATATTGCGCAAGTTGGTGATTAAGATTGTAGTTACTCTGTACATTCTGCATCGCATAGGACAAGGTTTATGGTCTCTAAAAGTGTTTACTAGGGGTGCAACTTGGGTTTCATGGGGTTTAATTCCACCTCCTTAGTCGATGGTCTGCTGACTGGGGAAGATGACTAGTCGCGTATTCATTTGCGCGTACCGACGCTACTCTGAGAGTCTTTACTGCTGTTTCCTAAATTGACAGCGTTTAAAGGCAGAGATGATTCTGTTTGGCAAAATAGTTGGACTTCTCCCGAATTCTGAATTTTTGCCACGAACAAGTGGAGGGTTCTGGAATGCGCGGGACAGTAAACCATGGAGCGTGTAGTCTGTTTGTTACATCACATGAGACTGCGTGAACTACGCTTCAAGTCTAATTGGTGGATGTCATGAGAAAGCGGAAGCGAATTTAAATGATGATTATTAAGCACGGCGTACCCTTCTAAGTGTGACAGTGAGTTCACTTTATATTCCAAAAAATTCTATCACTCGAGCAATCTACTATTTCTTCTAAGAAAATCGATACCGAAAATTTGGCTCATGCTGGTTAATGGGCATCGATTAATGGACATTAATATACATTAATTATTTCCGCTTTGGAAACGATCGTCATTAGGTATAAATTATTTCACGATTAGTGGTATTAGATCAGTTAGTGTATTTGTACTGTAATAATTGATTTATTGGCCCATTTCTATTACTCGATTACCAATTGATTGATTTTTTTAAGATAATTATGAATCTTTTCTCGTGAATTGACGTCGATGCGCCGATTATCGAGAGAGTGAGAGGAAGATGAGCATCCGGCGTCGCAGTGGATGGATTTTTCTTCCTCCGTCCGATGGTGGCGCCAAGCGGAGCGACCCCTACCCTCGGGCGGTAGTTTTTTCTTCCTCGTCGTCTCCATGACAGGAGGTGACCTTGACCTCTTCCTACCTTCGCTTTCACAGTTCGATTGCGGTCTTGACGAGGAATGGAGCGAGGGATTGGTTTACCAGAGGAGTCGGAGTTTTCTGGCGCTCCTCCTCTCCCGGAGCCAGGATATCCGTGAAGGCTGGATATATATTCCTCCTCCTACCCCAGAGGCGATTGGAACGAGACAGGGATGGGATCCATATCTTCCTCTCTCTTCCAAAGAGATAAACACAAGGACGGGATCTGTTCCCGCCTACTCCCGCCTGCAATTTCCTCATTCGCGCCTCCCTCCTTAATGAGAAGAGAGGAGAACGCCCACGCGGAGTCCCGTTTTTTTCGACGTGTGTGTTCCTTTTTAAAATTTCGAGTGTCATGCTGAGGAGGCAGCAACGAAAATTATCCTATAAAATACTAGGAGAAGGTGCCCGTTGAAATTGAACGGGAAGAAACAATTTAAATTGGTGCATAGGGTTATAAAAATAGTTTCAATTACCACCCGTTAACATTAATGAGAAAAAACAACTTTGTAATTTCCACCACTTTTCCTTAAAGTTGTGGAAATCACAAAGTTGGTCTTTCTCTTCATGAATATCCTTCATTCCCACGATGTCAGGCCTGATACCTTGAGTTTTACCACCCGTTAATTTCATTTACTATCAGTAATTAGTTTTTGCTGTCATTTATTTATTCCTTGATCCGTTTAGAGTGAATATAAATATTTGTAATCTCGGCTTCAACAATTAGGATGGTTTTTATGGGGACTATGACTCAAAAATACTATAAGTCTGCTAAAGCCGCGTCCGAATTAATTAGGATTCAAGGACTCAAGGATAGGCGGTTAGGCGAGGTGTCAAGGTGCCTCCTCGAGGATGTACGAGTTCGGACGTCCTTGTGCATAGTGCTGCCATCAATGAGACAAAAAAATCAAAGAAAAAAAATGAATACTAAAAAGCAACTGAATTAGAATTAATGCAGCATTCCGCTGGAACCCAAATTAATCGTTTTATTTAGCTATTTAGCCGTACTAATTGTAAGTTTTGTTGCATTCAGAAGTTTATTTATTTCTCATAACAGAGTGTCGTATGCATTTCGGTGTATATTTCTTGTGTTATTATTTGTTTATGCTAATTAGCCTTGAATTTGTCGTATAATTATCTTTCCAACCTTTAAATGTCTCCCAAATCAGTTATTTGGATTTACTTTTTATTCAATCCTGTGCATTTTCTTACCATTTCATTTGTGGTAGGAGTTTGTATGAAGTTTAAGAAATTTGAAGTAAGCATTTTTAGTTCTATACCAATTTAGAAAATTATAACTCCCAAATAGAAACTAAACCGGAGAAACCAACGCTTAAATACGTAAAATAAAAGCAAAGGATAGGTGTTACGTTGGCGAAGGTTAATTAAAAGCACCGAACTATAACTAAACACACCTACAGTAGATATCTACCACATAATTTAGTTATGTTGACACTCTTGATTGGTAGATATATCTTTACTAACCTTCACATGTGTTATGCTTGTATTTAATTTTATCTAATTTAAAGTTTTTCCGGTGAAACTTAATTTTGAACTTTTAGTTTATCAATTTAGTTGTCTCTTTATTTAGGTTGTTGCTTTTCGTTCTTAAGAAATGGTACACTACTACGTGAAATTGCAATGAGGTAAACTAGATATTCATTCGAATTATGAAAATATTCAAATGAATTATGCCGGAGATAAATTTTAAAAATCACTGTACAGATATTATGCATTCGAGGTTAATGTTTTTAATACTGGGCTTCCTTCTCGTTCCTAGAGATAACTTTAACCAACAAAATTGTTGTCGTTTAATATAGAGCACGATTAGAAGCAGAGGGCAACAATATTATCACCGACATTTCCTAACTTCTTGAGTAAATAACACATTACGCTAATTCTGTGATCTGTTCTCAATTCTCCTAAAAGTGGCATAGGAAACAAATGCAAAGCGTTCTGCGCGTCCCCCCGATGTATTCCCAAGGTTCAACATTCCAAAATGGCGGCCCGAGGACGGGTCGAAGTGTGCACCCAATGCATCCTCGATGGAAGCGTCCTCGCACGGATCC
This sequence comes from Pyrrhosoma nymphula, assembly GCA_963573305.1. Lineage (NCBI taxonomy): Eukaryota > Metazoa > Arthropoda > Insecta > Odonata > Coenagrionidae > Pyrrhosoma > Pyrrhosoma nymphula. Next base: position 73,835,237 of record OY754337.1, read on the forward strand.
TTGCGAGGAGGCTAAACCAATTCGGACATCCTTCAAGATGGTCGCCGTCTTCGGAAGGACGGATATGCGCACTTGGAAGGATCCTTACGGCGAAATCGGATGCGGCTTCAATATCGATACATTTTAGTACATGTTTCACAATTTCGATTGGAAAACAACAATCGGTTTTATAAATAAGAACATCTAATCATATTTATTTCTATTGGTACTTCTCCCGATTTCGTACGGCTTTTATTACTAATTACATTTTGCATATGAAAAAAAAAATCTGAACGAAACCAAACATCAGCTTTACGAGTTTTTCTTATGGCAGTCAATGAAAAACACATAAATACATTACTAAATAAATTAAACATATTTCGCCATATTACATGAAACGTTTGGAATTTTGTCTTAAATCAGAAAATTAAATAAAGACAATTAATTTGAGTATAAGTTGATGGGTGTCCGACTCCTGGAAGTGGATAAACATTTCGAATATCCAAACAGACACACACATAAAAACACTTTCTCCTTTATGTAAAGAGAAGAGGTTGAATAGTGATATGCGACTATGTTGAAGAAAAGAATTTTATGAATTAAACCAAATACCATGGAAAACGGCCTGCCGCCAAGGAAACACCGGTTTCCACTCTTATCACGGAATTTAGGCATGGTCGGGCTCAGCTCGAATTCAAAAGGTGTGATTCTCCTATTTGTCTGACAATGAGTACTGTTGCCCTTGACTGCGAGTGGCAGGCAATGTAAGTGCAAAGATATTTCAGCCGTCAGAGCGTGCAAAATTTAGTACTACAATAGTACCCTTAATTCCTCATGCAGTAGAGTACTATTTAGCTTTACTCTTTGAATGTGTTTATTTTATTGAATAATTTTTTTCTCATTCTGTTTTCACGTTGTTAACTACCCTTTTCGTCATTCGTTTGACTGCCATGGTTTCCCACATCATCTCATTTCTGAAATATATTCCAAGGCTAACACTTAGTACAAGAGAGCATGATTCTGTTCCAGTCTGTTTTATTGGAATTGCTAATTTAACGAAAAAACCCAGGAATTTGAATTTTACAATAGCAGTCCCGGTATAACATCACCACTGCATCAATTTCTTAAGTTAAGCGTTTGGTAGATTCCATTATTGAAAGTAAATGCATATTTTTCCATTATTTATTTAGGAATTTTATAACATCGAGTATGAAAAATAGTTTGTGGTTTAAATTTAAAAAAGAAAATTTAAGAATTTGATGAAAATTTAGCCAAATATTTTTAAGAGGTGTGCCATACGTTCGAAGTTGAGGCATTCTGTATACCTACAAATAAAAGTACACATTTTACGTTTGTTCAACTAATGTATCCCAATACTGCATTTCCATTCGCATTCACTTCAATAGGGAGCTAACTGCTCTTTTTCATTAAAATACGTTCTGACCATAATCTTGGAAAACCTTTGGGCTTTTTAGGATCGACCTATATCTAATTTTTTTTAAGAGGACTCTCTTATTCCTAGCTCTACGAATTTTTATCTACATTATATGAAGCAAATATTAACTGGTTTAAACTCTTTAGAACCCTCCGGTGTGTCAGGTTTCATTTTTTGCACCTCTCGGATGCAAATCATTCTCCGGGGAAATCCGCAGACATGTGTTCCTCGTCTCTGCAACGTCCATGGTGTGTCGTAGTTCCTGCGCCTGGATTTAGGAGTTAACTGGCTGCAGAACTAGTCTATATATATATATATATATATATATATATATATATATATATATATATATATATATATCCTTCCCCAACCTCAACGCCTTGTTGCTAGCATATATATATATATATATATATATATATATAATTAATTCAAACAATCATAGGAAATGGAAAGGGATAGGAACACATAAAAGCTTCTCGCATCTCGCTTTCAGCCAGAAATGCAATATCATCAGCGAACCTCAGCATGTCCAGTTTTTCTCCGTGGATTATGACGCCACCTAGCTCCCCAACATTTTCTCTCATCTCATCTAGAGCTCTCTGTATGTAGTTGAAGAGAATCGGTGATAGGGAGCATCCTTGTCTTACCCCTTGCCTTATAGTTGCTTCCTGTACGTGGTCTCCACAGCACACCACTGCCTTTACCTCTTCATATAGGTTCCAGATTACTCTCCTGTTCTTGTATTTAATTCCTGCTTCTTTCAGCATTTGGAACATTGGTGCCCAACGACCCTTTTCAATATCCTTTTCTAGGTCTATGAAGGCCACAAATGTGCCTTTGTTCTTTTTTAGTCGTTTTTCCATTATGGTTCTGTCTCTAAAGAGCAATTAATATAATAGACAAAAAGTGCTCAATCCTCTTGAGTAAAGAGACGACTTTTTTCTCCCTCTTATTTCTCTAGTAATAATGGCTTTCGATCACACACATATTAGTCATTCAATCCCAATGAATGGTTGACTGCGGTCCTATATTCGATCCAATCCCTATCTTACTCCTTTATGCACGCGTAGATCTTCTGTTACATATCCCGTTTTAGTTTCCTGACTTATTTTTCTATCGACTTTCCTCTTAGAGCTTCTATTATGTTCCTTATGAATCCATAGTGTCTCTAAGTGTAGCCTATGCATTAAGATCTGTGCTTAGTTTCGGTTTTTTTACTTCTATTCCTCTGTACTAATCCTGATTCCTGATCTCCAGCATCCACCTCCAGCATAAAGTTTTAAAAGCCTTCATTCTCTTCTTTTCCAGCTTTCCCATGATCCCTATCTCTGAGCCATGTAGAAAAATACTCTACTTAGGGTATTTTCAAGTAATGCTTCGTGAAATGTGAATCTTTTTTCTTAAAACATAAGTATGTTTGGGCACCTAAAGAATGAAATTCGCAAAGAACAAAACCTTTGACTTAACCGGGATTCGAACCCGGAGATTCCAATAGCCAACTATTTGTGCTAACCACCGATACGCATTTCGTAGTGATTTGGATAACAGTTTTTTTTCTTTTGATCATGACTGCTTTCTTGACCTTACTCTTCTCTTACTCTTCGCTTGAAGTCCATTGAACTTAATCAATCACATGAAATGCAGCTTCCCTGAGATTACTGAAGGAATCCACTAGTTTACGGATCTTTTATTAGATCCTAGCGTCTGCATTCTTCTTCATTTAAACCATATTTCATCATCAAAAGTATTTTTTTTAATTCGCAGAGATATTTTCTGTTGCGTACTAGTCTATTATATTTTAGGTTAAACAATCGTTTCCTTCATAATTCCAATTATTATCACGCATTATACTTTGCTCAATGTATCCCATCCTCAGACTTCCATCACCATACATCCGATTAATTCCATCCCAATATGTTTTTCGGGAAGTGGAGCATGAAATAAATTAAGCATCGGGATTTAATGGAGCTAAACAAAGCATTTCGTTTTTCGATGTTATTAAAGAGTACATTTTCAAATTCAATGGATGGACTGAAGAAGGGTAGGAAGTATGCTGAGATGAAAACAAAGTATTGGTAGACCGGGCCCTGCACTTGTAAATTCCAATAGGAATTTTAGTTGCTCCTTTTTTACCTACTTTAACGGGTATATCACCTCATAATAATAATTGGACACATATAGTTGTCTTGTTCAAGGTATTGACCTCTTAAACCATGCCAAAATATTTTAAAAGAAAGTAACTACTTATAATTAGATCTAATAACTGTATATTAATTTTTGTGTCGCTTTTGTTCCGTTTTCAGTCATTAAAATTCATACTCATATGATTTTCCTCAAGTAGCAATGATTGGCCAAACTTAATGTAAGCAGGTGACCCTTCCTTTTAATATAATGAATATTAAACTATTAAAGTACTAGTAATAACTACATCTGATAAATGTAAAAAGTAATGTGTGAGCCACTTTTGTAATGTTTTCAGTCAATAAAATTCATAATCATAAGAGTTTCCCTGAGAAGCAATGATTGGTGGGAATTGACCTAGGCAGTTAACCATCCCTTTTAAAATAATAAAAATGATACTAAATTACTACTTATACCTAACTATATCTGATTACTGTAAAAAGTATTGTCTCTGCCACTTTTGTAGCGTTTTCAGTCATTGCGGGCCCCGGTGGCGACGCGGCGGGGTACTGTCCTCGCCTGCTAATCCGAAGGTCGCGGGTTCGAGTCCCGCCTGGGTCGGTTTTTCGCTTGCCTGGTGGTTCGGCCTCTGAGAAACCTGATGACAAGCCAATGGCTTATCGAAATCGCAGGGGCATACGGACCACCGGAATCGTCCGAGAGCAAAAAAAATAAAGTTCATAGTCATAAGATTTTCCTCAAGGAGCAATGATAGGTGGAAATTGACCAAAGCAGTTCATCCTCCCTTATAAAATTATAAATATAATACTGTTAAAATTTCAACTATTTTTTTTGAGGCAACATCATATCTTAGTAGCGAACATTTTCCCCAGTGGGAATATTTTAGTGGTTTTGGAATGAGGAATTCATTCAGAGGTATCCTTTTTCATGGCCGGTGAACTAATACCCACTGCAGCACGCCCCCTTATTGCTGTAGCTCTTTGGCGGAGAGCAATAAGTGGACGCGGTCGTGGCATTAGTCCGAGCGCCCAGTTGACCCGCTCTGAAGCCCCAGCTACGCACCCGAGTGGGTTGTCGTTTCTCTCCTCCACGCTTTGCCCTGATCTCCAGTGGGGACTTCTCGGCTCGCTTGAGATCCACAACGAAATGGTCAAAAACGCCCCGTTTCTACCCCCCACCCCTTGCCCCCTTGCACCCTCTCTTCGTTCCATGTCCGAAAGAGGGTTTTCGCATTCATGAATGAATTTCTTGCCTCGGTGGCGCGTCGTCCTAGCATTCGGAGTTAATTACCCGTGGGCAGGAGAGGGAGGGTTATGTCTTTCCACCCACTTCGTACCGTACCCTGTTGTGCCTTTGGTGGGTGGACGGTGGAGGGATCATGGGCGACCCGGCCGAAGAGGAGGAGGAGGAAGCCCGGCCCTGGCCCGTGTGGAACGGAGGGCCGCCGTTACGAGTAATGGGAGGGGGGAACGTGACTGTCTCGTCTCGTTTGCGCCTTTTGTCCCCATCGTCTCTTCCGCCACCGCGTCATCCCGTGGCGCGTCGTTTCCGACGTTTTGTAAACACGACGATTCGCAACCGTCCATATCCGCTTCCGGCGTTTTCGGAGGACGACCCGACGATTCGTGACCGTCCCGTCATGACCATCCAGTGTCGCACTCGGAAAAGTTCGTAAACCGTTTTTTCAAAGCCGGGAAAGTAAGGGTCGTTCACCCCGCGGTGAAACCTCAAATTCATTCGCGGATACTACGCTGAAAAAATAAATTGTGATTGAGTCATTCAATTTTTTTCTGAATAGCAAAAATTTAAATTTTGTTTCGAGAATACCGGGACTAGTCACGGTATAACCTTTTACAGAATCACCCGCAAGTGCACAATAGTGCGACATTCCACAGAGGAAAAATCATTCGCCTTGACCGGGAGTCGAACCCGGATCCTACGATTTCGCGCCGAGTGCTTTTATTTAAGTATTCAGTTACGGTAGTTTGAGCGAAAATCACTTCACATAGAATTCGATGAATTAGGCCTCATTTTAAAGAAAAAAACTCCCATATTTTGAATTATATAAAAGTATTAACCCACTGCCGAACTACTTTTTGCGCAATTTGTCTCAAAATACAAGCTGTTTAACATGGGATAGATGACAGCTGTGCACTCCAGAGGGGGAGTATTGAAAACATTAGGAAACTCTAACCCCTAGATTTCGTCAAAAAACTAATGGTGTGTAGTGGGTATGTTTTCACAACAATTTATAAACATAAATCTATTACTCACCGCCATAATTTTTACGAAGTCTCAAAATAGCCTGCCGTTTGTAAGGCTTTTTAGCCGTACCGCGTGAAAAAATGAGTGAAGTTAGAAACTCATGTACATATATTTATTTAATTATTGAGGAGATTTGTCATAAATATTTTTGCACCATTAATATTACAGCATTTATTTCACACTTCTTACAGCCGCTGAAATTAAAATATAAAATTCTAATTTGGTCTCCATTATGACCAGAGGACTATATCGCTTGAACTCCTATAAGCTTCCGAGGCGTCCGCCTCTCCTGTGAATTTTTGAGGGAATTATCGGAACAAGTTGTTCTGGACTGCCGGACATATTTATTTCACTGAAGCAGTCCAAGGCGTGTACTGAGCGCCACAGTCCACGTGGATAAAGCCATACAGTGAGGTGTTTGCTCTTTTTGACAAATTTTGAGAGGATACCGGGACTAACCAGACAGCAGCACAGAAACACTTGTTCCCGTAATTCCCTGAAAACTCCTCAGGGGAGGAACACAGCACGGTAGCTTAACTGGCTAAAGAATTTGTCACGAAATCGAGGGATCCGGGCTCGAATCTCGGTTAAGGTGAGTGATTTTTCCTCTGTGGAATATCGCAGCAGAAATTTAGTCTGAATATTGACTTCAATCCATACAAAATCCAAGGCGCTTGGGCGTACCATATTTTTTTAATAGATATTCGCTTAGTTTGATTTTTATGTTACGTATTGGTGTTTGTGACACCAACGAAAAGCCCAAGAAGTTCTAGCTCGATCAGAGACTAGTATTTAGAAAGCCGGGGAGGGTTTTCATGAAAATGGCAATCGGAGGTAATTTTATAAGAATCTTATAGGTTTTTTACGCAGTTAGAACTCGAATTCTATCAATTTGTCCAAGAAGATTGGAATGAGAGCAGAAAAATGAGAAAAAGGTTCGTGAATATGGAATACTTTTTGGCGAAGGTATTAGCAACTGTCTTCCACTCACTTCTACGACTTCACCCATATGTTAATGATTCTACTTCTAATTTAAATCGTAAGAAAATTCATTGTAAAAAAGGAAGAATTTATTTGGAGGGAATGTTTAATTTAATTTAATGTTTTTGTACGGTATTGTTCACGCGGGAACGTGGACCTGGTCGGTTGAAATTTTTAAGTTATATGTGACCTCAATTTTCACTAACCTCATCAAAATGTTATCCGATTTAGTTAAGACTAGCAGACCTGCTGCCTGCCTCGCAGGCAGTCTCTGTCTGAGAAAGATAGACTCGCTCTGAAAAAGTGAACCCGGGAGTCTCGAAAAACTGCAAAAACTTTTAATGGTTGGTCATCGTGGGCAGGCATGGTTTCATCAAAGCTGGAGTTTCTAGTAAAACAGTAAGGCATTTTTTGCACATTACATTGTTTTAGGTGCCCCACTGGCAATATTACTTACCCAAAACAACAAGAACGGGAGCAATATTTGACATACATTAACAAATACCAGTAATGAATTATCTCCGAGGTCAGTTTCTCGCACATTCATATAGCATTCGTAATGGTATTTACAAATATTTATTTACACATTCATATAGCATCCGTAATGGTTTATGCACATATAAAAAGCAGACACATTTACATGTTCAACATATATGAAAGTAAATTATATTTTGTGTAATAAAATAGTTGAAAATTTTATTCGAGTGCTTTCGGATATACAATTTGTTTGGTCCTACCGCCCTCTGCAAAAACAAATTACTTTTTCAGCTGTCGCTTTCATGAGCATGCAGCATATAATTGACCGTGTGAAACGCATGGATTTTCCAGATTTAATCCACACTTTTGAAGCGATTTACCTTGTGCATTGTTGATTGTTATTGAGAATACAAGGCGAACGGGGAACTGTTTTCGTTTTAAATCAAATGGCTCGTCGGTAGGAATGATGGGAATACGTGGAATGAGCACATATTCTCCTTTTGAATTGCCATTCAGAATTGTCGCTTCGATTGCGTTTGGTGTCAGTGGTTTGACAGTGAGCCTGGTTCCATTGCACATTCGTGGTGCATTAACGCTGCGCAAAAGAATTATTGGTGCGCCGAGTTTTGAGCGACATTTTGTGGTGTGGTACACCAGAAAGATCCAACGAATTTAAAAACTCAATTGGATAATTAAAAATCTCGTCCGCATTCATGTCGCTATCAATCGATTTGTAGGTGACAGACTCGCCCGAAATTCGTTCGTGGATGGCGTAGTTGATTCCATTTACGTCGTTTTTTTTGCTGCCAAAATAGCGTGTTCGCAAAGCCATATATGATTTTTGAAATTGGTGACAACTTGTGGAAAAACTTTCTGAAATGATTGTTCGATCGATGGAACAATGATATAAAAATTCCATGGAATTGAAATATTTTTTGTGTCGGCATCAACTGGTACACTTATCCATTGCCGATATCCAATAGCTGTTTTGAAAATATGGATAACCCATTGCGCTGATTTACGTGCATAATGGTCGTTAGCGTGAGTTTTTGCACGTCTCCAAAGATGCGACGCTTTGAGGCAAGTGTTGTATTCATTAGCTGGTGTTGAATTTGGCAATACTGATATGTCCCACTGTGAGCATGCAACGTATAATTGACCACGCGAAAAGCATGGATTTTCCAGATTTAATCCACGCACTTGAAGCGATCGACCCTTGTTGATGTCATTGTGAAGGCAAGGCGAACGGGGAACTGTAGTCCTTTGACTACAACTATCAAATTAGTCACTGAACCTGGCCTTTAAAGACTGCAGGAGCGAATAGCCTATCATAAAATCGCTATTAAATGTGCATTCAAGCCCGGTTGCCAAGGAAATATCTACTGTTGAAAAGAAAGAAAAATAGATGAATTTCGAGATAAACCAGTACCTGGACAAAAACGAAGCGTTATATTATATTCTTTTATTCGTTCTATGATGAAAATCTCCATCCAATATCTTGAGTCCAAGTAATTTAATTAAGTAAATGAAGAAACACATGCACCGAATTCAATGCTTTTCTTATGGGTGTCAATTTTAACAGTTTTGGGGTAAAAACAACCCCAAAATTTGCCAACTACCAAACCAAATTTACTACCAAATCATACAGACAGAGAATCCACATTTAATGCGCCAAACCTCATTTCTCTAGCTCAAAACTTGAGACATATATATGCAAAATGGATACAGAATGACTGTCTAACTGATTGACTGACACGCTAAAAAATTAAAAACTGCTTCTTCCAATTAATTGGATGACTCCCAAAAATCCAATTAAGTGATCGAGACTTTAGTGTAGGTATTGACGGGTCAGAAAAATGTGTAACTGTCTCTTTATGTATCTACGGATACCGCCAATTCTCTCCCTTTGTGTCAATGACACACGAAACTTTCCAGGTAGGCGTAAATGAGGGGAAGGCACATGAAAAACTTTGAGAAGGAGAAAAATTCAGGTTACTAGTGTTCCATACTGATGCAAAGGATATTATTTCACCACACGCTAAATTCATACAACAGAGCTAGACCAAACAATTTGATTGGGATGCGGATAGGTAAAAATATCCTCCTCTAGCGTCATAAATGACAAGATTGAAAAACAGGAAGAAGTAAATCCATTGAAACCCAACTCATTGTTCTTCTTTTTTCATTTTTTTTGTCCCTCTCTTTATAATAGCGTGATATATTTAATAACATGACGTAGCATACGCCCTTGTGGTGGCTTACGGGCTAACATAGTCGTAGGGTGCGTTGGAGTCAGGAAATTATTACGCTGGAAATATTTCACAACAGGGGAATCGGCTCTCCTTACATTGTCTTACGTTGGCTATCCGTCCATATTTCAGGGATAACATATTTGTGAGATCACATTGAACAATTCTTTATAAGCCGCTGAGCAAAAAATGAATGTTTAGCTACTCAGACGTTAGTTGTGTCACCTTCATGTCAGAAGGAGGCAAATAATTCATTTAATGGGCGCACTGCTCTTACAAAAACCTTCAATCTCCATTCTCCAAAAGCATTCATTCTCATTGTTCGTATATTTGTCGATACGAATGTTTGTTGAAAGTAGTATAAATACTTGCTTACAAAAATCTAAAATTAGGAGGAGAGTTCCATGAAACATACAATATACAACCCCTTGAAGGTATTAAAAATAACAAAATCACCTAACACATAATTAAGAGGCCCTTAACTTGATCATATGCCATCGGCCAAGCTTTGGTCACCACCGTCACATCTCCTTGGTGGCTTATAACGGAAATTCGTGACGCATTAATCACAAGCCTCGAAAGTCTACTGCCAGAAATGGAGACTCGATTAAGACTCAAATTGCCGAGTGACTCTCAGCAAATTGGTGACAAATCGTAATTTGAAAACAGATTGGATTTCCATTGCTCACGCTATAGAGAGGAGTGAAGAGAAGTTATTAAAACAATCACTCCCACTCCCCATATTTTGTAAATGTACCATAGTTTGCAGTTTTTACAAGGCCGTGTTCAACGGCACAAGTTTCTCTACCATAATGACATCGAAAAAACCTCTCGCTGGATAACTAAAACCATGCGTTCCTGTAATCTACGTCTACATCTACATAATAACCAGCAAGCCACCTTAAGGGTACGTGGCAGGGGGTGAGTAGTCACCAATATGCATTACACTATACTCTATAAAAGTTAGTGTAACGACGACTATTGATGCATTGGCATAAATCGATAATGCTTGCCAGAAGGTGAAGAATCACAAGCATTCACTGCACTATAGTTATGCTACCAATGTTAGAAGGACCGTTAGTATTCTGCAGCTACATAAATGGACAGGGACACGAAAATTATACTGAAAGCATTCTCGGCGTACTGTTAGTACTGGGTAGCAATAAAATATTGTGAGGAACTATATGAGGAAAATCGTAGCTATCTAAGCGTATCATCAAGGTACCGTTCTTACGATCAACATGTAGTTTCATGAATGCGCCACATAAGTATTGCATGTGCTGCTGACAGAAATGCACAGCAATGCAGCTGAGCCCTTACACAGAGAGAACTTAGCCGCTGAAGAGCATATCCATGAAGAATATTTTTGAAACTGATGGAAAAGAGCGATTTTTACTGTCGTTAACTTAATAAAAACCTATTTGCATTTAGTTAAACCCATACTTAGGTTGGCACAGGATCTCATTTCTGATTGGTAGTTGAAAATATCTTGAAAAAATGGCAATCCTAAAACGGTACATGAAGGAAGCTGCACATTCGCTGTAGTTTGCAGCTCACTTTGCCATACAACAGCGCACCCGTTTTCCATTCATTTCAGACCCTACGCACAACGCACCCCATATCAAGCACATTGAGAGTAGAGTGACTAGACTACAAAAGAACTTCAATAATATGTATCCGCAAAAGTGGTTTTAGTGTTGGTTTTTAATGAAGACGTCAAACATGGGTAATAACGTTTTTAATTACTCTGTGGTAAAAAGCTTTCGTTTTAAAATAAATATTTTAACACATTTGAATACTATGTAGAAAAAATTCGGTCGTGACTATTGGATATCTACAGAATTATACCCAACAACCGGTTTACCGAGCGTTTCACCTGCTCACCTTGTTTCATTAAATCTCGTTCGTGTGGGTTGAAGTGCTTTGATGTTTACTGATTTGTGCTATTTGCAACATCTTGAATTAAAAGCTCCCGAACACATTTGCGTTTGAGAATTTGTAGAAATGCTTTGTCACACGATGCAACTATTCATTAAGTCTTAGAAATTGAGAGACGCATTAAAACTTGCACTGTGGGACATGAGATTTTGGGTAAAGTACGTTGACGATCCGACCATTGAGTAAAATTGTAATGGGATTTCTGGAGAGACCCTAACTTGGACACTTTTTAGGAGAGGTTGTGAGTGTCTGCGTGGAGTAGCGGATGTGGATGGGGAAGTAGGGATGCAATTAGCGCTAAGGGACGCCAATTACTACTTCATGACAGTGTTGAACGGATGAGGTTTAGTCTAGGACGGAGCTGTGACGACATCGAACGGGGAAGTTCTATTGATTCTACGATGCCGGAATTGGACAATCTTTTGGCCCGGCACGGGTGCCCCTGGCGTGCGGAAAGGCTGCCAAACTCGGGTTCCACCCTCCCATCCACCAGTCCTCATCTCACACTGCCTTCCGCAGCCACTTGGCCGCTCAAATCATATCTCTCGCTCTTCTACCTCCCTTCTTTCTCTCGTTATGACATACGATTTCTACTTAAAATCCCAAGGAATGGAGTGACTGCATGTATACGTCTATTAGTCGTTGCTCAAGGCTAAATCCTATGCTCTTAGTAGAAATCACATTCCATACGTCACGTCGCTGATTTGACTTTCCTCTGTTTACCCTTTCAGCTTCTTTACGTGAGTGTGTCCGCAAATCGATAAGTCGTTCTCTTTAGGAAAATTGTCACCAAAGTGAGTTCGAGGTCGTCCTCCGTTGACGAACTGTTCAGATCACACCCTCCAATTGAATACTATACGATTAAAAACTCAAATTCCTCTGACTCCTTCCACAGGTATCATCTCAAGACTCAAGACCATTGAGTTGCATAACCATTGCTTTTGATGGCCTTGTTTATTATCAATATTTACAGGAACATTATCTGCATCATTTGTTTATTTTGATTCTTTAGCAATAGGTTATTAATCGTAAATATTTCTTTGCCATTTAAGTAGCAAATAACGGAAAGTTGATTTCAATAGTGATTTTTCTTACGAAAAAAATGAAATGTGACATAAGGTTTATGCTCTAATGAAACGATCACATTGGGAAAAATCATTGTCTGGTACGATAGTAAAAGTTTTCATTTATTACACTTGTGTCACTTCCTTATGTTATATTGGGCAATGGAGGTCTGTATACTCTAGAAGTGATAGTAAATCCGACTGGTTGAGTCAGTTTATCGTCAGCGGAGAATCAATGAATTAGCTGAAAGTGAACTTCATGCCTTCTAAAATACTCACATTCGCAACTTATTGTATCGGAAGAGGTATGAACATGTAATTTAGAAATAAAAATAGACAACCCCAAGGAACTATTTATAGATCGTCTCCCGTCTATAAATATCATCGACAAAATTGAAGATGATAATTTAAAATCGTTCTACGAGCAATATTCTATTTCAAACGCTACAGTTAGCAGCGGGAGACGTATTGAACAATCCTCAATTTAAGTGGAGATTTGAGAAATGAATTAATGTCAATCGTTTTGGAGTTTAATATGAGTAAACATTTACACTCGGATGACATTTTGGAAATCCGAAGTGTCCTTGGAGATGACGTGAAGGAAAATCTGTTCTTTTACTTAAGTATCCACCTCTGTGTTTTTACCATATGCGTATGTTATCCTTTCAATGATATAATTTAATTAATTTTTATTCTTAGCTAATTTTAAGTTAATTTTCCCAGGCGCTGAAAATGGTTGTGCAAGAAAGTTTATTTAACACATTTGAAGGTTGAATCATGTTATTTTACGATGTATGGCTGTGTTATATCAATTTTTCTCCTTCTTGCAGGTGAGTACCACTTCGAACAAGGGTGAGGTTTCAACTCTGCCCACTATGTAAGTTACACATCTTATGATAGCCGGCTCTTGTGTACACATTCTATTATCAATGAATTTAATATAGGTATAGTTCTTCAATGTGCCTTTTTGCCGACGATGAGGATGCCTTTTCAGGTCACTATGTTATTTTTATTATTTAGAGGTCTGCGAAACCTCCCTTTCTAATTAGTCGTATAATGTCATTTAATTTCTTGAAGCGTCGAAAACAGTAGTATTACTCATGCCTTGGCCATGGGTGTTCATGCGTTGCCCTTCACGAAAAGTTAGAAATACCTAAAGCCCTTAACTCTGGTATGCATTCACACAGTTTTATATTTAACCAGTTAACTGGTAAATTGAAGTTTTTACGCCTGCAACTGTATTTCCGGTTGCATTTAAACTTTCCTGCTCATAAGTATTAGCGCACAGTTATGTCGCTCTTCAGGAACATAATAGGAGAAATAATGCACGTTGTAATATTTCTCTGGATTTATTTTACCCAACCGGTTTCGACGCTAGCGCGTCATTCTCAAGGGTAAAATAAATCCAGTGGAATATTACAAAGTGCATTATTTCTCCCATTATGTCATCTTTATTTCACAAATTAGAGCCTTCAACAGTGGAAACTCTTCAGGAAGTTCCGAAGCAACTTTGTAAGTAAAAAAATTAAATATCTACCATTTTACCAACAACAGGTATTAAAACACTATGTAGTCTGCCAGATGACAATTCCTTGTAAATTAAAAATTGGATGCAAGATACTACAAAAGCACTTTGGCCGAAGATTATGTTATAGTAATACTATTTGCAGCCCGAAAACCGAGCTGTAGTGCCAGTTTTTTTTAGGAAACTATAGCATTTGCACCTCAGTAACTGCAGTTACGGACTAATGGAAGGATTAGTTTGGGAAATGTTAAAGACTCCAGAGTCCATACGCTAGGCTTAGATTACTTGAAAATTCAGATCAGGCGAATTTCAATGTGACACGGAGAATATTATTTTATCCCCACACTTTATCTTTAGAACTGATAAAAGCGAAAGAATAAGGGAGATACACAGCCAAACTGTTAGGTACAAAAATTTCTTCTTTCCACGTACTATTATTAATTATTACAAAAACAGCGTGACACAGCTTTAACATACAATTTTTACAACCCTGTCCCATCTCCCCTTCCATTCCATATTCCTTCCCCTTCCTCGGCTGGTGTCCGAACCCCCCCTGCCACACGCCTCTGTGGCGGCTGAAGGGTAGTATGTAGATGCAGACGTAGAGTTAATGACTGAAAAACGGAGATGGGTTTGAGCCTTCATTTTATTGCTAGTCATTCTCTTTTATCTATCCGTTACTCATTTTGCTTTTCGCGAAAATGTCATTTGTGTATGGTAGAGGAAAATAATCTACTTTTATCTGCTTCACTTGTCCTTGCCTTGATGACCATTTAACTTCAAAATTAATTTGTAAAAAGCATGATGTTCGTCGAAATACTAACATAATTGGTTAACACAGGTTTGGTTAGTAAAAAATGGCCGTTGGAAACTTGAATTTCGTTATCTGGACTACTGACCATAAATGGGTTTTGCAATTTGGCCCGCTTTCCAGAAAATTTGGACCCTGGTTAGGTCAGGAACTAATTCAAAATTATGTGGAAGAGACGGGAAGGACAATTGCTATGGTAATTAAGGAACACCTAAGTCATTTCATACTTGGCCAGCCTGAAAAATCGGCAGTAGCCGAGTGCAGCGTTTCCCATGACCATGCCATTTGCTGGGTTAAGTCAGAGTATTTTTGCAGCGTCGACAAGTTTTGGGAGAGACTGACAAAAGAGGCCATCGAAATCCAGCTTTAAAACAACAACATCAACCGTGAAACCGGATACTCTCTCAGCAATTCCTGGAAACCAATTCTGAGGAGTATCCGAGAGGGCAGAAAAAGGTGGGAAACTACCAAGGAATCAGATAACAGCTGACCCCAGGCATAGAGTATAAAACCCAGACCAGATAACAATCACGACATGTCCTGATGTCGATGGATGACTCGTACATCGAAAGGTCGGCATAAATGCAGAATATGACGTGTACTATGCGTTTTTCAATTTCCCAGATTCTGTAAGATGCGTCACAATCTCAGCCTTTTAACCAGCCTTACGACCGTAATAGGACTGGTACGGCTAGTATGAGATAAGGATAACTATCAGGCCTTACCAGTCGAACTAGTTCATCGTGGAGTCTGATGTGGCATGGGTCGTGAGCTTCATAATAGATCGTGAGAGCGAATTTGAATGGATACGTTATTTGTTCTTGCTATTATAAGTTTTAAAACTTATAATGTTTATGCATGAGCTCATATTGCTTACTTTCACTGGTAATATATCAGATAGCTGCGTTTTCACGCGATATGCTAATTTGAAGGTACTCCTTTATCATTTATTCATCGTATTTTTTCAATACGTTCTCGTACTAGCGATAATTGGCCGTTACAACTCGCAAGTACGGCCCAGACTCACGCTGAACGTAGTATATGAGGGTGTACCTGAATTGGAGCACGACCTTAAGTATAGGCCGTATCAGTCGTATTATTTCATAATGGCACCGGATTTGCAAGGGCTGTGATCGCCGTAAATGATCGTGATCGCACATAGGAGTGCATGTCAATTGTTCCTTCAATTTAAGTTTGAAAACTCTTATAATGTTTCTTTGTTGCCTTATAAACTTCTCTTTGGCCGATTAAATTTCTGTTCAACCCGTTTTCACCAGAGATTATTGTGTGACACCTGTAGTAACTCAATTTAATAGTGGTGGAACAATGTGTTGTCGGAGCAAAACGGATGCAGCCGCAACTGTTTCGGTCAGACAAATGTTTCAAATGACTGTTGCAAACAACATGTTATTTTGTGATCATGCCGCAATCGCGCCGTTGCGCTCTGTGCTGTGCTGCGGCAACTGATAGCTGAAGATGACTGTTTCTTCCTCTATTCTGTTCCAGTTTCACTGCACCGGTGGCTGCATTCCGGGTGTAAGCTACAATTTGTAGGTTTTGAATCTGTCGCAGGTGGTTGCGCCAATCGTGACAGATAGCATTAGAACTGTGAATGCCCTATCTGTCATGAATCCAAATGAAAATTTTACTTTATTTAAGTGAAATTCTTCATAATACATAGAACACAGTACTGCCAGCCACGTTGTAACAGCGCCGATCGATCGCCTGTTGTTTAGTGTGACTCTAGCGTATCAGCTATTGTCCGCAACATGGTATTCCACGAAACTGTTTCGTTTTGAAAATGTTTCGGTTGCGAAACAGTTGCAATGAAACTGTTAGTGCCACCACTACAATTTAATGACATATTTTACCACCAGTTGATAGTGCAAGTTCCCGTTCAATTTCGTAATTTAAGCCCAGGCTCATGCTGTCTGATATATTCTGAGAAGACATGCCTAAATTGGAAATGTCCTCCTGTACTGGCTTAGACGAGGCTTTAAGTTGCTTCGCTTGAGGACGTGAAAGGCCTTTGTTTTCTCGTGCCTTCGGGTCGGTGCTTACATGTTCGTCGTCATTTCAGCGGATGAATAATACCGTCGGAAAACATTTCCACAGCTATTGGTGGAAGGAGGCCGGCGGGCCACATTTCACGTTCGTTGGCCCGCCGACTACTATTCCACCCCTTCCGACCTACATCTGTTCCCCCTCGTATTTATTCCCATCTGCATGCTGTTATTATTGTTGTCATTACGGCCGCTTTCTTTTCCACCGGGATATTTATGCGATGGACCCATAAGGGTGATGATCCCGTTATCCAAATGCAAATAGAATAAATGCCTCGCGCCTGTTGACCCAATCAATGGGAAAACAAACGAGTTAAATTTAATCGTTAATTCGTTTTTTAAGGGGAAACTGGATATAGGGAGTAGTGTACGTGCCCGATTTCCTCCTCTCACTTGAAGCAGGGACCAGGAGGAAGTGGGGCGGGGGGTCGGAAGTGGGCTGCAAATCCTCAATCCCCCTTGGAATTGGTAATTTTCACAAAATACGTAATGTAACGTGCGAAGAACTGCTCTTGATGGGCTATAGGCTTTCTATGACGAAAAATGTGAATATTTTTGTCTATTCATGCTCCAGTTACGAGAAGTGACCCTATTGTCGATTGTTTGCAGTGGACATATATCTCGTATTTAGGTCGGAATTACGAGCTACTTTTTCTGTGGTAACGGGGAAGACTATGGCGTTCAGTTTTCCGCATTGTTTTTATCTAAAAGGAAGTGTATACAGGTTGCCGAGAGTATCAGCGCCAATTATTGACAATTTTTGCAAGCATTGTTCTAAACGCTTGTGAAGTAAACCTTTCTTCATTGATGAAGTGGTTGTAGTCTAGAGAATTCAGAAAAATACATGGTTTAGTAGTTAAAATGGTTGATACTTCCTATGATACAAAGTAATGTAATAATTGTGTGTAAGAATACCAACATGCCTTTTGATTCCTCTTCCATGCCATCGTAAGACCTCGATTTGCTGTAAGTAAAATACATAAGTGTTTGAACGAATGCATCATTGAGTACGGGATTTATACCTATTTTAAGAATATTTAATTGCCTCAATTCTACAGAATTAGAACATTTTTGAAACAGACGATCCACACAAACACAAACGTTTTCAACATGGCTATATTTAAAACCCATAAAATAACGTTCAAAGCAAAGCTTGGACAAAATTTTCACAGTTTGTGACCCCTAACTCCATTTAATGATGATTAATTTCCCTAGTTATTAATATCCTGTATTCTACTTGGAACACAATTATGACTCAGGTCTGCATGAGTATCAACGCATGTCAGGTGATACTCAGGCGTGTGAACTGATTGTGGAGCGAATCAAATTAAAGGTCTCGGACGAGAATACGTGTGACTCCGGAAGGGTTTCAACGATTTTCCGCGCAGTGGAAAAGGGGTAGAGTCACTCAGAGATATTATTGGCATCGGTATACCCCTTTCATTAATGGTTTTAAAGACTATAAATCATAAAGTGTGCTTCCAATTGAAGAACCGAAAAGTGCAGGTGTTTTCCCGTTATAAACCCCATTAAATGCCATTAATATTACTGAATCGAGTCCATTGAATAAAAGCTGCCAATTTTAATGTCAGCCAAGGTTTTTTCATGCTTGGTTTTTTCCTACTCCAAAGCTTGATTTGAGTTGCTTTGCGGTTTAAAAAAATGGGGGTTTAGAGCCCCGTATAATATCCCTAATGAATAACGCGGGTATTTTCCCATGGGTACCTATGCCTATCATGGCCAAGGCTCCCACAGTTGGACTCACACATGAAGCAGTATAGCATTCATCACAATTCACCAGGATCGCTCCATTTTTATTTGAAGTGGTGCGAATATATTCCTCCGAGAGTACCCACATTTGGAGTCCACATAATAATTGACTGGCATTCTCTATGGCTGCGAATTACAATAATGACGATGGAATGAAGGCTTATTTTTTTGCGTATACATCTACATCTACATACCACCCCGCCAGCCGCCTTAATAGGCGTGTGGCGGGGGGTGTTAGGACACCAGCCGTTTACATATAAAAAGGAAACGCTTTAATGAAATTACGCCTAGCATTTATTATAGTCCCGTATTGTTCGGGGGAAAAACGAATTCCCATACCTATCCGTTCGGCAAAATATCTCTCTTAATTTATCGTTTCTGTCGGACCTGGAAATATAGTGGGGTTCTAATATGATGTTCTCCGTGTCGCTCTGAAAGATATCTATTCTCAATTGTTCAAGCAATCTAAGCCTAGCGCGCAGCCTCCGAGTCTCTAGCGGGTCCCAGCCTAATTCGTTTATAAAGGTATAAATGGTTCTCGGAATTTTATCTAATTCATTCAATTATTTGCAACTGTATGGTTTTTGCATTTCGATATTATGTGCAGTAAAACATTTCGTCTACCTTATCAGTTAGTGACATGTTTATTATTATTATTAATAAATCATTTGTATTAATCATTTGCATGTGCCTGGCTCAATTTGGAATTACGTGTTTCTCTTAAAAAAGTCATTGCTGCCAATATTATAACGAACAAAATTATCCCTACATTAATGTAGGGTAAATTAGGTGAATAATAAAAATTCAAAACATATTGCTTTTAAATAACGCTAGGTTTATGTGAATTTTTTTCCATGTTGGTGGAAAGATGACCAATATATACTGTACTGAAAAACACTTACGATATTTTTTCCGCCAATTCCTTCCTTTCAGTAGTTAGGCATTATCAAGTAATGACGTAATACGTCGAAACTAGTCGTGAAATAAACGTATCACTTGTGGAAAACTGCAACATCTGTGTTTAACTTCCTTCATGGAACAGTTCCAACATTTCAGCACTGAATTATTACTTTAGATACTTAAGAAACAGCCTATTAAATGAAGATATGCAGCACTATTTTGTTGTGCCGTGGTTTGGCGGGGTTGAAAATCGTAGCGCAAAGTGTGAACTTCTTGGCGCCTTTCGGAAAGAGTAGACTGATGCCATTGCCGGGTTTTTCTCCAACCATCCTCCGTTCCCAATAAAAACCCAGCTTCATCCAGGATGTTGCAAATGACCAAATTTGTCGATTGTATCTTCCAAATAATTAATTAACCCTGATTTATCATAACCCGATCATGATTTTAGCATAGAATCGTCGTACCAGGTTATGCATTTAAACCATGGTTGTGTAATCATAAATTATCGTGGGAAAAAAACCAAGTTAATCTTTCAATGTGTAATTGTTTTTCTTTTTTATCTCAGTGTTAGACCACAGTAAAATCCATTGATAATGGCGATTTTTTTAGGATTTGGTGAAGAACAAGTAGACACCGTTGCCAACGTTTCGATTTACTTATAAATCTTCATCAGGGCTGTATATTAAAAAGAACATGCCAATAATGTACACATCTTATAACAGGGTTCATTAGGCAAACCATATGTCTTTTTATTGTTTTTTTTTAAAGGCATGTGGTTTGCTAACTGAATCCTGTTATAAGATGTGTACATTATTGGTGTACTTCATCAAATATATAGCCCTGATGAAGATTTATAAATAAATCGAAACTTTGGCAGCGGCGTCTACTTGTTCTTCACCAAACCCTAAAAAAACAGCCATCATCAATGTATTATACTGTTCTTCCACAGAGTTGGCTCTAAAGACGTTAAAGGGAAATTAAAAAATAATCGTTTTCTTTTGAGGATGAAATTTTCGCTCGCAAACCATTCTCGTTGTGCATTGAGCCGTGCTCCCTCCCGCTGAAATCTCTTTCGTCGCTCTCCTTAAGCGGGGTTTTGGCACTGCTCTGTCTTCACTGAGACGGGAGTAGAACCCTAGGGCCCTCCGCGCTGAATTTGTTTCGCTGCCGCTGCACGCCCTGGACGCGACGGGGTGCCCCCAGAGGGTTTTTGGAGCGCGAATATCTTCTTTGTCGGAGCATTGGGAGCGCACAACTCCGGAGGCGTGGACCAACCACCTCTCCTCCTTTCTCTCTCTCTTCTCCACGTACGTACGACTTAAATCGGATTACATTGAGGACTACGCGCCGCATTAATTTCTGCTCCTGCGAGTGTGTGGAGCGAGTCTCTCGTCCTCTTGAACGGGGTTAAGCACATCAAGGCACGGCGTCTGAAGCAACGGACAGACGGAGACGTTTGGCGCTCTCGCTTCAGATGGTGAGGGATGATGGTGTTCCTCGTCAGCGCCCATGTAACCCGGTCTCTTCGTCTCAAGTCCTCCTTGCTGTGCGGAGCAGCCTTCAAAGGGGTTCTTCTGTGCCTCTCTCTTAAGGGAAAACCTTAACAAACAGTCTTGGAGTGATTATGTGCGGAAGAAAATTGCATACTTGCATGTGGTAGGATTTCGCGCTCTCGCTATCACATGACCGCACTCCTCAGCAGCTTGTGTTCAGATTCCTTCGCTACCCCTGGCAGTAGAACCATTGCAAATGAGTCTTTGAAAAAATTGGATGGAATAATTTCCCAAGAGGCAAAGGCTCAGGTTTTTACCATTACTCGGTGCATGAATGGAAACACATCGATTTTCCTAGAATGTGAAACCCAATCAACTTTCTGTACCTGACGATGCCATAAGTCGGTGAAACGCGTCTACAATAAATATTTTTGTAGAAAAGTACAAAATAAATTAATTAATCATGAGTTCTAACATATGAATTTCTACGACGTGAACCCTGCCACGGCTAATTTTATCTTTTTTCGTGTTTATCTTGCTGTGTGTAACGATTTATAGAATAAATAAGGGAAAAATTGAAGAAAATTATCTTTTTTCCATCATGAAAATGGCTGGAATATAAACTGGATGATAAAATGGTGTGATTCCTCTGCATTGTTTCTGATGCTAAGCTTTCTGTCCTTTCCTATGTCGGTTGTCGTCCATTAACTTCGGCTGTTTTACGCCCATTTCATGAAACATTTTCAGGTCAAATTAGTTTCCGAAAATTCTGGCACCTAATTAGTGCCCAATAAATACGCTCTAAAGTTCAAAAGGGAAGACGGCTTCCCCCGTGTCAGGACATGGAAAACCTCGTTTTGATGAAACGGAAATTACGGAAGAAGAGATCGCAAAACTCGATTTGATAAGAGCTAATCCACAGACAGCGACTTGACTATGAATTAGGCGCTACATTTCTTGTAAATTATACCACCTTAGCCAAAATATGTTCCCCGAAAGGGTACTAAACTGTCGTCACCTGTAGACAGCGTACGTGGGAAAGCACCAAGAGACCTTAGTGATCAACCACGGTAACCCTGTGAAAGCCTTCGCTATAGTGCACATAGAGAAAAACACGTATTCCTTCCTCTGTTTTGATATCAAACTCCTTTTGATATTAACATATCAACTAAAAGGACTATTCTCTCTTCTCCTTTCCAACCCATTTTTCCTCTATCTCAGCCTTCAGAACCTCGTTGCCTCTAATAACAACGTAATTATTTTACATTTTCTTCTTAATGTCTTCCATAGTTGCCGCATTTTCTGCCCAAGTAGGCTAAAAACTTTTGTTTTTCTTTTCAACCTTAACACTCTCAACTTCAATATCTCAAGAGGTTCAAGTCTATTTTAGTTATATTTCTTTAATGCCTACCATCTCCATAAAAAGTTACAAACTTCTTCGGAAATCTTTCAAAGAATTTTGTCATATTTACATAGAGTAGATGCCAGAAGTTCTCTTTCTTCGATGTAAACCTTCTTGGGTGGTTCTCCACCTAATGTAAATGCTGAGCCTTTATTCAATCCATGATGCTACAAATAAATTAAGCTGCTCCAATTTTGCTGGCATATGCCTATTTTGCTTTCGTCTTTAACAAACCTTTTTACTTCTACCAAACTCTTTCCTTCGTTTTCTCATAAATATTATTTTCCGAGTTAATACAACATTATTTACGATCCAATTATAAAATGTCTGGGTGACTAGATGGCATTAGATTTTCGTTAAATTGATAACTGAGGGCTTGGGTATTGTATATTACGTCAGAGTATTGGTAATTTGACGTGGTAGTTATGGAATAGAGAGCATTTGAACTTTGATTTTCACACCGAGAAAATATTTTACCAAAGGTTATAAAATAAAAGTGCTTAAATTGGTTGAATATCCGTTGCATTTAAACTTCAACGCGTCAAGGGAAAACTGCCAGCTCTTCAATTCTTGGCTACTTGGCTTTTGGTTGTGCTCAAATGTAATCAATTTAATCCTTTAAGTCTTTCCATACTTCATTCATTGGTCGTTCAATCCTAAGATTTGTTTACTGCAGCTCTCCATCCTCCTCTATCTAATGCTAGTTCACTTACTCCCTGGTATTTCTCTTTCATTGCCGTTTTCTTTATTTGGTGTATGTATTAATTTCTCAGCCTTCCTCTCGGGCTTTTCCTTCTATTTTTCCTTCAATTATATTCTTCACAAACTCATAGTGCCACTGGGTGTGCCCAGTCCACCTGGTTCCTCTTGCCTGTATATTGTTCCATACGTCCTTCTTCAGAGATGTACACAAAATAGAGTGAAATTCGTCCTGAGAAACTTGTTCATGAGAACATAACGACAGGAGAACATGAGCATGTACATGTTTTCATGAAAACATGAGAAACTTGTTCGTATAAACCCCCGCTGAAATTCGTCCTCAATTAAGATGACTTGGCGGTGTAACTATCTGACACATCTGACCGGCAATTTTGAGATCCGAGCTCGAATCCTGGTCAAATCAAATGATTTATTTATGATGATTTTCACTCTCTTTTGAGTGCATGAATCATAGAATTATTCTTTGCTATCTTTGTTCGAAATGAGAACATATTGAACCGTGCATAGAATTTCCTGAATATAATATTTTTCCAAATTCTTTCGCCTGATTCCACGGCCAGTTGTCTTTTTTCTGCTCCGTATAACGAGTAGTGCGATTGCGTACACATTTATCGCATTTTCCTAATCGTAATGTATGTTTTTCTTAATGCATTTTAATAATACTACAGACCTTCTGTTACATCTTACAAGAAAACCGTACAAGGTACTCCATGAAAGTCCTTGACAATTAGTATTCCACTGTAAATGCAACAAAAATGAAATGTGATGATAATAATATGTGTGGCGCGGCGGTGTAATAGAAAGTAGTCATCATTCGATAATAAACATGTCTCTTGTAAACTTGGGGAAATAATTGATCTCTGTCTCGCTTAGCCGGAATCGTTTTTTTTCCGTGATTCAATTTTAAATACATTTTGAAAAACATCAATTCTGTTTTATGTATAAATCATTAACGGATGTTAGTTTAGCACATGAGTATTGATTTTAAGCATTTGATTGAAATTGCATGATCAGGTGCTTTTTTTAAACATGAACATTAGTGATAAGTGAGTTGCTGGAGAATAAGGCTCGTGCGGTGTACACAGGATAAGATATGTTGACCAATTTCGGGCGAAAATGAGGACGGTAAGTCGGCTTCAGCCTTGTCCATGCTAACCGAATTTTCACTGTTTCCATTTTCCTCGTGATTCAGTTAACTTTATTGTGTATCCTACTCTGAGGACTGCGTTGAGTTGTATATACCATCGTCGAGACGATAATTTCAGCCGGCCGAGTTTGCTTTGCTTGGGATTTGACGTGATGAGAGTGGGCTGATGAGGCTGGTGGGAGGATGAACTGATGAGGAGGGAGAGGCAGGCTAATTTCTAATGTTTTGACGGGCGGGCGGAGTAGCAGCTCGTATCGACCATGGTGGCCTTTCTCTGTAAGCAATAAAGGAAAGCCTTTGAAGTTTTCACAAGAGCATATCGGCTTCAGTCATGCCCTTCTAATTGCTCCAGCCTCTTGGAAAAGAGGGGATGAAAAGGTTTCCTTTCAGTTGCCATGGGACCATTAAAAGTTAGCGAGGGTGACCACGGCATAGTGATAAAAGAAGGTGCTTTGAAGCACGGGTGTGTGTACGGTCTTGGAAGTGGGGAAGGGCTCACCCACGTGAAAGATAGTTTAGCGTTAAAAAGTGTAATATTTACTCATTTCGTACCTGTTTACTCTTTTCGCAAAGGTTGTGTGCTCGGTGTTGTTATCGTTCTCAAAAGTCAAGGTACCGTTCAAACACATGTATGTTTTCGAAACCTTGACATTATTAATTACAGTGTTCCTTATGTGCGTGGATATCGTTGGGGTTAATTGGTGGTAGTCAATCGAGGGCTATGGCCTATCAGTGCACTAATTGAGTTGCTATTTTTCGCAATTTGGTAAAAAAATGACTCTTCTGATGGCAATCTTTAAATTTGTTTTTTTTTCATGGATTGATTGGTTATGCAACACGCGTTATGAAGTGATATATTTATAATTCCTTTACAATTATAAATTGAAATATATCCTCCTACTCCTATTCTTCAGCTCAGGCTTGTTTTATGGGGAGGATAACGACAACGGGGGTCATTTGCACATTGGAGGACAGGTGGTTGCGGTGGTAAGGGAATGATTATTCGGGGAATGGAGGAAGGGTGGAGAAAACCCCAACCTGCACTTATGAAAAGGCGCCAAGGGGATCTAGGTTCGACTTCCCATCTAACGGATCGAGTTGTTTACTTGAAGTGCTCTCCACACGGCACTTAAGTAGGGATCGGTATTCTACTGAAAAATATACACAATCACTGGGGGATCGAATCTGAGACCCTCGGGATGGGAAGCCAGTACTCTAGCCATTGGAAATGTGAAACTTGGAATCATACACATAATAATAATAATAATAATTTGTTTTCCCTTGAAATGATCAGGAATTACATAATCACCTAACAAAAATGTTTTACATTAGGCATTTGCCTGTTGTCGGGGTCACCTTCAGGATAATGAAGCAATAAATATAACAAAATAATCACTGCAGATGTAACAGGATGAAATTTAATACAGAAAATATTTTAAATTCCAAATTTCCGAAAGAAGTTACAACGATTTGCTAAAGTGTTCGCACTGATTTGTTTGAAGTCAACAACCATAGCTTAACCAGCTTAAGAAATATTTATTATGATTTGCATATTTAATTGATTCCGGCAAAAAATTGACACAAACTGGGGATATCAAAGCTTAAAAATTATTACAAGAGTTTTATTAATAAATACAAGGATTCCCGAAAGGTGGTTACAACGATTTCTAGAAATTTTAATTTTCTAAATTTTTTGAAGTCAACGGCCAAAGCTTAACCTGCTAAAAAAATATATTACATTCTTTGTAGATTTAATTGTTTGAGGCAAACAGTTAAAACATTTGGACCCCATATTGATAAAACATCATTTACACAATGTTAGGTTTGGCTTTTGCTAAACATAATACAGGTTGAACTGTAAGTCGGCATGACTTTTTTCCAATACCTTTGGACTATTCCCACTACGGAGGTAACACCAATCTAATACCCTATAAACATACATATGCCTCACGGGTAATATCCGCATTAATGACAAACAAGGGAAAAGATGGCGAAAGGTAGTCATCTCTGGCTATGATTCTGATAATTGCTTTTTGAGTAGTTTCTTCCCTTTTAAATTAGTTTTTTATGAGCACCTCATCCTTCTGTACTCATCCTTCAGTTACGATGTGTGTAATATCACGTACCGAAAATATGAGAAGAATCCTGTTTTGATCGCATCGGTAGATTCTGGACCAACTCGGCCCCAATAAATATTTGTCTCTGTTCACGCATGAGTTGGCGGATGTAGTCGAGGCCTGGGTGAAATGGACCGCAGGTCATGGCCCGGGTTGCTTTTGACGAATCTAAGGCCTTTCGTGAGCTTTTAGTTTTCTGACAGAGGTCAATGTGGTTACAAATGCGTCTACCGGCCTTAGACAAGATGCAGGAAAACAGGGCCGTCAGCAATAATATGCAGAGGTCGCAGCAATTTTTATGGATAAATTACAATATCCACAATAAGAGTCAATGGTTGAAGCTATGTCAATGCTACGTGTAATGCGGGTGCCAAATGCATTAGGTAATAATTTTGGAGCTATTTGTCAATCCAGTGGTATCAACAAGTTATGCTGAATAAATATATAACTTAGTGGCCATGATTCTATGGACAACGTGAGACGCTAGCTACATAAGATTATTGCTTGTAAAGCGAGTAGTTTTTAATGAAAATATATGCACTAACTAAGGGAATATTTCATCAGCTAAGAGAAAAGGAGGGCAACTCGATTGTACTTGGATACATGTAGAGGGATGCTATAATAGAGGCTAATGGTGATGAATCGACTTTGATTAGAAAATAATGGCGGGAAACCTTTTTTTACTTGACCAAGGAATAAAACGCTTACGATAACTTATAAAAAGTATGCTCGCTTATGCTCCGCAAGTACTGAAATCAGCAAAATAAAAACAGTTGTGTTGCAGTATTATTACGAGGTACTTTACTTTTGCCATTTATAAGTAATTACAGGATCACCAATGGTTATCCTGATTTACCTGTACTATTTAGCAGCTATGTTGCTGCGGTTAGCTATGATATCCTTTTCTCAGTACCTAAATTTTATTGGAATATTTCCGTATTTTATATTTGCAGTTTGCCATTTTTATCACCCAAAGAGTCCCAATCGATTCAAAATATAACTGGCGTCGTCCTCAACAGCCACGCCGTTGTCTCAGGCACATCAAATGATTGATTGGAAAGCCTACTCGTTTTATCTGGACGGTATTGATATTATGGCTCGCCAAAAATTCTTTTTTGCATATGCTACTTAAAAACGGAAGAGAGAACATGAATGAGATAAATTAATTTTTTAATGAAATAAGCAGAAGTGAACGAGCTTGCTATTTAAATCTCTTTGGTTATGCATGAATGTTGGGGAAAATAGTTGATAATGCCTGTATTGCAAACTTCCACTGAGTTAAAATCATTCGCCTTGTCCCGGACTCGAGCCAGGATCCCTCGATATCGCGCTCTGTACTTTAACCTATTAAGCGACTTAGTCATCCTTCTCCCCTGTATATTTTTGAGGGATTTAATGACACATATGTGTTCCAAGTCTCTCTTTGATTGGCTAATTTGATAAACGTTTTGATTAATGCCATAACAATTGCGCATTAAAGATAGGTAACATTTTAAATTTTAAGAACTATTTATGTGATATGGAGAGTGGCGTTGTATGGGCAGAAACGTGGTTCTGGAGAGAGGAAAACGAAAATTGGATACAGGCGTTCGAGATGTGGGTGTGTAGGAGGATGGAGAAGGTCCGGTGGACGGAAAAGGAGACAAATGAGGAAGTGCTTGACGTAGTTGGTAAGGAGAAGAAACTTCTCGATGAGATTCAGGGAAGGCAGGGTAGGTGGCTGGAAGCGGTGATGAGGGGCGATGGTTTGCTGAAGCCCGTGACAGAGGGAAGGATGTTAGGCAAGCGGGGAAGGGGAAGAAAGAGAATAGGTTTTATGGAAGGGATGAAGAAAGGTAGGACTTACGCTGAGATGAAGAAAGAAATACTAGAGTTAGATAGGGAACTACACTTGTAAGAGTCTGTTGGATTTTCTCTGACTTTCATCATAACCTACCTTATACTGGTAGATTACTCAGATGATGATGATATTTATGTGAAGTTCGCATGCCCCAGAAAAGTTTGGTTGAATCACAGCTATTTAAATGGAGAATTTCTTGCTTAAAAGTTGCTAAAAAATGCCACTTTATCAAGAATACAGCTTACGATGTCATTGGAACTCTATCCAGGTAATCATGCATGTTAGCAAGGAAAGCGTTCTTACTTTTTTTGCCGAGACAATTCCATTTTAATCCCCATTATCTCCTTTTGGTAACAGGGACACTGCGAACCATTGAAGAGCCATTTAGTGCATGGCGAAATATCTGATGCAATGATTATTCGGATTTAGTTTTTCAATCCTGAACGACTTTCATCATTTTGTTTCTTCCTAATTAATCGATCTACCCGGCCATCATCGAATTTTAGTCGTTTTTGGAAGATTTTTGACCCTGCTACCTTTGAACCACTCTATAATTTCATTCAATTCTATAATTTCAATTTAAAAATTTTCTGCGTTTCAATTCTAGCGTGCTTCGATCAAATGAACCGTCAATTCAAATCACTTTTGGAAATGACAAAAAAATAGCATGTGCAATTCAAAATTGGATGTCTAGCTATATGGGCCTAGTTGTAGGTCTTTTCATCTAATATTTTGCCTCTCGTAAACGGCGTTGAAATGTGTGGCACTGCGTGTCTGGATTTTCAATGCCAATAAAATGAGGTGAAGGTTTCCTCTGATCCTTATTCCATTGCGACCGTCTACTGTGCTCATAGCGATCCAGTCTCATAACCATATTTCTGAGCGTCCTTCATGTGGCCCGAGAAATGATTCTCTTGCGTAGCTGGCCAATAAAAAAGGTGCTCATTCGGATCTATTTTTAATTTCTTTTATTCCGAGACCCACGTTTCCACCCATAGTATTAAACTCGGGCTTGAGAATATATGGAAACAATGGTCGGCCATAAAAGTTGGCGTTCGTGGTGGATTTTAAGTATTTTATTATGGGATCCGCAGCATAGAAATTCCACCAGGTTACTGCAGGCTCTGTTTCATTTCTGGAATGCGATTCACATTTGGAGCACGAGGTGCATGCTGAGAATGTTCCGCTCGTATGCATGTACGACCCACCTCGAGCTCTTCCATACACTACCCCCTCACACCACCACCTGAGTATACATCCCCCTTTTCCCCCCACCTCCCTTGCCCCCCACCCTCCGGGCTTTCTTGCCTAACGGCCGCTCCGGATGCCGGATAATAATATGTCCCGCGCTCCAGTTGAAGTCCACGGGCTGGGGGGAGTGGAGGAGCCGGCTCACGGCTCACTTAAGCGCCGAGCTGAAGTTCCGGAATGCTGCGAGTGTGAGGGTGTAATATATTTTAAGCTGGGTGGTAGTAGGGAGAAGGGGTAGTGACCAGGGTTACCAACTCATAAAAAGAGTTTATTCCAGCTTTTGGAGAAGGCAGGGCAGGTGGCTGGAAGTGGTAATGATGGACGATGGTTTGCAGAAGGCCATGATAGAGGGTAGGATGTTGGGCAAGTGGGGAAGGGGAAGAAAGAGAATAGGTTTTATGGAAGGGATGAAGAAAGGTACGACTTACGCTGAGATGAAGAAAGAAATGATAGAGGTAGATAGAGAACTGCACGTGTAAACGTCTGTTGGATTTCTGACTTTCATCATAACCTACCTTTAACGAGAATAATACTCAGATAATCTTGTCTCTTAGACTTAATGTTAATCATCTTCCTTAGGGGTAATTTTTTACTACAGTTGGTGGGTATGAGACTTAAAAACGGATCGCATCGCGGCGTCGGCTATCAATGACCATAGTTCTTAGGAGTGGCTGCGTTAAAATTTTAGGAGTGGCTGCGTTAAAAAAATCTCCTTTACATAATTTGCATCCTTCATAATTCTTATGCATCACATGATTGAGTGCTTCTCCATTTCCGGGTTTCCACCGCGTAGGTTGCTTTTTCAGACAATAGTTTCGCCCGTATTCCAAAAGGCGTCTTCAGGTCGAAGTACGGGCGGAATACGGGCGAAACTGTTGTATAAAAAAGCAACCTACGCGGTGGAAACCCGGAAATGAAGAAGCATTCGTCTGAACGTCGCGGAAACCTACGAAGTCATGCCATAACATGATTGGTTATAATAGACTTTAAACAGGTGACACCTGAATGAAGGTAGACATTTTTAACGGATATTCATTTGGTACGGAAAACGGGTTCAATATGTGGCACATTATGCAGTTTAGGGAAGGCGAACGCCCCAATCTGGGAGACGGAAGATTTTAAAAGCCCGTGTCCCATTCCGTGTGTCCCCAGAAGAGTACGGGAGGGTTGGCAGCCCTGGCAGTGTGACTGGTAGTAAAGGAGGTAGTCGGGAGGTCACGTAGGCACGAGGGGAGTGTGATAGTAGGCGGATAATCCGAGTGTGTTGCGTTTAACTGAGCGCGTAATGCAGATCGGGTGCATTTATGTTTGGTGGTGGGGAAGGGGAACGTGGCTGAGTGGGTCGTACGTTGGGTGGAGGCGAGGAGTGTGTAGTTGTTTGCGTGGGAGGGATGTTAATTAGTTAAGAGAGAAAAGAGGGGGCGTTTTCCCCGCTCCTATTCTATTTCTGGAGAAAATGAGTGGGCAAGGTACCGAGAAGGTTGGACACTGAACGGGTAGTGAAAGAGTGAGTGGGCGATTTAGGAGCACCCATGCAGCTCGGGGCGTGGACCTCCTAAGGCATCCTTTCGAAAACATTTAGCCCTTTTCATTCACGAGTGTTCAACTCGAAGATAATAATGGTGAATGAAAAAAATCGAGGATTTGATATAACGTACGACGAGGACGAAGATACCACAAATAAAATTAACGCATTCCAGGGGATCAGTGGGACAATAAGAAGAACTAAGGTAAAACAAGAAAATAAGCCCAGATAAAATTTTATTAAGTGATGACAGTTCCTACTCTCTTTAGTGAATAAGAATGTTCGGTAACAAAACAAAAGGAACTAAAACAAATATAATCATCAGAAATGATATTGCAATACTGAGTGATGTCCACACTATTTCCGGCTCCTCCGCATTAGTTTCTTCTTGACTAGAGCCATCGTCAGTTGAAGAGGAAGGTTCCAAATCCAGTATGTAGTCTGTCACTTGTTTCTTCTGTGAAAGAATATTTTCCACAATCGGCTTTGTCTTCTGGAACCTCACGTAGAAATGATATAATTTATCTTGGATTAAAGCCTCGTTTTGAAGATATAACTTCAAAAGGACTTCAATTCCTTGGATAGTTCACGTATAGATATCTTATTCAGCTTCTTCATCTATCGACACGTATCCAGAACTTTGCTGTTTACAATGATAGTATTCCGTGCCGAGAGTTCAGTGCGTTGGTAGCATTGGAATAGAGGATAGTGAGCAAATTAGAGGAGTGAAGAGAAGTTTGTTGAAGAATGTTATCCAAGATTTAGACCTCAACAATACAATATATCAATACACTGTATTACCACTAATGCAATAAGGAAATTTTTACAGATTATAAATGCATCGTTATACATTATGATACATATAATATAAGGCAATCGAGAAGTTAAAAGGTTTCAAAGGAGTTAAAAGGTTTGGGTCAAAGTGACCCATGCGGTCATGACAGGTATAAAGGTTGAAAAAACATGGAAGAAATAATATTAGTAGAATTAAATTCTGCGCAGTGGTAAATCACGATAAATTATTAAAAGTCAAAAATACAGGGCCAATAGACCTTTGTTAAACCTCATTTAAAAATAATCGACAAGTATTCTGGCTTGGGTCAATTTGACCCAAACGGGCATTCTAGTGTTAAATAATTTATAATTCTTCTACTATGATAAAATCGATGGTTGGCAAGGTTACTTGGTGGAATTTAGACATAGTAGTGAAAAAATATTATTTTGGTTTGTTCCACAATTTAATTTGACTCTAAATAAACTGTGACTGAGTCAAAATAAATTGTGGAATCAGCAATGTGTTTTTTCATTACTATCTTCCACTCTGATGGGGATCGTGTTGGTATGGTGGAATGAGTACTGGCTTCCTTTTTCGAAGGCACGGGTTAGAGTGCTGATAGCGGAAATATTTAATTTGAATTCCTGGATGAAGAAGTATCTCGTAGCATTAATAAATGAAAGTGTTAGTAATACTAACCAATAGTTGTCTTTTTACCAGTACGCATGTTTGCATGTTCATTTATGTGGCACACTCCCAGTTTCTGGTTTGCCAGCGCACTGTTCTCCTGACTCTTTCTGGTCTGCGCCTAGCATCCAGGGGAACGTGTTAGGCCCTGTTTTGTAATGGGACGAGTACTGCATAGCTGGTGTGGAATAACCCCATGCCACGCCCTGGTGGTGGCTTGCACGGTACTTCGTAGATGTAGATGAATGCCTTGTAAAAGGTACTTAATCTGTAGTACTCCGTCCATCGAATAGGATGTTAGGCTATGGTGATCATGACGCCCTTCGTTATTAGTAGGCTCATGCCGACACTAAGTTTCACACAACCCTTCCTCCTATCCTCAAATCATTCTCTCCTTACTGACCTTCCTACCTACTATTAATGATGCCCAACAACTCATATTCCGGTCCTCCCAAATGAAAGAAAAAAACAGCAATAATATAGACTGCTAATGATACGCTATCGAAATGATGGGTACAAAAATCCCTAATTCCCATGTAACATCAATAACCCCAACAAAGTCGGAGTGGAACACTTGAACACTCCATCAACATTCATTTTTCATCGAAATATCCATTTCCGATTTCCGTTACCACGTCCCTTCCGTTTTCCATGGCCGACGTTCTAACCCCCCTGCCACACGCCCTTGTGAAGGCTAACAGGTTGTATAATTGTATGCATGTCTGACGATCACTGGAGCGAGGTTTATCAAAATTGCATTTTTTTTTCTAAATAAATTTCCTCACTCTGGTGCTCTGATTTGCACATTTACGCGAACCACGTATCGTTCCCGCAAGTAATATGGTATGGGGCCAGGTCTTTGTGGTTTAATGTTTTTTGGACCTGATTGTCTGTTAGAGATCGGGGATCGATTTCTTATCAAGATAAAAAAATATTTCTACTGTGAATTTCCACACTTTTCCGTTAAAATAAATGTACGATTAAGGAAATGAATGAGGAACTATACGCCAGAGTAGTAGTGAAGAGGAACATGAAACAGAATGGAACCATGTGATTGGGGCCTAACCTGAGAGATAAATAGAGAGGCTAACGTAACCCATATCTGGAAATTCGTATGGAATACAGAAAAGGGCATGGAAGAAGAAATGGCCCGGCTAGTTTGATCAAGGCACAGATGCTTGGAAAAAATCAATTAGAAAAGAAAAAAGTAGGATGAGAACATCATCACAGCGTAAGAGATTTAGCTTTGGTTGGTTGGAAATGAAGGTCTGAAGTTAACCAAGCTTGGTAATGAAAATCTAAAAGAAATGGCGATCAATTAATCCGATTCATGGAAGCCATAAGGATGCTTCAAGTTCACAATTTTTTTGGGTTCGAAACGTAGAAAAAAAAAATAATCGCAAGATTTTTATCTGCTCAAAGCCCGTCCCTTAATCCAATCAGCAATCAAGCTGAGGATACGGGCCCCGCTAGACATCGATCGACGGTCAGTCAAAATAAAACAAACCTTGTTACTGACTTCATCAGCGAATTGATTCAAATTTTAATGCATTAATACTTACACTTACGTACATCTACACACTTTCTCATGCTCACGCGAGATGTGATGCCAATATTTTCATCTGCAACGCTCCCATGCGATTCTTGAATTAAAGCTTTAAAAAGCCTCTCATGTTTTGTGTCTATCGTTGGTGCTGTATTCCCTGTTCTAAATGTTCATTCCTCCTATGCACTGAAATTCTTTTATCATCTGTGTGAACAAGACGCAACCCCCCTGCAATTCCCCGCAGTCGGGTAACTGTTATAATTTACTGATTGGTATTTGCATGATTTAAATTTTTATCTCTTTGCCACAATAGAAATAAAATTTAAAACACCAACAATCCTGAGACATTAAATTTAATTCCAAATTTAAAAATAAATTAAAATATTAAATATGTAAATCTCTAAATTCCCCGCCGAGCTACCTAACTCAGCCTTTTCCCCAAGTGGCTATTCGGTTGATATCTTATAAAATGAATGCTCATACCTGGGCGATCATTGTATTTGACATTTTGAAAGCCTTGAGCTTCTTGAATTGTGATTAAATGGCGATCAAACTGTAGGTATTAATAGAAAGTGGCAAGAAATAAATCCAATAAAACGCAAAGTTTCATACTTTTCTCTCTCTTCTCCAGCCAAGTATTTAAGGAGATCTTCATTCCACAGTTCCTCATTTAAATTTTTTTGTTCCTCATTCAAATTATGTACTAGTTAGTAAATAATTTTACATTGGTTTTCTTATAATATTTTCTCTAGGGGCAAAGGTAGTAGGCGAATTCTTTTCGATAGCTATTTTAATTTCTGCCAAGAGAACAGCTCCGCGAGTGATAGCGCTCATTGCCTTATTATGAAAGTGTTAGCCGGCGATGATCAGGATGAGAGAGCGTATTTTTTAGAGGATTTAGATTCATGCTTTCCTCCTAACCTTCCACTCCCCCAATGTCCACAATACATATGACTAGGACTGCAGAATGGCTTATTTAAACTCGTTTACACTTTGTACACGTGCACGCCTTTATTTTCTATTTTCTCCAAAATTATCAAAAGTCTAGTCGACAGTTCACTCTAACAGATACCCGAAGAATCTCAGGAAAATGTTGTAATTAACCACTTCCAGTCGTTGTAGCTCTTAACATTACCTTCAGCTTAATGAATACTTATAGCTTATAATTAGCTATTCTTCACTCATGTTGTCTATTTTTTGCTGTTCGAGGTAGTATTTTGATTAAAGGTGGTTTAGAAAGATCTGTCGTCTGTCCTCTCTGTAACGGAAATCTCTTTTATTTCAGCAACTCCCTGTAATCAACTACCATTCCCGTCAACTCTCCGTTTATCTATTTCTCCAGCCATCGAGCCTTCGCTCATTCCCTCTGCGTCCACTGCTGAAAAGCCTACAAATCATTCTCATCCTGAAGGATGATCTGGTACTTCCCTAGCGCTAACTCCTGATGATCTCGTGTTACGATGTCAATCGCATTATATCCCGATTGCTCCTGATGTATCGAGGTAAAAACTGTCTATCCATCGTTTCACAGTTGAAAATTCGATTTATACAGGTTAATATTCAGTTTTCTAGGGGCGTGTTAGTCAAGGATTCCGTAAAGATGTATCGGCTGCGCTACCGATTCCGTTTTCAGGTTTTAATGGGTTCAATTATGACCCAAAGAACGATGCGGAGGTGAATCCGAGAGATTGTCAAGGAAACCCCAGCTCAACGCAGCGGATAATTCATAAATTCTATTCTCATTGGGGGTCGTGCATAAACTACGTTGCCGTTTTCGGTGAATTTTTACCACCCCTCTCCTCCGCCCCCCTACATGTAACGTTGTCTCTACAAATGAAACTTTCAACTCAAATATATTTTATCAGTTATTGAGTGAGTTAATTTTTAGGGATAGTTAGAAACAAGACAAATAAAGTAGCCGAACTCGATATAACAGAACCATCTTATCTCATTTCGAACAAGCAATATTAATTTTTAAATTATAAAAAAACAACCATGAGTCACGGCGCAAGGTACTGTGCTCATCTACTTTGTTCTCTAACGTCCCCACATATCTGACTGCTGCCTTGAAAAGTGTTGTCACGAGGTCGCTATTTATCCAGCGAGAAGGTCAAAATGAAAGCAATTTGATGGTGTGAAGACTTGCAACATTGTGGATGCAATGATTCAGTTGCATTGAATTAAAGTTGAAGCTTGAGGTGTTAGAATCACCCCTTGCGCCCTTCCTTATGTTAAACTCTGTAGTGTTGTGAATGCGATGTAGACGAGTAAGAAACGTAAACGGGCGCATTGTAACAGCTACGTTACTTTGAGTGAACCCCGCTCCTCCCCCTCGTTACCCGCCGTAGGTTTTTAGGCGACCTCTCCCCCCCCCCCCCCCTACGTTGGTAACATAGTTTATGCACGACCTCATGGGAGCATTCAAGTATTTCGTAAGGCGATTTTTACCACTTTTTAACTTTTTTTGTAAGACGACGTAAGATTTCACGAACCCACCCCTACCAACCTTGCGTAAGGTTACAGACACTATTGAAACGACGGAAATATATAGTTAAGTATGGGGGAATTCTATGTCAAAAAGCGCAAACATTGACCTCATTGTGGATATCGACAACTGCATTTGATATTACGCGATTCGCTGTACGCACAACTCACAAAACATGTGATCTTTGAAAATGCGACATCTCCAAACTAATGATCAAACGGATTGGTTGTACGTTTTTCTATAGTTTAGCATACATTCAGGTGTACCACCACAGGCGGTGATCCTAGAAAGGAAGATATTTCCTACGAAAATAATTTTAAAAAGTGATGAAAATACGATTTCAGAAGTGACTTATATCTTACGTAAGACTGTCTCAGACCCCCTCACACCCCAGACCACGTAAGAAAAGCCCAACCCCCCTCTCTCGCCAAAACGTCTTACGAAGTATTACTTGAATGGCCCCCAACGCTGTGAAAGCATCCAGGTGGAATTAGAATCGATGAGTCTAAGTTCATAGAAGTTTTCAAAAAAATGGAGCGAATTTTTGGATGGAAACGGGAGTTTTCATTGAAGTGCATCCCACTTTTGGTGCTCCATTACTTCCGTTTTAATCTGGGTGGGGTTGGAATGCTGAGGTCAACGTCGGCGCATTCTTTTCACGATTGAAAGAGTAGCTCGATCGGATCGGTGAGCGAACGCTTCCCGCGCGCTCTCCTTTAATTGCCACGGCGAATTTTGGAACCGGCACTTGGGAGCTGGAGCGGAATCGATTCCTTTTGTGCACGTTCCAGTCCAGGATGATCACTCGGCGGGCC
The DNA here is from genome assembly GCA_963573305.1 of Pyrrhosoma nymphula. Classification (NCBI taxonomy): domain Eukaryota; kingdom Metazoa; phylum Arthropoda; class Insecta; order Odonata; family Coenagrionidae; genus Pyrrhosoma; species Pyrrhosoma nymphula. The sequence continues at coordinate 73,872,639 of OY754337.1, forward strand.
AGAGTGTTAAAATTGCGACCATTGTTCCCCCGGAGCGGTGGGCTCCGAGGTTAGCAGGGGGGTGGTGATTGAGGGTTTGAAAGGGGTTGGAATGAGGGAGAGGGGGTGTCGGGCCATAATACGGAGCCCAGACGACCAATGAAAGGGAATAATCCATTACCGACTTCTGGTGACAGATTTTCCATCCCGTTATCGGTCCTTCCGTTCCGTATAATGCAGTCATTTGTCGATACCCACCGTTCCTCTCCCCTCACGAACCCCCTCAAGCGCCCGCCAATAAGATTATGTTCGTCTGCCGCTGACGAATATCCACATTTAGCTCCTCACAATTGGACAGGTAATTACCTTGATATTTCATAATCACTCGGGCCGTCACAATGACATTTAATCATCGGTATCATGATTGGGTTTAAGCCACGTGGTGGCGGAGTTCGGAATCCACTCAGGCTTATTGAGGTTATTAGCCGTCAACGTTCTTCTGTCCCAAGATCTCCCCTTTTAATCTTGTTACTTCTCCTCTCAAGCTACAGATTCAACACGTAACTTCTTCACTTGTCTTATGCTTCAGTGATTACCCTTATTTACTCCAAATTTGAATAAATCAAGATCCTCTAATCCCTGCTCGTCCTATTATCTCTCATTTTACGTCTAGTATTTTTAACCAAATTACACCAAAAGAATTTGGAATTTCCCAGTCTGTATTTGGCATCCTCAATTTCATATATCTATCCGAGCTTATTATTCAAGGAAACTTAATTATTCCTGCCATTCCGAATTCTTTATCTTGCAAGTGCCGGATTTTCAGATCCTCTTGAATTCACAATCCTATTACGGAAGCTCATTTAATGACAAACCTTGAGTTACTTTGTAGCTCTAAATAATGTAATAATTTTCCATCAAGTAGTCTTAGAGTCGTTGAAAATTTCGTCTTTAAATGTACTGTCTTATTTTAAAGTTAACTATGGAATTATAAGATTAAACTGGTACTAAATGTGTGTCAGAATCCGGAATCCATGAACATGTACCGGGTTCTCATGCATACTATTCCATTGATTCCTGCGGTTCTAGCAGGTTTTTTTGCTGATGTTTTACGGTTTACGCAGCTGGCATCCTCCATAACGTAATCAATACAAGCTTTCCATGAGACGGGGCAAGATATTTTGGGATATTAGCCATAACGGAGAGGAAAGGGCAGCTTTTGAGTTGGTTGACAGCTGAAAGGTTGGCTAACAGTAAACCTTAGTCTTACCCCGAATTTTTAGTTGAACAGTGGGCTAGTTTATTGCATTAATAAGGTTTCCTTTTATTGCCATACTCTCACATTTTATTCTGGAAATAATACATTTCGTTTTAATATTTTTTTTACTAAGGTTTGAGTATTAGTCCTACAGCAACTTTTATCTTCGCATATTATCTTAAAGATAATATCGCTTAGTCATATAGTTTGTGATAACCAACCATATTAGTATTTGATAAAAATTAGCATAATTTTGAAAAGTACACTCTACATCGAGAAACCGGTATTCGGAAAAGTTTTAAATGATACATAAGTTAGGTGTCGTTGTCTTCAGTTTTAAACATATTGTTTACAAAGAAAAATGCTCTTTAGGGACAGGTTGTCTTCAAAGGTTAATTTATTATGTGTTAATTATTGAACGTCAATGGTTATGGTAAACACAATGATCGCCTTTTTCCCGTGAAACATGGAAGTCACTCGGTTTAAACCTACTGACGTAAATGTATTAATAAGTGAGTCTTAACGGTCAGTCATACCTTCAACTTTAATTGCAAGCTCTAATGCTATCTACCTACCTACATTTGTTTAGAATTGATTTATTTTAGTGTACAACAAAAACAGCCTCTTGGCGTTTGACATTTAGCTTATTAAAATAAATAAATGAATACAAGTAAATTATACTTAACAAAAGGTGGAGGTAACAAGACAGCCAAGAAAACAAATTATGGATAGCTTTTCATGGGATGAGTCTAGTTGTAAGTGGTAGCGTTTTAGAGAGGAGGTAAAGCTGTTGTTTGGTGAGAAGAGGTCAAGAGATGGATATATGCTGGAAGGGGGTTAAAAAGGGATGGGTTCGGTGAAAAAGGGATCTTTTGGAAACGGATAGTTGGAATTGGGGTGTGCGAAGAAGACTCTTGTTTCGAGTGGAAAGAGATGGGACACGTAGTGAGAAGGATGTGTGGAGTTCAGGGGATCGGAACGAATCATTTGTTTGGATGTTTTGTTGGTTTTTGTTTGCTTGGTTTGCAATAATACATAATTTTCGATATTCACAACCTAAAATTTTGCAAACAAAATGCTCTCATCGTCATATAAGAAAGAAAAGCTCATTTTGTAAATTGTTACAGCATATAACACTAATAATACCGTTTCTAATTACATAAATCACGAAAAAGTCTCCATTCAGGCTACGCCACGACTGACCCTCCACTCCCGCACTCATGTCATACCTGCGTCAGAAGTCTTGCATTCGATGAAACTACATAAATGTGGTAAACTGTTTTGTATTGATCTTAAATGAGGTAGAATGAGTAAATATATTAGGTGTAATTAAGAAGCTATACTTCCTATCAGCATGCTCGCTTTGCTCACGTAACCGTTTTAAATTTGTCACTCATGTATATGATTCCATATTCACAAAACTTGAGGGTCTTTGCGGGCTCACGCATATACCAGTATCTATGTTCTCTAAAGGTTATTGGTGGAAATTTCTTTACCCTGAATACGCTGCTCCTTTCATTTTTGTAAAAGGGAATTGTCGAGGCTGTAGACGCGGCATTGAAATGTTAACTGGCGAAGTAGATTAGATAAGTGAAAGCACAGAGTATTGTTACTCTATGGTGAAAGTAGTTCAAGTTGCGCAAGATTGGATTAACGATATATTTTTAATTTCTATCTCCATATGCTCTTATTGATTACTTGTTTAGTAGTTCTCTACTATAACGTGTGCAATGGTAAAAACCAGCTTTCCAATGAAAACATAAGCTCCTCCCTGAACCCCATGAGCTTGCGAAATGTTTTGACCATGAAGTTCACCATATATTTGACGATTGCAGATGCTGAAAAATCTTCACAAATCCTTCAGATGTTTCAAACGTTTCAATTTCACTTATTTTATCCCTAATTTATTTCCTTTTTGGGCGAATATTAAATGTGCACTATCCATTTAAACGCAGTGTAACTTTCGTAAATAATGGAAAGCGCTCTATTAATTTCCAACCTATTTTTACATTTATGTGAGTACGGGAATATTTGAAACACATTTTAATATACTATTTCGGTGGCGACTATCAGTAATATTAATTAAAAATTTTTACAGTGCCAGTGTTTAGACTTAACCACGAAAATGCCAAATTTTGAATTACTCTGCAATGATCGGGAGTAATTAGTGCGTTCGCTGAGTAATTTGAAGTAGAATGACCATCTTGTTTTTTCATTCGTGGTACTCATTAGGAATTGATAACGAATGTTTTCATGGACTAACTTACTTCATGTACTTAAAAAGTTACTTTTTGCAAACATAAAAATATGCCCTCTGAGGTGAGACCATCCAGGAGGTCCTCTAATCAACAACTCCTGGATTATCTTTATTTGCTGTGCTGAGAATAATTGCTAAGAGCTTTCCTCCATCGCCCCTTGCACGATATGTTTTGCAACTTAAACGTGTATTACTTTCTGTTTCTTCTGAAAGTTGTCATTAATACGAGATAATTTACATTTTCATCTTTTAATTAAAATTAGTCAATACAACACAATTTTAAGTATTTATGTACCTAAGAAATGAGAAATAACAATTCCTATGTTATTTACCACTAGAATATTCCCTTTCCCTTCACTTAGTGTGAAACAAAGGCCCTTTTTTGGCGGATCCGCTAATACTTCAAACGCCCCGTCGCGACTCGTGGTGAAATACCAAACCAACGCCTTTGTAAGGCTTTGACGTTTTCTGAGCCGCTTCAACATCTTCCCACCTAGAACTGTTCATAGTTTCACACTGCGTCAAAGGTTTCTTACGAATCTAATAGAAGTTTCCAGCCGGTATGAGGCATGTCCCCCCAATATTAAGGGGTAAGAACTTTCTGAAATAGTATCTTGTTTCCATGAAGTATCACTAGTTCCCTTGGTTTTCAAGCCGTACATAAACTTACCTTAGGATTTGTGAACATCGAAGCAATAAGTACCTAATGGCCCAAAGTTCGCAATGAGTAACAATGATAATCAAAGTGAGAGATTATATGCATCGCAATGACTCCTACGTGCCTGTTCAACGTTCAAAACCTAATCCATTCCTTGACTCACCAATGAAATTGCAGCTATTCTTAAAACTAAATATTTCTATGGCCGCCTTCGTCTTACCACGTAAGTATATGCATTGTTTCTACACCGCATGTGCAATGCTGTTTCTCATGAGAATAATTGCGAATTTGTAATTTGTAAAGCAGCGGAGAGATATTGTAATGTTTTTTTATATTGTCATGTACTACACCTAGGTATCTTCAGGAGTTTAGAGTTAACAAGTATTTACAAGGGGAAAGATTTAACGTCTTTAAAAAATTGTTGGAATATTACCGAAAATTATTAATGGTATAAGATCTGTCATGCTTTAATGATATCATGATTGGTAATGAAAGTAATGGTAGACACCATAAAATAACAAAATAATTTTACACACACGTTTGTGGTGCGGAGTTTTAGACTTTGAGCTTGGAAATTCGCTATGGATTTGAAAATGTAAGTCTTCCGGATTTCTTTCCGCGTAGTTTCATGGTGCTGGGACAAAATTTTCGCCGGCCTTGCGGTCGGATTCTTCAGGTCCATGAAGTGAAGTGGAAATGCAGCTTGGCCGTTCTATATACATCATTCGTAGGGGTTAGGTCCATTGTGATTGGTTGTGGTATTTTGGTTTATTGTCCCGCGCAACACGCGTTTACATGCGTTGGACAGCGAGTAACTGTCATCTCTATTCAATTTATTAGGAATCTTGCTTATTTCAATTGATTCCCGTATTATACGCATATTAATAAAACGTATAATTTTGGGTGATGTTTATTAAACGGTCAAACTACAATTCCACTTCACCTCACTGACCTGAAGAAGCCGAGTACAAGGACAGCGAAACTGTATCACCCATTGGTCCCAACACAATGGACCCACGCGGGAAGAAAACCGGAAGACTTACATCTTCAAATGTATTAAGCCGCGGAAGCCTCCACTCGGATTTCATTATGGATTTACGCTTAATAAAGGCGTGGATTTGCGACCGGTTCTTACAGATATTTTCTTGCCTGTAAATTATTTCGCTACCAATGGAACGGGATTATAATTCGAATGCATTTTCGATATTCCCGTTGAAAACAAATTTGCGAAGGTTATCATATTGATTTACGGAGTAGCTTCGAAACATTAAGGCCTAATAACCAAATAACTAATCAAAGAAAGTTGCTTTTTATTGTGTTTACGTAAAACGACTCTGACGCCTTTCCATCCATCAAAGGCCCATGGTTCGATTCCCGGCGATTTTTTTTAAAAAGTATTTCCTAAATCTTTATATGTACTTTTGTATTTCCGACGGAAGTGGACACCTTCACAAAAGCCTTTTTAAGGCATCTTTTAGAATGTATTGGGAAGAATAGGGAAGAAGCGATGGATTAAATTACGTCACGGCCGTTATGGGAAGGTTGACCGTCCATCATTTGTAATTTTTGGAATCTTTAAGAGATAATTTACAAATTATCATTTGTCATGGTTCCCTGCACGATAAAGTAAAAAGTAAAAATCGTGATAAATCCCCATTGTGGTGATCGTCATGCTGACAGAATATCTGTAGCATCTATTCTTAGATAAATACCATGAATGGCATATTCTGAGTAAAGATTTCAATAGAATGAGTTATAATGGATTGGACGAGTGGCTTGGAGTGAGGTAAAGGCAGAGGAAAATGATTTTCATGATTGCCAGGAAATGCTACGGATGAGAACGGTAGCTCATCAGCAAGACCTCAACAGAGCAGCAGCTCTGACTTTGATGGCGAGTTTTAGCGTGGGTTGGTAAAGGTAAAGGATTCCTAGAAATTCAATTCCGGATGCTACAAGTTCCCAAGGCGTGCCCAACTGCTATTCCTTGTGAAACGCAGATATGAGTTAACAGATGGCGGGGCAGAATTTTCTCACAGTCGTTCATAATGATTCTCGCAGATTGCGAATCCAATACGATCTCACCTGTGTAGCAGTGTAGAAAGAATAATCAGAATCTAATTATCACACATTCCTCTCTTAAGGTGGGAGAGAAATTTCCTAGCATCGTAATAATAAGTGGTAAAAGAAGTCATCTTGTACAAAATTTTAAATTTTTTATTTTGATAATACAAATGACTCAGTTAAGCGTTGTAAGGTAATCCAATAGATAAAAGCTAAATAAATAAATTAACCATCCGATAAAATACTACTGCAATCTGGACTTCTATTGGGCCTCCTGTTAAATTAAGTGCAATTTTTTTGCCTGAATTATCTTTAACCAGGAGTCGTATCGTCGATCATCAATACTTCTCTTCCAATAGGGAGAAGTATTGATTCGTGTGAAACAGATTTGAGTTGCGTCAATAACATTTATGTTAGGTAAAGTATACGCTACTAACAATAAGTTGTCTTTTGTGGCCGCATGGCTGTTTAGTGCTGTACACATAACAACAGCTAGAGTATTCATCTAAAAGAAGCTGAAGCTATAAGGTGCTCCGGGGCAAGTAGGACCACTATTTTCCAAACCTCAACTTCAGTCAGTCATTGCAATCAGAATTGAGCATTGATTATATTTATTATTTAATTAAACATGTTATCACACAACCCTGGGTACAGTAAAACAAAGGAGAGTTTACTGTTCCCAAATAAGTTAACAAAATATGACGCTAGAACTATAGGTTACGCTCACCCCTGAGAATGGGGCGAGTGGAAACTATTTCTTGATTTCCCAGGTAAGATAAAATATATGTATAAGAGGTACGTGGAAATAGCTCTTTAACTTATGCAGAAACAAGAGAAAGGAAGTCAACAATTGAAGATCAACAGTGCTTACATCATCCGACTACATATGAATAAAATAATATGTCAAACTTTATTTTTCCCTCTTTTCAATGGTTGATTGTAGTAGTCGTTTTAATTATTCTTCTGGTTGAACGAATCTTATTTCTTCAATATTGATCGCAGTTTACAGTCACTTAGTATTATGGAACTAATTTGAGGAAGAAATCTGTAGAAAGTTGAAAACCAGAAGGGTTAAAAATGAAATAATGCAAGTTAGTTCCACTTGCCCGTAAGCCATATGTAAAGTGTCAGGCTAGCGTTAATTCTAAACATTTTTTCGGAGGCCATAAAAATTTTTATTATGTAACAAAATTTATTAAATGTACTTCGAAACCATTCAATTACCAACTATAATGGAAATATTTCTAGAAAAAATATCTTCAATTCATTATCATTTCATTCTGGTGTTAACACTGTCACTTTAAGGGTATAAATTCAAGCCAAACAATCATTTGAAAATCAGGAAAATACTAGGGGATTAAGAGGTTTCCTCCTCATCATACTCTTAGGCCTTGTTATTTCTATATTCTTCGGCTGGCTATCCGCACATTACAGACTACATATTATCAGATAAGTAATATATGTTCCACTTCCCCCAAACTTTCACTTAACCTGGGGTACTTTTGAGTGTTACATATCATTCATTTCTGCTCCAATGGTAGAGAGTACCAATTCAGTAACTGAGATTACCAGATTGGAGGTGATCTACCGGTAAATTAGGTTTAAATGGAATTAAAAAATACTTATAATAAACTTGTACAGTTAGAAGTCCTTGCCTCCATGCACAATTTATTCTTCAGGTCGACGTATGTACTTCCCTACTTCATCCCATCCATAAAGCCTATTTTATTTCTTCCCCTCCCCTGCTTACCAGGCATCCTCCTACATATTACCACGGCCTTTAGCGTACCTTTGCCTGTCATTACCTATCCCAAACACTTACTCATATTCCAATACTACTTTCGTTAAGTCATTTCGTCTCCTCTCCCATCATACTAAGCATTCAATTGCCTTTCATTCTGCTTGTTGCACCTTTCAATTCTCCTCCGCACCCGTATCTCAAATGTCTGTCACTTATTATCATCTTCTTTCCCAAGAGTCCATATTTGTGCATCATACTCCATATTGGGCTCTTTCTTATCAGTCTTTTTCTTACTTTTAGACAAGAGGTGCCCTTGATAAATTCTCTTCTATTCGAGAATTTTTCCTTTGCCAATCCTATTCTCTTTCTAATACTATGGTACATTGTCTATTTTCCTCTAGCGTGCTAAATATTTAGTTTGTGCCCTCTTATTTTTATGGGCAACCTCGATTCTCTTGTCCTTGAAATTCCCTAAAGAATTCTTATTATTGATCTCCATTTCGTATTTCGCGAGCGGACTTTCTTGTACGTCCACCAAGTGCCGCAAACCTCTTGAATGTTTGACTAGCCAACGTCTAGTGGTCAGCAAATCTTTCGGGCTTTATCAGCTGTCCACCTACCTTTATTTCTACGTCTAGCTCTTCCCATGTCATTTTTACCATTTCCATGGCATAAGAGTTAAATTGGAAAAACGAAAGCGATTAAACCAGCTACAGATCTGGTAATTCCATAATTTCTGCTACATTTCCAAATAATTCTACCTTTCCATTATTTTATCTGGAAACGTTTTGTGAACATTTTCAAGAAACTTTATGGGGTAACTAACAAATATCGAAAAGTTAAAAGCTAATTTTATATTTCTAGAAGATTAGGACGTGTAGTAAGACGATTACTTTTGTGGTGCTTCCGCTTGAGAACGAGTGGACAACTGAGAATTTAAAAACGTTGGCTGTATACTTCTAATTATGAGGTCTGTCTAGATCAATCAGACCTATTGACTTTCCCTTCGCTGTCTTGCACAGAGTTGGTAGTTTTATAAAGAACTTTTACCTACCACCTATCAGTTTTTATTTCCATTAATTTCTCCTGGAGCCCACCATATCATCCAACCCCTCTTCTTGGTCTTCGGTGAGACATCTCTTTATTTTTCTTCTTCGTCACACACTAGTCACTTTTTCAACGTGGCCTCCAACATCCCACAGCATGCCAATAACTCTCCCGTCCACTTTCTCCGCATTTGAATTTTCCTCCAAAGAGTTTGCAAAGTTCATTAAAAAGAAATAACGTCTGGCTGAAACCCAAGTAAGAGGAAAGGAGAAGGAAAAAATGCGTAGGTAGATGAAATATATGGCTCAGAAGCACGGGCCGAGGGAGAGGAAGTGGCTCGCGGTTTTGATGGCGTTTGAGATGGGAAGATGATTCGTAAAAGGGTGAGCATGTTGCGTAAAGAGAAATAAAAGAGATGTGGAACAGATAAGAAAGTTGTAAAGGTTGGAAATTTTAAGTTGGTGGAAAATAAGGCTTGCTGAATGGGTAAATGACGAATTGGAAAATTAGTAGAAGCAACGAACGGTGAAGAATTGCTTGAACATTTTGATATACGCAGAGTGCTGTGAAACTATTCTAGGAGCTGTAAATTTAAAAGTGTATCGCTGATTAAGTTATTCAAATCCTCTTATAACCTTTGTGGTTTCAAATCATATCTTTGATACCTCCGTAACCACCATTGTCTCCCAAATCTCAAGTTCCAAATTCAAGAACCGTCCTGTATTTTGGCTAGTTCATTTAATTTTTCCTTGTGTAAAGACAGAGCCTACGAAAAGCCAATACCCTTATTTCGGGTCTACTCGGAATATATATTCATGGTTACACAAGAGATCACGATGAACCATGAACATTGATGACAGCTTTCACTCCCACTTAGAACAAAACATTAATAGGGGCTATGGCATGGTTATGCATCGTGTAACAGTTAAAAGGACGTTGCTTGTATCCCGTCACACTTCAGCACCAGAGTGAACTTATTATTTTTTTGTCTCGGATCAGTTATCAATGGATACACGATTAACAATAATGCGCCATGTGCTTAAAGTCAATTACAAGAGAGTTCAAGTATTATGTGGACGTGTGTACATAACCAAAGAAAATTGTTTCAGGGGAGAAAATCGAGCCTTCGAGTGTCGGTTCGTTTAAAGGGTCCCAAACTACCTTGAATCCATTAATAAATAATTACACATTGTTAAGCCAAAACCCTTGGTAGTCCTTGGCAATTTCATCAAGTCAGGCGTCTTTCGAGCCGGACTCTCCCCTCTTTAAACACACTCATACAAGTGCATGAGTCCCGGTATAAGCACCCGGACCCCGAAAAACCCTCTTACCGCTTCCTGTGATGGCTTCTCTTACCGGAATGTGTGGAAGACGCTCGCCGGAGAGTGTGCTTGTGTGTGTGTGTTTATGCTGAAATATCAACGCGCAGCGGGAGATAACCCCGGGGATGTATAACGACCGTAGTCCAGGGTGCCCCTCCTTCCATTTCTTTCTTCCTTAACTCCCCCCCAATTCTATCTCTCCTCTTCCTCCGGTCACTCTCTTGCAAGGCACGTGTTCTGGTCGATACACCGAATACACACGCGCCCGCATTTTCCTCTCTGACCCCTTTCTACCCCTTACCGGAGTGCATAGAGCTCTACCGCTTACCCGATTTCACCGAGTAGTGAACGGACTTAAGTAGTGAACGGACGTGTCTGCTGCTACCGGCCTCTGGCTTTCGAAACGACCTTGTACTTCCTTTGTCTGCTACGAGACCTTTAAAATGCCGAGCAGCTGCATTTCCTGTGACCAATTGGTTGAGCGATCGCAAAAGATATTAATTTGTAATATGTGCAACGGTAATTATCATCTTTCCTTCACCACCTTGACGGATAATGATCTAAGGGCGCTCAAAGATGAACAGCAATCATGGTGTTGTGACGTTTGTGCTTCTAAAGCTCGGTCGAAACGCGGGGATGAAACCCCGTATTCTGGGAGATCCGGGACCCCGGTGAGACACCCGGCAGACGTGCAGTTGTCAACCAACTCCTCCGATTCCATGGCAACGATGCTGAAAGATCTTCTAGAACGAGTGAAGTTACTACAGGACAATCTTACTGAGTTTAAAACGAAACTCTCTTCTCTGAAAGAGTTATCGTATGAACATTCGCAAGCTCTTACCCTCATGAATGAATCAATATAAAAATTCATGGTCGATTAGATGTAGTGACTGATGAAAACTCGGCCTTAAAAAGACACGTGTTGCCCTTCTTGAGGCTGAGCTAAATTAAGTGGAGCAAGATTCACTGAGGAATGTTATCGAAATTCATGGTATTCCTTATAAAAGAGGCGAAATAGTTAAAGCGCTAGTTTTCCATACAGGGCTTGCTCTTGGAGTGAAACTGGAGGCTCATGATATTGATGAATGCTATCGGCTTAAAACCAAGCCATTGACTTCCTCCAATGTTAACCCGTCTATTACAAAGGTCCGTTTTACGCGCAGTAAACTGTCTAGAGAGAATTTTCTAGGCTTCTGGAGGCTCTTCAAAAGATACCTCGCCACTAAGGATCCTGATTATTGTGATGACACTGCCCAAACTGTTTATGTAAACGAGTGCCTTAGTACTACTAATCGTAAAATATATGCCTTGGCGAGGGAATACAAAAAAGGTAAACTTAGTACCTGTGGATTCGGGATGGGAAGATGTTTGCAAGGTCGAGGGATGGGGCAGAACGACTAATAATCCGTAGTGAGGCGGACTTGCTATTCCTGAAATAACAGCGATCAAATTGTGCACGTGAGCGCAACTTGGCCTGTAATCCTGTGCCTTCCAATGTCACCTCTAATAACTCCCGGCCTAATTATCAATGATAAAGTCAATTTATTAAACCTGTGCCATGTCAATGCTCAATGCATTCCAGCGCATATTGATGAATTTTCTGTCTATTTTTCAAACAAGGATTATCATGTGATCTGTGTTTCTGAATCGTGGTTGACAAGTTCCATTACTAATGATGTGGTAGGGCTTCAAGGATATCAAATCGCTCGTCACGATCATGTCGGTAGAGTTGGAGGTGGTTTGTGTGTATACATAAAGAAGGAACTTAACTTTAAAATTATAGAAATGTCAAATACTGCTCATTATCAACCTGACTACATTTTCATTGAAATAACAGCTCCAGAAGGTAAATTTTGCTTTGTGTCTTATATAGACCACCCAAAATCACTTATGTAATGAAAGAATTTGAAGACGTTATTTTAAAATACCTCTCTACTTATGTAAATGTTATATTATGTGGTGACTTTAAGGTTGATATGTTGAAACTCACTTATGAGAGTATGTACTTAAAGAATTTTCTGTATAGTTATAATCTCTATCTTATGCCACTACAACCACATACAACCTGCCCGGAAGTAACACATTGCTGGATCTAGTTATTGTTGATGATGTTTCTAAGATTGTTCATTTTGGTCAGTGTTCTGTAAACTTTCTGTCCGAGCATGATTTGGTGTATGCTAAACATAGGTTTAAATTTCCTAAATATAAGCCTCCACTGATCAGGGACCTTGATTTCAGCCAATTCGATCTCTCGAGGTTTGAAGACGACTGGTATGCCTTACCATGGCAAAATGTTTTTATAACCCATAATATTGAGGAAAAAATTACGTAGTTTAATTTTTTTGCTACTAGTCTATAAAAACTTCATGCTCCAATGAAAAATGTAAAGATCAAACGAATGCCTGCTCCCTGGATTTCAGGGGAGATTAGAGCTATTGTGGCTCAATGAGATCAAACACGTTATGCGTTTCAAAGAACAAGACTTGTCTCTTGTTGGGAAACATATAAGGAATTAAGAAATAGGGCAAAGAAAGATTACTATGTCAAGTGTTCTGCTGAAAATCCAGCTCACGCTCAGTGTGGCAAGAAATTCGGCGCTCAGGACTTGGGAATACTCGTAAAGCGCAGGTTAATATTAATTTTCCGTTGAACGAACTTAATGAGTATTTCATAGTTACCCAAACTGCTGGTAATACTACAGACAATATTGATCCTTTGGTACATGAGGGACAAAGTAGCCCGATTTATGTCCCAGTAATAGTAGAGAATTTTGAAGTCAAAAGTCATTTGTTATTTTTTCCTCATTTTATCCCCGATTTGCTACTTAAATATACATCAATGATAAAGTCTAACGCATCCGGTATTGATGGCATTAGTGTAAAATTTATTAAAATGGTTCTTCCGCTTGCATTACCTATGAAATTAAATATTGACAATTGTTCCCTGAATTATTCTACTTTTTCTGCATTATGGAAATTTGCCCTTATTAGACCTATACAGAAAAATTCTAACCCAACCGATATGTCTCATTATCGCGCCCTATCCAAACCTCTCGAGAGCTTTGTCTTTAATCACACCATAGAGCACCTTTCTCGCAATAACTTTCTAGACAGTTATCAATCAGGTTTTCGCAAAGATCATAGCACGCAGTCCGCACTAGTCAAAATTACTGACGATATTCGTAATGCTATAGATTATAAAAAAATAGTCATACTCGTTCTATTTGACTTAAGTAAAGTTTTTAACTGTGTAAATCACGTCATTCTCTTGGCACGATTTCGCAAGCTGAAGTGCTCTAATGCCGTCCTAGCGTGGTTTAAATCATACCTCTCTGATCGCCAACAGGCGGTGAAGGGTTTGGAAGGAGTTGGTTTTGATCTATCCCCATTGCCTTGCGGAGTACCTCAAGGGTCCATTCTAGGACCATTGTTATTTATATTTATGTCCATGAATTATCAAATATGATTCGCACCTGTCAGCACCATTTTTACGTGGATGACCTACAAGTTTATGTAGAAAGTTATTGTAATTGTATTGAGGAAACAGTTTCATTGGTTAATAGGGATATTCACGCTATATGTGCATGGGCAATGACCTAAAACTCAACTCTCAAGAAACGAAATCAATAACAATAAGAAGTTCTTCATTTATAAGCTCTCTTGATTTTGATTGTCTCCCTAAAATAACTGTTGAAGGAGTACAACTTGATTATTTTGATGAAGTAAACGATCTCTGTGTTTTTATAAATAGAACCTTGACTTGGAATTCACATGTTCACAGTATTTCTCATAAAGTTTTGAAAACACTTTATCAGCTGAAGCAATTCAGACACATTCAGATACTAAGTATTGTAAGTGTTATGGCTTTAATCTTTTTATGTAATATTTCCTGAGACAATACGTACCTCTAATATTGTCTTCTGCATGTCATTATGTAGCTATTACTTTTTGTAAATCTTATCAGCGGCTTAAAATATAAATAAATGTAAATGCCGTGTACTTTTGCTCCATGGGATTATATAGTCCCAGAGTAAATAAGCTTTATCTTATCTTTCCCCCTTATTCCAATCATCCTGCGTACCTGCGGCAGGAAGCAGGGCCCGCTCTACCATATAGGCGAACTAGGCGAAGTGATGGGGCGCCGCGATTTGAGGGGCGCCGAAATGACAAGTGAAGAAAAAAAAAGAAAATAAAAGAAAAAAAGGGAAAAAAAATCGAGAAATAAAATTGAGAAAAAAGAAAAAAAGAAGAGGGAGGGAAATAGTAAACCCTATAGTCCGACAACCTTATTACCTAAAACTCGATAACATATCTAACCCTATTCCATAAAGTAAAGGGCTTGTTAGCTGCTTAACCTTCCGGCGGGCGCGCCGGTAAACGGTTTTCAATTTACGGTCGATAACTCTGCGAAAAACAATATAATCTTTTCGAAACAACATTGTATTCCTCTATCAGGCTTAGTTTCTAAGTTTGCTGAAATCAAAGCCAGAAGAGTACAATTTTAATACCTAGTGATTAGTAAATATATGCAAATATGTATTAGAAATAAAATGTATCAAAAATATAATTATATTAATACAAAATAATTGAAATATATGTTTATTGATATTTTTGAGAAAAAAACATTGTTTTTTGTGTAATGTTTCCCATTGTGACATTAAAAGGGATATGATGGATAAATACGAGCGCGATCGCGCGAAATTTTTTTAGGGGCGCCTTTTTCATCACTCGTCTAGGGTGCCTGTATTGCTAGAGCGGTCCCTGGCAGGAAGCCGTGTGCGTGAAGGAGCTCCCACCTTAAAATTATTATTATATTTATTGAATTATTTTTTTAACTTTTAATATATGTAAAGAAAAGGCTGGTGAAAACTCTAATATGGAGCGTTGCGCTCTATGAGTCGGAAACTTGGTCATTGCAAAGGGAGGATGTGTGTAGACTTGAGTCGTTTGAGATGTGGGTTTGAAGAAGGATGGGGAGAGTGAGCTGTGTTTGCGAGAAAGACGAACGAGGAGGTACTGGATATTGTTGGAGAGGAGTGGAAGCTTGAAGCGTAGGTTCGAAGAAGGCCGATGAGATGGGAGGAGGAGTTGTTGAGAAGAGAGGGCATGCTGAAGAGGGTGATAGAGGGGAGAACACTGGGGAAGCGTGGAAGAGGATAGGAATTCTGAACGAAATAAGAGGAAGCAGAAGGTATGAGGAATTTAAGTGGGATCTAATGGTGGGACATCCTTAGGAGGGAAAAGATGTCAGAAATTGGGATGCAGGATGGGGACTGTCCAAGAACATACCAATCAGCTCGTAGAATACTTAAATTAATGAATGAAATTTAATTTATTACAAATTGAATTTATTGTAAATAACTTTATGAGAGTTAGTTATTGACCACTTTATTATAAAAATGTATTTTGTAGCAGAGTTTTTCTTCAATAAATTATAATGAGTATCCTTGCAAACGTTTGGAAACTTTACTTTTCATCATCATGGCTTGAGGTGGAAAAATTAGATTAAAATTCTTTCTCTAATTTTCCATCTCAAGCCCTGATGATAAAAAGATAAATTTTCAAAACGTTGGCAAGAGTACTCATGTGATATAATTTATTGAAGACCAACTCTCGAATAGGCATGCTACAAACAACAGCATAGTGTCATCATATTCAGTGAAAAAATGATATGAAAACATAAAGTTCATGCCAAACCGAAAATTTTTCGACAGGTTCCTGATTAACATTTACAAATGGCACATAATTGTTTTGTTGCATATGTACATCAAATTTTTAGTTGCATAAACATTTAAAAAACATATTTTTAATAAATTTAACATGCTCATTTCAAACTAATGGCACATAATTGTTTTGTTGCAAATATACATCAAATTTTTAGTTGCATAAACATTTAAAAAACATATTTTTAATAAATTTAACAAATGCTCATTTCAAACATGTAAATTAAGATAATTTTACTGTCAATTATTTTATTATTTCATGGAAAATAACTTGTTTATATTTTGGTTAATATTAATCAGCTGTTACGTGTTTACAGTTAAAATAGCTCAGAAATTAAGGACATTGAGCACTGCCAATAAGCCCAAAATGTGTACGTTTAGTTATCACGTTCAAACAAAAGCTATTGATAGTTTTTTGTATATTTCATCCCTGGAAACAATAAATATATCTTGAAAATATAGCACTTCGATGCACAGAGATACACTCCAAAGGCAGTTCCATCTATCATCTTATCGTAGCTGTCTATGCCTCCGTTCAGCGTTGTCACCCGGACCACTCGATACTTCTATGATGTCTCTTTACATCATCGTGTTGGATGACCCATTTAAAGTATTTGAACTTTATTGTCTGTGCATCACCACTCTAGCTTCAATTCCATTGTGGCAGGTACGCAGGCTCAGCCTAACTCCTGCTCATGACTTACTGCTTACCTGCCCAACTTCCTCTATGTGGCTTATGCCTTCATCTTTAAGATCTCGGGGTACATCTATTCCTATGGACGAAGACTAATGGCAAGCACTTAGTGGAGGTAGGCTCCATGTGTGGAGCTCACCATCATTCAAGTCGACCGTGACAAAAAAATAAATTCTCCCTCGGAGGAATTTCGCTTGCATTCCGACTTCCATGAATATATTATGGAGATAGCTCTTCTTCATTCTCCTTGTCAGCGTCCAAATAGGTGTCAATTTCTCTCCACAGTAGTTAAATGAATTACCTTATAGGTACTTAAGTAAAGGCGGAAATTGACATTTTAGGTCAATGGATAAATGATTATTTTCAATATCTGATTTTTTTCATGATTGAGCTTATCGCTTGGCAATAGATCTTTTTATATATCATCCAGGTCTTAGTGTCGCTATTTATGAGATAATTTCACCATAAATAATTGAGTCCAGTGCCTGTGTGCTCCAAAATAATATATTTTCATCTGGGCTCGTAGAATTTCAACATATGTATAAGTGACACCTTTCCAACTTCTATTGCATAAAACTCCTAAATTTTTGTTAATTCGTCCAATGCTTTTACTTCTTAACACAATGCGTGTTGTTGTTAGTTGTGATCAGGTATCTATTGACTGCTCCATCTTAGTTTTGAAGTAACAAATGCCTATGCACCGAAGTAATAGAACTCAATGTAGCTCACAATTGTATTTTAGTTTTATTTATGATCAAGTATTCAAACTTCAACGGTGTGCAACTTTTAGTGGTCATTTAATAATATTTTAAAGTCTTCAAGTTTCTTCCTGTGTTCTAAAGCTTGAAGTGGATCTTGTGGCGAAATAAATAAATTGCTGTTGAGTAGGGTTTGGATGGCTCTTGTATAACTCTTCTCATTTGACTGAAAATAACATATACGCATGTCAAATTGTTATATTTTTTGATTTTGTTCGATCAGTGCACCCATAAATCCATTCAGTTGTCTAAATAGTTTACCAGAATTTCTTTTTGTTAATCTTTAATAATTTTATCCACAGCTCAGAATGTATTTGTAATTGGGGTGTTTTAGGGATTATGTAAACTCTGAGCTGACAGATTCCAGTTCGTGTCCTTGATTGTCAATGGCAGAGCATTTCGTGCCTTAATGCTATTTAAAGTCGACTTAGGAAGTCCAATCAGAGACTAATTGGCTCAGTGGATTCTCTTACTGTTCGAATTTACACTCATCGTCTTTTAGGTAACTGCTTTGATAAATGTGGCTGTGTTCTCTCTTTCGGAAAGAGATGAGCGCTCGCATCATATGGCTTCAGAACGCATTCACCTTTTCCTAGGTCAGGTCGCGGCCTCAAAGACTTTCTTTGCAACCTATCTCAGAGCACATGACCGTTTATTTGTTTCCTCTATCCGTGGGATTTTGCTGTTTGCTGAGCAAACTTGCGCTAAACTGATTCCACAATGGCCATTGACCTGTAAATCGTGAAGCAGTCCTCTATAAGAGAGGCTATGAGATATCTTTAGAAGGGCAACATGATTTTTATGTATTATCTTACGTTTTTGTTTTTGTCTTTGGAAGATTGATGCTACTACTGCAAATGCGTATGGAAAAAAATTAAAGCTGTATAAATGGATATTCTTGACAGTGATTTTTATGAAAGTTCATGGCTTAAAAATCGAAATCGGAATCAAACGTAGAGGCACTTCAAGTTTGGATTTAATCTGTTTATACAAACTTTTGTTTGCTTGAAATTTTAATGCATTTTAGCTTGAAGTGATTTTTTCTTGTGTATTGATTATTTAGGCAGTTTCTTCAATGTTAATATTGGCATTTGAGCTTTGAAGAAGTGCAAAGTTGAAGTATTGTGAATGTTGAAAAACTCGGAGTGAAGCTTAAAAAAATTGGATCTAAGGCTTCAGGTTTTTCGCATATATAGGTACTAAGTTCTTAGTATTATCCTAATTGACACCCCTTGGAGATAAATTAAGGAAAATCAGTTAGCTTAACCCTGCGAAGTTATACGTGATTACGTTTTTGCACATTTTTGCTAACAATGCGCATATCATCAATGCTGGCTACTATAGTAAGCATTGTTCCCATGATAGACTTGAGGAAATTTACAGGTTACGTATTCATGAATGGCTGTTCAACAGAGATATAAGTGAAATCAGAAGAATATTGCGAAATTGCGTGCAATTTACACATGATGAAATAACTGAATGTGCTATTTTCCACAATATAGAATCTACGGACGACCCAGGTTTCAATGTTTACACATCGTCTTCAGATGAATCCTGAAGATGATGTGTAAAGCATTGAAACCCGGGTTAGTTAATATGATACTGTTGAAAATTTGACGTTTTTTGTAATTTCACTAAAGATATATTGGTTCTTAAGGAGGCACGAAAAAGAAAGCAGTGGATAATAAAAAAATAGGATTAATTCCTAGAAAATATAACTGTTATTTAAGGGCTTGGAACAGAGCATAAATATTTACGAATTTTTACCATAATTACTACACCTTTTGCGCGTATCTCAATTCTCTCCAATGAATAAAATCTATGTTACACCTAACTCGACTTTAAACAGAGAGGATATCTTTACTCCATGCTACTATTTCATCTTTGCATCCAAAATTTTTTCTCTAGCTATTTAAGTCGTGATTTTACGTAATCCTCGAACCTTGGATATGGTTTTCCCTGAATCAAATTTTCAATTGCCTCACACTCTTTTTCGTTCGCTTTTCCTTTTTAAAGAAGATAGCAATTGACGATTAAATTTAAATAAGACTAGCAGACCTGCTGTTTGCATTGCAGAAGGTCTCTGTATGGTGTGCTCTTGAAGTGAACTTGGTGTTTTTCTTTTTCTTTGCACTACTCAAGTGGGAAATGTGGCTAAATGAGTGTATATGCTTCCCAAAAATGAAAAAAACTCATTACAGAATATTTTATTTCAGAATAGTTTTTCTTCCCCAAATCAGCAATGCAAATGCATTGTAACCTATTTAAGTGAACTCGGAAGTCCCGAGAAACTTTAGTCCCCGGAATCTAACTAAATTTAAACTCTCAAAATCCGCATTTTTTGCATTTTTATTTGCACCACCAACTGCTAAAAATCCAAAATTACTACCAAATCATACGGACAGAGAATCCACATTTAATGTACCAAACTTCATTTCTCTAGCTCAAAACTTGAGAGAGAAATAAACAAAATGGATACAGAATGACCGACTGACACATTACAAAATTAATATATATTTTTAATCTAAATTGTCAATAACATTTTAGGAATTTTGACTCCTATTCCCATTTCGGTCGTGTCAAAATTCTTTTGCTTTTATTGGCAATATGGATTATTCTTACTAAACAGCCTTTACTGTTAAAAGTGATTTAATACGCTCATTAAAACGTGTGTATAGTTATCGCTCTGCTACTTTTTTTTTAGATAGTTTTTCATTGAAAAAAACTTTTGCACTTTTCGTCTTTCGCTACTTACATCCAGTTTTTTATCCCTTGCTATCAACATGTCCTTGGAACTCTTCAGAAATATTTTGGACCAGTTCAGCGTGTCCACGCCCGGCTTTCGCCGTTTACCTTAATTTTTGCACGGAATCGAAAAGATTCCGCGGCTCCCTTTCGAAAAATATATTTTACAGAATTCTTTCAACTAGCCTAGAGTCATTTGGCTTGATCCGAAGTATTTTCTTTCTTGTGCTAAATGTGATTATAAATACAAAAGTTAGTATGGCATGGAGTTAGCCAAATTTGTTGCCTAACATGGTTTTTCAAACACGAGAACGATTCGTATTAATCACCGGTTCAGCAGTCATGTGCTCTCTCAGAGCCCCGGAGGTTAATAAGACCCATATTCCCCTCTTTAAATACTGTAGCTGCTGAGGGCGGTATTACTCGACTTCTTTTAGTTTCTTTTTTGTACTAAACTTTTTATCATTCCTTATCATAACTTGGAATAGCTTAGGATAATAATCTTCTGCTAGCAAGATGATGCCTAAATATTTTTTTCATAAGCAATTTTTTCTACGCTTGATGAGATGAAACGTAGAGAGAACGCGCTTGGGTTGGTAAAATTGTGTGACTATCTCTGCATTTTTTAAAAGAAGTAGAATATAATCATAGAGAATATAATCAGATGTAATTAGTTTGCAACTTCCGGAAGGAAAGTTCTCTCACATCTAGATATATTGAACGATTTTTCGAAGAGGATATAGAGAGGAGTGGAAGTTGACTCTGGAAGTTGTGTGCATGGGAATGAGTTGCTCAGCATCCATGCCTGGCTCGCGTTTGAATATTCATGGGTGGAGTGGGAACGAGTCCCTTGCATCACAGCCCAACTGCGTCCTAGGGCAAGGGACCCTTCTCTATTGACTTTCGGCTAATATTGTAAAACCCTGTTCTAGAAACACGCATTGCAATATCGCTCCCTCAAAGACTTCCTTAAAGTGACAGTAGTGTTTCCCATACAGAATCATGATAAAACCGTGGAGATGTTAAAACTATACTTTGTTTAATGAAAAAATATTCTAGCAAATCGTCGTTAAAATGTTACTGATCGCAATAAATTTTACCAAGTAGAATTTGTCCGAAAACATTATTATTATAACAATTTTATTTTAAGAAACCTATAGTTGTGTCTGTGCTTCATGTATTGCCAGTGCGTTGTACTTATTTGTCAACCTGTGTGTCTGGTAATGCAAAGATTGCTTTCTTTGAAGACAAGGCGCTTGGAAACATTCTTTGAATACGTATTCAAATAAGACCGTTAAGGTGGTCTCTCTTATCCCGAATGAATACCGTGGGGAAAGAATGGTATATTACCATAGATAGGACTGAGCTTTCTTGCGTATGCAGTCCTCGTAGGACGAATGAAAATGCGTAGTTGTGCTCACAGCATGAAACATTTTCCGTATTTTCCCAAATTAGCAGTTTTGACATTGTTCGTCGCTCTTTTGTCTCCACCCATATTCTTTTGGTATCCGTATACTTTAAAAAGGCAAAGCGTTGGGTGTCAGCGTTGAAGAGTCACTCTACGGTGATTAGACAGGCGTCCTGAAACTTTTTAGCTAAATCAAAAGACTGAATAACATTACTCTGGTGAATTCTGGTGAGAGCACGTATTTCATATTGTCTAACGACTTAAAATATATGGTAGTGTAAAGATCGTTTCTTACATTTTTTTAGGAGATTCTACGAATTTCAATATTCCAACTATTTCAAAATCACTGTGGTTTAACAAATGATATAATCTGAATCATTTGTACCGTATGTTACCCCCAATGAAGCTCGTCTTGAACTATGATGGTGTCTGTGATAACTGGTGTAATATGCTAACACAACTGACCGTTAAAGGAAGATGTGGGTATGAATCCCGGTCAAGTCTTTCACTTGGGAAATTTCATCCTCTTTGGTGTATTCAATCTTCCTATTGTCTCTCAAGTCCAGTAAAAAGACTTTTGTGATGCATGTATATTTGACTTCTTGAGGATGAAAAGTAATATGGTCCGTGATTGGAAGTTCACACGGATCAGGAGGAATTTTGATGCTCTTACCAACGGCTACAGCACTAATGTCTTCTCATCCTCAATCCATTTCGATTCCAGACTTCCCGTATTCACGAACAGTTTCCTATTAAGGTGTATATACCTTGGTCAGTCAAAACCATATGAAACTGCTCGCAAAGCTGATAGGGGCGGATCCCTAGTTCTGAACGAACTGGGTCCTGATCCACTGCGAGTCGTGACAAGGTGGACAGTTTTTTTTCTGTTTTACCGAGCGTTTCTACACTGCTATTGAACAAGGTTGGTCAGGTACGTTAATGGGTTTTGCAGAAAGGAATAGTTTTTGGCTAAAACTCAATTTTTTTCATCGTAAACTCATTTTAACTCGATACATTTTTTGTATAAGCTACTCCAGCATCTTTTGGCCTTCCAAAAAAAAGAAATAATTTCTCAAACTCTGAAAAATGAGATTTTTTTCATGCAAATATGTCATCGAACAAGCTATTTCTTCAAGTGTGTCAGCAGAAGACAGTCGAAGGTGACCAAATATGGAGGATGGGGTGGGAGAGGCAGTAATTCCTAGCGTAATTCTGCCAATTTGGTGCTATTAATCGCAGATATGCGAGTCGCTTGAGCCGCCGCAGATATGCAAGCGATTTTCACTACATTGCCGCAGTGGAAAAGAGCATTTTTTATCACCAAAATGAGTCGTTTTTTCATATCGTTCGTACAATGAAATATTTTACCAACAAAGTGACCTAATTATAACCTTTAATAATCCTTCCTTGTTTAAGGTTGTCGGTAATGAGTGCCATGGGAATCAGAGAAATGGGATGACATGATCCTTTCAGCAGGTCGAACTTTTTTTCTTTATTTGAAGCGAGATTGGCAGCGGATGTCCACTGTTTTGACTGTATATTTGTTTCTGTTGTGTAATGGTAAATCCATGTTTCACCCATGGCTATGTTACGTTGAAAAAGCTCTCTTGATTTGCAACTGCGCTTGTCCAAACACAGCGTCGTTATGCTCTCGAGATACCGTTTCTAATCAACTTTGCCGGCCTCGGTGGCGGTGGGGTAAAGACCTCGCCTGCCAAGCCGAATGTCGCGGGTTCGAATCCCGCCTGGGTAGGATTTTCCTATCCAGGGCATGGGTGGTTGTGATTGTCCGTTATTAATTGTTAATACACCTGATGTAAAGGCCCAATGAGTGGCTGTTTTCGGGGGTGTTGTCAAAAAAATCAATAAATAAAACTGTGAGTAAACGTGGAACCCTCATTGTCAACAATGGGTTGGGCACGGTGTCAACAATGGGTTGGGCACGGTGTCAACAATATACTATTTGACTGATCTACTTAAAACTTTAGTTATTCACTTGACCTGAATCTAATCGTTACTATGAAAAATAAAATAGATTTTTGTTATGAGCATGAGATCTGATCAAAGTCACTGGACTATCAAAAAATGTAAATATATTTAACAATAGGTTAAAAAAGGATGTTTTTTATCATTTAATTGTAAGGTATTGTTAACCAGGGCGATGATGTATATTGTTCGTACCTTGTTTTTCTATGTTACCACCGGGCAAATTGTCCATTTGTAACATTATTAATATAATAATAATAATATCATCCTCGTATTCCAATTGACAATGGTGAAATGGACAAGACCCAACACTGCAGTTCTAGGAAATATAAAAAAACCCTCTTATGGGATTCTAACCCTAGTTAAATGTCTTCGTAAATGTTTAAGATTGCCCATTTATACGCACGTTGCCCTTCATATTTGTTAGCAGCATTTACAATAGTGAGAAATGAATTATTTCGCGTTTAAAAGAAAATCTGTTCGAATCTTTATATATTAGAGGGAATGTCTTGACTGACAGACTGATTGACTGACTCACTCACTCACTCATCAACGCACAGCCCAAACTACTGGGAATAGAACCGTGAAAACTTGAAGAAATATACGTACCGTGAAGAATAGGCGCACTAAGAAATGATTTTTGAAATAAACTATTTTTGGGGTGGTTTTTACCCCATTAATGTTAACTTTTACTCCCGTAAGAAAAGCATTGACTTCGGTGCAGGTGTTTCTTTACTAGTTTTTTAAAATTACTTGCACTAAAGATGTTGGATGTAAATTTTGATCATAGAACGCATAAAAGAATGCTGTATTTAATTATTTCATTCAATTTTATCATACACTTCTTTTTTGCCTAAGTATTGCGTTTTTAGCTCTAAATTCATCAATTTTTCTTCCTTTTCAACAATAGAAATTTCTTTTGCAACCAGGCGTGAATATCCATTTAAAGCGATTTCATGAATGTCCATTCATGCCTGCTTTTTTTATAGGACAGGTTCAGTGACTAAGTTGATAGTGTTTACTCCAACCTCACTATTTTCTTTTAATGGCTTTTACATAGCATCAGCCTTTAGCATGTCGCATTGATTCTTATAGTCACATACAACGGCTTTCTGTTTTCTCTCTCGCGCTGAATTTTAACGGGCACCCTCATCTTGCCGTTATTAGCATTATTTATGGCCTCAGTTTGTAATCACATTACAAAGTAGTATACCTGGTATTTTTCTGCTTCTGGAATTATTATAGGATATGTTTACCGTGAAAAATATTCTGAGACTTTTAACTTAAAATCATGAAGCTTAGGAACATTTATTTTTCCAAGAAAATCGAACAAAAAGGCATCGAACTAGATGTCATGAGTTACATGAAAAGTAGTCAGTTATGTCTGCATAGAAGACATTTTATATGTGCTGAAAGTTTGAAAATTGTACTAAATTTCGTTTTTGAATTTTTCACAAGCATGCATACTTTGTACATCATTTAAAAGATTTTCATTACATATAAGCGAATTTCAATAAAAATTCACCCCGAATTATCAACATGCGGTTAATGACTGATAGATAGTACCTGAACAGTGAACATAGCACGCGTCATGCATTGATTCATATTGATACAGATAAATGGTATCTACCACTGAAATTCAACGGGCATGATCATCTTGCTCATATGCATATAAATTAGCACAATTTCTGGACCAATATTGGGTAATAATGTTACCAAATATGTGGTTTTTTTAACATTTGTTTTTCTCTTCTTCTAAAAAATCTATAAAAATGTGATTTAAAATATTCTCTAAATTAAACCTCAAATTTAATGTCATGTATAATTTTTTTTTAGCCGAGAAAATGCAAAATTCTCAAGATTGGAATGAGAATACTTGGTTGTTCCACATAAAAATTTTATTTCACAACACGACCTAGGTTTCGACGATAAAACGTCATCTTCAGGACGTCTTCCTGAAGATGACGTTTTATCGTCGAAACGTAGGTCGTGTTGTGAAATAAAATTTTTATGTGGAACAACCAAGTATTCTCATTCCAATCATGAATTCAAGGTTCCATAAAGTTACGGCTGATACCATCAGTTCAAAATTCTCAACATTAGCCCGGTTCTTTTTTGCATTATCGGTGCATTTAATTCATATGTTCACGTGCGAAGCCGGGTCCCGCTTCTAGTGTAATATATATTACGTAATATGTCATGTGCCATAAGGCTACATGTTAAAATTTAATCTCTTAAATCGCTAATACTTGTGGGGCTTCGCCTCCTGGCAAGCATTAGTGATTTATGCTAATGCATCAATGGCCTTAGTTACACTAACTTGAAAACGGTATAGTGTAATGCATGTTGGTCACTACTCACCCCCTGCCACACATCCTTGAGGTGGCTTGTAGAGTATTTTGTAGATGTAGTATATAGTGGGACTTCATGTCCAGCAAGTTGTCACCCACACTGCATTTTTAAAGTTTAACCAGTCAAAGGTGGCGGTTTTTTCTACTTTTATTCGCAATAGCCATTGCTATGACTGCTGCCCTTAACCCTCAGAACCTTCTTGTTGCTCTCCCAGACCGCTTTGCACGATAAATCTTTTCCATTACCCCCTTTTCGTGCTGCCTAGTGCCATTCAGTACCTTCCTGGTTATTTAAAGTTAGTAAAAGTGATAACATTCTGTGGTCATTAGAATGTTTTCTCGGATTTATTTCTGAAATTCAGGTCTAAAATACCGAATTCAAGGTAATATTACCTTACTCCTAGGTTGACTTACTATAATTATAATATAGTCCGAAATAATAGGCGGGAATTAGTAAATTCGACCGTATCTGGTGGTACGTGGTGGAACAGTATTTCATCAATGTAATTAAACTGCAGGAGTTGTATTGTCCACTTATATTTAACGTAAAATAATACGAAAAACGTGTTTCAACGCTTACGGCTTCATCATACCTGATGATGACTCCGTAAGTGTTGAAACACGTGTTTTGTATTATTATGCATTAAATATAAGTGGACAGTACAACTGCCGCAGTTTAATTTTATTGCTGGGATTTGTGACAGGAAAAGGAAATACATAATTTATACTTTCACGCTTGTGCCGTTTTTACTCGGATTGAACTCGACTGTTATAGGCGCAGCAATACTTGTTGGCCCTCGCCTGTGGAGAGGTTGGTGAGGGTGAATCCATTGTTGATGAGTGAACAGGGGTAACGGAATATTGCTGTTAAGAGATGGGCCACTCTGAAAATTACCCCAGTAATTTTCGTAAATTACCGCGATATTTTTCGTAATTTACCGCGTCCCTTGTAAATTACCGTAATTTTCCGTAATTACCGTAATAATGTTTGAGATAATTTT
The DNA here is from genome assembly GCA_963573305.1 of Pyrrhosoma nymphula. Lineage (NCBI taxonomy): Eukaryota > Metazoa > Arthropoda > Insecta > Odonata > Coenagrionidae > Pyrrhosoma > Pyrrhosoma nymphula. The sequence continues at coordinate 73,899,627 of OY754337.1, forward strand.
TCATACAGATAAATTCCCAACATGTTCTTATAAGCCAAGTTTACATTTCCTACGTGTTTAATTATAAATTGAGGCATGTACAACTCATTTTTGGAGTATTTTACTTAAATTATAATATTATAAGATTAAAGCTTTAGAATATTCTTCTTGAAAATTTCTCATACTTCGACAAAAGAAAGCCAGATTGCGTGTTGCTGCCGTAGTTATTTTTACAATTTAAAAAATTTCTAATAGATTAATGTTGTATTAGGTATGGTTTAAACATGGTTATTCCCTTCTTATTGCTATTGGCTTTCTTATTTAACCATACATTTGCTGTTTAATTCTTAAAACTAAAAAATACAGGATAATTACGGTAATTTTCGAAAATTACCGTAATTTACCACCGTAACTTACCTCAGATAAAAATTACGGTAATTTTCCCATCTCTAATTGCTGTGTGGACGTGTTTTATCACATCTCTCTTTCGTAATTTCTCCTCCCTGACGTCATGCACGAAACAAGCGACTAACACCAAAGTTTTGCGTTCTCTATGATTTTATTTGTTAATTAAGGCTGGCTTTTGAGGGTTTGATAAAGAATCATATAGAAGCCTTTGGCGACGTTTCGATTTATTTGTAATTCATCACCACATTTGGTTTGCTACTCGGTCCTGGTGTATGATGTTTACAATGTTGGTATGTTCTATTTACTACGTTAACCCTGATGAATATTTACAAATAAATCGAAACCTCGGCATTGAATTCTGTATGATTTTTGACCAAACCATAAATAACCAGCCTTGAGTAATGGATGTCACTCTGGTCGACAACCTTGATGGTATTATATTATTTGTTAAGGCACATCATCCTTTAGAGGATAATTAATTTAGGGTATAGTTGTGCTAAAGTTTGGAGGGTAAAAAAGCCTAAGATGGCCGGAGGCATAACGGTTCTAAAAACGTTGTGAGAGGAGAGGAAAAAAACAGTACTAATCAAAACTGTTTCTCTTTTCACGATGGAAAAATTACACGAAGGTAAGCCCAAGACTGTTTCCTAAAAACGTTGAGTCAAATCGCGGCCTACTATCACTGTGCACATAACTTTCGTCACTTCAACGGCTGGGGGTCGAGGAGGTCCCATTACGACTCGCTGGGTCAAAGCAAGCTAAAATTTCCACTTTTTAATTAAGGCTGAATAATAAATATTACTTTGAATGGAAATCCACCTAAGACAGTGATAAGTAAAACTTGGTCCTAGTGTTGTAGATTAGTCGACGAATATACTTTTGACGAACACCCTTCGATCCTGAAGAGCCAACCGGAAGGTAACTTCTTGATAACTACTGCATTTTGTCTTCGAATGCCGTTATTTGTGTTAATTATAAGAATGCGATGGGTTGCTGCAATTATTTTTATAGCTTTTGAATTTCTTAGAAATATTCGCTCCTTAAGTTAGTTTTCTACGGAAATGTCATATGTGTACCGTAAATAAATTGTTTTTTTCCCTCGTCTTTACCCATGTCAGTAACACACAAGTTTTTTTCGTAAAAATAATTCAATGGAAAAGCAAAATTTTCATGAGGCAGTTCGGTAGAGATAGGTGGCCAGAATATAGAGAAAATGGAATTTATTTATTTTTTCAATATTTTCGTGGCTAAGTCCTAGTACAGCCGCGACCTAGTTTTCCACTAGTGATGACATTGCGGTCGAAAGCTGAAACTTGACTATGTTTGCTCATTTAACAGCTCGGACTTTGCTTAGTGGCGATTCTTTCCGAAAACGATTCTCGTGTACGAACAGAAAAGGACCCCCGAGAAGTTGTCCTGCAACCTCATAGTTACTAGTTTGGTGCGAACCTTTAAGCGTTTCTTCAAGATGAATGTCCACAGATTGCAGCAGTCTGGATCCATCTTTGGAACGAGAAGGCTTCCCGGGTCGGTGACCTCCGAGTAAAACAGGGTGTTTCTCTCCTCTCACTTGCCGAAATGCTCTTCATCTCCAAGTTGTTGGAGTTCAGGAAGGGAAGCGAAATAAATTTGATGCATCCTAATTGGTTGGGAGCAGTTGGAGGGATTGGGTGGGTGGTGAGAGATGGAAAACTTCCTCGTGGCGGTGGGAACCATTAACTCGCGAAAAACTGGGAATCGGTTCCCGATGAACCACATCCCTCACTAACCTCGTCTTCCCCGTAATCCCCTTCACCAACCCACCACGTGGAAAAAATAACACCGCCTTAATTCACCTTGTTCAGCCTCCAACTCGCGCGGTATCTCGAAACTCGCCTTTTCTCCCTTCGTCCACTTTTACGTTGTTCCCTGAGATTTTTCAAAATGGCTTAATGAGGGGCATGTTTGGAAACCGACCATTTTCTTGTTATTGTAATGACATAAGTGTTTAAAATATACATTAATGGTACAGATGGGGAAAATTATTCAAAATAAACATGCATTGCAAATTATTCGTGCTCAATTCGTGCTCTGTTTAAATTTATGGCTGCTTATCTGTGGTTATGTTGTGGTTTCGTAATACTGTGCTTTTCTACTTGCGGCCTTAACAATGTAAAGTGGCATCAAAGATGTTCCTGAAAATTTGTTCGTTGAGTGCACATCATGTGATACTACCTCTACCGACTCTCATTTCCCGCTGTGAAGTAAGTCGCTATCGGTTTCACGTATAATAATTGTAATATATTCACGTATATAATTATATCTCAATTCATTATTGACTGCTTCTATAATTTGTCAGTGTCAAGAATCTGTTGTGAGAATGTGGTAGCAAGCCCCAACATAAATATCAGTGAGCAAGCCAGATTATAAGAATCCTCAGTAATTTTGACGGACACTCAAATTGGATAAGCTATACCTCTCTATACCTAATCGCAGATGAATACCTCTGAACAATTTTACTACATTTTGACAAACTATTCCATATAGGTGATAATGATGCCTAAGAAATAAAGCACTTCTAATTTTTAATTATCTTTCTTTGTCACAGGATTAGGAGTCAGAAATGTCTGAAGAGTAAGCTCAAGAACATAAATGAAAGAATGGGAATTTGGCTTATTCTTTTTTATCTAGTGTGTTCGTGTCAACTAAGAATTGAATAAGTATGTACTCGTAAGGGGGATTTTTTTTCTTTTGCAAGATAAAACGTGAATTCTGATGCAGCTACAATCGTCGCGAAAGCTTATGGCGTTGCGCAGTAGACGATTTTGGGACTGGAAGGGTCTATTTTCTAAAAACCGGTTGCCGCGGGTGGAAGGGTGGCACCGGCGGGCTAATGTTTACGATTTTCGTTGCCAACTTTGAAATTTGTCATGTGCCTTCAAAGAATTTGAATGCCCCCAGCTGTTCGCCGCAGTGGGTTATGGAGTGGGCGTCGTCCCTTTGTACCTGAGCGCGCGCCAGGGGGTCACGGCCTGGGGATCTCAGGCCGATGGCATGGATGTGGACTTGTAGTTACAACAAGTATTAACTATTTTCTACAATATTACACAAAAACAAATATCACATTCGTATTTCTTGCGATTTTCTTTCTTTAATAAATTACGGAAATTATCCAATTTATTTTTGCATGAAATATATACATGTTCTCTCTGTCTCTCTAGAATATATATTCTTATACTTCCACTCTTTTGTGTTCTCAATGTCCCATTTATTCATCGAATATACATGTACATAGTGCCAATTTTTAACATTATCTCTTCAAGTACTTTTTATTTTCTTATTTCAGTGACTGAAACTTTAGCTAGGGGTATTCAAAGTCCAATTCCATTCATTTCATTAGCTAAGTAAAAGAAGTATTTAGAATGCACTGTTATTTTGTAATTTTATGTTGTATGTCTTAAATCTCAATGACATAATTTCACGCGGCTGAAAATTTTAGCAACGTTATTAAAAAACAACGGATTTGCGCCAAGTTTGGTGTCTACTCAATCAGCTTTTCAGCGGAATCACGACTATATTTTAATTTTTTGTTAATGTTGAAAAAATGTTAATGCGTTTAAAGTAATTGAAATGCCCAGCTGTGAGTCATCGTGTAAGACCATATATTCCACAGCCCCGGCCGCGGAACGGTCGAAAGGTATGACGGGGAAGGGTCGGCTACCTGCTCCATGCTCCGCGACGAGTCGAATTGTCCAAAACGGCTCGGAATTACATTTTTACGCTGATACGCTATGTTGGTCATTCTGCCTGCCACGCGCTCACTTTCCCCTCCGTTCCTTTCCTTAACCCCTCCCACATATTTCACCCCCTCTGTTCTGCGCATCTAAAGGCCATAAACTCTCGCGAGGACTGTACATTGGACAGTTTATCATCTATTAACGTCACGCATCTATTCGGCAATGCATCTAGCCCCATCAATCCCTCCCATACAACCATTTCAGCCGTTGGATTCCGTTTGTTGCTAATTCTAGTTACCTGTTTACGTCAATGTCCTACTACTTCTTCCTACATCTGCCAACTTCCCTGCGAGCCACTATAGGGGCATTTAGGACACCATCCATAGTGAAGTTTGGAGATACGGATTTAAAATTTGGAGATAGAATGGACGAAAGTGGACTGTTTGTTAACGGAATAACTGAGTTCCCAGCTGTTTTTTATTGTAGTTACTAATGGTGGGTGGGAAGTAGTAGTCATTTGGACAGTGTTTATCTCTCATTCTGTCGCACCCGTTAGTTATATAGATACAGTAGATGCTATATTAACCGTAAATGCAATTTTCACTAAAAATCGCGTTTTCCAAATTATTCAAGTAGCCGTAGCGTACCACGTCGACTCTTTCATCTCCCTACCTAGTACTTCGGTTTGCTGTGCTATAAGATCACGATTGACCAAACAATGTTTGCCGTGACCTCGATTATGCCTCGATTATCGTAGGCGTTGGTTTCTGGAGTCTTTGTTGCATTTCCATGGAAGTTAACAGAAATGAAGCCAAAACCTAAAAGGTAATTGAAAACGGCAATAGAAAAATACATAGGTCATAGAATATAAGAGCGTATGAACCCTACTGGATTGGTACGCCATTCATAAATAAATTGATAAAAACTGATGCTTATATGATCGTTGAAGATTTTGAAAAAAAGATCAATGACGATCCATTACTGCTCACTTGCTCCTATCTCTGGGTTTAAGGAAACTAGTTTGAATGCAAATCAGGTAAAAACGTCATAACTTTATTAATTATGCTAAAACAACTTAGAGCGTGAACAGCACGATCGGTGAGGCATGTAAAAGGGCGTTACGATAATTTTATTAGTGCTTCAATCCCTTCTACATGAACTTGGGAATATGAATCACTGCCAGACCGTTACTTTGAACTCATACATATTCCAAGTTATGTTGATGCAGTTTTATTTTCTGAAGGCGATAAAAAAATTTGACGGAACATCAAATGGTACTTTCCTTTCCCACTTTTGGCTTCCCACGCGCATAGAACATGAGCATAAAATTTGGGAAACGGGTTTCTAAACGGACAGATTCAAATGTCATTTTTTCCGCGTGCCATAGAAGCCGCATTGACTAGCGCCAAGCCTTAATATTTAATTGGTGAAACGCGTAGTGTTAAAAAAAAAAATAAAAAGTGTAGAAAAGTACAAAACATTATTGAAATGGACTTAATATTTATGTTGTTCGACAGATGGTATTACTTAGTAGTCAATAAACTATATAGCGCATATTTAAAATAAAATTGAAAAAATATCAATAAGACCTCGCCTCTTACGGTTGCTGAATAACTCTTTTGTTTCCGCCCGTGTACTTAATGCAATATACCTTGCGTTTCCTCGCAGAATTCCTCAAAGATTTTAGTTGTATATGGTGTTGTAGGAAGAACACGCAGGCATAACCGGAAATAAGATGGTGGATGAACTTGTGAAAGTAGGAACCATCCGCAATCTGATCGGGCCGGAACCAATTATTCCCATCGGACCGTCAACAGGGAAAGCAGAGATAAGAAAGTGGGGCTTAGTTCAAACTTCTGAGGTCTGGCGGACTACACCGGGGCTATGACAGGCTAAACTCCATATACAAGGATCAAGTCCAGGCCTTGCATAGAGACTTCTCCTATCAAACAGGGCTCAAATTGAAACGATAGTGGGACTACTTACTGGAAACTATCAAGTGATGAAGCACCTAAATCTCCTGAGGATCACCGATTCAGCGAGATGCAGGTGGTGTGAAGAAGAGGGTGAAACTACGTCTCATACACTATGCAAGTCCTCATCAGGCAGGACAGGCAGGCATGACAGGACCTGGTATCACCGTTCTGGAACCCAATGAAATTATGAATATCCCCGTAGGAGACCTGCTGGCCTTTAGTAGAACTATCGGACTTAATTAATTCGGAGTAATTGCACTTACGGTGGCTGGCACAATGGGCCAAAAGGTCTAAAGGGCCACCAGGAAGAACTCCACCAAAAACAAATTCTAATCTAGTGTTGTAGGTACATATTGTGGCGAAAATTGGTTTTCTGCCACGCACCCTTTAGATGGCTTGCATATCACTATGTAATCGAAGATATTAACCTTTTTTATTCCACCCTGGCAGTGTGAATGTGGCGTATGGAAGATCCATTGGTGTTTTTTTTCTCATACGTGTGCCGTAGGAGGCGAGGCTTGCGATCAATAATTACGAAAAGTGAAAGACGGACATAGAGAGCGGGAACCACTTCCCCGGTGTCTTGAGACCGTGCGAGAGAAGGGAGAGATGGGGTATGGGGGGGAGGGATGGAATGGGTGGGGATTTTGTGGGGGAGACTTTCCACCCCTCCTCCCCCCCGGCCCTGGTAGCTTGGAGACGTGTGGAGGAGATGAGGCGAGCAGCGAATCAATTTTTTGAGAGGCCAGAGTGGCTCTTTCTTTATCTTTTTAAGAAAGAGCAGTCGAAATGAATGCGGCAGAGCATGCGGGAAATACGTAGTCCACCGTTGCCTCAAGGTTCAATAGTCAACTACACCTGCAGTTTGCAGCGTGCATTCGAAGGTGATCATCCACGATTGTCGTGATGCAAAAGCAGTTCTCTCAGCCTTTTCTTGTAAGTGAAATTAGCAAAGGCTCTATTTCAAGCATTGGTAAGTGGTACAAGATATTGGTACATACAATATGGCAGACCGTGACGGTGACACGGTATTGCTAGCTTCATTAGCTAAAAGAATAATGAGAGCTGTTTTCGTGGGCTAAATAGTGTAAACGACCACAATCATTTGCGAAATAATTAATATCTTCGAATATTTAAACGCAAAACATTTAAAACTTACTTCAATGTATGAAATAGGTAATTAAATCATAATGCCTGTTGCTCACGGTAAAATTTTCCATAAAACAGTTTTATAAAAATTTTTATTGAAAGTTTTATGAATCGTACGTAAAACGTACTTGCTTGCTCACGGTAAAACTGTTCATAAAACCGCAATGTCCTGCCATCTATGAGACGCTTTGCGAAAACGTGAAGTGATAAATGCACTCTCTTTGGGATGACTGTTAGTTTAAAAACTATATGTATTGTTTATTTACTCACTTTCTGATCACACTCATCGGTGCTACGGCTGTAACGCATTCTTCTAACAAGAAGGATATCGCCTCAACGTTCCATGAACTTCCAGCCATGTTTGTTTACGTTTTCCTTGTTTGGCGTCCCATGGATACGAGATTATTATCAACGCGATGAGCGGAACGTCTCATTGGTTGTTGCATAAAACGGTTTTATGGAAAGCTGAAACGGCTGAATGTATGTAGCATTTTTTAAAATTAAATTCGAATATATTTGTGATAAAACGACGCAAAAATTACCGTGGTAAAAACTAAATTTCATTCAGTCTTTCATATCGCATATTTTTCTTTTCGTGTAGGGCAAAGAGGTCTGTGAATATTCTTACCCTGGGGTAGAGTAGAACGTCTGAAATGGCGATACCGCAACAAATTAGTTTTTACACAGGCCTTCGTGTATGTCACAGGTGGCTAAGATCTAAGGTATAAGACCCTGTTTTTGGCGTTACCCTCTGGCAATATTTGATATTATTCATATGAAACTCATTGTCCGTATGATTCCACACTTTATTGCTCTAGCTGACCCACGTTTCGGTTTTTTTGGTAGTTGGAGCGAAAAATAATTTTACCTAGAATTTGATGAATTTGACCTCATTTTAAAGAAGAAAATTTCATATTTCTAATGATATCGAAATTTTAACCCTTTGCCTAACTACTTTTCAAGCAATTTACCTGAAAATACCAGCAGTTTTTCATGGGATAGGTTACGGCTGTGCACTCCAGAGGGTGAACATTGAAAAAATTAGGAATTATAACGCATTGATTTCGTCAAAAAACTAGCATAGTTTCGTATATGATTTGTATGTGTAATTTGTGTTTTCTCTATTCTTTGTAAAAATCTATCTATTAATAACCGCAATAATGTTTAAAGAATCGCAAAAAAACTCATGCTGTTTTGAAGGCTTTTTAGTCGTGTGGCGTGAAAAAATGAGTCAAGCAAGAGTCGATATTTTAATTTAATTACTGAGTATTTGTGTCGTATATAACTATATATTTTCACCATTAATGTCATAATGTGACTTACTTCTTACAGACACTGAAATCAAAGAATAAAATTTGAATATGATCTTCATTATAACTAGGGAAATATCTCGCTCGAACTACCATAAAATGCCTTTAAAATAGGATAATATGCCGAAACCTGGGTCGATTAGTGCAATTAGGTTTAAAATCATACCGAGTTACTTATTTCAGTAAGATGAATCACTTCCATGGGCGATGGAGTAGATTTTACTCCCATTAAATGCCACACGTGTGCCTCTGTCCGCAAAATGTATGGCATGCAAAGAGAGAACCAAGGAATGGAAGACATGGGCACGTATCTCACGCATCGGCTACTAAATGCCATACGTGTCTTGATTTTACCGTTATTTTCATAAAATAAACTTGTATATAGTCAAGAGTTATGTACTGAAGTTGAATTGGAAAAATGGTGAATAATATAAGCAACGGCAGTTTTAGCGTATAAGTTAAATGTCAATTAAGGTAGATAGTCGGTCGAGTGACCGAGTTAGAGATAAATTTGATTTCACAGGATTATTCTGAGCTTTCGTTCATATGAAAGGTTTTAGGTCACAATTTTAATGCTTTTGGTATCATTTGCAATGAATAAGCTGAGGACATTGCCTAAAATGCCTATTTTTTCTTTTACTCAGGAAACCAATTTTATGAAGTTATAAGTTCATTTAGGATCATTTATGGCGAAATTAAGGCGATTTTTTACTGCCTAAAAATGCCTATTTTACCTGCTTATGCCTTTTTCAACTGATATAGCCTATTTAAGGGCCTAAAAAAGCTATATTCTTCTCAACATCACCAATCTTCCCTTTAGTGTAGTCCTTGTCAGGTATTTCAGTTTCGTTTTTTATCTATCAAGGTTGAAATAATGTCATTAAACATGCATAAAGAAAAATCTTCCCAAGTATTATTATATAAGGAGTAGAAAAACAAGTATGGTAATTTTACGTGATGCGTACATGCGATGGTTTCAATTGCAAAAAACTTGTTTTTGAAGGTACCACTCAGTATTGCTGAGTTTAAAGGCAGATCAACGTCAGGCAGTATGCCTGCAGTATGCCTGAAGTTGATCTGTCTTCACTGCCAGTATGGGGAACATGGCTAAATCCTGCATTATGCTATGCAGATAAAATTATTGAAATATGTGAGGTATGTGACAGGAATAATGTGTGCCTCCGATACATCAGTTCGAACGTCTTTTTCACCCACTTAGAGGTACACTATTGGGCCATTCCATGCCAAGTGGTCCCCGCTCGACCATCACGGATTTCTATGAAATTTTGTATGGAAATTCACACATATTCCCAATAAACATTTGTAAAGTTTTACGTTCGCCGATGGTATACTTGTTGATTTATAGTAATTTTTTGACCCCGTGCCGCAGCCTTCTTCAGTATGACTATAAGATTTCGGTAACTTTGAGGCATAGTACCTCAGGAGATATTTTGATAAGAGAAACAAAAATTGGCTATCTTGTACAACGTTTTAAGCCCTATTAAGCAATATAATAAAAATAACTGTAAAAGCGTCCTCCTTGTAGAAAATTCAGGGCGAAACTGTCCCGAAAAATTGCGGATCGAAAAGAAATTAAAATTTTGGCTTTTTATATTTCAGGAAGTAAAGGTATATTGAACGTGAAACTTTGAGCATGATAACATGTCAATGCATGATTTATGAATATAAAATTTCATCTTCCAAGTGCTTTCCATTATGTTAAAAATAGTCAAAATTTGACACTTTTTATAAAAACGCCAAAAATAGGGTATTTTCTCCCCGCTTTTACAAAAAAAGAACCCCTGAAATTTCTTTTGGATCATTTTCATTATAAAGAGAATGATTTCAACCCTCTAAAAAGTATATCTGGTTTTTCATCGCAGGCATATAAAACCCTAAAAATAGGGACAACGTTGAGGATGACATTTGTAAAAACAAGAAAAATAGGTTATTTTCTACCCGCTCTTACAAAATAAAGACCTTCTGGATACTCTTTTGAATCATTTTCATTTGAAAGAGCATGTTTCACACCTCTTAAAAAAGTAGATTTGGTTTTTCATCGCGAGCACATACGGCCCTAAAAATATGAAAACGTTGAGAACGTTGCTATGGGGGCGCCAAATGCATTCTGTTGTTTGTCGTCCTGTTGGTTTTATGTAGAAATTTTTAGTATATTGCGTTGGTCCATGGTGAAATTGCCACTACCAGTTCAGGCATTTGAACCAGGGTGGTTATTTTGTAATCTCACCTTTTTAATGACTCTATGCGGGAAGGCGGGAGTTCCGTTTCGCTCTCTAAATGATCGACTCACGATCGGCCAAGGCCCGATGGTGGCTCCATTTCATGTTCCTTACGACAGGTGAGATGGGACTAATGAAATGCGGAGCCAAATGAAACGTATCAAGAGTCGAAAGATACGGATCGAGAGTCGAAAGAGTGGATGAATCAAATAAATAGACCGGCAGTTCACCACTTGAGAGCCGAAGATGGTCACGCCACCTGGGTGCACCCAGGTGGCGTGACCATGGCTTGAACTACGAAAAATCACATAATTTTCCCCATTTTATGACGTTTTCTTACTTAATTGAGATTACAAAATAACCCCTCAGTAACCCCATCGCCGTAGGGGTAACGCTCAATTGCCGTGCAATACCAGCAACGGGTGGGTTTCTTGGTTGAGGATCCCAAGCCTGTAATTTGGTTTCTTCGATAAGGTTCCAAATCCTTGTGTGGGTATCTGTCTGGTTCCAAAGCCAAAGGTTAAGCAGCTTATCCTAGGTTCCCAAGCCGAAGCTCGTATGTTTTTTGAAACTTAGGTAAGGAGTCTATACTAGAGATTTGGGTTAAATCGTGGCCTTGTGGTCGTTCTGTATTGTGTGACTTCGAGTTTTTATAATTGTGAGTGATGCTATGTATTCATTTCTTGGATCCTTCAAATTTCATCTTAATGAATCCGTTATTCCACTAGAGGTGCTTCTAGAATAGTGACAGCTGTTACTGGTAAAGACCAAATCTTTAGGGGCGTTGTTAATAATTGAACTTTCGTCGATTTATTGGTTTTTTAAATCTTTGTTTTCATATCTTCGATTAAAAAATATTTTAAGCGCCTATTTTAAGTGCCTATTTTGAAATTTTTAGTGCCTATTTAGGCTGCCTATTTCTCCATTTTTAGTGCCTAAATGTCCTCAGCTTAGTGATGAAACACGAATCCTGATGCATTAAAATTCAGAATTTTATATAAAATTTTCATTAAGTATGTCCAAAACGTTCTCGCGTGTATAAATCACGGTTATATTCCGCTTATTGTATATTTTATTTCCCCACTCAACACTTGTTAATTATTTCCATTGATCCGCCGTCCATTAATTAGTCATGTTCTGGCCTTCTATGAATGGCAAAAAGGCCCTTCAATCCGATTATCTTTTTTTCAGCTTCAAAACTCTCAGCCTTATATGCTTGAACAATATTTGTTTTGGGATTTCTTAATTTGTCTTAGGATAACAAAATATCACTTAGTGTGTGTATTGTTTATTACATGCTGCATGCCAATTTTTGGGCATCCAAATGCACAGATTGAATGCCGAAACATTCTTTTGCAATTGGTTACCCAATCTTGAAAAGAACCTGCCTAATGTATGCCCAGGGACCATAATGAGACACTCGACATCTGTTGTTATTATTATGCGTATATTACCTGTAACAGTAATTTTTTATGTAACATCATAACTCTACCGCATTACCTTCTAACATCTCTTTCCCCTCTCTGTTTCTCTTTTCACCTTATACCTCTCTTCTCCCCATTAAATACCTATCCATTTAGTCCATGTGTTCCAGCATTCAAGCGATCTTCCCTTACATTGTTGTAGAGGACTCTTTACTACGGGGAATGTAACTTTAATTTACGCTATATTTTATCACTTAAACGTAGAAATTTCCGTAATATTTATTCAAGCTAAGCAAAAAAAACGTATACATGTTTTATTTAACAAATTATCGTACATTCATAAAATGTTTTCCGTCGGTCGACTAAAATTTTCATTGCATCCATGTCTCTCATCTTTGATTTCCCTCATCTTCTGTATCGTAATTTTATGTAAATATTATTATTTTAGCTTTATATTATACGTTGGTGAATATTAGAAGATCGATGATAAGATGGCGAATGAAAGATACGTTTCGATCGTTCAATCATGTGAAACTCCCACTCTCACTAGGTAGACTTTTCACTTGTGTTTAATTAATAACATTAAGAACACTTCACCCGTTTGAAATGTCCGGCATTATTTTGTTTTCTGCATGAAGTAGCATCGCGTGGCATTCATAAATTGATAGTATTAGTAATATCAGCCACTAGATGTCCCATTAGCGGTGTACTGCATGTTTGAATTTTCATTTCACTCTCCCAGTTTCTGGTTTGACTACGCACTGTTCTCCTGACAGCTTTTTGGTCTGCGCCTTGTGGCCGGGGAAACGCGTGAGGTCCTGGGGCCTGATTCTGATGCTTTCCCGATGCTCAACTTTTCCACCAAAACGTCATTAGTTTCCACCAAAACGTCATGACTTTCCGACACTACGTCACATGTTCCACCTTCCACCAGAGAATCGTTCACTAAATCGTTCATCGTTCAATGACTGGTGGAAAGTCAAGCTTCCCTTCCACCCGTCATCCACTTGGTGGAACAGCGCTAGTGTCGTGGTGGAAACTTTCCGACGGAATAAGAGTGCGGAAGGTAGACATTTTTTTGTTCGCGGTTTCGAGGTAAGTTGGAAATCGGCATAAGTTTGTGATGTTCGGCTCTCCAGAGGGGGTAATTGAGCCGTTCATTTAACGGATCGAGAGTCGTTCAATGAACGAATGATGGAACTTTCCACCAGTCTTCCACTGGTGGAAGATCAGAATCGGGCCCCTGATTTGAACTGAGACGAGTGCTGCATGCCTGGTGTGGAATCACCTCTTACCGCACACCCTGGTGGTGGCTTGCACGGTACTTCATAGATACAAATAAGGCATTTGTCAGGCCGCTTTGCATGAATCCCGGTGAGATAGGTGGCATGGAAAACAAAATCAGCCATCTGATGTAGATGCAAGAAGCTGATATCAACGCGGTAACGAAATTTTTGCTCTATTCATTTCTTGCCGTACATTTTTATAATGTATTCTTATTCGCATTCATGCATTTCAGTGGTGACAAAATTGTCAATCAAAATTTTTATATAGCTACTAAAACAAGAGCATGAGGTATTTTTCTCATTATTAGTACACTTTGGTTCGCAAGTATGTATTGCCGAGGGAAAATTATATTAAGTATCATAAACTGTAAGTCCATCACTTGCAGTGGCTAAATGTTTAAAAATCCTTTATTTCATTTCTTTAATTCTCAATTTCTACAATTTAATTTATTCTCAATTGCTACAAGTCTGCTCTCCAAGAAGTTTGTAATGCTTTAATTGCCGTTTCAAGTGTTGGAAAATATTTTACGACCGTTATATAAAACGTGATAAAAAGGCTTATGGAAGTGTTGTCTTTTTCTGCAATATTTTGATTAAATGCTGAAGGACAATTTTGGCATTGATTCCTTACTTGAAAAAGGGATGGTATTGAAACTGTTAGGGTCGTTCAAATACAAAAATATGCTTTTATGGCGGCGTTACATTTGTTCTCATATAATAAGTTAAAAGAAATTAATGTTTCCAATTATTCAATGCCTATTCTCGGGTTTTGTTTTGGAAAACCCTTTAATCTCCAACCCTACTCTTCAGAGGGGAAGATATGACGTGGTAATAGGGTCACCGAATGAGGGTCACCAGCTTTTGTTTAACCTGTGGTACATAATTTCGTTAGCATGACGGCTACCACATTCCTCTGCCCTGCCTCTTCCCATTCAAATATTACAAGTGGTTATCAACTAGTTCATTACTTAGACTTCCTTCTATGTCACTACATCGGGTGATACTGATTGTGTGTTGGGAACATATATCTTGCCGTAGACGTAAATGATTACTATTTCATAGCGCTTATGCCGTGTTGTGTGCCGAGTATGCATGGAATTGCCTCCATTACCCTTAAAATAATTAGTATCCGTCATTATATTTGTCATCTAAAATATTTTCCGCTATGTCCCTTCATCAGGCGATGATCGTTGCATGTTGAGGAAGTTATGCCATTCAGCGTGCAATGCTGATAATCATTTCTTGATGGATGGATGAACGTTTCAAGAGCGTTAAATGGCCACTCAAGGTCACGAGCTACTCCCCGGAACAGTGTTTTAGGGGTAATTGCAGTCTTGCGATGTAGCTCCTAAAAAGTTCGGATGATGAATCGACCCGAAGTGTAGGCAGGAGAAAACCATCCACTCGGATGTAATTAGACACAGGGTGACAACTGTGCGGGGACAAAAGCCGGGAAGGGGTTCATTGTGTTGTGCTCGGGTATAACCGCTAATCCCTCCCTCGCCCAAGGAAGCAAACAAGGAGAGGAGAGGGTTGGGGGGGGGGGGGAGGAAAGTAAGGTGTGTGGGGAGGTGGGCAATTACGCGGGGATGGGAGGAGGAGCCGAGTCCACATAGACATGTAAGACAAGACGGGCTGTGGAGCACGCGATGTTTCACTCCCTTTTGTGAGTCTGTTTTATTTCCTCATTTCGCTCGCTCTCCCAAGGCAGGGTACACGCGAATTTCGGAGCAGAAAACGAAAAATAAAAAAATAAGCGTTTTTATTTTCATCTACCTCTACGAAATACCTTGCAAGCCATCTCAAGGGTGTGTGGCAGGGGGTGAGTAGTGATCAACATGCATTGCACTATACCCAATTAAAGTAAGTGCAACTGCGACTATTGATACATTGGCATAAATCGCTAATGATTTTCAGGAGGGGAATCCTCACAAGCATGCACTACACTCAAGGTATGCAACCAATGTTAGAGGGACCGTTAGTAGTGTTACATTTTGTAACTACAGGCATGGACAGAGATTCAAGAGCTATGCTGAAAACATGCACGGCTTGCTGTTTGTACTAGGTAGGAGATAACAGTTTAAGTATGGGGGAGTATATCAACTAACTAGGTACACTACCTATCTAATAACCTAGTTAAAAGTCTCGTTTGCAGCTGTTATGGTCTCTTATCGTTCGCAGGAAAAATGACGTTTTTAATCTGACCTTTCTGATGTCTAGTTCCCTTATTTTATTCTCATGATAGGATCTAGCGTGGTATGTCGGATTTCGCTAAATATTATGAACGTCGTCAGAGAATAAACCTTTTCTCCTTGGCCATGATCATGATCTCACTGTCCCGCATTATGAATTTGGGACGAAACATGTTTGTATGCGATTGTTTAGGCTATTTAATTTTTCCTTGGGTCGATATTTTTTCCCTTGCACGTTCAAACATACGCACACGCTTAGGTATTTATTTTTCTCGACCTGTAAATTTTCGGCCTCTGTAAGGTACAAGAAAGCGTGGTGCCGACGAGTTGAAAGTAGTTCCTTTTTTGTAGGGTGGAGGACAAGGAGGGAAAAAATCATATCCTGACGAATAAACGACTGTTTTATAATTAAAAGGCCGTTTAATAAAGCCATTTTAATTAAAGAGCACGACGCGGGAATGCCGGGAAGGAGGAGGAGGAAAGATGGATGTCAGAGCATTTTTTCTCTGTTCCTCACTTCTGAAGCGAAGCGAGATGGAGGTAATAATTAATAATTAACATGGTTTAGTAATTAAGAGGGAGAGCTGGACAAAAAAAAGATTAATCCCTTCTGGTTCCTCGTACTTTCAAATGCGCATTAAGGCTCCATTTTGTCAAATGCTCATTTCTTTGTGTCCTTTCCCGTCATATCACTCCGTCTACCTCACGCATTCACTTGACATGTGCAGAATCAGTCGAGGGAATTGTCTTCTGCAGTGGAAGAACGGAAATTCGTGTAATTTAGTGTTAACCAGAAGAGGGAAAAACCAGCTCAGGTTGCTGTTATAGACCGCAAGTGCCAGTCGATACCTGCATGTTCACGACCACTTTTAGGATACCGCTACTTTAGGGAACTGGAGGTTACCTTCTTCATTAGTGGTTATTCCTTCATAACAACAATAGAACAGTAAAATGTTTGAGTGGAGCCCACACTGGTTTTTCACATGTCGTACGCTGCCCGTTACCTGGCCTGGTGACACACACGACAAGACTTCGCTCAGATCATACACCAGGAATAAAACTAAATAATTCAGTGAAATGTATGCTAATGGAGTGCCTTAATGCCTCACTTTGACAATTAGACTCGTCTCTCTTTGTTGTAGCCATAAAAGGTGCTTGGGAAGAAGGCATTTTTGTACATATCTGTTCGGCAACGTTTCTCTAATTTTGTCGCTTCTATCTGTTCTAGAGATATAGTACGGGGTTGAAATAATACTCTCAATGTAACCTTGAAACTAGGGTGATAAGAAACTTTAAAATTATCTTAGCGTTGCGTGTAGCCTTGAAGTCGTTAAGGATTCCCAACCGTAAGGAATTTTACATTTCCTATTTCCTCGTAGCAGTTTTTGCCGAATCGTGCGCATTCTTTTATTGTTTGTTTATTCCTTGCGTTGAATATTTCTGAACAGGTTCCCAAAAGCTTGAATCGAGTTTATTCATGAAAATAATTTAAATAGCACTAAGAAATTTTGGTTGGTTTAAACGTATATAAGAGTTCTTCTACTTACTACACGGGTAAAACCACCGGTGCTTTATTCCATGCAATTTAATTTTAACTCCCACAACCTGTTCTTTCCGTTTCCACCTTTAGCTATCCATAGACTCGTTACCTCATTAACCAACATTCTATACATTTTTTACTCATTTTCTCAAGTAACTTTCTATCGTCAACCTTTTCATTAGTTTTCCCTTGATTAGTCTTCCAATCGTATTCATTATTGTATGGACAAACAGATTTTGAATAGCGTGAATTTTAGCTGAATTCCTAGGTAGATCGATTTATTATCATCTGGCTCCATTTAATTGTTAGCCCTTTTTCATCATACTTTGATTTCCATATGTATTCCAGCGATTTCCGACTCCTTTGTTGCCATTTCTTCCGAGTATAATTTAAATTGAAGCCAATAGTGAGCATTCTCCCGAACATTTTTTCATCTCCCAGATTGTACATCAATTAATCTCACTTTTGGTTTCAGAGCCGTAGGATTACTGCACATTTAATTAATACATGCATAGTTATTCCTACTAAGCTACATATTCAAAAGAAGTTGTTTCCTGCCCTGTAATCTACCATTAGTATCTTTTGCTAGTTCAATGTGTATTCACAAATTACTCGATCAAAAAGCCTATTAAAAATCAATAATACAACCAAAAATGCCTAAATTACATTGAAGGTTTTATTTAAACAGTGCTATCGGCTCCACAATTGAGTCATACGTTATATGCCCTTGCCCTAGAGACTTGGACTCCCCCATTACCTGGTATTGTTTTTAATGCCACTTTTTACCTACGAAAATTGAAACAAATTTTCTTGCAAAGTTTGTGTTCCTTTTGCACTGTATTGTGTTGCATAACTTTATATCAAATGCTTTAGATTTATTCATCGATATATGTTGTATACGTTATATATTACATCGAATGAATCTTCTGTAAGTTGGAAAAGAAATAATAAACTACATTTTTCTGCGTGTAAAAAACCTTAAGTAAGTCTAAGATTTGAAATGAAAAGCGCTCAAGTATTGCGCTCTCTGATTTTAGTCTAGTCGAGATACAATCGCGGGTAACCGCCAAAATCTTATAAGTTCGAGCAGCTCTCCAGACTATGGAAAGTCATGTAGTACAGCTTAAATACCTGAAATAAATCATGATAGTGATGTAAAAACGTTTCTTCTTTAGGCAAGATAGCATATGACTGATATATTTTCTCTAGAACTTCGAAGTCTTATTTTCCTCACTGAGTTCATTAATGTTGTGTGTATTATTCACTTTTATTCAAGGATCTCAGTATGTTGCCTCTATCGCACCAAGTGAACAGCCCCTCCGAGGGTTTGAGCCTCATGTGATCCACGAGCTCTCATGAGCCTCATTTATCGCTAATGTTTCCAAGTATATTTCTTCTATAGGATTCGTGTTTGTCGATTTGGATACCTTAGGACATTTCCAGCACCAGGGTGGCTATTCTGTATGTTCTCGTAATTTCCGAGCCTCGAAAGTGACGCAATTTCGACGTCACAGCCTCTAAAATTTCAAATAGGGCCATTCAAAAGTTGAGATTTTTCCGAGACTGTGACATCAAATCCACGGATTTTCGAGGTTCGAACGTGTCGAGTCCTTACTGAATAAGGCCCCAGGTCTCGAATGCTTCTATTCTTTTCTTGTCAGTTTTTCCAATGGCCCATGCTTCTGATCCGTAGAGTGCCACTGCCCACACGACTGTTTTCACGTACTGTTTCCCTGTCTCCAGTCTTATGCTCTTCGAGCAGAGTAGCGGCCTTTTGGCCATGAATGCCGTCTTAGCTTGGGCTATTCGACGCTTGATGTCTGTCGTGCTTCTTTCATCCCAGGTAATGGGGCACCCGAGGTAAATGAATGATTCCACTTGCTCCAATCTTTCTCCTTTGAGGGGGACGTTGGCCACAACTTTCTCTCTTCCGCACACAAGCATCTTGGTTTTCTTCTTATTGACTTTCATGTTGTATTCCTGAAACATTTTTTAAGTTGTGTTCAGTGAGTTCTGTAGGTCTTCCTCGTTTTCTGATACGATGGCGATATCATTAGCGAAGTGTATCATGTTGATTTCTTCTCCATTCAATTTGATTCCTTTGATTCCTTGTCCTTCTATTTCTTTTATTGCTTCCTCCATGTACATATTGAAGAGTGCTGGTGACAGGTTACATCCTTGTCGGACCCCTTTGTTATTTTTTGCCTCTATATTTCTTCCGTCTTGCGTGTGTATTGTGACCACCTGGTCGTTAAGAGCTGGTAGATGATTCTTCTGTCATTGTAGTCCAAACTAATTTTTTCCTTAGTATTGAACATCTTATTCCATTCGACCTTATCGAATGCCTTCTCCAAGTCCACGAAGGCTATCTACAATGGCTTGCTCACGTGGATCATTTTCTCTACCTGTAGTCTCAGGCATTGTATTTCCTCTCTTGTCCCCCTATTCTTCCTGAATCCAAATTGGCTTCTGACAGGTTTTTTTTTTTCAATTTTTCCTCAATTTTTCTGCCTACTGCCCGAGTAAGGATTTTGGAGGCATGTGACACGAGACTCAAGGTTTGGGTGCCTCTCGCATTTCTCAGCCCTTGACCTCTTCGGTATGGCCTCCATTGAGCTCCTCTTCAAGTCCTCATCTCCCTATATTCCTATAAATATGTGACGTGAATCATTTCGTAACTAGTGAGCAATTATTATTCTTCGTTGCAAGTTTCTCAAGGATATTTTTCCTCTAAATTGGCAAGCTTTCTTTTTCAGCTAAAAACTCACCACTGCATCATCTGCTTCCATTTCCATATCTCATCTCCAAGCAGCTCCATCTTCCATCTGGCATCCAATATTTCGTCCGTCGTGCTTCTAAAGGTGTGCTTTTTCTCTCTCGCTCAAGAACTGTCTCCAAGCATCAGTGAGCAGGTAGAGATGAAGTTTGCTGAGGGAATCCAGATGTTTCCGTCGAGAAAGTCATTCCGGAGGCAGACTCCATATTTTCTCCATTTTTCTGATTGAAATTTACGGTGCCCAGAATTCTTTGATAACACTCGAGTTGATCCAAAGGAAGTGGAGCTACTCCGTTATCGTCGTAAAATGATCGTCAATCGAAATTTTATTTAATATATCTCCTAAACTATTGGATTTCGTATCATTTTCTGATAGTAACAGCGCTAAAACCAATTAAATTTTACACATTAATGTAAAAATAGTTTTTTCGTAGCCGCCAGAATATGGAGACAATTTAATGCATATGGGGAGCACACCATGTGGAATCATGGATATATCTAGTATTACAATGCATAAACGAGAGTTGATATCAACTTCTGAGGATGCATTAGCTTAAGGTACGCTGGGATTCTACTATGGATAATCATAGATCCCTCAAACGTGGTTTATATTAAAACTAGAGAATTCCTCAGTTTCCACGGTCTTATTTGCAGCTTGCACTGATTTCGATTTATTAGTTGCATATTTTTTTTATTAGTCAAATTGTCATGTGAAATGTAAATGAAAGTTAAATGAAATAAATTGTGCTTTTTAGATATCCCCGTCTTTAATATAACAAGGTGACTGCAAATTTATGGTTAACCGTTATTTGAGCATATCTATCAAATGATTAAACACATATATTTTTGTTCGTGTAACTTCGGCTAGCGAAATATAAAAAAATGATTACTATCTAAACGTTAAATCGGCTTCATGCTGAATATGTTTTGACCAGTTTTGAACTTGGTTATTTGATTGGTGCAAACAATAGGTGATGGAGAATAAGGAGAGTAGGCGGGGTGATCCACGCTTTTTATTACATGCTTGCATCTTATTTATAATCAAAATCGTAGAATCTATTATTTTAATAGTACTCTTCTCTTTCTCTGGCTACCTGCACAATGGCAAACAGAGCACGTTATTCATGAATGTGAATTGTCGAAAAAGAAGTTCACATTATCAACCGGTGGTAAAAAGAAGGAGGTATTATATAATAAGTATTAAAAAATTATTAACTGTTGCCAGCCGGCCGGGGAAGGGATTTGTAATGAATGTATTTGGGATGAATAATGCAGCGCTAGGGAATAATGTCCTTTAATAAGCTACTTACTCAATCCCGCATTCACTTAATTATGGATTCGTAACAGCTGAAGAGCGCTTTGCGTTCCCCCCTTCAGCGCTAACTCATTTAATCCCAAACCGTAGTCATTCCAAACGCGCGCAATTGAGAACCCCCTCCCAAATTACTTTCGGGGAAAATGTCTTAATTAACCTGTCGGCAAAAAAGGAGAGCCGAAAGTTAAGGGCGGACCGAGTTGGATTTTTACGTTCATTTTATTTCGGTGCCGACAAATATTTTCATTTATTTATCCATTTATTCTAGCGTGCTAGCTTGCGCACGAGTACGCCGTTGTGTATTCTTTTTATTTTGCTTCCCCACCGCTTGTTTATTATTTAAATGTATCCGTCGCGAAAATATCCCCCCCCCCCTAAAACTCCCCTAGTTCCTTTCGCTCCCGTGCCGTGGCGCTAGGGACGTGCCCCGCGCCACGGGGCCGGGGCTTTCGGGCCATTAATATGCATGTCGGAGGGTGGAGAGAGGAGGGAGGCTGAGGAAAGGGGGTGTGGGGGTTGGGAGGAGGTTGTAAGAGAAGGGGGTGAATGCGAATTAACTGTACGAGGGGAAATAATAACCCTGAGAAAAAAGCCTTTGTAAGAGAATATATTTGAGGGAAGCAGCAGGAAAAATAGTAATTTTGGGGAAAAATACGGCTTGCAAAACATCTGACTCTCTCCTCCGCAAATCTCTCCCCTCCCTCGCCCCCCTTACGACTACATCCGGCCATTTCTCCGTACTCCGTAATGGAAGGGGGGAAAATAAGATGAGATAAATATATGTATTATTAAAATTCATTCTGTATGTTTGCAGAGGGGAGGCAGAGCTTCGGTCTAAAAATAAGCACATAATCAAGGAGTAAAGAAAGTAATTATGGGTTCCAAGAACTCCCTGCGTTGCGGCACAATCCAAAATGACACTCCTCTGTACTGTTATGTGTTAGACCTCTTTCATAATTGGAACTGCAACGGTGGAGTTCTCCTTTATCGAAATCGGAACGATGTAGCTCTTTAAAGTCAGCTTGGAAAAAACTGATATCAGCTGCATTCTCACCTGAATTTTATCACTTAATTATTGATTTTAAATTTTTATTTTGTGTCTCAAAACTATTAGACTTCAGAAAGTTCATGAGAACTTTTTAGCATCAATTCTTAGGCAGTTTGATTGCTTATATAATTTGTTTACAGCCAGTGTCTGATGATGCTTCTAAGTAAACCAGGCGCCATTACTGGGTTTGCAAAATCTCAGAAAAATGTGGCTCAGCGCTGACTGAACTACTCACCCTTAGTAATTAATTCCCTGCAGTTATTCTATATATCTATATTCTATTATTATTTTGGAGGGTGTGAATTGCGAGCACCTAATTATGAGAATTTCTTTAACTTTCCTGAAAATTTATTTGCATATGGGAAAAAAAGGTCTTTCGCAGTAAAATAATGCATTTTGGAAAGTATATGATATCTGAAGAATTGCATATTGCAAAAAGAATTAGAGAAAAGTATTTATTTTACAGTCGATCCTGATCAACTTAAGAAAGATAATTCGTGCAAGTTATCTCATTTCTTACATAGCCAGACGTAGCCGATTAGTTAGCATTATTGTTGCAATCGTGTGGTTAGTCAATTTCCAGATGAATTTCCACCCGTATCCCTCTCATTTTCTAACTCTAAAGATAATAGTTTTGAGTAAGAATGTTTTGCCAGCAGATTCGTGAATATTTATGATAAGCCACAACTTCCTCAGAAAAGAAGATATTCATGATTGACTGAATGATGAAGTGAATTACAAAAAATAAAAACATGCGTGTCTCGTATTAGGCTAGCCCCTTTTTTCACCAATTCCATCTAGTGTGCACTGCTCTCACAAAAAAGTTTGTGATAAGTTTAGGACCGAAGTGGACTTCTGATAGTTATATGCTAATTAAATAACATTGGCAATTTTCCACAGTGTAAACTTTAATGCTACCGGTTTATATGCACTGCATCATCATCAAGTATACCTGATGATGGTGTTGTGCATTGAAACGGGTCGCATTAAAGTTCACGTTGTGGAAAATTGCCAATATTATTTAATTATAATATTCCACCAGATCAAGCCGGAAACGACTCTTTATTTTTCTCATATATGTTAAGAAAAGTGAAGGTATTTCATCCTTGATGTAGAAATTTAGAGGCTTTAATGTTTTGTTGTAGTCTTTCTTATTCTCTCCGTTCGATCTGCGCCTTGACGGTCTGCCACCTTTAAATTAACGGGCTTGGTCAAAAACGGGATTACAATGCTTCCCTCCCCTCCCCGCCCCCCACCCTACCGTGTTTCCTACCCTTTCCAAATTCCGATGATAAACCACCGCTACCGCTATTGACTCTTTTCTGCGTGAAATTCTACGTATCAGTTCCAACAGGTTTATGTTATTATATGCCATGTGGGTCTCCCTTCCCCGCCCTCCTCACCAGAACGACCTTTGTGCATTTACAATTCAACGGCCGTGATAAACAGCTGACCCACTTGCCGCAGAGCTGCGGTGTGTTTATTCAGGGCCACAGCCGAGTCAATCAGAGGCATTCGGTCGAATATTTTCCTGCGTGACTTGTTGCGCTGATTAATACCGCAGTCAACGTAATTTTATACGCCTTGCAATAACACAAAAAAAGAGAAACGTGTACATGGGGATAAGATCAGCATGCTCTGCTTTGCTGATGATAATTCTGGCTGAGAAGATTTCGTGAGAACTCTGAATTGTATGGAGAAAACTATGAAGAATTACAACCTGAGGACTATTGTAGAGGAAATCAAAGTTGTGTTTTGTGGAAGAAATCATTAAGATTGAGTCACCGTCATATTGAATTTTTATATATGGAAATATGAAAGTAATTTTATCAGATGTAAATTGTTTCAGGCGTAACTTTATGGAACAGCTTCATGATTGAAATGAAATAAAATTGTGAATTCCACTTGAATAGATTTTTATTAAGACCAAGGTTTCGTCGCTGAACGACATCATCAGGTCTGATGCACCTGATGATGTTGTTCAGCAACGAAACCTGGGCCGTATTAAAAATCTATTTACGTGGAACTCACAAATTTTTTCTTTAACTTTATCAGTCCCACTCATGTGTCTCGTTCCTTACATATAATTTGCGTTTTGGAAAGTGCATACTACTAGGCTTTCTGCGCTAAATACAGTTGTCACTCCATTAAATATTAGGGGCTCATAGTTATTTCACACTTATTAAATCCTATCAAAAGCTTCAAGTTTATTTTTTCGGATGAAATCCAGAGGTATGAACGTTCTCTGTGCTTCCTCACTTATATTTCATTTTCATTGGCGTCGAAGTTCGCAGTTCATATTCAAGGTGTTTCGTCAAATAACTGTACTGGACGTATTTCGTTTCTCTACACTTACTCACTGTACACACTTTATTCTTACACGCACTTAGGCTTCAACAAAGATGGAGCGAGACACCAAACCACCAACATGCACCTCACTTTTCGTTTCTTCTGACTTTCAATTCCTTTTTCCTATTCCCAATATCTCCTTTTTCAAGGCTGTCTGAACATTCTATCCACACAACCTCCCGGCGCGGTGGCTTGCAAGATAGTTCGTGAATGTATACATTCGTAGTCCCTGAAATTATTTACAACTTTTTAGCTCTATTATTCATACGTCATACCTCTTTTTATGTACTTCATCTTGAGGTGTAAATGTCAAGGATAAGTGGCCACTAATATGCAAATTTTACTAGTTGTGATCCTGCACGTTAACTTCTGAATATGATGAAGTACATCGATACCTAGGTTTGTATAAAATTATATAGCATGAACGGATTGTTAATTCTTAAAAATCATCATTCCATTATATTACACCTGAAACCTTATTCAGGAAGAACTCGTTCTTGACTACTTCGTGGACATGATATCAAAATATCGATAAATATTGACTTTTAAATTGCATTGCTTTAACATTTCGAGTGTCGCGACAAAATGCCGTCATTTTCAGGGTTCGGAAATTCCGAGGTCCTCCTGCATTATCATATATAACTGGCACTTCCATTCGATCTAGTACGCTGCTTATTTCCTTACTCAACTACACATTTGCTTTCCATTAATTTGAGACCCTGCGTGCTAGGCAGCACAATTCAAATAAGATCGAGAGCAGAGTTGATATACACTTATACAATAGAGGAACTTCGGTAATCGTGTCCACTATTGTGACTTTATGTTGGTTTTCGGTTTAGGCGTCAAACATGGATTATGCAAAGTTTTTATTGTTCTGTGGTAAAATTCTCACGGGGCTAAATACAAGATATGAACGACTTTGATACCTACCTATTGTAAAACATCGTAACGGTGGCTGTTTTGGATCGATAGAATGCTCCTTAACGGCAGGTTACCGTAGTTTCGCCGACGTACCTTTTTTGCAAATACAACGACAATTTATTTTGACAGTTTGACAATGACAACCAATATGCATATATTAAGGAAAGGTAATTATACAAATGCTGTTAAATTACATATTGTTTTACATAAGTTTGAAATATAAAATAGCATGAATTTCTTGTTTCATACCTAGGTCCCGCTAAGTCAATGACTTGTCAGCAGGTACCTAAAACATTCAACTAAAATACATGTTCATCCTTTGCAGTTAATTCGTTTATTACTCTCCACCCAGTAGATATTTTTTACCTAAGTCTCTTGACCTCCCTAATGGTTTGCAAATTCCCAAGTGTAATTGATAGCTCATTGAAAATGTTTGGTACCACTACTTCCTGTTTTATAGACCCATTTATGTTGGAGAACCTTGATACTTCATAGCGTGTCATATCACGTCTTTGAATTGTGGACACTGATACCTTTAAGTTCTTATTTTTCGAACTAAAATAATTATCTAAAATAATAATGAATTTCATTAGTTGCAGAAATACTGTATCATTCATCGTAGTTCGTGTGCGCTGGTGTGTTCTCATCTGCGCAAGCATCAACACAATGAATGTAAGGCTCCCATCGTTAGCTGCAGGTATCATGTTTCGACTAGGGACCTTGGAGGGATTGCCTCGTGGGCAGAGTGGAGATTCGTCGTGGGGAGGTCTAGCCAGGAGAGAGCGTGCGTAACTTGACCCGCGAAATGACCGAGACGGCTAAGGTACCATCCCATCGAATCCGCCGCCTCCACCGACTTACGTACCCTCGTGCTCTTTGACCCCATCCTCGTCGCTGTCTCCCCATTCTGCATACATTATACCAACCCATCTCTCACCCTTCCCATTAAAGGGTCAGCGCTGTGGTTTAGAATGGGGGGAGGGTACGTTTCCTTCACCACCGTTGGTAGCTACGAGAGTGGGGGAGACTGCATGCCTCGTGGCCTCCCCTGGATCCCCTGTCTTCCTTACATGGGAGGATCCCTTGTTTGCTTCCGGTGGCCTCTACCCCTCCTACCCCCCGCTATCACTCTGCTCCTTATACACGCAAATATTCTAGTCATGGTCCAATCCCCAAGCCCGCTTGGAGTGGGCATGTTTAAGGTGGTAGGAGGGAAATGGTTCCCTAGTCAGAATAGAGATTATATTCAAAATTTATTTTTAAATTTTAGCAACTGTAAGAAGAATGAAGATAATATTGTAACATTACTGACGTACAATGGGGTCCTGCATAAACTATGCTACCAACTTAGGGGGGGGGGGGTCGCGTAAAAACCTAGGGCGGGGAACGAAGGGGAGGGGGAGTTAAGTTTCTTACTCGTCAACATCGCGTCGACAACACTACAGAGTTTAACATGAGGATGGGCGCGCGGGGTGTTTCTTACACCCCAAGTTTCTACTTTAACTCAATGTAACTGAACCATTGCCTCTACGATGTTTCAAGTCTTCATACCATCAAATTGCTTACGTTATAACCTTCTCCTGGGTTAAGTGGTGACCTCGTGGAAACACTTTTCAAGGTAGCATTCAGAAATGTGGGAAGGGAGAGAACAAAGTTAATGATTACGGCACCTTGCGCCGTGATTTATGATTGATTTTTAGAATTTAAAAATGAATATAAGTTCCAATTGAGACTAGATAGTTCAATTATATCTAGTTCGGATGCTTTATTTGTCTTATTTCAACCTATCCCTGAAAATAATCTCACTCAATAATTGAGTAAATATTTTTGATTTGGAAGTTTCATTAGTATAGACAACGCTACATGTCAGGGTGAGGGAGGGTAGGGGGCGGGGGGTTGGGAAAACACTACGGTTTTCACCGATGTAGTAAGGTTTGGATAGGTGATAAAAAATCACCGAAAATATTACCTTAGTGTATGCTTCACCCCTAAGCCTTATTTTAAATTACTGAAATTCTCATCTTTTAACTAAATATACATGTATAAGTTATTAACTTGACTCATTTTTAACGCCGTGCGCTGACAACGCCATACTCAGCTTTGAGATTCTGTAAAAATTACTGCGGTGAGTTATTGGTTGATTTTTAACTATAGTCTAGAAAACATACTTACTACCCTCTAGTAAATTTATGACGAGACATATGCTTTATAAATCAACCATTTTTCAAATAGTCTCTCCCTGGATTACATATCCGGAATATCTATAATAGAATACGTATGGCATTTTTTGGAAAATTGTTTAGAATAGTATAATGGCAAGTGACTGATATTTTGTTCTGATTCGGAAGATGAGGACTTTTTCTGTACAAGGAATCCAAATTCATCGAATTTAATGTGAACTGATATTTCGTTGAAACTATTCTAAAGGGTCAACACTGTGTGTTTTAGAAGGGAAGGAATGTCCGTTTCCTTCTCCCCCGTTCGTAGCGACGAGAGTGCATGCTTCGTGCCCTACCCAGGAGCCCCTGTATTCAGTACGTGGACGGTTACCATGTTTGCTCCTGGGGGCTTCTTCTCCTCCCTCTCCCCCCTCCCCCTCTATAACTCTCCTCCTTGCAAATACATATTCTAGCCGCGGTCGAATCCCAAAGCCTGCTGACTTAAGCTGATTGTAGTATCTAAGCCCGCTCTGCAAATCACCTGAATACTCACCTTGTTCTCTCGATAGAGGGTGGATGTTTGAGCTTACAGTAGGGGTGGGCCACCTTCATGAGAGAGCTTTCCAATATTGGCCAAATTACTCGCAAAACATTTTCCACGTGCCAAAAAAAATTTTTTTAGAACATATTATTTGATATCTTAGGAAGACAAATGAGGGAGTGCTTTACCTACTTGGTGAGGTGAGGAAACTTCTGGATGAGATTAGGGGAAGCTGGATAGGTGGCTGGAAGGGGTAATGAGGGGCGATGGTTTGCTGATGGCCATGATAGAGGGAAGGATGTTGGGTAAGTGGGGAAAGGGAAGAAAGAGAATAGGATTTATGGACGGGATGAAGAAAGGTAGGACTTAAGCTGAGACGAAGAAAGAAATACTAGAGGTAGATGTGGCACCGTACGTGTAAGAGTCTGTTGGATTGTCTTTGACTTTCATCATAACCTATCTCTAACTGGTAGATTACTTAAAAGAAGAAGATGTAAGACTGACTATATGACAATTATTATGAGAAAGTTTTGACGAAAAAAAATTATTTTGTTGATATTTATTCAGAAACCTTTTGTAATTGCAACTGCCGAAGTTATTAACACAATTTAAAGATACTATGAATAGCATTTACACCAAAATTTAAATCAAAATTATTTTTTCGATTGAACATTGAAAACGTGCCAAACGTGCCGATTTTCGCGTGACAGAAACAAGCCAACGGTGTGCCACATTTGGTACGCGTGTCAATGGTTGCCCACCCATGGGATAGACGTTTAGATATTCTGATAGGCTTTGACTGTCTTCAGAGAAGAAAAATTTTGCTCAAGGTATTGCGCACTCTTGCCTTAGCATGCTTCGTCTCCGCGAAGAATCCATTTCGACTTCCTCGGACCAAGCTGGTGCGGGCATAGCATCAACGCAAGTGGTAAACAGGGGTTCTCGTTTTTAAGATTTCTATAACGCATTGAAATGTGAATTTTGAATGGAAAAGTAAGCCATGTATCGCGTATCGGCTTCCATATAGGTACTAATCCTTCGGAATTAAGTTTATCAGTGAGTGTTAATGGTCGAGAACACGAGTTGATGATGTCACGAGGACACAAGGAATAGGAAAAGGGAAAAGGAAGAGACTTACAATTGGGAAATGTTTCGATGAATTGGGTTTTCGATGGGTATATTTGGGTGTTAGGTTTTAGAAACATTTAACGAAACGAGAGATTAATGAATTCTTATGTGACAGTGTTTTTCCTAATATTGTAGCTATCTTCTGCTACGTACGTGGTAGTTAAGATATAGTCCTTTCCAATATTCCGACGTAAGACAATTTAAAGTTAAGAAAAATAGATTTTTATGTGAGATGTCGTGAAATGGAAAGAACTTAGTCCTATTTAACGTAATTTATCAATGACCCGACCGGTTTGAATGCTTTAGCGTCGTCATAAAGCCAACTTGGCTCTTAAAATACTAAATATTTTCTTAAACCGTGGACATTTTCCACACATTTCAGCATTTTCAGAGTTTACGATTACCTTACTACGCAATTTGAGAAACATTTTGGCGCTTACAGCATCAGCATCGGGTAGAGTTGCAATGCTATAACATGCGTACTCGATTCTGCTACATGTCTCTTTAATCTTTAAGCTATTGGAATGGAAACAATTAAGTTAAGAAGAAGACGCTCAGTGGAATGTACGAAACCTATCTTATTCTTTTATCTAAGCTGTAAGTGTAACAAATATTCATGTTAAAAAAATACGGTTCAATTTTTTAACCTTATAATTCGACTCTTAGCTTTTTTACGTTTTACTGGTGTTAGCCATTGATATGGTGAGGACATTTCTGCTTACAAGTAGCAGTAGTAGACTGTGGTGACGAGATTTATTATGCTGAATGTCGTAGATTTCTATTTTGTATGTCCACCAGGCTGAAGGACATTCACGTCCCCCGTTTCGTCTCGCCTTGGTAAGCGCAAGGCTCTATTCCTTGCCCTCATTTATTACGCGAGCGAGACGTTATGGGTGACCTGCGGCAGAACTGCCGTGTGACCATCATATGCGTCACACTACAGAGGGTCCATGGATATAATATGTGAATGCCCGTGCTGCACGGCCTTTTGGCAACATTGTGGCTAATGGAGTGCGTTTTGATAAGACCTGAAGTGGAGAGTGCAGTAAATGATTATCGGAGACGTTGATACAAATAAGGGTTGCATAAGACGAGAAGAGAGCACAGTAGGATGTATGTCGCTGACTCAGTTCTGTGGAGATAACTTCGCGTTCCAATGCATTGTCTAGCGTGAATACCACAATGCGTGGTTTGTAGTTGTTGGAGGAATTTCCTCTCTGCCTTTAGCCTTACTAAATGAACCTCTGTACTGCATCACTTCTGAGTCGCTTATGTCCTTGTATATTTTTCCACCAAAAGAATCAGTTTCATTTACTTCTCTAGCAATTTTCAGGGCAGTCACGCCGTCAATTGATGGTATTTTGTAGCTTTCATGAAAATACGTGTTTTTAATTTATCATGCTTACTAAATAAAACCTCCGACGTAGCTTCATCACCGTTACCTCAAAACTAGACTCTGAGAGATTAAGCTTGCGAAATAAAAAAAGACAAACGAAAACTACGTGATTCATTAAAACTGCTGCGAGCAAACACAAAGAGTGTAACGCAGCCGATAAAAGGACTGGGCTGGAGACCTCTATATATTAGGAGACTACACACTAGGCTTACGTAGATTTCCTGAGAATTTCAGATTAGACAGGTTTCTAGATGATGAAGAGGATATCATGTGGATCCCGCGCTCTATCTCTAAAACTGACATATGTGACAAAATAAGAGAAATACTAATAGTGACTGATTGCTGCATTGATAGGTACAACTATTTCTTCTTTCCACGAAGGATTAGTGACTATAACAGAATCAGAAATGACACATGGGACATAGTTAACATGCAGTTCACCTTTGTTCTCTCCTCCTTCCTTTTTCCTATCTCCTCTACTTTAATGGCCGGTGTCCCTTCACCCACTGCCACACGCCTCTACGGCGCGGGTGGCTTGCAGGGTAGTTTATAGATGTACTATGCGGAATAAATGTTTCCAACAAACGCATATCGGAGAAAAATCGGCTTCCTCTCTTGTGGCATATGATTCCTAGGTATCGGCAACGACGAGGGAAATTCAAGCACAGTGAGGTGATGGACTCATCGTAGAAGTCAGTGACGGATTACTAGCATCCTGCCTTTCCTGAGCATTATTCGCGCTGGTTTCCGAACGGAGGCACATTGGATGACCTCTTATGCATTTGAGACGTATCATTGAACTCTCTCGTTCTCGCCGTAGTTTCCTCTGCAATATTTCTCTTTCCTCCCTTTTTCTTCTAGGATTCGTTCCTCCTCTCACAGTCTGGCAAGGTCCAGGAATTCACCCGGAGGCCACCACTCTCCATATAACCTACGAAACTTCACAGAACAGCACCATGAAAAATGGCTTCCATTTTTAAACGTGAATACAAACGATTGACCAATGCACCTTGCAAGCATGGCGGTAGACTTTAAATGACTACGAAAATAAATAAGCAATGAATGTGCAAGTACTAATAAATCAATAAATTTCCTAATAAAAAAAGACAAACAACATTAAGAAAAAATTTACGCTCTCCTTATGACTGATTCCTTTTTTTTTAAATAATGAACTATTTATTGTAGATGTTTCTGGGTGGATTACGTATCCACTTCCACTGTAACCATCATATATTCCTGATTATTTTATATAAGTTTTATTGAAGGTGTTTTTTCATGATGGAAGTTACTTTTCCTTAAATACCGTAGTATTCATTAATTTGCATATTATACATATCATTTTCCGTATCAAAGTAATTTTCAATAAACGCAAAGTTGATACACTTATTCGTGGTAGATGCTCAGTTGGTCAATTTATGTCAACATTATTAGAACTGCAAAGGAAAATAATTTTCCTGCCACTTAAAATCGAGATACATAGCAGAGGTATGTCATGACGAACGGTTTCACACATATAGTTTCCCTAAATTAGTATATATTTTCTTCCCCATCACAATCAAGGCCTCCTTGAAGTCTCTTGAAGCATTTTATTTTGAAAGAGTGTAGGGCACCGATCCAAAGATGCTTATGCCTCCCGGACGTGGCCTTTCAGTGTCTCTTGGTTCCTTTAATGGGAATTTAGCCATTCCTCGAGCATTAAGTCACAGACATATTTTTTTTTGATTCAGGCCCGATGAGTTTGAAGGCAAGGGTAACACAGCACTGTGCAAAGGCTCCATGAAAAACCTCAAATGGGACAGTTAACCGGCACAAATATTATTTCTTTGCATCCTGGTGCTACTTCGTTTTTATATTGAAGCGATGAAAATGCGAAGGATTTAGACGTAATCCTTAGACGTCATTCGAGGTAGTGTTTTTAACAATAGTCCCGGCTCAGCAGCAGAAATCGCTCCCCAAAAAAAGACATATACCTAGATCTAATAGATAGGGAAATCTTCTAAAAACTACTATGAATTACTATAGTTATATTTACCAAAGAAATGCGAGTTCTCCATTGCTAAACATGTCCATACCCAACATTTATAATCTTTAATCATCGATGAAAGTTACGATATTGCAATATGATTGGTTCATATCCAGGTACGAATGAGCGAAATCTAACCTCACCGTTTAATTAGTTTCGTTTATTGCCGACCTGCAATTTCTCATACCGGCTTAATGGAGGTGGTTTCTCATTAAACAGGTTGTTTGAAGTTTGTTGACCACTTTATCACAGCCTCCTCACCGACAGTAAGAGAATTGTCAGTCGTATGTTAACGAATGCTGCCATCATCTCGAGACGTTCATCTTGGTCTCTGCTTCTTTGTCATGTTGCCACCGTCTTATCTCCTTCCCTGTAGCAAGTTAGTCAGAAACATACTGTGTTTCTATTAAAATCCATTGCCCTCGTTATCAGAGTGACAGATGAGTACACCTCAACTATCCCATTGATTTATAGCCTCTCTCCTGGACGTCGTTGCATTTTGTGGATATCCGTGCAAGTGTTCACAGAGAAAATAAAGTCTCTGCAAAAGATAATGCATTCTTTAAGTCTTTAAGCCATAAGCTACCTGTGAATGAATCTACGGAGTTTTGCTTAAGGAAAACTAGTTATCATTATATGCTTTCGGTTGAGCCGTACGAGACAGTTTAATGGAACGTTTCAAATGTATACAATATTATATAATGCGCCTCCGTTCTCGTGGCCAGTGCAAAACACGCTGGGGACAGGCTAGCGGCCGGGAATCCATCTCCGACTGGGACGATTAATCCATCACCTTACTGAGTTTGAATTTCGTTCGTCATCGCCGAGGCCTAAGAATAATATGCCAACAGAAAGAGATTTTTCCTCACAGCGATAGTGGTGGCGCTCCGTTTGCTGGGACTTTATTCCCCCATTATATATAAACTTAAAATTGTTATCCCAATTTGAGAATGGTATACCTATTGCCATATGTTTAGAAGAACATCATTTAAAATATGTTGCCTCTTGAATTTTTATACTCTACAGGGAATTAGGAAGGTATAAAAATATTCATACCCGTGGTATAGAATCTAATTTTGAGCAATATAGCTGAGCAACGAAATCTGAGTATTGGCAAATGAAATATTGTCATTGCCTGTATCAAAAATCTGTAATCCCATCAGAACAATTTTTAAATTTTTGAATGCTATATTATCATATTATTTTGATTTCTAACGTATCACTTTAATGTCATTGCTCTTGATTTTTCTAATCTACTTTTAGATTCCAAAGTTATGTCATCGTTAATAAATTACATGGAAAATAATGAAGTGCGATGGCGATGTGGTCGTTGATAGAGTCGATTTTCATTTCATCGCTGTTGGTCACTGCTATTTCCCTATTTCTCTTTCAACTGTGGATTAATATTTTTCATTAATTACGGCATTTAACCTGTGTGGGTTTATAAATCTCACTTTGTAATGTTTGCAGGGCTTGGAAAAATACCCTAAAATTGCATTTGAATTACAATGTACTCAAAATTAGTCTATGAAATGCGAAATACGTTTGGGAGATATATTTTAAATTTCCGCAAAATGGGAAAATTACAGGTTTCTGTTTGTGAAAAAATATTTTGTTATCAATGAGAGTTTAATTTAGATTTCATTGCGGGTGGCTTTCATTCTCGAAAATAGGTTTTGGTTAAGCTACTGTTCCATTTTGAAGTGGCGTTGTTGATTTTTCTCGAATGAGCTGGCTAAATGTTTTCATTTTTCTTCATTTCCATACTAGCAGTGCGAGAGCACGCTGACTAAAAAGAGTGAGTAAATGAGGAATCGTAATTATGAACTTTTCAGGGGAAGTAGAATATACGATGATTTCGTGGAGAGGATAGTATAGGACATGAATGTTAACTTGTGACCGAATTGGCAAAAGGTCATCCTAAGTTTTTTGTGGACAAGGAAAAGTAGAATCGAATAATATTGCCAGAATATTTGTTTTATGGTTAATTTTCATGCAAGACGGGCTTGAGATATTGACCTCGCTAAGTCCCTCTTAAACTGAGAAGTTAGTTGATTATTTCAGTTAAAAATAGTTATAGCAAACGCTTTCGTGGTAAAATGTTTTCCATAATGTGTGAGAAATGTTTTTGTTCCTTATAAGTATTTTAGTACGATTTGTACATGTGTGCGATATGATCAAGTGTCATAATAGATTTGGTGAATTGTTCGTAATTAACCACACAACATTGATTATTTTATCATATTATCAGCTCCCAGTTGAGGTACTAGTTAATTTATACAAATTCAAATCCTGTGTGTGCTTATTACCCATTTTTGAAATGGCAGCAGCAACGATTCATTAAGGCTTTTGTCATTTATAAACACCATTTACTTTCCACAACTTACCTCTGTTCTGCGAGGGTTTTAATTGTGAAATACGTAGTTTTCTTTCCAAATTTCGAATGTTATATACCGGGACTGGGTAACCGAAATAGAAACTTTTTGGGGGCACCGGATATTGATGGGAAATTTTACTGTTGTTTAATCCTAGCGTGAAAATAACTTTGATTAATTTCTACTGAGAGCATTGGTGAAAAATAGTACTGCATGGTTTTTGATTCAAGGATTGCATTTTGAGTCGCATATCTACCGTGAATGAACAATTTTGTTACCCGCAAGCTGATTTATGTGTGTGAAAGTGGTCCAACATGTTGATTGATAGAAATTGTACTCCAATTAAACTGGAATCTATAATCACTCGATGAAATAAAACAAGTAGCATATCAGCTTGTTTTTCTCAACAATATGCGAAGTATCCATTTTTAATAAAAAACTTTGTACTTTTCCACACTTTATTTCACAACTGCGACCGGTTTCACCATAATATGGCATCTTCTGAAGATGCCATATTATGGTGAAACCGGTCGCAGTTGTGAAATAAAGTGTGGAAAAGTACAAAGTTTTTTATTAAAAATGGATATCTATCACTTCCACGAAGTCAAGCCTGAAACAATTAAATTTATTCAATATGCGAAGTATTATGAAAAAAAAATATTTTGCATCACTTAACGATAACGATATTTTCTCTATGAAATTTACACATTTATTATAATATCCGTAGTGGTTGACTTCCATTGACAAAAATAAGTTTCATCGAGATTTCCTTCCCCAAAGTCAAAGTATACTGTTACTGCTAAGTGCCATCGTGCATTTAAATTTATAGTGTATGTTTATCGCTTTTATCTAGGTTCTGTAAGTCCCAGCAGGAAATATGCGAAATCCGGCGGACTGGAGATGATGCTTTTGGAGGGCATGTCGAGAAGGATAATTTTTTTAAAATATTTATGACTAATTTCTTCGTTTTGGGTTCTTGCTATCATTCCTTCTCTTCTTTTGTGCCGCTTGTTGTTCATTTTATGAATCGGCTTCATCTCCCACTTAATGTCAATTCTTGATTAATCCGTTCTTCCTCTTTCATTCAATCCGGCATATCTCTCTCGTTCTAATCCGGTGCATGCATAAAATCCGTCTTTCCTCAAGAGACATCCTTGATTCTTAACCTTGGCCTTGCGTGCGGTTATGCGCTGCTTTTAATAAGGTCGCGCTCCTATTCATGTTATATCCATGGTGGCTTCCTAGGAGTCGGAATATATCCCCAGCCTCATTTACAAAGTTGGATATTATTCGTCGTGGGAAATTAAATGCAAACTTCAGGTATTAATTAGAAAACGTTTTAATGCAATATTTTTTCTTCTTTCAGGAAATATAGGTCTATAAATTTGAAAAATATTTATTCTCTTTGCCGACGTTTTGCATGTGCATGCAGGCTTCTTCAGAGCTATAATGAAATTTTTGGGTGCATTGTACATCAATGGATTATGGCTTACAGTTTTGATACTTTAGCACTGTGCACTATCAGATCATGCAATAAAAAATAACCACACCTTTAATTTCGAACTAACAAAATTATAGATTTAGAACCTAACCTATCCAAAATAATATTTAAAGAAATGGTGCACATCACAAAAAAACATCTAGCAATAAAGATACAGACCGGCAAATTAAATAAAATTTACTAAAATTTAAAATTTAATAAAAGTGCTTAATTATATTTCATTTTTGGAAAACAACTTAATTTAAAACAATTGCCATACAAATAATAAATAGCAACGAAGGTATCACCAAACAATTCAGAAGGAACTCTCTCAGAGGTAACCTGAAAAGCTATTTCTATGTATATTTTTTAAATAACTTTGTACCAAAATTAATTTCCAAATTCAATTAATGTCCCATACACCCAACAATTTTTATTAGAGCCATGAAGAAGCATACTTCATTGCGCATGCGAAACGTCGACAAAGAGAATAAACATCTTTCAAATTTATAGACCTATATCTCCTGAAAGAAGAAAAAATATTGCATTATTAAAAAGAGGTATTGAAAAAAATCTTGAAATAAAATTAATTTAGAAAGAGTTAATGTGTTCCTGCTCGTTTAAGATAGCTTTACTTTCCGAGCGGCTTGTATTTTTATGGAATGTTGACGTTTCCCGTAAATTAATTCTCACACCGCGTAAGCATACCATTGCCTATGGGGATATAACTGATCCAGAATAATGGATTGGCCTCCAGAGTCACCCTGAAAGCGAAAATGATTTTCAGACTATTATTATTGTGGCAGCTCATGCTACTGAATCGTTAAGATCAATGCATAGTGAAATCATCAAAGAGCTGTACGGGCTGTACATTGATATAGCGTTAATTGTGTGTGAATTGAGTATTGTGAGGGATACATGGACCATTACCACCAGGAAAAATACCTAATCTAATGTAGCTGATTAAATAAATAAATATCTTTTATTTTTTAAAGTACAGGAAAGCTATGAACTGTGATATGGCTTAACTTAATTGAATTATTTATTATCAACATTTAAATAAATACTATTTACATTTTCTCCAAGTTTCAATTCTTCCCTTGCAAGTTCTGTAAATAGCAATTATATCTGGAACTTTTTCAGTTATTAATCATCAATAATGATGATAAATTAATTATTGAGTTGTTTATACTATTGAAGAAGCGGTTTTAGAGCTATTCCCATGTTATAAAAAAATAGCTATATTTTTCGGAGCCACTAAATGATCAACGAGATTTTTGGAGCTAATTGTGCCACTAGGAATGCACAGGGGAATTAATTTCGCCAAGAAAATCCTGTGCCTCCATCTTACCGCAAGGGAAATCTGAAATTGCGTCCCAGCCTCTGGGCCAGTGCCTCGCTATGCTGGTAAAACACTCCAGCGCCCTTCCTTCGTTTATAATCTGCCCTTTTCTTCTCCTCATCCTTCAGCTTCGCTGGCAGTTCTCCCCCTAATCAAATGAAACTCTAGATAGGAATCTTCTTTCAAATTCGTGACGTCTCTCCATCTATTTGAATAATATTCTGGCACAATGCACACCCGTGGCGCTTGCCTCTTTAGAAATTCGTCAAAGCTTGAGAAAGCACTGGAAAAACTGATGGCGTCTATGATGACTTGCACGGAAATGAGAATGCTGTCTTTCATCATTGGCCTTAACGTTTGATTGATATTTGCCTTACTTGAGTACATAATTCCTAGCCTAAGTCAAAAAGCAGCAGTAATATTTAGTAAATGTTGTCGTTGCACTTCATGATGCGTCGAATGTAATGGGGGAACATTATCATTCACATAGCTGGTTGCTAAATACGAATCCTAAGCAGAGCATTGATCCTTTTTAATGTTATCATTATAGTTGCTCCTCTATTTGCTAGTCATGAAATACAAAGACCACTACCATCAAATGAGCAATGGTCTCTGACGATGAAAACGCCGCCTCCCTCTCGATTTCCGAAGTTAGGCATCGGCTAGGATTTGGATGAAGGTAATATCAAAAAATAAAAGAGCAATCAGCAAAGAGTGAAATGGCCTTATCCGTCAAAAACTCATTAAACTCAAGTACTGCAAACAACACCATCCGGTCCTGTAAATGTAGTCACCAAGCGCAAGTTTTTGAATGTGTTTATAACAGACAAATTGAATTGCCGGAGACATCTTAAGATCTTTTATTAAAGTTGCACTCATTTTTATTGGCACTTAAAAACTAGAGAAGAGAGCAATGATATCACAGCCAGCTCTTCAAAATATTTTCCGAAAAGTAACTCATAATTTTATCAAGTTGTCCTCCGTCGTCGTCGAGCTATTTCCAAGTGTTACGTTGTACTTACGATGATTCCTATTCCAAACGCTAATTTGAGCTATTTTCGTTTATATCTGCTACCTATTACATCTAACTTATCATTAGAGATTTCTGAAATATGCAAAACTAAAGATTTTCGTATCAATTTGACGGACTGCGTAGACTTCGGAATTAGCCCAGAAAACTCCACGAATGAAATCCTCCAAGTGTGAATAAAGGGCCCGTTCAAAATCACTCTATAGATTCAAGAACACATCGTTCAGATCGCAAACAGCCGCTACGAGGGGTCTGTAGATGTTCCCCTTATTCTTAACACTGGCTAACCGATCAAATTGAATCATCTAACGCTCATAAAGTCAGGTAAAATTGTGTATTGAACACTTCTGTATCTATGCTTTCACTTGCGCTAGGAACAAATAATTTTCAGTGAAATGGGCTTTACCTGAATAATACTCTGTAAACATTGAGCCCTGGGGTGGGGGCAGAGAGGGCCACATGGCCATATTCACTCCAGGTAAAATTAAGTCAAAGTCCCCAACCCACTATGCCAATTAGCCTCTCCTTGACTTTGGTTCACACGCCCTACTTAACTGCTCTCAGGAAGTCAAATGACTTCCCTTACTTGTCTTAGTATTTTAAACATTCTATTCTGATATTCGACATAGTATCACATTCTGATTGTGACAATACCGTGAAATATTACAAAAAACAAGAACATTTCACCTTATGGAAATGACGCGGAGTATTTATGATGTGTATACCATAATATTATCTATTTTAATACAATTCTATTCAGTTTTGTCAAACTCTTTCGAGGAAATGTAGGTTCTATAAAGAGGAAATGAAGTAACCACACCTATTTGGGTTTTAACCCATTATCAGTAGAGTTCTTGTTTGGTATGAGGACATTTTGTTTTCGCACTCTCGGACTTAATTTCGTGGAGAGCGGTCTATTTCATGACCTATCTTTCGAACCTTTTGATTTTATTCTAGCAAATTATCAATTTGCGTTAGGTAGATCATACTTATTTGTCTAGACTGTGTTGCTTATTCCGTTCTGATATTCGAATATACTGCTCAAAAATTATGTTCGAACCTAAAAGAACGCCGCTTCCTTCTCCACTTTGTGTATTGTATTTCGTTAGGCTCAAATTCCCTTGCAAATCGCGTCTCGGTCCACTTACACTTCCTAATTGGGATTTTGGGTGTAGTGGCCCTAAGCTATTCACCTAACTGAAAGCGTTTAAAGTCAATAGTGATAGGCAAGATGGTGGAAAGTGTCTTATAATGAATAATAGACAGATATTTTACTGTCCTTTTTATTTAAACACTGGCGTTTAGACTCACACCGTCAGTGACTTATTCCAGACAATGTTATCCTACTTATGCTCCTTAAGTTGTAATATGTAGTATGACGGATTAAAAGTGCATTCGCTCAAGGTATTAGTGGGGTATTCCATCACATTGACCATTATCTCAATAATTTAGAGTAATGCAGCCCTCAAAATGAAGGTCACCAATATTTTGCGGTCAGGAAAGAACGTATAATAGCCTCTAATGAGTCATTTTACTTGAAAAATTCTTCTCTCGAGCTTTAAGCGCGTCGTTTGAGGAGAAGGACGGCTCATAGAAGAATATATATAGAGGAGTGAGTGTCGATACAGGCCTAAGACTCTACAAGAGCTTTATCTATCCTTGTTTCCACCCATTAGTCGTGAGTTGCTAAAGGGTCAATACGTGTGAAGTACGTGTGAAATCATACAGACCATGTTGCTCACCATTTCTGATTTTTCTGATTTCTTGTTATATTGTTAGCCAATATTTTGGGAGCTCAAAACGAGATATTGAAATATTTTTCAACTCATTTGATTTGTTGTGGCCATTTTTAAATATCCCCGCGAGTGTTCTTTTGAACGAAAATAATGCTTTGGGGAAAAAGTTAATAACTCTTTATTTGCAATGATAACAAAACAATTCAAAATCCACTGTATTTAGCAAAAAAAATAATTTTTTTGCAAAAGGTATATTTCAGCTAATGAAAAAATTCTTATATCTACGATAATAACAAATACTGAGCTTCGTTTTGTCAAATACCATAATTTATGCAGTAATGCTTAAATGGAAGGAAGCAAGCCTTCCTTTTATAATTTTTTATAAGGTTGTCTCTAGCAGATCAATCCTCAAAACATATGAAAACTGAGAACCGTGTTATATAAATATTTTTTTTACCAAATTGTGTTGTTTATTCTGCAGTTTTTCAAATGAGTACCAATTGATGCATATTCCAAATGTGACCTTACAAACTCAGCGATACATATTATATATTTACATGACTTTCTAATTGCATTTATCCACCACCGGCCGTAGCATCCACTGCCAATACGTTATTGGATATCCGTTGTAAAATCTCTTGCAAGCCATTAAGGTTTCCAAATGCATAAATATTGTCAAAGGAAAATATACCTGCAGGAAAAGTAAATAAATCAGGTCATGTCACGTATTACACTTTTATGTCAAAAATAATGGTAAAATGAGTTCAAAATGTTTGCACTAGGAAAGTGACTTGGATTCTCAGAGAAATGAAGTATTTGAGATATTTCCAGGAAATGATGTCGGAAGGTCTTCTAGTTTTAGAAAGCGAGAATTCACGGAAGGCGACGCCTGGAGACCCGTGGTGATTCTCTGAACGGACAGCACTCCAGTTAGTTATCCCCCGAATCCAGCGACGCGCCCTTGACCTCTCTGGCGTCTTCCAAGGAGCCGAAGTTTCTTGTGGCTGCGGTATCGAGTCCTCTCCTGCTACCGGAGAAGTGAAGGAAATTGGTGACTTAAAACCTTTAAAATATAAAACACGCGTTCTCTTGGCATCATAGAAGTAAAGTTTTCCACCTCCTCTTGATGCATTTATCCACAGTAGTGAATATGTAGAAAACATTATGCTGGACTCCTGAAAATCTAACACGCAATATTTTTCGACTAATTTCTACTTATTTCCATGTCTCGGTATTCCTGGAATATTTCAAGCGCTGAAAATTACGTAGGTTTCACCTTCAAATGAAATGTTTGTAATTTTTTCATACTCGTGTCACTTTGAAAAAAACGTGTCTTCTGTCTAGTAGAAAAACCCTTCCTTCCCGCCTCTATTTTTCACCTCGTTGTAAACCTGGAATGTAATGAAAGAAAAGGAAAATGGGTGAAAAAAGCTATTATGTCCTTGCAAAATAGCCTGTTTTTTTACGAAAAACTGAGATAAAAAGGTGTAAGATTTTCAAGTCAATGAAAAGGAAATTAATAAATTCAGAAACCCACCAAGTTTTTCATTTGTGAGAAATTTATTGCAATTATTGGGAGAATATTGCGTCTGTTTAATGTTAATAGTATGGAGACAGATAACAAGTATCTATGTATTCATACGATAAGCATTTGATGGGCTTATTTCTTCCTCTGATGAGTGCCAATTACAGCATAATATAAGCGTGGTCTGATTATAGTAAAATAACATATGCCACTATACTTCTTATCACACTTACCTACCCTGTGTCTTATTCACTACGTCCCTATGATAATCGCTCTCTATATCCGACAGCCACTATAGTAGAAACTATTTTTAGAGATAAGATCTTCTTAAGGAATGACTATTAAGGGAAAGTAGACTAATTTTATCAGAGAATAGGCAAAAGTACTGTCTCTCGCTGGTATTTCTTACATCAGTTTATAATTTTACGTTATTAATTTTGAAAATACTGGCCAAAACATTTTACATAGCAACTTGTAAGTCACGTAGTAATCGTCGCGCCGAAGGTATAATTATCACAACCGTACCTGAGAGCGATGCTCCCCACAACCGGTGTAGTGTCTGTTGAATAATTTTTTTGATGGAGGAGTAGTAGTTAAAATGTGTGAAAGAAGGAAAACATAGCTAACAAGGTGGCATTAGATTAAAAATAAATGAAAAGGAAAATAATTTTTGTGTAAGCTGTTTTTGACTTGCGAGTACAATATTTACTTATTTTTTTAATATTTTATATTTTTATTAAGGGGCATTATTGTGAATTTAATGGGGAGATAAATTATTGTTATTATTTTAAATATATATATATATATATATATATATATATATATATATATATATATATATATATATATATATATATATATATATATATATATATAATATCTTCTGAGAAACCGCACTCGGCGAATAAAAACACAAATATAAATATACTTTTAAAACACAGGCACACGAAAATTAAAAGGACACTCACAGAATAATTTGCGGACGTTTCGACGGGCAAGCCGCCATCGTCAACGACAAGAGTCTCTTGTCGTTGACGATGGCGGCTTGCCCGTCGAAACGTCCGCAAATTATTCTGTGAGTGTCCTTTTAATTTTCGTGTGCCTGTGTTTTAAAAGTATATTTATATTTGTGTTTATATATATATATATATATATATATATATATATATATATATATATATATATATATATATATATGCTAGCAACAAGGCGTTGAGGTTGGGGAAGGATAGGAAAGATATTTTCATCATTTGGACCCATGGAAGCTCAGCCCTTGAAGATTTTATTCAAAGG
Organism: Pyrrhosoma nymphula; assembly: GCA_963573305.1. Classification (NCBI taxonomy): domain Eukaryota; kingdom Metazoa; phylum Arthropoda; class Insecta; order Odonata; family Coenagrionidae; genus Pyrrhosoma; species Pyrrhosoma nymphula. The sequence goes on from OY754337.1 coordinate 73,943,284, forward strand.
ATTCACTCCCATCCAACTCTTTCTTTCACTCACCGCTCTTCCACTTCTTCAATCACTTTCCTCGATGTAGATATTCATTTGCAAAATAGAAAACTCAGCACATCCGTCCATAAAAAACCCACCAACCTTCAGCAGTACTTGCATTGGGACAGCTGTCATCCCGAACACTGCAAACGCTCTCTCCCATTCTCTTTGGCACGTCGAGGTCGCCGAATCTGTTCTGAAAATTCTTACCTATTTCGATACTTGGAAGACCTGGAAAAAGCTTTCGTGAGTCGTGGCTATCCCCCCTCTTTGGTGAGAGAACAACTCATTAAGGCGACCGAACCCTCTCAGAGACCGCGCTTCGTACCTCATCCTGAGGACAATATATCAATAGATGATTCTATTATCTTTGCGACCACCTTTCATCCAGGTCTTGATGATTCACTGAAAAGCCTTCTGAAATCAGCACACTCCATTCTCTCCTCTTCCCCCTCAACTTCCTCCCTTATTCAAAGACCTCCCGTGCTCTCCTTTCGTCGCCCTCCCAATCTACAAAATAGTCTCTGGATCCGTGAGATCCGTCAAACTTCACTTGCAAGTAGTGTTACCAATCTCTCCCCTATTGGCTCTCACCCTTGCAACAAACCCCGTTGCCTCACTTGCCCAATCAACACCTCTTCCCGTTTCTTCACTACTCCGGTGACGAATGTCACATATCAAATACTTACTCGGGGAAACTGCTCCTCGAGTAATGTTATATATCTTATAACCTGCAAGCACTGCCAGGCTTTCTACGTTGGCCTCACCAGCACACCTTTAAATATGCGGGTCAACAATCACAGGAGCAGCGTGATGCAACAGTTGCAGTTGCCTGTAGCGGAGCACGCTAACTCGCATAACCTCTCCTTCAACAACTGCTTTCATATTAAAATAATCCGCGCCCTCCCACCCGACATACCCATAATGGAGCTCCGCCACTGGGAGCTCTCTTATATTTCCATTTTAAAGTCAACCTGCCCTCCCGGACTCAATCTTCGCTAGCTCCCTCCCCTCCCACTCCACCCCCCCCCCCTTCACTTCCTTCCAACCAATCCCCTTTCCCCAACAACCAACCCCTTACCAAGACATACCCTAAACTCCTAATTCCAGTGTGACACTCCTTAGTAGTGAATCTCCTCCAGCTGAAGAAGGGTCCTTAGCCCGAAAGCTACCCCTAAGCAGTGGACACCGGTGTCGTCATTGATCATCTGCCTGTGAGTGTCCACTGATTTACTTTCCTATCCTTCCCCAACCTCAACGCCTTGTTGCTAGCATATACTTTTATATTTATTTCCTTTCCTTTTATATTTATATATATATATATATATATATATATATATATATATATATATATATTTTTTTTTTTTTTTTTTTCCTCCTGTTAAATGTTTTTTGTACGACAACTTGTAAATAATTATGTGTAGTATAAATATGGCATATAATCAGGTCCATCTTATAGATAAATGTGATCTCCATTGCTGAAAATGAAAATGCTTTTAGGAATCAGAGTTTTAATTGTAGGTCACGCCGTGCAAATTCCTATGCATCTGTAGTGAGAAAAACCCACCACTGGAATTATTCCTGCGTTCCGTGCCCCTCCCCCCCACCCAACTAGTTCCCTTTGCAACCTCAATGAGGTAATACTTCACGTTAACACGATTCGGGACTCTAAACTTTTACTCGGGTACTCCCCTGAGGGAATCCGGTCGCCGCGTGCTCGCCCGGGCACGATGCGGGCATTTCGGCGAGTGGAGGAGAGAGAAGAGGATGTCGGGGGGGAAATAGGGGAAGGGGGAAGAGGGAGGTAGGAAGAGGAGGGAAAGGAGGGGTGGAGGGAATTTGCCGTGTGGTTCCAGGAGTGGGGAAAGCGGGGACACGAGGAAGCGGAGTGTAGTGGAGAGTGGAGGGAAAGTCTTGAAGACGCAGTGGGACTCCCTCCTAGTCTTCCTTTTCCGCCGTCTCCCTCTCTTGTCTTCCTCCAGAAAGGAAGATGGTAGAGCGCGCAGGAGTTGGGTGTTTTAAGGAAGCAGCCAAATAAGGACTGACTCCCTGTCCTCCTCTTTTTCAAGAGTAGGAAAGCAAGCAGAGAGCGGGAAGGAGAGCGCGGAGAATCAGGAGAGGTACGAAATGTGTGTGAGTGGGAAGAGAAGTCCTTGAATGCGGAAGACAGAAGGAGAAGACGAACGCTCACACGAGGAGAGAAAAAGGATAAGTAAAGTCATTCGCATACCTCGGAGACAGCTTACTTCATCTACAAAATACCCTGCATGCTACCTTAAGGGTATGTGCCAGGGGATGAGTAGTCACCAACATGCTCCAACATGTCACTATATCCTGAAGTTAATGCATCTGCGACTAATGCTGCATTGGCATATATCGCTAACATTTGTCACGAGGCGAAGCCTCACAAGCTAGCACTACACTATGGATATGCTACCATTTTTGTAGGGACCGTTAGTATTTATGTATTTTGCAACTACATAAACGGAAAGAGTTTCAAGAGTTATAGCGAAAACATACACGGCATGCTGTAAGCACTTGGTAGCAGATTAGGATACAGGTGTTAGGGAGAACTAATAGTTCAGAGAACAAATCGTTTCGTTCGGTTTGGAACTTACATTATAGATTAAGCCTAAATATTAATCGACAGTCTAAAAGTGATTTCCCAGTTGCTGCAAAAGGTCAGTGAAACTAACTTCATAATCATAACGGCCTTTAACGTATCCTGCCGACCTTATCTGCAATCTCTTGATCTACTTGGGACGGGAGGTGCAGTACGGACGTCGAAGCGGGGAAAGCTGAGCTAAATAAAATATTTACGCTAAATAAACAACTTATATGCTCCAATAGTATGTGATAACTAATTTGAAAATAGTATATAGGGCCTTATTCTGTAAGGACTCGACACGGTCGAACTTCGGAAAATGCGTGGATGTTATGTTACAGCCCCCGACAGATCTCTACTTTTAAATAGCCATATTTGGCATTTTGGAGGCTGCGACGTCAAACTTTCGTCACTTTCGTGGCTCATAAATTCCATATTCAACCAGAATATGATACCGGGGGGGGTTTATTTGGTAAGGTATCGAAATCTCTGAGCATCGAAAATAACGAAAGTTTGACGTCACAGCCTCAAATATTTCAACTAGGGCCATCCAATGCATGTCGGGGGCTGTGGGGTCACATTCACGGATTTTTCTAGGTTTGATCTTGTCGAGTCCTTACTGAATAAGGCTTCTGAAAGCTATAGGCATATGAGATGCGAACCATTGAAAACTAGATGTGATATTAAATGAATCACTTGAGGAGTGTACTGAAGATTACCTTTTTCAACAGGTAAAATAAGACATGGTGTATTTGAAACTGTTTAGCTGTTGAGGACAACTAATGGTGAGAGGATAAGTTTACCCATGAGTAAAAGAGAAGAGGATAATATGAAACGCAATATAAAAAAGACAACAACAGAGGAAATGGGTAGAAGAAGTGTACCATAAGGTATTTGAAAGTAAAACGGTAGGGGGCAGAACTGGAGGGAAATCGAATTAGATGCATTATTACTCTGGGAATATGCATACTTCGCAATTAGCTACTCATTTCCGTAGGCTATCATAGAAACTACAATGTAATAAAAAGAGTATACTACCTAGTAATATTGCAATATCAGGTTATGGTGATGAATTACCTGTAGTCATAAAGAGATGGTTATAAATAAATGGAATTTATTTTCAGTGGCGATAGTGATTGTTTCAAAAAATGATAACGATGGTTTCAGACCTCACTTGGTGGAATTCCTTAATATCAGGGATAGAAGGATTAACTCTGCAATTGCAATCTTTTACAATGTGGAATTGCAATGTTAATCCTTCTATCCCTGATATCAAAAAATGATGCAATGAATATTTTTTTCTTTCCGGAGATAATACTTTTGTCTTAATTTGCAAAATATTTTTTCCGTTTGCCGACGTTTCGCATAAGTATATATGCTTCTTCAAAGCTACAATGAAAATGATGGGCTTATTGTACATCATCTGAATATCGTTTACAATATTTTGTACATAGTTACGTTAAAATGTTTATATACATATGATTTTCAAGTTAACTCAGAGAGAGTTCCTTCTTAATTAATGGTTTGATGATACCTTCGATGCTATTGATTGTTTTTTTATCAATTGTTGTAAATTAGATTTTTGAATGCACCTAAATTTTTAAATGAGAATATTGAATAAACGAATTTACAACAATTAATGAACAAACAATAAATAGCAACGAAGGTTTCATCAAACCATTAATTAAGAAGGAACTCTCTAAGAGGTAACTTGAAAAATCATATGTATACAAACTTTTTAATGTAACTATGTACAAAATATTGTAAACAATATTCCATTTAGGTACAAACGCCGAATAATTTTCATTGTGGCCCTGAAGAAGCATATATGTATATATATAGAAATGCGAAACGTCGTCGGCAAGGAGAATAAATATTTTTCAAATTTATAGACCTATATCTCCTGAAAGAAAAATATATATATGACAAAAAATGAGGTCATGAAGAGGAATCATCTATTAATGAATAATTAAACACGAGACTGCTGAAATTAATGTACTGTGTGTCTAGTTAAAAGATGCAATGCATAATCACTAATGCGTTCTCCTAGAATCATTTTTAGAGGTAGTCTAGCTATAGTCAGATACAGAAGTAAAATTATTTTTAATTCATTTCCATTTTTTCCTTGTAATGCCTTTTGCTCACGGTAAAATTTTCCATAAAACAGTTTTATAAAAAATTTTATTGAAAGTTTTATGAATCGTACGTAAAACGTACTAGCTTGCTCACGGTAAAACTCAAGAACCTTATAAGAGGAAAATCGAAGCAGTACTAATATGAACCGCTATGCCGTATATGGCGCTAGCATCGGGCATACCTTGAGGTTAAATCTTTCTCCATTTTTTAACACTCGTTGCGGGGCGAGTTTCAGTGGAATGAGGGAAGAAACTGTGTAGGAGAGGTGTGTATATGCAAGAGAAGCAACTGCTCGATCGCTGCGCCACGTACAGTGGATAAGAGGAAACAGCATTATTTCACAAGATGGCGGAGAGGAAAAATCGCACTTCTCAGGTTTGAAAGTTTCCCATTTCTAAAGTAGTTGATGCACTGTTGTGTTGAAAGTGTTAAACAAATTTGCAAAGTTTGCATAATAAGTGAGGTGAATTTGGTTTCGATATCTCTGTTTAAAGTGGGTGAAAATCGCGAAAAAATGTGCGAGACGAAAGCTCACCTTCGCGATGAGCGGAACATCTCATTGGTTGTTGCATAAAACGATTTTATGGAAATAGAACCTGTCCTAATCCGTAAAACGTTTTATAAAACTCGGTTTTATAAAACGGTTTTATCGTTAGCAAGCTCATTTTTATAAAATTAGTCGGTTTTATAAAACGTTTTACCGAAAATTTTACCGTGAGCAACAGGCATAAGATAAATACATGATAGTATGGTTTCCCTTTTCCATCCTCAGTAATGTTTTTAGCGTTTCACTATCACTTACGAGGACACTCCGCTGAGGTCAGATACTTTTTTTGAATCTGCCTTACTTCATATCCAAATAGAAAGTGTGCCCATTAATATTTTGTTTTCATGTGTCTAGGAATCGAAGATCTGTCGATGCCGTTGTAAAACCAACGCTAAGGAATTGCGTGTACGTTATAATGGAATATAATCAAATGTAATATCCTTTTCTTGGAGCGCCAGTCTTCTACCTTCACAGTACATCTACAAAATACACTGCAATCCACCTCAAGGGTGTGTGGCACTTTACTATCAAATCCGTACATTGCCGCGTCACCTAAATACGTCCGTCCGCCTGTGGTACTAATTAGTTTAGGCCTCAGGGAATAACAAATATGTTCTCAATTTTTCCCGATGGTTTGGTCATTGAATATTTAATAGTTATTCCTATTTCCATCAGTTTCAATATTTTTTTTGTGTCAACGATTTTTCTCAATATAAAAGTTAATGTCTTGACACTTTTATTATAATACTGGCTGAACGTATCCGTTGAAATTCAACGGGTGTGAAAAACATTGAACTTATTTTATAAGAAAACCACAAAGCCACAAGAACAATGTGTGCGTGATCATTTGAGGAGTTCATATCCAATCTTGTACGTTGTGATCGTTGTAATTCATTCGTTTTCCAGGTGCATGTAGAGATGAGTGACTGTTGGCCCTCTTTAATGCACGGGAAACCTAAAAATGGGCCAAGCAGGTTTATTACTTCTTAAATAACACCCAGGTTGATAGATGGTCACCTTGTCCCTCCGGTTCTCTTGAGCCGTCTTCTGGGTGACAAACAGCTTGAACGCTTCCCTTGTGTACATAAATATATTATCATTCAATGACATAATTTAGTTGCGCAATTCTACGTTGATATGTGCGTTGAGTATCTTAATCCGAATTTGAGAGTAGAGTATAATCCAGCGGTTGACAACGTCAATAGGAGCATTTTCAACAGCAGCCATGTTTATTTGTCCTATGAATCCTTCATTACCCAGACTGCGCCTTCGGCATAAAGGGTAGCCATAATCTCAATCATAATCATCGGTTGCTAGATTAAAAATCTATGGTGATCAGTCATAGTGCACTTGCCAGTCTTCATGCACCGATGTCGTTCATTTCGCAGAATATCCGTTCTTCTTTCGGGTAAGAAGCATGCAGTGACTTCATTATAATTTACGCCATCCAAAAACAGATTGAAGTTTCGAAACAAATGGTTATACATTTGAACCAGATTTATAGCTGGTTAACCGTCAGTAGGTTTGGTTAGGATGACAATTGTGCGGATCTTAGCGGAATCCAAAAAACACCACGGGGAGATGCTCATGAGCTCGCTAGTGGGCGTGTCTTTGAGCACTCAAGTATAAACTTAGTCGTTTTTATGCAAGGACTCATTTACTCGCAAAGAAGACATTACTCTTGCTAAAGAAGATTTTTTCGAAAGGTTACTATTTTTTCTATCAGGCATGTTGATGGATATATGTATAAGTCCAAGAAGTGAGACAGCGGTGAGTGAGATTCTTGAATGGGAAACTCGATGAATGAATGAATGCAAGTTAACTGCAATTTAACACTTTTAAACATATACATATAAATAATTCGTATCGTTTATGATGTGGGAATTGGTCTAAAAAAGTTCGCAATCGTAATGAGAGGCAGGTGCTTCCACTACATGTAACACATCTGAGTATAAACGATAATAAAACAACGCCATGTTTGTTGTAGCAACAGAGGCATTATTACCATTACTATTCACTGTACGTTTATATTCTTGCACGTTTGATTCCTTTATGTGTATCCTTTACAACTTAAGTGTCCTCTCATATACATGAATTGCCCCTATGAGAGCTACTTTGAGAATAGACATTGAAGAGTATAGTTTCTTGTTGTAAATATGCATTGAATTTATCCAAAACCCCCTGAAGCAATCAATCATGGGGCCCTTGAGACTCTGGGCCCTTCTTATACGGATTATCTCTCTACGTAATATCATGGGCCTGCAGGAAAACCTCAATGCCAGAGGCGTGAATATCCTTTGAAAATCAAATCGTTTGTTGTCGTGGAAATATAGCATTGTTGATTTCAGAGAAAAACGTGAGTTTTTAGCAAAAAACAAGATTAAAAAAAAAAGATTTTCAAAGACAAGATTTTACGGAGCGTAAAGAAAATCTATTGAAAGAATTTGAAACTTCATTTATACAGCTATCCGACAAAAAAAAATCCAGCCTCTATCTTTAGTGAAAGTACTTTTAAAAAGAAAAAAATAAACTCACTGCACCGAACCCAATGATTAGCATGGACCATCAGAGGGGCCTTTACGGGGCCTTAGGTGACCCTTAGGGCTTTTTAATATAGCCTATATTACCCACAGATGTATTTTCTATCCACATTCCAATTTGCAGCTCAATCGGTTCAGTAGTGTTTGCGTGGATGAGGAGCAAACATCCAAACATAAAAACATTCACATATATAATCTTAGTAGGATACTTAATGATCTATTATTTTCATTGCAGGTAAGCTGAGAACCTATTAGCATGACATATTACATCCCTTGGTTGATTTTATAGAGGTAAGTCTTAAGTTATCCATTAATTTATCTAGTAGCAATTTCAGCTGTGCATTTTCTTACAGAAGTAGCTGACTGAAATGATAAAAAAAAGCTTTGTTGTTGATGAAAAAAAACATCATAGTGTACGCTATCCTCGATTACTTATACTTACGCAGAGGTAGTTTCAATTAAAATGCATAAAATACGTGATATTAAATACATCCGTTTGAGAATTCAGAAGATTCAGGCGATATGTCGTGGAATTTCTACATGATACGTTTGAAGAGTTAAAAGCGAATTCCCTCAAATAAAGGTTTTTTTAAACGTGATAGTCTTTTTTTTTAACTTCTATTTGTGGGAAATTGCTTTTAATCTTCAACCTTGTTACTTCCGTTTACGGTTGGTACTACAACTGTATGGCTGAAGTTTTTATCATTTAAGAGAGTTATTTTAAAATTATTGTTGTACTCCCCCTTCATACCTTGGATGCCAAATCGCAAAAATATATTGTAATCTCGTTTAGTGATTTGCCTATTAATTTAGAATTGCGATTTTTCGTGTTTTTATCGTAAATTGTTTAGATATCACCGTATTTATCATTTAAATAATATTAAAACAGCGTGTAATCCAAATCGTATCAGAAATACGCTATTAATAGGATGAATTTTAAAACATCCCTGGAAAATAAGTAGGCATCTCATTTACGAATTAAAAAGAATTAGTTTTCCTGGAAAATAGGTGGGTATATCTCTTACCAAATTTAAGAAGAGATCGCCATATTTTATGAGTAGGATTGCATGTCTTCCCGAGTCAGTTTTAGGAGGAACTTAAAGGAGGAGAGTCTCTTGGCGGCCGTGGAAGAGATTCTGGTACGCTCTGCTTTAAATCACGGGGAAGACAGACGAGGGCGTGAGTGGAATAATTATCCTCGAAAAACACCCTAGCCTCGATGACTCCTTATTGCTTCACGACGCAAGGCTTAAAAAATAATCTGTTGGATGCTCGTAGACGTCTCTTTTAAATTTCTGAAGGAACAATTGATTTCACTTTCCATGATCGAGATACATGGAATGATCATAGAAATAATGGTAAATAGCTTAAGCTTAAGAGTGTACCTAAAGTTAAGTGTGAAGTTAGAGGCATACCTACCCTCTTCAAAAATGGGAGGGTCATATTAGAGTTCTTCAATTTACTGAAATAGCCTTACTTTTTATGAAATCGACGGATATAATAACAATTTCATAGGTCATGTGAACGGTATTTTTTTTGGAAGCATCATCATTCCGTAGTTTGATGGTGCTGCAATTAGCGAAGACTGAAATATATATTTCAATATATAAGTAAATATAAAATGTAATTTAAAAAATTTGCATTGTTCGAAAACGATTTTACGCGCCTGTTATCATCAACAATTATGACAACAAAACATGGCAACACAATTTAACAAAAACAAAAGATATATATTCAAAAAAACAACCTCCTGATAATCATTAGCGATTTATGCTAATGCATCATTAGTCGTAGTTACACTAACTTTAGGGTATCGTGTAATGCAGGTTGGTGACTACTCACCCCCTACCACTCACCCTTGAGGTGGCTTGCAGGGTATTTTGTTGATGAATATGAACAATTTTCATCACTTCTACGGTTTTTTTATTGTTTTCCTCAATACAGCAGAATAAACGGGTAGTACTTGGGTTGACTGCATTGAATCTGACATGTTGTTTTCTTGTCACATGTCATTATACTATTTATGTAGATCTATGTGGTTTGCGTACTTTAATTAGAATTCTTTTTTTAATACCCCTCTACAAGACCGTCATTTCTGTACGCATAATATCACAACGGTCTTCACTTGTTGCAGATATAACTGACAAAATAACGCCCTCCATATTTTTTTCATTTATTTTAAGTCAAAAGTGTATCACCGAAGGAGTCGAAATAAGTAATGAGGTGGTAAAATATTGTTGTTTATTTTCACTTTCACCTCTTAGCGAATAATAAGAGTAATTCTTGTATTGATTTTATATTTTTAACTCCATGTGGTGTTTCTCCTCGCTTTTTACTATTTTAGAGGGCTCTTCTATGTCGAATGTGTACCTAATCTATCCGCATTTCTTGTCACAGGTTACAGCGACAGTAGTGTGCATTATCGTTCTTCTACCTTTATGAAACACTCTGATTTTTGTAATTTACCTTCTTAATAATTGCAGTAGTACATTCATTTTTCCCAGGGAGTGAAGGCTATATAAAAGTCTCCAATAGCCGCAATAAATTAGCACCACTCGCCAATATCACACAACAATTACTTAGTTGGTTTGCGGGAAAAAGAGCAATTACACGTCAGTGACCAACCTCAACCTCTCGACCAGAAAACCCTCTTGTGGTGGTTTATGGGAATGTTACTTCCTCGCCAGTGACAACCACAGACACACACACACACTCAACCCGAGCCGAGTTAAGAGGCCGTAGAGCTCAAGTTCCGTAAATTTTAAGGCTCTAAAGTTTTGGAAGTGTCGCTTTGGAAATATAAATACCTTTAATGCCTATCGACATGAAATCTGACATTTAATTATTTCAATTATATGGGTAAACTAATAATTCCAACAAGAGAGCCGTGTTCCCATCATGAAAGATGCATATGAGCTATGCAAACTCATATATGTTTAGGATAATTTTAGCATTTACGTACGCATTACTTCCCTATGCCTTGGAATAAGCTTCCATGACGGCGGAATAACTGAATTAACAGCATCTTTATTCTGTATTTCACGTTCTATTCCACTCTGATTGTGTTTTCTGAGTTCTCACCACAGTGTGAAGCTGAAATGGTCTTCAGTGCAATGTATGCAATGAATTTCTTAACCACTCTGTAGAATTCTTTGAAAAGGGGCACCTGGTGCAATCAATTGTACTGAAAAATATAATATTTTTAAATTTGATTTAGAATGATTTTAATATGCAATTTAGAGACAAGAGTGAAAGCATTCTGCTTCACTCTGGTTTTTGTCCATTGGACTTAGTAATTAAATGGGGTTTGAATACATTACCTTCAAAACTGATCCCATGATAGAAGGTTGACTATAATCGATAATGTTAATTGGGGTAGGTTTCAAAAAATAATGGTATCGGCAGTAACTTGGTGGAATTCCTTTATAATGAAATGATTAATTACTTTATTTTCCGCATACATTTTATTTGTTTATCGCGACCCGGGTTTTATCGCTTCGCGACATCATCAGGTACAGACATTGTAAAATTCATTGTTTAAATAGTCAAAATGGGATGGGGGAGTATGTCTTCAGGTGATTATCTAGGTAAAGGTGACTGGTAGGGAGGGTATTGAGATAGGGTGGGTTGAGGAATCCGTGCCTCGAGCCTGAGTGAGGATTCGTCGGTGGGTGGTCTGGTAATGACTTACGGTGGCTGGCATGGGTAGGGAGACGAAGATGGACGCTCTTCAGGGATCCAGGCATGTGCCGTCGAGGAGGGGTGAGTGCTGGTATGTTTTCTTTAATTTTTTTTATTAAAACAAGCATCGAAAACAGCTCTTGTATGGCCTTTAATTCGGGGTATTAACAATTAACAACGGACGAGCACACACAACAATGCCCTGAGAGGTGAAAAATCCTTTCCAGACGGGACTCGAACCCGCGACCTTCGGGTTAAGTCGAGGACGTTACCCCACCGGCAACGAGGCCGGAAAATATAGCGCGTCATTCATCATGTAGGAGTGGTTTTTCATCCCCTTGACGATCTCAATTTCTCTAGAAGGTCACGCCTGGGTCCCTTCTTCTCAAAGTGGAGGATAGTCAGTTGAAAATCACTGGAGTGATTTTCCTGTAACAAATGTTTTAATAACGAAATATTTTATGTGGAAAACAAATAAATTCATCATTTAATTGAGGGAAGGTTATTAGACAAGTTCAATGGTTCGCGAGTTCACTTAGTGGAATGAAGACATGATAGCTTCAAAAATAAACTATGATAGAGCAGTAATTCAGTAAGAACCAATTGGGCGACTTTTAATCGTGAATCTGCCTAATGCCTTCTACATCTACAAAATACCCTGCAAGCCACCTCAAGGAAGTGTGGCAGGGGGTGAGTAGACACCAACATGCATTACACTATACCCTACTAAAGATAGTGTAACTACGACTGTTGATGCATTGGCATAAATCACTTATGTTTGTCTCGAGGCGAAGCCCCTTAATCATGCACTACACTATAAGTATGTTACCATTGTTAGAGGGACCGTAAGTATTTACGTATTTTGCAACTACATAAAACGGAGAGATTCAAGAGCTATGCGGAAAACTTGCTTGGCATGCTTTTAGTACTAGGTAGCAGACAGATATGGATACAATTATTAGGGAGTACTACTACTACTAAGAGCTGCACGACCCATCGAAAAACCTTGTTAAAGGTCTCATTGGCAGCTGTTAAAGACCATAATTCTTCAAATTTCTCTTATCGTTCGCGGGAAAAATGGAATTTTAAATATGTCCGTTCTGCAGTGTAGTTCCCTAATTTTATTTTCATGATCTGATCTACCGTAGCATGTCGGATTTCGAAAAGTATTTTTAACGTCGTCAGAGAATCAATCGGTTTGGAACTTATATGATAGATTTAGTCTAAATTTTAATCGCCGATCTGAAAGCGATTCCCATTCCAGTTGCTGCAATGTCTTCTTTTCGGCTGACCACCGATTTACTTCTGCAACATTAAATGACCGAGTTTGAGGTGACGAAAAAACGAATTGCACCGTCAATTTCCTCCGGGATCATTCCATTCGGCGTTTCATCATCCGATGAGCATCGTGGCATTCTGTGACTTTCCTTGCGGCTGTTTTGGGGGCTCGGGAGATGAAAAAATAATTTCCACAGGAGTGGATGGGAACTCCCCGGGAAAATATTGGTTTGTCCCCTCTCCGGTTAAAGTCCCGTGCCGTGGAAAGAGAAAACTTGATGTTCGATGCCGCCAAGTTTCGCATGCATGGAAAGTTTTCCCCTCTCGCATAAATGATTCATGCGATGCCTTGGGCGCCGGAGTGCGAGGGGGTTAGCCACGACACGGGCAAAAGGGGATGGGTAAGGAGAAGGTGGTTGGGGGGATAGTGGTGTCTTGTGTATGACTTAAAAGCGGTCACCGCCCGCCCGGCGGGAAAGGAAATGGCCAACTTGGCGAGATGCCGCGAAATATTAACAAATGCCCAGCGAGCTGCATCAGCTCGGCGCCAGATGTCTCCTTTCAATCCTTTCATTTTTCGTCATGCGTGAGCTCCATTATGCTGATCGCGACGTTTGTCGAATAACTACCGTTAAAATGGATGTTTTCTTGACGAAGCCAATTGGAAAAATCACTGGAACCCGGAAGTTCTCATTCATGCGCAGTGGAACTATTTTCATAGTAACGGGTCATTGAGCGACCTTTTCGTTTGAGGAACGGTTGGGGATCAATGATCGCATTTGGTCTTTTAAACAATCAGAGTAACTTAATCACGTATTTCAGATCATACTCGAGCGTCATGGGTGTATTCAACTCAATTTTCAACACAGATAATTGCATGTGTGATTTGCATCTTTTAACTACAAGAGAATGTGTACATAGTGTTGTGCACGATTGTGAGGCTTTCCCTTGTGACAATTAGCGATTTATGCAAATGAATTAATAGTCGTAGTTAAACTAACTTTAATAGGATTTAGTTAAATGTATGTTGGTGATTACTCACCTCCTGCCACACACCCTTGAGGTGGATTGCACGGTATTTTGTGGATGCAGATGAATTCAAGCTCTTCTTAGCTTAGTAATCATCTAGGTGTTGAAATTGTCCATTCAGTGATGTTTTATTAACTCTTGGGTTATCTAAACTTTGAAGCATTTCCTTGTTCTTGGGAATTCTCCAATTGCCCTTAGCGAAAAGGCTCTTCTGTAACGCGCAGAGGAAGAACTTGGGCATAATATTTTCATTGATGGAATTACTATTGGACCCTGCTGAGTTGGTTATTCCAGAAAGTAGAACTTGTTATTCCTGAGCTCGCATTTACAATAACTTTAAGCATTGAAGGTCACTATCAGAATTTTTATCATGGTCGATATTTTTTATAGCTTTTAAATTTTACTGCATGTCTGGGGCCAAATTTTGTTATTTGATACACTAAAAGTTATACGATGACTTTAGTACTACCTACGTACCAGTAAAAAACCATATAGAAAAGTTTAAATAGGTTTCCGAGGCCAAGAGCTGCTGCTGGATAAAGAGCCTAAGCACTGATGGTAATGATAAAATATTGAAAATACTGATTACATGTGGGAACTGGTGAGTTTTACCATGCTGGATTAATAGAGTTTATCATTTTAATAGCGACTCATAATTATATTTGTGTGCTCTGTGAAACAACTTTTGCAATAATATGAGATAAATGTTTTCCCGTTAGAAAATTGGTTGGTGGAGAAATTGAGTTTTTGCTGATCGAAACTTTATCGATCGAAACTGACTTTGTACTTGCAACATTATTTAAAAAAGGTGCGAAATAAACTTCCTCTTTAATATTTCGTTGGCCCCGGTGGCGACGGGGTAGCGTCCTCGCCTGCCAATCCGAGGGTCGTGGGTTCGAGTCCCGCCTGGGTGGATTTTTCTCCATCCAGGACATGGTTGTTTGTGTTCGTCTATTGTTAATTTTACATCACCCGATGTAAGAGGCCATTGTGAGCTGTTTTCGGGGTAGTTTAAATAAATAAATACATGCCGTTTTCGAGATAATAATTAATTTCCAAGGTCTACCAACTCTTAGCAATACTGAAATGAAGAACGTGGTCAAAGTATTACCACATTAATTTCTTGAATAATAAATTACGGTTAACAGGCAAATAGGATAGAAGACCGTATCATGTGCGCATTAGTTCTTTAAACACATCTGATGATTCTACCGTCGTATACTGCCACTGATCTAATATGTTGCTTGTGATTATTTAATCATCAAATATATTAGTAGTAATGATTTTTGAGTTGATGAGTTCGGCGGATAATGGTGAACACATCCCAAGTATCCGTAGTACTACTAAGTACGACTGTCACTCGACCCAAGAGATATTAGAAGGCATGTACCTGGCATGGAGGACGTATAACGTATCACCTTCCAAGATGGTTCCAAGTGGATAAAGTATATCTGAATAACTTCTTGCACTTGCGCTCTGACAAAGCATTATTTTAATTGCCTTGCTTATTATGTTCATCGTAGCTATGCGTAGATGACTGAACACTGAGAAGTAATAAAACATAATTGGTGATAATATTAGCGTACTATCTGCGCTACGATGAATTTCGAATTCCAGTTTATAGAAATACTGGACTGATAAATACGGACATATGCAGGTATACCGGGAGTATGTATTACGTCGCTACAAGTAGGTAGAATTTTTGTTTGAAAATACTCCTCGACTAAATACCAGTTCTTTTAAGGCTTTGCCAATGCCTAATCGAGAAGGTATGAGGTTGTATTACTTTGATAACGAGTTGTACCTTTCAGTTGACCCTTATTTTCATTTTGGTGTGAGCATTTTAACTTATGGAGTAGAAAGCTAACGTTTTCACATTCCAATTTTTCTGCTTATGACCCGCCCTTAGAATGAAATATTTGAAGCTTTGAAAAAACAAATATACCTTTTTCAAGTTATTTTTTTTTTGTAGTAGGTCTCTGATTGATTAAGGATTTGATGCATTCCCGGCGAATAATGGCGGTTAATTGCTCTCGGGCTTGCGATCGGGTCAGGCTCTCCATTTCTGCTGACGTTTCAACGGAATACTCTTCCATCGTCTTCAAGGCTGGTTGATGAACTAGCCCTTAGGACGATAGAAAAGTATTTCATCAACACGTTAGCAGACATGGAGAACCTGACCCGGTCGCAAGCCCGAGAGCAATTTACTTCCGATTGGTTGCCTCCTTAATTCAATTAATTATTTTGTAACGAAGCTAAAATTCCTCGTATTATTTGCTAATGGATGTTGTACATTGGGAATATTTCAATGGAAGTAATCCCTTGTCCCATTAGTTAGCTCCAAGGGGGTTAAATTAATTATCTCGTTCAATTTTCCGGATAGAGTTTAAGTAAATTTTCAGTAGCTTTCATCGCATTGCCTCTGCAAATTTTCCTCCATTGAACGTTTACACACTGTATGTGTAGCCCTTGAACTCTTGTCCACTTCTAAAATTTTAAATTCATTTTCGAAACTCTGAAGTGTTGTGGGACTAGGTTTCAGTTCCAGAAAATTCATTTTTTGAATGAGTTGTTCATTATTTTGGACTTCAATGGAAAATTACCTCGAAAAAGAAATAAACTGGTCGCTTGGTTGTAATCTGGGTTGCAAACAAATTGCCCATTAAAACCTCTTGTGATTTAACTCTAAGAATTATAGAGGTTGTAGCGTCGGACTGATTCTGCTCAAAAACAACTCTTACTTTCATTTTTCTTAGGAAATACTTCTGTCTGTTACAGAGCAGTTCTACCAGCTTCCAGTCCTTTTTTCCTTCCCCATCCAACTATCTTCCTTTTTTTCAAAACCTCCCTAAAAATAAAAACATTTTTAACAATCAATCAAACATTTCCACTCAAAAATAAATAAAAAAAATTAAGAAAAAATTAGACCAAATTAAAACGGAATCAAAACAAAAACTAAATTAAGTGTCAAACGTTGCAAGGTCATCATTATTTTTTTTAATTCATCTCATGTGACTCAGAAACCAAGAAAATATTATTGAATACGGATCTCAAAGTTTCTATGCGATAAAGGAAAATTGTAAAACATCTTTGGAACTGGTTACACAAAGAAACTGAGTTTGTAAGCAATTCCTTCATTTACTTGTAAATATTGTTCACCTGCGATATTTTAGGTCCATAAAACACGAATGATTAAATATTAATCCAAATTGTCAATAAATGCAAAGGAAATAACTACGAGGCAAATTGCGAAATAATTACAAAATATAAATTTAATTACGAGGGACAAACATATCCGTTAAGCTTGTATTAACTGCTCCAAGACCATAACTGAACTGTAAGCAGTCCTTTCCTAATGGGCTTAACGTTAATCGTATTTTCTTCATTGCATCAACCGTGAAGGTATTTGTACTCATCAAGTGGTTGGTTTAAAGAGTTTTTCCATAAATGATGATTATGAGGCCACTCTAAATTCATTAACATTTTTTATGCTAAAACGTTTTTTTTTCCCTACAATCGCGATATATGTAGCTAGATATTACTTCGATGCATCCAAAAGAGCGGCCAGTCATTTATACAAGTAAATACTAATGGAAGATCGATGGCCTGGACTAAGGAAAGGTGATGGATGGGATTGATATTTAAATAATAATAATTAGTATATTGATCACAGATTTTGCTAATTATGACTAATTTATAATGCCCATATTTAGATGAACGACTCAAACATGCCCTGGATGTGAAAAACCATCCAGACGGAATTGAAAGCCACGACCTCCGAGTAAGCAAACGAGAGCGTTACCCTTCCACCACCGAGGCCAAGAGTTCACTTAATTGTAAACCTCATAGAGTAGGTACTCCCTTGGAATGTTTTACTAAAGACAACAATTTAGATTACTTCCTTGTCAAAACTACAAAATACCTCCATAATCTTGACTCAATTTGACGATTTCTCCTTAATTTTATCGGATTTTTAATATGCCTCAGTATTACTTTGACCTATTTTGATCATGATGATGATGAATCCCCAAATTACCCGCCTGGGTCAGTTTTTCGCCTGCCCAGGGCATGGGTGCTTCTGTCAAGTTCTGGTGATTCCGCCCCTGAGAAACCTGATGACAAGCCAATAGCTTATCGGGATCGCAGTGAGATAAGGACCACCAAGATTGTCAGAGAGTAAAAAAAAACGGAGTTCAATTTTCGTATTTTTTTACTGATGAAGGTGTATCTTCATCACCTTCATATTTCACTTCAGTATCCTAATCAAGGTAAGGGCCGCCAACGATATCAAGGATAGTGTTAAAAAACCCTGATCGGTAAAAAAGTGTGATAATGGCACTCGGTTAATAATTGTTCATCATGAACGTTAGATATTTTCACAAAGTAACGTGTCAAGTTACTACTTCGGTTCTTTACTTGAAGTTACTTCTTAACGCTTTGAATGTGTCTATTTCCGATTTTTTCTCAATTTTTGTTCATGTTGGCCTCGGAACATTATGTTCCTCGTGGTTGAAAAAAGATTATCTTAGTATTTCCGTTACTGTAGCAGACCTCCGTAGTACAAAAGCCATTTGAAATGTTTATATTTGATATGTGAAATAGTATATAGAAATTTACGGAAGTATATATTCGCGCGGTTCTTTTTTCTCTTGGTTACATAAAAATCCTCCAGGCCATATTCAGTCATACTATAGAAAGATTAGATGTTTCAAATTCGCAGTTTTAAAGATGAGATAGTCCTCTGTACCTTCCCATATCCGATCCTACAATGCGTTACAATGTCCTTAAAACTGTCGTCGTGAAAAACCTGGAATACTCATTGATCAAACGAACCAAGTGGCCACCAAGGTTGACACATACTGGAGGCTATATCAAGATTTTTGCGTGGATCCACGATCATGGTTTGTCAACTTTTCTCACATTGAAGTCCTCTCTTTTGACCTATTAATTATAACAATTGTAGTCCAATGGAAATAAATTATACAATGACTAAAGCTTATTTACCTTACAGCGAGAAAAATGAGCTTTTGCACAATAGCATTCTTCAAAATACCAGGAAAGCCAACAATTTTCGTCATGGTTTTGACACAGAACGCAGAATCATGTGGAGTAGAGAGGATTACTTAAAATAAATAGAAAAAGTGTTAATATATTTAACGCAGTAAAATATTAGTTCCTGCTATTGATTCACTCAAAAGTGAGTAGTTGAATTTATCCATTAACTAGTTACTATTCCTATGTTTTGATTAAGTAGGGAGTGGCCTTCTAGTATTCGAGGCACCACTATTCTTGCCATGCTCTTGCTCCGTGCATGGGATATTGCACGGCCCTCTCTACCGCATGTCCAGATCCTTGGTGGCCTCCCTACTACAAGTGCGGGCAAGGTTCAAAATTATTACTCAATCTGACTTAAGAGCGTTGCGAAAATCGGATTGGCTGTTTTACGTCGAAAGGCATTTAAGGACGGGGTCGAGGGTGGAGCCGAGGACCGTCCTTGGGTCATTCTTAGAGGGGTTAGCGGTCAAAGGGCTGGTATCCAGGCCAGGGTCATTAGCGGGGACCACGATAGAAAGGGTACAGCAAGAATGCATGCGGGGAGAGAGCTATTGCAGTTGCTGCAGCAGCAGAAGCCATGGCATTTGCTGCCCGTCCCCCTTTATATATCTTTCGCGTCCGTCACAGCTCAACCTTGCAACCGCGTCGCTGCTTCCCTCCCACGAGTCCCTATTTCCCATGGTGCAACGCGTGGATGGATCTTCAAACTGCTCTCGTTAGCCGAGCAGGGCTCATTACACGCGGAACATTTGCGCAGGACCCTATTTTATCATCGCTTAGAGCTCCAGGAGAGAGAGAGACAGCAGCCGGAGATTCGAGCAATGCGCGGAACTGGAGAAATTCGGCCGATTCAATTATCATAAATTTTCACGAGCGGAGAGTTTGAGAAATGTGAATGGACGCGTTCGGGTTCGAACAAATGTTTGCTGCACCGTATTATCTCTCGTCGCTCACGTGTTCCACGGATTGTCCCGGTTATTGTTACCTCTTCTACTTTTTACCACGCCTATTTTAACTTCACCTGCTTGTTTGTCGGTTTGTCTGGATGGAATCTTGTGACCGAAATACAACCTACTTCCCAATGTTCAATCTAGCTGAAATTTGGCAGACTTACTTTCTCTCAAGGTCATTACATGAATCAGGCATTTAATTCACTGATTACCAAGTCAATCTATTGAATTTAAATGGTTTATATTTTATATGGAAAAACGTTTTTTGTCAATAGACGGTGCTAGTAGACTTTTGCATTTAGAGTGAGGTTGAAAGTTCATAATTACACAGAACCGTTGCACAATTTATGTAAAGAATTGAAAGGAGAAAATTATAATATGAAAAAAATGCTTTTTTGAAAAAACCACGCTTATATTCAAGTGTAGGTACTAAAAAGGTAAATCTTATCTTTTCATCACTTCCGTGGGCGCTTTTCCTTAATCAACATCCAACCTGTCATTTTTATAAACATGTATTCCCCAAGCGCCCACCTTTAATTAGGAGAGCGATGAAAAGTTATTTTTTTAATTTTCAGTACACTTGAATACAAGCGTGGTTTAAAAAACAATATTTTTTACATATTATTATTTGAACTAAAGTCGTTTGGTATTGCGACAGAACTCACTATGCTGAGCGAATAATCTTTTAACCTATATGGTCCTCGAAATCTTACTAGGACGATTGGATGCTGACCTCGGGGTACCGAATGAATGGGGTCATTATGGGTGGCTCAGCAAATGAATCTCGGGTAATTAACGTTGCAATTGGATTGATGGCGACTGGTTTCAGTTTACATTTCAGTGACGGAGCTCCGTAGGAGTACCTACCTACTAACGAATGGTATAAGAGGAACGATAGAGATTTAGGTATGGAACATCAGTAAACTTAGAGATAAATACTCATTTTGAAGGGAACGGGAAATCTTACTGTTACTAGCCACTAGATTTTGATTCCAATGATTAAAGACTTTTATTTTTTGACAAAGGAACGATTATTTTGGAGAGATTGCATCGTTCATGCTGCTTATTGGGACAAAAAGGATGTACTTCTAACTTATTCATCATGCTGCCTAGTGCTCGTTTAAGTAAAATATTTCGTACAGTCCATTCCACAACGTTTCGTTACCTACCCGTTTTTTATTACTTAGTAGTAATCTCTAACGAAATCGACAATTTCTCAGAAGACCTATGATTGCTCGTTAGTGATATTTTAGTGTAGATTATGTGAGGCATTTTGTTTTGGAATTGGCATTGGGATCGGTGCCTGTATGATACATCAGTTTTCCTCATCGAACAATACCATATAATCGTGGGGGGTGCTACTATGGAAACTGGTGTACTAAAAATGAATGGCTACGACGTAATATCACTAATTGCGCCTTGCATTAATGCATGTGCGCGCTTATACACAACCAAATCTACTAGATCCCTAACTCGGCAGTTTGAATATCTATCTTATGAGAGCCTTTGAAAACTACCTCACTCACTCGGAAACAGCCCAAATTTTATCGACCGGCACACTCCACGATTATCTTGGGAACGCGAAAATTGCCAACTGCGCTCCAGTTTGACCTCTTATGAGGACATCATGGCTCAGTTCTAAGCTCAGCACCTGCTTCATGACACTTCAGTAAAATGGAGTAAATTGGACTAGCAGCGTGGCAATCATTGTGCATATTGTTGCTCTCCAGTTGGTGATCAGGCTCAGTGGTGCGATGAGCGATCGAGAATTATGACCCGAGCACTGCAGTCCGATGAAACACTTGCCTATTCGGACGTGTCATTAAAATTTACCATCATTCGTCGTATCCGTGGACTCCACCGGGAGTAGATGAAAGGCAATTCTCGGATTTTCTGTCCGCTATTCATGGATGTCGCAGTCGGATTCATTTCGAGTTTAATTAACCCATACACGTGGCGTTGCAAGATAGGATGCCAAAATGGTGCATCGATAGTTCATGATCATTGCCAAAATTTAGCGACTAAAAGATATATTTGAAACGCAGTTCTTCAGTTCGCTCTTCCTTCAACAAATTTAATAGTATTCTATTATCAGTTTAAATCACATTTATTTCATCCATATCCCTTCTATGCACCCAGTTTCTGAATTTCTACTAGTTCACTTTAAGACCTTTCTCTACAGTCATTTGCTAGGTCCCCCAATTGTATTTAGTAATTCTCTCATTGCCTTTTCGAGGATTTACTAAGGTATCTTTTCCTTCGAATGCAGTGAAGACGTCATTCTCGATAATTCTAAATAGTTATCAATTTCAGTGTTATATCCTCTCGCTGCTTTCCATCTTCTCTGTTCAATGTGGATGCATCCTTGCTGAGATACCTTACATATTTTTATCCAAGTAGTATTCGATTCTCGAGATTACCTTACGTTTCATGCCATTATGGAACATTACTTCTACTCATGGAGGGCCTGATATTCAACTCTATCGGTGTTGTGCTCCTGTTACTGAAGGTGATCTTGCATTCCAAAAGACAACTCTTGCAAAATACTCTCATCTTAGCCCTGTCATATAAATATGTCGACGGTTAATTTGTGTGAATATTTGAATTTACTGCTAATATTTTCTTCTCTGAATTAAAATCCGTATTTATCATCCCTGAATTAAAATATAATATTGATTTGCTTTACTTTTATCAATGGCAAAAATAATTGGTTTTACTCAGGAAAAGCTTAGTGGGGCAGTCCAAGTTTCTTCCCGGGATGTTTCAACCGTTTCGTCCGTACTATTAATCTTATTTCCACATTTCAATATTATAAATGTCTAGCAAAATCTTTATTTGCATTATGGTAAAAAATATTTTGGTCTCTCATAAATATCTCTATATACCCAATTTTCATGGTATACATCCAATTCTCACGGATAATCTGGCTCCTCCGACATTCTTATTTCAGTTCAATTAGAAATTTCATCCTCTAAAAGCAAGTAGCCATAGTCTAGAGCAAAGAAAACGCTTTTTTCGTTCCAGTTTTAAATCTTTTCAGTCATTGCTGTTGTGATACAAAATGCCTTAAAAATGTTGCTGTTCTCATGTTAGCATTTACTGCATGCAGCGAAATTCCTTGCTCTTCTCTCAGCCACGATCCAACCATATATGACCAAATTATCTGTATCCGGATATTTATTTTAAAGAATAATATTTATGCTTGTCTTGCGAATACTCATTCACTGGCTCAGTATATACCTGTCATGATAGAAAAATAATCGTATCTCTGGTTTGTGAATAATTGCTCTGACGAAATTTCATCTCCGCGTAGAACAAATATTATTGATGATTTACTCTAAGTTACGGCTGAATATGCTTCTGTGAGTCAAACTGTCAGGTTTTCTTTTATATTTAGATTAATATCAGGTCAATGCATTAGGATACCTTTGGCGTCACTCTACTTAACATACACTTGATTTTTGGGAGTTATTTTGATTCATCGTCATGTCATCAGAAAACGGGCTGCATTTAAGAACTTCCTTTTATCCCTGATTTAAGTTATCTAGAAGGCGTAACGTTTGCTAAAAAAATGAAAATCTAAGGGTTACTAGCACCGATATGCTGATTATTTTTTCATTTGAGTGTTCAACTCTCTATATTTTACAGTTTTTCAGTGATCGTATAACTTTTTAGAAAATTAAAGTGTGGGGCGATGAAACCTTGAGAAAGTTTATAGGTTAATATTCATATTTTGGGTAGCCTAAAAGGGAAAAATTAAGAAATCCTTAGAATAAAAACTTTGCGTAATACATTGTTTGCCTAAACTGCAGCATCTTTTGGAAATTGCCGTAGAATGGAAGTTTTGATAAGCTTCTGTTTTTTTAATGTCAAGGTCTTGATAGTACATTGGGTATTATTGAAAAGTCTTCATCTCTCCTAAAATTATATGTACCTGCTGATCTTTCATGAACAAGAAAGAGAAACATGTGAGAGCTACTACAGTTAAACGCAGTGAAGTATAAGTGTTTTAAATGGATGGAAACCTCCACATGGAATGGTGAATGCGGCAGTTTCTTTACGGCCGAGTTCCTTTACGACGGCACTCGAGATGCTTGGACGGATGGATAGAAGAATTACGAAGTCACCTCGGCTCTTTACGGAAGAACTCTGCTTTATTTTTCGGCCGTTTTGCCTTTTTATTCACGACCTAATGGCGAGCATTGCTCACCGGTATTTTTGTGCAATGAGCTAAATTTACCTTTTATCTGAGACCACAGGCCTAAGAAAATAGTATGGTACATTTCTGTAAAACGCCACAGCGCTTTATTATCTAGCCATGGTGGTCGGGTTTGTTGTAATTGATGACGACATGCTTTTTTTCTTTAAAATCATAATTACGGTTTGGTTGGATAGAGTATGATTGGGTTGGGATAGAGTAGATCGGTAATGGGTAGAGTTTACTGCTATCACAATATTTTTTCTCCTGTAAAGTCATTATTTTAAGAGATAACAGATGCTTTCATAGAAACACAAGCAATGACAACGTAAATAATACATTGGTAACTATGGCAAAAATTTTAGGATGGGAAAAGTTTTTATAGATCTGTCCAACAGTGATTATAACAATAAAACCATCGTGCGGTGGTTTTATCACGCGAGTACCAATGATATACTACTCATTTTCAGCCAAGGTATCCATTTAATATGTAACTGCGAGAAGTGAAGATACATAGTATAAATTAATAGGCATGTGTGTACACGCAGCAAGCAAATAGGTACTGACACAGATACGCGCTCAGGTGCCAAGATAAGTGGCGGAAGACTCCTCCCCGAAGTGGTGAACGTGAGGCCGTTTGTCTCCATTAGTCGTCGTCGTTTTGCGGAGGCGGACGTATAAGAGGGAAAGGAAAGGATCTCTTGTGTGGGGTTTCAAAGAAAATGTGGCATGTGGCCTGCCCGGGGGTGGGTGTGGAAGAAGGGGTTTCGACGAGGGACTTCTAGGAAACGAGGGAAGTGTAATCCTTTCTAGTTGTCTCGTAAAAGGAATACTATAGCCAAAAATGCCATGGCTTTGCTCCTAGTTTCATGCTTGAAAGCTTAGATTTAAATAATTGGTGGTTGAAGTGGTTAGGATCTAATGGAAAGAGAGAACATTTCAAAGAAAACAGTGAAAAAGAAAAGAGAAAATTGATTTTTAAATTATCCGACAAAATACCCTCCAGGAAATAATAGTGGATGGATAAATAAATGGAAAGTGTTTACAAGTAAGAGAAAGGTGGAATAACTGCATCACGTAGTATATGGGTCATTCCATGACAAGTGGTGGTCCCCACTCGACCATCACGGATTTCAATTAAATTTTTTATGGACATTTACATATACCTCCAATGAACATTTGTAAATTTTTACGTTCGCCGATGATATACTTGCTGAGATATAGTATGTACTTTGTTTGACCCCATGTCGCAGCCTTCTTCAGTATGACTATGAGATCGGTAACTTTGAGGCGTAGTAGCTCAGAGAATATATTGCAGAGAAAAACTACAATTGGTTACCTTGTACAACTTTTTGCACTCTAGTAAACAAAATAATAATATTAACTGTAGGAGAAACCTCCTTGCAGTAAATTCAGGGCGAAACTGGCCTGAAACATTGCAGATAAAAAAATTAAAATTTTGGCTTTTTATATTTCAGGAAATAAAGGCATAATCAGCATGAAATTCTGCGCGTGATAGCATGTCAACACATAGTTTATGAAAATAAAATTTCATCCTCCTAGTGCTTTCCATTAGTTTATAAATTGAGTCAAAATTTGGCAATTTTTGTAAAAACGTCAAAAATAGGGTATTTTCACCACAAGCTTTGGTTTGGGAGTCATGTAAGATACCCACTGTAGCCTTGGGAACCTAGGATAAGCTGCCTAACCTTTGGTTTGGGAACCAAATAGATACCCATTCAAGGATTTGAAACCTTGTCGAAGAAACCAAATTGCAGGCTTAGGATTCTCAACCAAGAAACCCATCCATGGCTGGTATGCACGGCTATCGGGCGTGACCCCTACGGCGATGGGCGTACTGGTTCAAATGCCTGAACTGGTACTGTACATGTCACTATGGACCAACGCAATATAGTAAAAATGTCTACGTAAAACAAATAGGACGATGCACAACAGAATGCATGTGGCGCCACCATAGCAAAGTTCTCAACGTTGTTCATATTTTTAGGGCCGTATGTGTTCGCGATGGAAAACCAAGTCTACTTTTCTAAGAGGTTTGAAACATGCTCTTTCAAATGAAATTGATTTAAAAGAGTATCCAGAAGTTCTTTCTTTTGTAATAGCGGACTGTAAATAAACTGTTTTTGTCATTTTTAAAAATGTCATCCTCAAAGTAGTCCCTATTTTTTTGGCCTTACATGCCCACGATGAAAAACCAGATATACATTTTTCGAGGGTTAAAAATCATTCTATTTCCAATGAAAATCATCCAAAAGAAATTCCAGAGGGTCTTTTTTTGTAAAAGCGGGGTGAAAAGACCGTATTTTGGACGACACGGGGTCAAACAAAGTACTATATCTCAGTAAGTATACCATCGGCGAACGTTAATATTTACAAATGTTCATTGGAGGTATATGTGTATGTCCATATAAAATTTATTTGAAATCCGTGATGGTCGAGCGGGGCACTTCTCTAAAATCAGACCACTTGGCATGGAATCACCCATATGAATGATTTTAAAGTGAAAAGTTATGCCGGAATAAAACAATTAGCTTATAAGAGTGTGGAGTGGAGAGCTGCAGCAAACTAGCCATCAAATCGATGACTGCTGAATATGACAATTAAGTAAGTGCATTTCGAAAAAATTTTATTTTTTCGACGCGTTTCACCGATTTATGGCATCGTTAGGTATAGAAAGTTATTCTGTCATGTTTATGATGCTTGAGACTGATTCTAATGTGTCATAAAGTAAAATATACCCTGAAGGTACTTTTCTATTGAACGGATTACTCTCAATTGCTCTTCCTGTTGCGTGTTTAGTATGCATCGCATTCTCGGTCTATCTCATCTGTAGTTCCCTCCAGTCACTCCTTCTAAGATATTCAACGCGTCAACTTTCTTAAGAAATTCTTGCAAGAGTTTCTCCTTTGATGACCTTCGTAGCTTTTTTTCTATAAGCAAAGTAGTTTGTTCGCTTTTTTTCTATAATAAGTTTGTTGTTGGTGGTTATTTCGTTTCATTCGATTCTCATCCGAATTTCAAGGCGCTATGCGTGAAGTGTGTTGTGGGTAAATAAAGACTGAAGGATTTCGCATAAGTTAGGCTTAGAGAGTAAAGGGGTGAAAGACTACGAATCAATTTAGCGAGTATAGAACCTGTTTACAGTATACATTAGTTTTTGGTGATTATTCTTTAATTTTGAAAACATGTACTACTTGGCTCCTCACAGTACAGAAATTTCGGCCATCGAAGAAGGAACCAGTTTTTGTTATTCCAGTTATTCTTTATTTATTTTAGTATCTTTGAGGATATTTTCAACTAAGTTCATACGGTATCATTTTCTGGTTAACTGGTTTTCCTGTGGAGTTACCCTTAGCGAAGAACCAGTTCCCTTTGCCCGCTATACAAACACACGCTGCCGAGTTTAGTGTTTGGTAAACTGTGCCCTAGACTTCTGGAACATCTTTCTTATGTTTATTGTAATGCAATTCACGTCAGCGTTTAATTCCATGCACAAATTATATTCATTTACCTGCACAGAAAAACTTGTCCGTCACAAGGCTTTTCTAGTTATGTATTAATCCATAATTTAACTGATATTTTCTTGAAACACTGGATTTACCGTTCTTATTCTTCAAGTGCCTTTTTCTATCTGTGGCAGAGAGTCGGAGAACTCAGTGATACAATGAGTCGAGATTCGTCAAAGTGTATCAAAGTATAGAAAGATGAAACATGCTACAATGTTTACATTTTATTTACGAATGTTTTTACGAAATACCGTCAAGGAAATATCAAAACTCTTATGCTGAATATTGGCTGAAGACAGTTTTGTTATCTTTATTAGTAATATACGTAACCATAGTGTAGCTAAATAGATAAAACTACCTCGTTTTATTTCATTATTTTTTGTATCAAGAAACATTTCTCTCAATTCTTAATGTTTTTCTCTTTATTTACCCCTGGCGTGGGCGGCTGTACGTTATAAAACAACTGTTTGTTGTACGGCAGTGATTCCTCGTTTTGAAACTTCTCATCCTTATATTTTTTTTGTACTTACGTCGAGGATGATGCCTGAACCATGTTTTTGTAATCACTAGGTTTTCTCCGGCAAACATGCATAGCTTTCTCGCCGCGGCCTTTTCTCCTTCCTAGCCCGTAATCGCCCACCTACCGACCATCTCTTCCTTCACCCACCAATGGGTTCCATTCCCCCTTTACAACCGAGTGCTTACTCCCAGGTATTCTTACAATTATTTCCGGTATGCCTGAACTGTAGTCTCTATTCTTTATCAGCCAATTGGTTGATTTCTCCATATTCCCTTGCTTTGATATTGGTAGTGACCCCATCAGTTGCGTCATATGCTCCATGTTTGGTTTCCGGTGAATTTGTCAATTAATTGCTACTTTCAATATTACTGCAATGTCACAGGTGGTGTACAATAAGTGCTTCTTCTACTTCGCAGTTTTTCTATCAAATATCCTTTCACCCAACCTGCTATAATACTACCTATTTGATGGTTGTCTGCGGTAAATTCATTTTTTATCATTCCTGAAAGGCACTGCTTGTTGATCGACTATTTTATATTCTACTACGATTCCTGTTCAAGCATCTCTGCCAAAGTAGGTGCTCACTGCCCTTTTCACCTGGATTTGTCATCCTGAATGTCCTCTGAATATTAATTGTTGCTGTGAACTACAAGTTTTGGTGCCTTCAGTTGGGAGCGTCCTCTTTTAGGGTGAACGGTAACAAGGGAATCGATTGGAAATAAAAGTTTCGGAGACGACGCTGTGTAATTCGCGAAACCGTCCCCTACACCCTTTCGCTTCCCCATCACACAAACTGTCCCCTACACCCCCTTGGCGACCCCTTTGAAACACCCTCCTTCGGGTCAAACTACTACTACTGTGCAGTGGATGGCCCTGAAGGGTTGAAGGGGAGAGGGAAGGAGAACAGGGAGGCACGGGAAGTTTGGTTTCTGGAGGAAGGACAAGGGGAATGTCGAGCTCGTTTCATTTCTCACAGCAAGAGGGAGAGAGAGTGAGCGGGGAGTTCATAACTGTTCAAACAGCTAAAAAGAGTTTCCCTCCTGCCACTCCCGTAATTCGCGTTATGTCTGCCGGCAAAACGGTGTTGTGGTGCTCACTATAGAAATGGGGGATGAATTGGTGGGCTGGGGGGGGGGGAGGGGCGAGGGTTTCTCTTCTGGAGGAGTGGGGTGGAAGTTGGACGACAGGGGTAGAGAGGGAGATTTTCGAGTGGCATCCGACTCCTCTCCTGCATGCCTGTTTGGCTGAAGGGAGCAGGGGGGCCTACTCCTCTTTATTCCACTGCGCTTCGGCAAGAGGAGTCGGAAGTTTCCGGAGGACAAGTTGGGGACACGGCGAGGGAGGCTGAAATATGGACCTCGGGAGATGAAGTCGTTGCCACAATATTCTCATGGCCCGTATTTCTGCCGCTCTCGGGTTGTGTGCGGTCGACCGTGGAATGTTTTGAAACGAAGAGTACTCACTTTAAATCCTTGTCCCCTGCATAAAAGAGCACCACTTGAGATTTTTCGTCTTGAACACTTACCCCGTTACCCATGCCTACGGTAGATCAGTTAATAAGAATAAAGTAAGGGAACTAGACTGCAGAACGGACAGATTTAAAAACTCATTTTTCCCGCGAACGATAAGAGACCTTAACAGCTGCCAATGAGACTTTTAACTAGGTTTGCCGATAGGTAGTGTAGCTCTTAGTACTAGCAGTTCTCCCTAATACTTGTATCCTTACCTGCTACTTAGTACTTATAGCATGCCCTGTATGTTTTCGATATATCCCTTGAATCTCTGTCCGTTTATGTAGTTGCCATATACATAAATACTAACGGTCCAAAAATGGTAGCATATCCATAGTGTAATACATGCTTGAGAGGCTTCGCCTCGTGACAAATATTAGCGATATGTGCTAATGCATCATTAGTCGTAGATACACTAACTTTAGGGTTTCGTGTAATGCATGTTGGTGACTACTCACCCCATGCCAGCCACCCTAGTGGTGTCTTGCAGGGTGTTATGTAGATATAGATGATGCCCTGGCAAGCTGCATCACCTGCCAGATGTATTCCGACATCACGAGAAGAGAATTACTCTAGAGTTTTGATTTTTTGTCCAAGCTGATGAAAAGATTCGCCTGGGAGTCGCTAGAGACAAGGCTATACGCTAGCCCAAGATTACTTCAAAAATTTATATCACGCGAGTTGTGGCATATGCATTATATTTTTGTAACCGCAAAACATAGGTAATATTTTTCTTTTTGGAAGATGACAAGTCTTGAATTTTTAATTAATTAACCATAGTATTCTACTCGATATCCGTCGTTTCGGAAAATGTATTTTGCTTCCTCAGTTCTCTATAAATGAACTTATTCTTGCAACAAGTTGGCAATTCACAACATTCAAAAGTTTAAAAAAATTAGATACCCCAGTTTACAAAATTAATTGTTCAAAATATTTACCTTAGGGTACGTAGTATAATTAACGTGTGTAGATGCTTCTTCTTATAATTTTTATAATGCCAATTCGGTTGCAATTTGGTTTCTATTTGCTTCTTACAAGGTTATTTTTTATCGTGTTAACTTTTGACTTTAATTAAAATAAAACTTTTCATCTCTAAATAAAATAAATCATCATAAAATTTCATGACTAAGGCAGCATCACCTGATGATATTGCCTTTTCAATGAAACTGGTCGTCAAGAAATAAACCTATTGTGAAATTCACAAAGTTATTTGACTAATTCAGAGAATGTTCTGGCATAGTACATGATTTTGACATCCCTTTACTCATCTAGCGAATGGATTAGGGAGAGTTTTTTTAGTGGCATAGTATCATCTGCTAACTAACGAATTTATGAAGATAAATTGGTTTGGATAGTTCTTACCTTTACTTTCTCACATACAGGATATGTTTTAACCTCACAATAGACAATAATACTTTACACACGGCTTAAGCTCACTTCCTCCCTGAAATTTTACATATTTGCATTCATTTACCCTGCGTAAATTTCTGTTCTTCTACTTCGTCGTTGGTCTAATCGAGCCTTCCCACATCACCATGCCCATTTTCATCGATTAGTCCCCTTCGTGCATTGTGATTCCAAATGAGAATCCCTTTCACTTTCTACATCTCTTCTGGCACACAGTCCACGTTCTCAGGGCTCCATTTAGTTTTTATTCAGCACGTATGAATGACTTATGGCTAATATTCAAGAGATATGAACGTTAAAATGAATGTTCAAGCATTGGTGGGGACACCAAGCGACCTGCAAGAGCTATTTAACCTCTTGGAGAACACACTGGCGCTAATAATTAAAAAAATAATTGTTTACTTAGCAGTTTGACTGCATATCTCTTTTATTTTGTCTCTTAACTATCATTTCCAGAGATACTATATATCAGGGTTATTTCTAGATAAATCATGTAGCAGGGTTAAAATAGTAGCCACTCACCAAAAACATATCGCCAGGTAGTCACCACATTAGGAAAAGATTACTTTTCCACGTAATCTTTGTGTAGTGCGTAGCCTCCTAAACTCCATCGGCTCCGAACATCGTCCTTTCCTGTGCTGCACTATCTTTTCACTCAAAGGAGTTCCTACGGACAGACAGGTTTTTCCTTTTCTTTATTTTAATTCGCGTATTAAGTCTTTCTGCTCTAGGTCCAAAGCGTTCGCGGCGTAATCGTGACGTGACCAAATTAGAGTGTAATAGCCTGTCTCTCATTCACCTACACCTACATACTACGCTTCGAGCCGCCGCATAGGCGTGTGGTAGGGGGTTTTAGGACAGCATACGTGTAAAGGTGTAATGGATGATGCAATAGGTGGGTGAAAAGGTGAAGTATATTTCGTTAATGTTTTCATTGGATCTCAGTTTTTATTATGGTCATTTATTTTTCGTGGGAAGAACAAATTTTTGCACCTATATTGTCGGCTGTGTATCTCCCTCATTTTATCTGTCCTGTAGGACCTAGAGATGTAGTGCGGCGTCAAAATGATATTCTCCGGGTCAAAGTGAAACACAATTCATGATATTCATACAATTCATTAAATAATCCCTATTCTAAAGCAGTTCCGAGAATGTTTAGTATCCTATTTTCCTAACTAGGAGAAATTTTATTATGACTCCTAATATTTTGACTTGATGTGATACATATTTACTCTCCTTGCATTAATTGTATGGTACTGCTATAAGTTATTTCTTAAAAAGTAAGAAAGATGTAGTGGAGTAAAACTAATTGATATCGATGGCAGTTTAAAAATACTCTTACATTACCAAATTATTGATGGAGAAAGACTATACCTCCACCTGTCGAAAGCAACGGATAAGAACCAGCGGTTAATCAATTCGGCAAAACGTGAGGCGCAGCAGTTCGCTCGAGGCAGAAATGGAAGACTCTATAGAAGGCAAGATACACAGAGAAAGGTATAACGAGTGAACTACGAGAATCAGTTTATGTAAGAGGAAAGCACTGGAAACTGAGAAGGGATAAACAGATTAGGCGATAATGGGGTCGTTCAAAGGTTCTGCTGGCGAGTTTAAAGCCTATGTGACGCGATCCCATTTTTCCCGTTATTGGTGTTACACAAATACTACGCAGATAGTGTGCTTTAATCATTGATCACTAAGGTATTTTCATTCCTCCTTTTTTGGTGATATTTTTCTGCGCGTCAGAATAAAATAAAATGTTTTTCTCTCTTGCAATTATTTCATTTTAAACCAGTCAAGGAAAAATATAAATGTGAGTCCTTCCTTTCGTACTGAATGTAAATGTTGATTTTTAAAATTTTAATATAATTAGTAGTGAATCAAACTGTTGATGATCAACTTAAAAAAGTCATTATCATTGTTAGCAATCCTATACTGATTAGCATAAAATCATTGTTTTTATGCGTGTGTTGTAAGCAAATTATCTTTTACCAAAATAGTTCTTAAATGAGACTCTCATGGAATATTTATTGTTTTACTCATTCCAACTTACTCATGCTACCACCGAATGCTTTCGAAATAAACATTTAACTGAATAAAACAGTTTTTTTTTAGAATCCCACCATTATTTATTAGTCAGCAAAAATGTATTGCGGCTACTAAAGTTTTGCAAATGGAAAATGATGCTAGTGGTAGTCGATAGTGAATGAATTTTCGTGCGTTCCATTGCATGAGATTTAATTTCGTTCCTGTGACCAGTTTTCTGACTTTAAGCCTTTTTGCATACGTATAACTTTTACATAGGTACTTATTGAGAATATTGGGAATATGTTTAAAGTTCTCATAACATTCAATGGGGTATTACTTTCTATATCGTATGATGGTACATTTCGCTATATAATGACTATATGGTGTCTATGAGGGCGCCAGTTCACTCTTAGGCTTTCTCTCTATTCATATATTTATTTTGATAATTATCAGTTTGAGTGAGACACTCATTGATAAGAATGTGCATATTAAATAAAATGCTTGTCAATTTAGCGACAAAATGTTAGCAGTAGGAACATAATGTTTACCAATTATTATACAAACTTAAATATCATAACTAAAATCTTCATTTGATTCGTAGAATCGAAGAATCCTACAAAAATTCACTTAACATCACGTCTTACTGCGAAAGTTGTCATAGGAACTGGAAAGGCTTGGCATAGGATATAACTCCCACAATGGGAACAATACGCTCGGACATTATGAAACATTTATCAAAATATTCTCTGATGTTTCATTTTATGAAATGATTTTACATAGAGTCTGAAACACAAATATATATTTATTAAACTAGCATATAGTAGAGCGAGATTGTCAGCCACATTCACCCATACTCATTCATACGCGTGTTCAACATTCACAGCTCATAACATCATTCGACCAGACAAATGCTAGTTCCACTAAGGATTTCCTACAAACCTGATTGGGATAAAGATATTCATGCCCACCGAAAATGCGGAGAAATAAATAACGGAGAAATTGCCACAGGAAAAATCGGTCTAGATCGAACATCGAACCATGGACCCCCAGTGCAGTTCCCTTTGTATCCTCCTAAATTTCCATCAGAATTAGAAAGCCTGGTTAGCGAAGTGGTCTACGCATTGGCCCGGTAAGCCAAAGGTTCATAGTTTGATTCCTAGTCCAAGCCGAGTTTTCCTGTGGCAATTTGCCGTACAGTACAGTTATTGGCCACATGGTTTTTTTAAAGAGTACAGTGGAACGAAATTTACAATAGTCACTATTGTAAATTTTGCATTCATTAATGTAATTTTTTTCCAACTCTACTCTTGCTATGCACTTCAAAATACCATGTGGCCAATAACTGTACGGTTTACCCTAATTGCAGATTTTACCGCCATCCCAGGTCATGTTTCGATTTTACTTCTGTCATCCTCAATTGTAACACTAGACTTAAATGCAATTCTATCACGCAATGAGATCGATCCATGCGTTTTCATTGCCGTACTTAAAATTGTACTGAAAAGTGAAAGGGCGCGTGCCATTCTGTCCCCTTGTGGAATTCGTGGTCCCCTTCGCATCGCAATTGGTGCTAATGACCACCCGGAGCCAGCATTGGTCGCCACCGACAGCCATCTCTCGCGTCATTAAGCCCATCCGGGTGCGGGCTCTACACCCATCGGGTGTGTGGTGGTTTGAATGAGGGAACGGATGGGAAAATTAAGGAAGGGCGAAGTGGGCAGACAGGACGCAATGCGCGGGAGACGCTGTTCAAAGTTTTATTATTAATAATTATTCGGTGGTGAGATACTGCGGATACGCCGGCCGTCTTTCCCGTAATGAAATCCGGCCGTCAGCGAGAGATAGTGCCTGGGGGTGTAATTAGTTCCTCGGAAGTCGTTCAAAAGGAATGGATGGGAGCGGGAGAGGGATAGTTCAAATGCAAAGCCGGAGAAAGATGACGTTCTCTTCTCTTGGCAAGAGTGGGGGAGAGCAGTGAATGAGTTGACGGTTATGAGTCTTGAGAGAATTATAAGGGGAACATGAGGAATGTGTGTGCGCGTGTTGGCCATATTGTTGGTCTAATGGGGTCTCGTTTAATCTCTGCGCAGATGACGCGGTGGGGGAAGCAGGAGTGTCGTAATTTTGTACGATTTTTTTGTCAATTTTTATTTATTTATTTCAAAATGCATTGCTAGTGTGTACCAGGTCAGTTGGTAAGGGTAAGAGTGTGGCAAAAATATAATAAGAAACAATCGAACTTAACTAACCCTTTAAATCATTTTAAAAATACCGTTTAACCTTTCCTAAAAATTTATTTCATTCCTAGGGTAGGTTTTAAGGAGTTCCTCCAGTAGAGTATTCTATTCATACAAACCGTTCACAAATGGGTACTAACCTACATTTTATCTAGGGCGTCTCCGTTTAATTTTCTTCCCGTATTTTTCCCTCTGAACGACGGAATTTTTATTCTCTCCCATATTTACTTCCATGCGTTATTTTTATTGAAAGAATTATATATTCTCAATGATCTTTTTATTTTTCTTCTCCTCTTGAGGGTTTACGAAACGGATTTCTCCACCAATTGATTGAAATTTCATTTATTTCAAAACACAATTCCGCATTTGTCTCCCCGGCGCCGTTCATACTCCATTCGCTCTCTGCGTACATACTTGCAAATCCCGACGTATTCTTTGATTGCATCTAACATATTTCGGGAAAAAATCTAATATTTTTACGGAAAAATACACCGTCCGGAACGTTCTGCCTAACTTATTGCTGTTCAACTCGATATCGTTTCCTCTTAAAGTTACTTGTCATTCGCTTGCCGTAAAAGGAAAAGTTTCACTCCTGATTGTTTACGTATTTAAGTTAATTATCTACCCTCGGCAGCATTTAAAAATCTATTGAACGGTGAAAAGAAAAATCAATGGAAATTATTTCCAGAAATTTCCCATTACATCTGTACATGATGTCGTACATGAAATTATCTTTGCTTTTATGGTGCAGTTTACGGTCAAGTGAAAGGTTGCAGTCAATAGCGCCTGTGGGCACTTGTAAGTGGCAAGGGGAAGGCGGCTCTCAGGAAAAGAAGAATCGGATGTAGTAATTATGCATATTTCCTTTCAAGAGTTTCAAATTTATGGAAAATGCTTTTTATCAAATCCCCACTCGCTTTAATTCTGAGCATCAGTCTAAATGTTGTTGTTGTAGATGTTGGAAATTAACATTAGAAAAATAACAAATAATTTAGTTAGACTCAACCTTATGCCAACATGAATAATAGAGACAGGGTTTTGGCAGTAATTATTTGGCATTACTGATTTTCATATTATTTTTAATTAGTCCACTCATAAGATGATTGAGTGGGTTATGTGGAATAGTCATACAATGAGCACCACTTGGTGAATGATTGGAAACTAACTGGATGCAACGATCATCAATGAATGAGTTTTTACGTTAAAATCATCGTTTATCAATAAAACGATGCACGATGTAAACTGCGACAAATTGTTTTGACATATTTGATTAAGTTGAATTTGATTTCATTTCCCGTAGCGGACATATGTTTCCATTTTGTTTTAAATGAGCCAGATTACGTAAAATAATTAATTTTACGCTGTCGCTTGTTGGCATTGTGTAGCCAACGATGATTTAGGAGGCACAAAATGATAAGTATCATTCACTTGACCGATTGTGTGCTGGAATAGGGTGGAAGCAATTATTCTCTTAACCTACTTTACTTTTTAACTGCAGTCACAGTGAAGCATATTGAATGGCAATTCCTAGTAATTAGATTAAATGTGAATGCCATATAATTTATATTATGGCTTTAAAAATTCCCTTACAGCATGACTCATGAGAAACTTTGTATGCTTGAAAGCATCATCAAATACGATGACGAGCAATAATCAATACTCTTAACGTGATGGTAGGCGAATCAACTTGTTGTAATCGTGTTAATCAAAAAATAAATCACTCTCCACAATGTTTTAATATAGCTGATTGGTTTCGTCAACAAAACATCGATATGAGAGTTTGGAAGTCGATTCGAACCCTGGAGATGTTTTGACGTCTAAACCGGTCAGTTATATTAAGACTGTGTGGAAAGTTACAAAGTGATTCATTCTTCAACTAATCAATATTCGTCGAAATTGTGTGAATATTTAGTATTTGACATATGCTGTCCAACGGATAGCGAAGAACATTTATTGCAAGGCTTTTTCTTTACTGGCAATTTTCTTATCTGTTTAATGATAACAAATGTTGGCTCTAACCTTAGAAATATTATGCATTGTTCCGGTTTCTCTTTCGTTCTGAGGAAGAAAAAATGAACTGGTGCGTTTTTATTTATTCTGCTAAAACCAATATTTACAAAGTGAAGGTCAATCATGAAAGTCTTTTTGCGTGTCTGTTTTTTGCATTACCATGGTATGCACAGTGAGATCATTTTATTCATGATTTTATTAGTATGAATAGTGTTTTTTATTTGCGAAAAACTGATGTAAACACCCTCGTTAGGTTGCGCTATATTCAAAGAGAAACCCTATCAACCGCATTTCTGTGGCTTTGTCTCTCCCTGAATCCCACCTTCCGCGGAAGAATCTGCACTCTGCGGTTTGTAGTTATTTTCTTACACTCTCTTCCTCCCCTTTGTGGACTCATCTTCTCCCACGCAAATATCCTTCCCCGCTATGTTGCCCACGGCGATGTTCTTTGCCTCGTAGGAAATTCCCAATGAGAGTTGTCGTCGCCGTTCTCCTTCTTGAGGAGTTATGCCCTCTCTTTTGCCTCTCCTCACGTACAGCGGCGCAGCCAACCAGTTTATTACAGAGGGGAAGACTGGGAGTTCATAAAAGAAGAACCGCCCTGCGCGGCAATTTTGTCAAAATGAAAACAATTTTCCTTTTCCCAGCCCTCATCGGCTGAGAATGCGCGTCTCCCTGCTGCTCTCAAAGAATAGATTCCAGAACATTTCTCTCGGAGAGCTTTTTATTTCAGCCCATCTGTACCAGTATGTTAGATAGTCGTAGTGTCAAAAAAAGTCGCAGAATAAATTTTTTTTAAATGTGGAAATATAAATGCTAACTAGTATACATAATAAGTTTAAAACGGTAAATGTGTGTGATATTTCACTCTAATTCACTGAAAATTTGTAAAGTTATGCTACATTACGTTTCTTCCAGCACAATATTAAGATGATGCTCGAAATGTAAAACGATTAGGGATACGAGATGAATGGAATAAGCATTTTATCAACTAATGCTTTTTCTAACACTTATTTTAAAATAATTTGCGCCCCTGAAATCCTTTGTAAATAAGTTCACAAACTTTTTTCACAAGGAGCTTTGTATTTCAGCCTAGATGTACTCTGTATTGTCACTCAACAATTGTAACTACATCCAAATTATTCCCCATTTTTGCGCATGATTAATTATTATTACTCTAAAATGGTAATGTATTTTAAATTCACATAAATTCCCTGACAAATTTGAAGAATTATGTTCCATAACACTTTTTTCTTTTGAAATCCTAATATTATGATGATATCGTGTATTGAATCAGGTCAATAAGACATGGACTTTATTTGATTTTGCTTTAAAGTAATATAATTATAAACTTAGTGATATTTTAGGTATGAAGAATCTTGTAAAAAAAGCGAAATAATATGGATCATTGCTTTGCATTCCATTCAAATGCGAGTGAAAAGCGTGATATAATAAGAGAATGGTCTTGTATATTTGCATAATTCTAAAAAAAAATTATAAGTGAAGGATCTCCGTAGGGAATATTGTAATACTAATTTACTACAGAAGAATTAGTTTGTCATAAATGCTTTTCTGTAGCCTAAGCCATTAGCTTACCAATGGTACTTAAAAATATTGGCTACAGACAAGATGTGGACATAATGCGAAAT
The DNA here is from genome assembly GCA_963573305.1 of Pyrrhosoma nymphula. Lineage (NCBI taxonomy): Eukaryota > Metazoa > Arthropoda > Insecta > Odonata > Coenagrionidae > Pyrrhosoma > Pyrrhosoma nymphula. The sequence goes on from OY754337.1 coordinate 73,982,216, forward strand.
AAACCCCAGGAAATAGCCGCAACAAACTTGGCGACCTCACGTCATTACCGAGGTATCTCCTGCTTGTCCGAGGTGACTGCTTTTCTGGTCTCATAACGCGGAAATAAAATCCGGCGCGTCATACCCATTTACGATTCCGACTTTCGTGATAGTATTTCATTTCAGAGTGATAATCTAAGCCTCGGAATTTTCTGGTCTCGTTTTTGGTTTCTCTTGTTCAATCCATGTTTCATCCAGAGCTTTCTTAATGCACATTACTCTGATACTAGCCTTCTGATTATTAACTTTGTAATTAATCTCATGATATATCCCAGGAAAAAAATTCGATGGGAACGCCTTTTAAAAGTGGTAACTATCCGTCGTAGTGTTTGATGCTAAGTGTAAAATGTCTCTTCATTTTCAGGGTAAACTACACTCGTAACGTGAAGATTCTACTCTAAGCAATAAAAGAGGCTACGAATGGGCTCATAACAGGCTAATGTGAGAGACGCCATATACGAAGGACGTGCAAAATATGTGTAGTAGGCGGAAGTGAGCTCTGGGCGCGGGGTGAATTTGAAGGCAGACGCTCCACCTCCTCTAACTCCATCTTCTCTCTCCATTTATTAGAGACGCATTCTACTGGAGTTGTTACGTCTTTACGCATAGAAGTTACTATCTCTTTTATTCCCTTCGTTTTTAAACACTAAATTATATGACAGCAGGGATTTATAGGATTAGTAGTCCGTATTTTATTGAACCAAGGTTCGTTCTTCCATTGAAGGTAAACAGCTCACTATTCCGCTTACAAGTTCCATTAAAATTGTACTAAAACATTAAATAATATCCGGAGAAATCCTGATCACACAACCGCGAGAATTGATTATAATTGGGCAGGACCTAATTTTTATAAATTAATATTTTCCTTTTCTTAGATCTGTGTTGTTGCTGTAAATTATGTAAATGAAGACTAGTGACTGCTCTCGTCGTTATAATGAATAATTCTAAAAATCAATACGCTTTATAAATGCACGTTTATATTTTATATAATTTGTGTAACCTTATAAGCTCCATGAATAGTTCTTGAACTCGAAAAGTGTGGTGTAGAAACGATTGGATTATTAAAATTCAACAATATTCGGCATTCCTTATTCATTGCTTACTCCCATCATTCATTTTTTATGAGGGAAAGCTGGGAGGAAGCCTGGAAGTAGCAGTTCACATCGAGACATCGACCCTTCCAAAGAAGTAATTCCTAAGTGTCAATCCGCTTTTACTCTCGTACTCCCAATTGTTTCATCGTTGCACGTATTTAATGTATTTATCCTCCTTTACTTCCTTATGTGAACCCTCTGATCATTGTGACTAGCGGGCATTTACTCGCTGGTTCTCTCCATCATTCATCTTTCCGATAGGGAGTTATTTCCCACCCTTTCTTTCGAAGTTTCACGATTTATCGTTCCAGAATCCCGAGAAGAGTTAGTGAGAAATTGGAATATTTTTTTATATTTACGTCCACGAACTTCCCTGCTCATCATTGCTAGGGCATGTAGCAGGAAGTGTTAAGCCACCTGCCGTTGAAAAGGGAAGGAAACGGGGAAATATTAATAGAAAGACGTGAGGGACGAAAGTGAACTATAAGTTTATGGAGAATCTAAGAGTATCGTTCTCTTTTTGTTGTAATCATTAAAGGTCCGTGGATGGAAGGTATCTATGTTTTTCCTATAGTATCAGCTCTTGCGATTTAGTGCGAGATTAAAATAATGTCCTCCGTGTCCCTATAAAACTCTGACCAGTAAATTTCAAGCACGAACTTAGAAGCTCACGGATTAAACCACATCACCACTGGTCTTCATTAAAAAATTATACTTTCCACTGATGCATGTTTTTCACACTCTACGCGATTAATTCAAGGTAGGTGATCAGGAAAAGCTATAAATAGAATGAGTTATCATTGTCTCTCAAGCTGAAGTTCCATGGCATTCTGTCAGATTACTTGTAATATAATTACCCTTGAATCATCTTGAAATAGCTTTCAAGTAATCTTAGCCTAGCGTGTAGTCTCCGAGTCTCTAGTGGCTCCCAGCCTAGTACCTACTTTCATTGGCGGTGATAAGTCTCAAAATAAATATGTTCGCAGCAATTTTTTTGGAAAGTACCCTACAGTCTCATATGTTTTGCTTATTTTACGTTTTAAATCTTTTTATGCGTGGTCTCAAATCCTTGCGGCGTATTCGATATATAGATGTTTGTATGTTTATATGTTTATGGCGATGAAGCCTGTCGTGACAAGAAAACAAATATTTTGCAAGATTGCGTCCATGTGTTGGTGTTCCACCAGCGGTTGAGTGGTGGGTGCCAGGGAGTGGAGAGGTGTTGCGAGAGTAGAGTTGCCGAATACTTAAAGAGTTGATTCCACGATTTGTCCGTTAAAAGGGCCGAAAATTCCGGGGCTTAAGAAAAAAAGAAAGGTATAGAGCATGAATAAAACCACCGTGGATTGCATATTCCTCATTATTAAACAATGTAAATGTCTAGTTTGATTATAATTGAATAAGCTCTAGTTTTGGTTAATTGCTCTCAATTGCTTCAAAAGTATATTACAACTGTGGATCAATGGCTTTTCCTCTGTTATTCAATTCTGGTTGATGTGAAGATTCCTGGCTCTTTTGTTTCATTTAGCGTTTTGTCTGACCTATGTACTTATCCCTTTTTCATCCAAGTGAAAATTTTCCTTCTATTACATTCCTTACAAAGTGTAGCCTATCCATCTGGACCTTGTCTTCCTGTCAGTGCTGCATATGTTCTTCACCACTTCTATTCCACTGTTCATTTTTCGTTTCTGATCAAATTCCTCCATTTTATCCTCAGCATCCGCCTCCAGTACCAAGTTTCAAAAGCCTCTATTCTATTTGAATCCGGCTTACCAATGATCAATGTCTCTGAGGCATATGACGCAAAACTCAACGCGATACACCTATCCACATCGAATTACAATAAATCGAACAGTCAATGCACGGGTACCTGTTCATTATTCAAAGGATCGCTCATAGCCTTTGATAATCTCTCACGGGTTCTCTCCATGAGCAGGTCTCATACAAATTACGGTTCAAATATGTAACCCGGAATACCATCTGTTATTTTAGAACGAAGATGTTGGCCTCAGTGGCGGTGGGGTAACGTCCTCGCCTGCTATCCCAAAGGTCGCGGGTTCGAATCCCGCCTGGGGAGGATTTTTCACTTCCCAGGAAATGGTTGTTTGTGCTTGTCCAATGGTGATTGTTACTACCCCGATGTAAAGGCCAACATAAGTGCTGTTTTCGGTGGTAATGAAATAATAATAATAAGACCTGGCAGTATTCCACCCAATATTCAATAAATTGACCGGTTTTGATGTTACCCTGATGAAAATTTCCCTATAAGAATTTAAAACGTAGGAAAAAACAGAGGTAAAAATAAAAAAACTTAATTTTAAAAATTTCTAAGGAAAACTCTACGGAATCTTTTACAAGCTTTTCCATAGAAATGACAGACTTTGGTTAGTAATTTCGTTACGTTTCGTTACCTAGAACAAAACGTTACTTCAGGGAAATCCTTCAGGCGTAGGAGAAGTACACCAGCATTTGCATGCTGTGCAGTGTGCAGTGCATAGAGTGAATGAATGTAGAAGGAAAAATATGTATTCATAAAAAAAAAATATTCTGCATATGTTCATTCATACCACCATAGAGTTAGCATAGTAAATTATAATGAGAACGAAATATTTCTCAATAAAAAAAGATGTGCAACCATTTTGAAAATCACTTCACAGCCAACTACAATTGGTATAAAATAAATATATTGTAAGCCACTGCAACCCACTTTCAAAACAATTTCTCAAAAAAATGTAAAATTCTTTGGAAAATTCATGCTAGGGAAATTATTCCCTAGAGATATATTTTCTAGGGAAAACAATGGTTCAATTTTCTATTTAATTTTCCGACAGGGTAAAGCTACCTCATCAGAGCCACAGTGTTGTTTAACTATAGTGAAGGTTACTAAAGATGTTTCGGGTTTGATATCGGGTAAGGTTATTGAAATTCATCAACGTTTCGATAGTTGACTCAGCCATCGCCATCAAGATTCTGAGTCGAGCGACGATTTTGGTGGTTATATATAGCCGCAGAGGCCCTATTGTTGCAGGGGCCGTTACGATTGTTTTTAATTTCGTCAAATACCTACCGGTCTCCCCAAGTCATGTTGTTTTATTCTACCTGTATCTATCAATATAGCTTCTTTTGTTATTTTTTCCAATATTTGGACGCCCGAGAAAGTAGCGTGGAATTAGGGAAATCGATACGATGGCCATTGGAAATGCAGACTTTTCTGGTTGGAAAATCTCCTAATGCAGACTTTTCTGGTTGGAAAATTCTAATGCTCCTTTCATGCTCTTTGATTCTTTTCTCGATGGTCCTTCCTGTCTCACCAACATACGCCCTACCCCACTCGCACATTATGCGGTATACTCCGGTTAATTTCTGACCGAGGTTGCTCTTAGAGGTGACCAAACATTTTAGGAGCTTAGCATGCGGTTTATGTTCCGTTTCCACTCCGTCTCGTTTTAATATCCCTGACATCTTGTTAGATATAGATGATATATATAGGAAAGGCAAGCCTTCCTTCGCCGGGAAAATCTTAAATTCTTTATGTAGTAAATATGTGTTGAAGGTCAATGAATTGAATAAAGTGTGGAATATTACCAAACTTTCTTTCTTCAATCATTCATCATCATTCAAGTAGTCTACCAGCTGATTGGTAGGTTCTTGGACAGTCCCTATTCTGTATCCCAACCTAATAGAGATTGTCTCGCTTTACCTTTAAGGATGGTCTGTTATTAGATCCCTCTTCAATTCTTCTTTTCTTCTACCTCCTCTTATTTCGTCCAGAATTCCTATCCTCCTCCTTCCTCTTCCACGCTTCCCCAGTGTTCTCCCCCCTATCACTCTTTTCAACATGCCCTCTCCTCTCAAAACCTCCTCCATCCATCTCTTCTGCCTTCTCCGAACCTCTGCCACAAGCTTCCTCTCCACTCCGACCATATCCAATACCTCCTCGTTCGTCTTTCTCGCCATCCAGCTAACCTTCTCCATCCTTCTCCAAACCCACATCTCAAACGCCTCAAGTCTACGCACATCCTCCCTTCGCAATGACAAAGTTTCCGACCCATATAGCGCCACGCTCCATATTAAAGTTTTCCCCAGCCTCTTCTTTACGTCTCTTCTCAGACCCCCCCTCATCAATTCCCTTCTCTTCGAAAATACTTCTTTAGCTAGCGCAATTCTGCATCTGATGTCGCCTCCAAAAACATACATAATATCACAAGCATAATTATAGCATAGAGCATAAGTAGATGCACCCATCATCACTTAAGTGCGGAAGATTATGGTTTTGCTGGGTAAAATCGGGGGTAGAACGCCTCATTCTGGGAGGTCTTAAATGTTATTTCACGATACCGGGAGTATCTGGGAGAATCCGGGCGATTCGGCAACCTTTATGCGGGATAGTGAGGACGGCTGTGGTGTCGCCAAATCGACCAGAGAGAAGATGTGATCCTCCGCGTGGCCTGGCGGACACCATTATGTTAGTATTAGCGATAATTCAGTTTATTTAAATTTGATGAATTTGACGTCATTTTAAAGAAAAACTCCCACATTTCCTATGATATCAAAATATTAACCCCTTCCCGAACTACTTTTTGAGCAATTTGCCTAAAATATCAGCTGTTTTATATGGTATAGATTTCGGCTGTGCGCTCCAGAGGGATATAATTGAAAAAAAATGAGGAATTTCAAACATATAGATTTCGTAAAAAAACTAACGGTGTGTACTTTGTTTTATCAGCTAATCAATTTCTCGCCGCAGTACCTTTTACAGAATCGCAAAAAACCTTTCATTGAGAAGGCGATTTCACTGTACGGCGTGAGAAAATGAGTCAAGTTACAGACTTACGTGGTTGTATTTATTTAATTACTAAGAATGTTTGTCATGCATAACTATATTTTTGCACCATTAGTATCACAATATTTACTTCATTCTTTTTACAGACGCTTGAGTTAAAAAATAAAATTCGATTATGTTCTCCATTAAGATTAGGAAAATATCTCGCTAAAACTGTCTTATAATAATATTCAAGTATTACTAAAGGCATTTTTGGTAGGGAAGCGGGTGAGATTTTTCTTACGTTGTGTTATGTATGGAGGTGAGAGGGTCGGAGACAGTCTAACGTAAGATATAAGTCACTCATGAATTCGTATTTTTATCAATTTTTAAAATTATTTTCGTAGGAAAAATCTTACTCTTTAGGATCACCACCTAATATAAGGGGCAGAACGCCTGAAAGTGAGCCAAGCTATAGAAAAACGTACAACCAATTCATTACGTTCATGAGTTTGGAGATATCGCATTTCCAAGGTCACATGTTTTGCGAGTTGTGCGTACAGTGAATCGCGAAATATCAAAAACAGATATCGATATCCGTGATGAGGTCAGTTTTCGCGCATTTTCACATAGAATCCTCCATAGTTTACTATGTCTATGGTTTGAGGGCAAGGGCCTAGCCACGTTGAAACACCGGTTCCCATCATAACACCGAAGTTAAGCAACGCTGGGCACGGACGGTGGTTGGATGGGTGACCCTCCTCCATACCTCGACCAGGCATGGATGGAGAGATGATACTCCCTCCATACCTATACCGGGAGGCCGGAGGGAGACCCAGACCGGGCCGGTTGGAGGGAGGACATCCTCTATACCTGGTACTGGGGTGAGGCAGGGGGAGGCCAATCCTCCATACCCCTACCGAGGTGCTCTTGTCCCCTGTCTGCAAGTGGCAGACAGGCATGGGGTTGGCACAATGGACCAAGAAATGTCTAAGTGCCCGGGCTCCTGACGAAGGCCCCCCCAACAACAATCTAAATCTAACAATCTAATGTCTATGGGTTCAAAAATGGCTGATAACTTACGTAAGATTGGGAGCGAAGGGCTCGTGAAATCTTACGTTGTCTTACGTGGGGGGGGGGGAGGGTTAAAAAGTGGTAAAAACGTCGCCTTACGTAGTACTTGAATAACTCCTTAACACGCCTCTTGTCACAATCGCCTTCACACGACACCTACTCTCATACTTGTGTGACTCTTGTGTGTGTGGCTCAGAGAGATAGAGAGAGAGAGAGCCGGCCCTTGTGTTTCGATTCCCACGGACAATGCGGGCGTCGCCGCCACCGCCACCAGTGGTCGGAGGAAGAAGTATTAGGGGCGCGCTTCTCGTTCTCAAAAGACGGTAACGGTGAGAGTGGGATATCCTCGAGGCAATCCTCCATGGGAGGCAGTGACTGGTGGATGCGGTTGGGGTCGGGGTAGGGTTTGAAGATAGGGGGCGTGGATTCCCTCCCCCCCCAACACTCCCCTACCACGAGACGCTCGGGAGAGGGGAATTTCCGGGGGATGTTTGCCCCAACCGACTCGGGGACCTTCCACCCAGCCATCGATGGCAAACACGTATAATAAGCGCCTCAGGGCGCACTGTCGCAAGAGGTGTAACAGCGAACTGTAGTGGAGCCACGAAGCGCTTGGGGGTAGTTTGAGCGACATAGTTCCCTAGTCATACTAGAGACTACATTCGAATTTTATTTTTTAATTTCAGCGTCAGTAAGAAGTATGAAGCAAATTTTGGAATCTTATTGGTGGGAAAATTATAGTTTTATATGACAAAAATTCTCAGTATTTAAATAAATATAACCTCATAAGTCTCTAACTTGACTCATTTGTTCACGCTCTACGGTGAAATCGCTTTCAAAAGTGCAGGTATATTTTGTGATTCTGTAAAAATTGCTGCGGTGAGTTATTGATTAATTTTAAAAAATAGTTGAGATGGCATACAAACTACACAACTATAGTTTTTTGACGAAATCTAGGCGTAGGAAGTTCCTATTTCTTTCAATATTCTCCCTCTTGAGCGCACAGCCCTTAATTATCCCATTTTTAAACAGCTTAGATTATTAGGCATATTACTCGAAACGTTATTCGGCAAGAGTCCCATTTTGATAACATTGGAAAGGTTATATATTTTTCTTAAAAATGACGTAATATTCATCAAATTCTAGATGAATTTATATTTCACTCGAACTACCTTAAGCCTTAAAGGCGTGAATATTTAGGGGATTTCAAGCGTGGTTTGTTCTCTTTTAAACAGAAGACTAAGACAAATATTAGAAGTGAAAGATAGAAAAATAATCCGGTCCATATTTCAAATCCTTTACTCGGTCGACAATGATACACTCTACCAAAAACAGGCATGGAAACCATGGAAACATTAAAATAAATAATTAAAAATCAGGTCGAAAACTACTTCCAGAAATTAAAAGAAAGTTATGTTAATGAGATAAAAGAGCTCGGTGAAAGCAGAGTTTTAGAAACTGATAAGTATAAGGGGCCTGAAAATACACTTAACATGTTAACGGCAAGGGAAGCCTTAAGAATTATGGAAAAAAAGAAGCAGAGCTATCTCTGAATGAAGAGCTTCCTGGTGGCAGCATGGACCGCTTCAGTCACTGCTTCATTAGTTTTCTTTTTAAACAATCATCTTTGGAAAAGTGTTAGTGAATCGGGAAATAAACAGAAAAACATAAATCTTACACGCTTAAGCAAACAAAAATTGTATGCATGATTTTATTTATTACTAGCGGAATGTACCCTTTGAAATTCAACGGGTGTGAAAAACTTTGAACTTATTTAATAAGAAAACCACAAACCCTGAAGAATATTGTCTGCGTGATCATTTGAGGAGTTCGTAACCTATCTTGTATGTTGTGTTCCTTGTAGTAGACACGGTGACCATTTTTCAGGTGCACAGATAGATGTGTGACTGCTGGTCGTCTTTTATGCACACGAAACCCAAAAATGGGCCACGCAGACTCATTAATACCTAAATAGCACCCAGTTTGATAGATAGTCACCTCGCGGGTAAGAAGCATGTAGTGATGTCATTATAATTGCCGCGATCTTAAAACAGATTGAAGTATCCGTCCGTAGGCTGGGTTAGGATGAAATTTGTGCGGTTCCTAGCGAGAGAAACACCACGGGGAGAGTCTCATGAGATCGCTGGTGGTCATGTCTTTGAGTATCCATGTCTAACCTTTGTCGTTTTTATTGCAAGGGCTCATTTTCTCGCAAAGAAGACATTCCTCTTGCTTTAGAAGATTGATTCGAAAGGTTACACTTTTTTCTATTAGGGATGTTGATGGAAATATTCTTAAGTTCAAGGAGGGGAGAAACACCGGCGTGTGAGAGTCTTGTATAGGCAGGTCAATGATTGAGTGAATGTTAGTTAACTGCACTTTAATATTTTTAAACATATATCAATAATTCGTATCGTTTATGATGTGGAAATTGATCTAATAAACAGTTCGCAATCGTAATGAGAGACAGATGGTTCCATTATGTGTAATAATCTGAGTACTAAACGATAATAAATAACGCCGTGTTTGTTGTAGCAACAGAGGCATTATTACCATTAGGTACTATTCGCTGCACGTAAATATTCTTGCACGTTTAACTTCTTTATGTGTATCATTTACTACGTAAGTGTTCTCTCGTATACATGCAGTTCCCCTTATGACAGATACTTTGAGAATAGACATTGAAGAGTATACTTGTTGTAAATATACATTGAATATATCGATTACCTCCCGAGGCAATATATCATGGGGCCCTAAGGACTCTGGGCCCTTCTTTTACAAACTTTCTTTCTACGTGCTATCATCAAATCTCTGGTTGTCGAGGAAATATGCCATTGTTGATTTCAGAGAAAAATGTGAGATTTTTCAGCAAAATACATGATTTTCATACAATTTCTAAGATTAAAAGAAAATCGATTGAAATAATCATAAACTTCATATATTCAACTATCCGATTAAAAAACATCCCAACCCTCTATTTTGAGTGAAATTACTTTTAAAAAGCAAAAAATGAAACCTCTGCACCGAGCCCAATACTTAGCATGGACCACCAGGACCACCGTGGGCTCCGAAGGGGTTTTTAATATAGCCTATGTTACTCCCAGATACATTTTATCTCTACATGTCAAATTTCAGCTCAATCGGATCAGTAATGTTTGCGTGATTGAGCAGCAGAAAGACAGACGGACACCATTACATTTTTATATATTAGTATGATATTTGAAAAAATATTCCAAATACTGCAATATGGTCAGAGTAAAGTTAAAATTGCAACAAACACTAAATTAGACTTGCACATATAAACAAAAAATAACAAAACAAAAAACAACTTGACTGAGATGAAACATAGATGCTAATTATTGTTGATTGTCTAAATTTGCTGATTATTTGCGGAAATATGTGTTGTGGCCAAGTTAGTGAAGTTGTTAGGCGACAGATAATTGGATGATTATCAGTTTGGTGTGAATTCATTAGGGATGAGAGGCAGAAGAGATCAAACGTTTAATTAGTGATAATCTGGGTGTGGGCGTGAGAAGTTATGAGTTGGTTCGGGTAGGACGCGAAGGCACTCTGATATTGATGAATGAAATAAGTTCGGGACTGTCAATGTAAGAATTAAGGGTGTTGAAAATGAGTTTTAAGTTGAATTTAAGCCCATGACGGGACGCATTGCGGAAATTTGGAATTCTGATTGTCACTATTTTAGCGAAGAACGTTGTGACACTATAGCGGGTGGTAAGTTTGTGGCAGCCGACATAGACCATATTGAGGAGCAATACGCTAGTAACGGTAGAACAATGGGTGAGAAGTAGAATTGTAGTGCTGAAGTGGATCTAAGTGATATAAGCTAGGATTAGATTACTTGAGCAATTAAGGATAGATATCTTTAAGAGCGACACGGAGAACATCATATTGGAACCCCACTATATTTCCAGGTCCGACAGAAACGATAAATTAAGAGAGATATTTTGCCGAACGGATAGGTATGGGAATTCGTTTTTCCCCCGAACAATAAGGGAATTTAATAAATGCTAGGCGTAATTTCATTAGAGCGTTTCCTTTTTGTATGTAAACGGCTGATGTCCTAACACCCCCCGCCACACGCCTATTGAGGCGGATTGCGGGGTAGTATGTAGATGTAGAAGTATTTTTGATATCTGTGAAACTGTAGAGAAGACTAATGGATTAACAAGCTATATGGCTGTCGATTTAATTGCCTCTATATGCTCAACGAAATGAAGATTGTGGTCAACTATAATGCCCAAATTGTATGTTTGTTAAACTTATTTTGGAAACGGCTCTGGTTATATTGATGGGACACTATGTCATGGGGGTTTTAGCTGCGAGAAATTCATTGGGCTGATCTTGGGGAAAACCCATTAAGAAACCGAGTTTGAGCCCAGAAACAATTTCCGAGTCAATTTAGGAAAATCATGGGAATCAATAGTGACATAGAGGTAGATTATCTTTTTCAACGACTTCAAAATATGATAAAATGTACTCGGGAAAGTAAAACCTGGACTGAAGTGAACGATTCGTTTACACGCGATAGAGTGATCTTCAGTGAAACTCCAAAAATGAATTTTCTCTGCCAGAGCCTTTCTTCTTGAACTAGCTTTAAGAAATATTAAATTTCGATCGGTGGTCGACCTCCTGATATTCTTTGTAATACCTACTTCAGTTTAACGTTCTTCGTTATCTCAGACATGTCACTTGCTGACAGGAGCAGCAGAAAGCGGAACAAATGGGAGGATCAACCCTCCGAATTCTAGGCGAGCACAATGATGCTTGAATATGGTCTATTGAACGGAAATTAGTCCTTCCATTGTAGCAGGTCGTTGTCAAAAAAAACTTAAATCAAATGATGGTACCAAAATGATTCAATGGTTTTAAGCGTTAAATATTGGGTAAGCACATTGGTGAAATAATTTCCAATGCTCTCTAACACGGTAGTTGTACAAATGCAAATTTGATAGTATTAGACATCACAATAGCGAAGGCATATCGTATTATTATTATTATTATATATTACCACCGAAAACAGCTCATATTGGCCTTTACATCGGGGTATTTTAACAATCAACAACGGACAAGCACAAACAACCATGTCCTGGGAAGTGAAAAATCCTCCCCAGGCGGGATTCGAACACGCGACCTTTGGGTTAGCAGGCGAGGACGTTACCCCGCCGCCACCGAGGCCGCCGAGGTATGATATAGATTCGGTATACTGGCTAGAGAGCATAATTGCTAGTGTGCATGGCATCCTTGTTTTTATAGTTAGTGCTCTACCGTGTTGTTACTTACCCTACCAGACCTATGTAGCTGGCGGCTAATAACGTTCGCCTCTACACGCTAAGCCACTCCAAATTATCATTTTCTGTACTTGCCAATGCAGTATCTTGTACCAATTCAATGCTGTGTGAATTTTTCCTCGACAATTTCAATTATCCTCGGTTTCAATTGCTAGCTAAAATACAGGGTCTGTCACATAAGGAAGTATTGCGTGAATTGTGAATTGCCAGAGTGGCATCATTAGGCAATCAAAATTCTTTTCAGTCTTTTCTTCTGCAAAAAGGTGGCTACCAATCCGGGAAAGGGTTTAAAGCCGGGAAATTTCCTTGAAAAAGGTGCTTCATTTAAAAACCCCCTGGAAATCTACAAGCTATTAGGGTCATTAGTTTAGGGTATGATTGGAATTTCCCTTGATATTTCTCGGTTTCTATAATGAGTGGAGTATTGGTGGTGCAATTTTGCAAAATTTGCTATCTGGTAGATCCAGATTGCAATTGCATTTGGTTGTGCTTGGATCCGAACTTCTCAGCTGATAGTTAGATAAAATGTCTTCTCAAAATTATCCTTAAAAAGGCAGTGCCCTGTAATTAAAAAAGTAATATTCTAAACAAGAGTTATATACTTGTTCATTTGTTTATTTTGCTTGAATATCTCTTAACCATATTCTGGATACCATGACAAGAATATTCATGGAGGCAGTTAAATGAATAAGAATATTGTGTACATACACCGACACGCAATGTAGTTATATCTCCTTTTAAAAATAATCTAATAATTTATACTCATGCTACCTTACTTCCATAATAGACATAGCCGTTTCTATATACTTTGACCTTCAACATTGTATTATTATATGCAAATAATAAATACAAAAGTATTGAAATGTGGCCCGTTTTTCTGGATTGCTATTTCCATTATTGATATTCAATTAGTCTGGGGTTATAATTGCGTGAAAACTAATGCTGTTCTTGGAGACAAATCCACAATTTCCCTTTCACTTTCCCTTATGAAGTAAGTGTAGCATGACGATCCTTAAATTTATTAAATGCCTATCATTCAAGAACCGAATATGTGATAGAATTCAAGTGAGAGACACTGGAGTGTACACGTTTGATAATTGGATCCCCGGGTCCCTTACGGCAGTGGTATCTGTTATTTAATCTAATGTATTCGTAAAAGGTAGTGTTTGAGATATCAAGCTTTTTGGCCCTAGTCTCTCACCGCTCTGACCTCGTGAGCTGCGAAAATGGTATCACTATAATGCGAGTTATTGGATTGTTCAAGAAATTGTTCAAGAGATTGTTGTATGTTCAAGTTGAAACATAAACACATAACTTCCACAGAGTTATAATAAGACCTTTTCACCCTCACGGGCATCATGACATAAAACATCTGCCAAGTGCATCTTAAAAATTTTATTCTTCTGTAATATATCATAAATAAACTTAATACGGACATCAAATTACATCTTTTTATGTCTCAATTTTTTTTAATCAAGGACAAATTTCCGGACCTAATCAATGCAAATCGCCGGAATCTATCGTCTCGCGCAAAGTTTCTTTGGGAAGGACATTTTTGTGATTTAGTATTATCTGAGCTCCAAGTGCGTCAACCCAGGTGGGGAAATTGAATTTTATAACTATCCAGCGTCCGAAATTAGGATTCCAACGCAACTCAGCCAGATCCATTAATGCCCGAGTAGCAGCGCGCCAACGGCGACTTCTGCTCGTTGACTCCTTTCATATCGAGTCGAGAGCACATTATCGCTCATTCCATGTGGTTCGAACATCCACAGAGGCTTCCAGGAATACTTGGACTAAAGTCATCCGAGGGAAATTGCGACAGTCAGTGAACGCCTTAGAGTGAACGTAAACGATACCCTTCACCCGACCCGCTATTTCTGATCCGTTAGGCAGTTTTATCAAAGTTTTAAACGCTTTTTTGTGGCCATCTTTGGAAAGAGATTGAGTTTTGGAGCTTTTTTCAGCGTCAAACTTTTATATTTGAATTCTAAATCATGTAATACAGACCGCAACCTGAATACAATTATAACAATGTTATGAGCCGGGATTCATGAGTGAGAGAGAGCAATGAACAGGTATAGTCTTCTCCCTTCGTAAACATCCTTCTTCTTCCAGTTTCACTATCATCCTTCTCTGCATATCCTCTTCCTCCCTCCCCAGAATTCCTACCTATTTATCGACTAGTTTTCCCAGTGGATCCTCCAACCCTTCTCTCTTTCTTTCCCAGTAAAATGTATTTCTTTGATTATTTTTCTCAATGTGGAAAATCCCTCCCTCACCACACCGGGGAAATCTAACAATATATAAAGTCAGTGAGTTTGGGAGAAGGGCAGTTAATCTTTGGTGCAGTAGTGCCGTGTTAAGACCCCGGTTGGTTGACTTGAACGCCCCTTGGTCCAGCGCACCAGATCATCTGCCTGCCTTGGTAAGCACAGCTCTCTCTCTCGTGTTTCGCTCTGACTTCCCGCCGTATTTTTCTCTCTTGATTAAGCTTGTGTATGTGTCGTATTTATTCGTCTTTAGAGTTGAACTGACAATAAAAACAAAGTAAAATTTATTATCTGTGTTCTTATTCCGATCATCCGCCCATGTTACATTCCGCCCAGGGCAAGAATCCATTACTATCAGTGTTGCACCGAGCCTGGAGGAATCAAGGCTTCGGCGCACACAACAACAATATTTAAGATATACTGAAACAACAATTATAGGTGAAAATAAAAATGTCATCCCAGCCAACAAAGATAATTACACATACGTAAAAAGAAAATCATTACATACAACATATCTATTGAAAACTTTAAGTAGGTACGCTTTTAAAAGTTGAGAAGGCTATATTAGTTATGCTAAGAATCGGTAAGTACCTAAATTATTAGTTCCTATTTTTTTAGGTGTGTAAATATGTGAGCCCTACTGAGCCTTATTTTGGCTAATCAGGAAATTATTAGCTGCAAGGTAACATTTTGCCGCTTTATATATTAAGCCATTTTATATTGCAAATTACATCTCCTATTTTGTCAAAACTTAATATTCTAAATCAATAACATCTGTATGTTTACGAAAAGGTTTGATTATTTCAGGATAGATTTTTTTCTCTAATTCAGTTTTTTCTTTGTCAAACGTTATATGTGTATTTAAATATATTTTGCATCCAAATAACTTGGATGATCGACATCAGTATCCATGTTTCTTCGAGGAATAGTGTTTTTCACACACAAAACGTTTCCTGCATTGTCAGTGAGATAAAAATCCAAAATGTCAGAATATATGAAGTTTAATCAATCCTTCTGTCAAATCTTCTGTCAATCAAAGCAATTACTCAGTATAATCAGGAATTTTCTATTCCCTGGAGAGGCTGAAATTAAAATATGAAATTCGAATATGGTCTCCATTATGACTAGGGAACTATATCGCTCAAACTACCATCATCTGTCTTTGTGCTGTCTTATTGGCTGGTTATTTGTCATATCCTTGAGATATTAGTGCATATGAATCATGGTGAAGACCGCATTAAATTTCATGTTAGCATAGGCGTCCGTTGCCGATACGATTGAAACTTGGGTATTCGCGCGACACACTTGGTGCTTCGTATTGCAAATGGATGGTTGGAAAGGCAACCATTGAAGCGTATACATATTGCATCCGACCAGGAAAACTCTATTTCCCTGACACCTTTTGTTGCCGCAGACATCTGGTGGAAATTGGCGAGAATTATACCCTTTTTTAAAAAAGATGTCGTGGCGACGCCAGCTCCCCCGCGTGTGTAATCCACAAAGCTCCGCGGGAAACCGCCCCTCCAGGCGCGGGTCTTATTCTCAACACCCATTCCCTTTCCATCCCCTTCCGTCTCACCCACTTCGACGTCGTCCTGCGGTCCGCACCACAAGATCCCACCCCCACAACACACCCCTTCTCGTGCGGAGTTAGGGGAGGGAGTAAAGTGGTTGAGGGGGTTGGCTGGTGGGTGGGAGGTTTTAGGCGACGTGGGAAACCAAACCGATCGCTTAACCGCAACTTTCTCCCTTTAAAGCCCTGTATTCTTTTCTATCTCTGTAGTCCTCTCCCCCTCAGACACTCGTTCCTATTCACCGTTCCCTCTTGCATCCCCATTCCCCTTGTGCATCCTTGTAGGAAATGTTTTCACGGTTGGGGTTATGAATTTCAGCAGTCGCCTCTGAAGAACTTCGCGTTGTGCACACTTAGAGTGTGGGAACGGATGACGTTTAAATCGGAGACCGCAGGCAACCTTATTTCTACATCCACATCAACATAACACCCCGCATGCGGGCGCATCAGCATGTGACAGGATGTCCTATGATACCACATGTACGTATGCCGTTTTAGAATTTTCCAAATGCATAATTCACTCAATTCAAGTTATAGACATGACGAAAAAAATATCTTAGTTTATTCCGCACTAAAAAAGGGTTATTGCCGGCCCAGGTTTCGACAGCACAGCAATCATTATCAATGATGGTTATCTTGAGTGAGTTCTGTGCAGTCGAAACCTGGATCGGCAATAAAACTTTTTAGTGTACAATATACTAAGATATATTTTTGTCGTCATCTCTGTGACTATGTTCCACAAAGTTACGCCTTTAACCATCAATATCATTCAAGTTATATTGATCCCCAGGTACACCGAATGGAATCTTCGCTTGATACTTTCGGAGCCGTTCAACGATGGAAGAGACCATCATCTCGTTAAACATACGAAAAGCATCATCCACAGTCATAACGTTGGTGGATAATTAAAGTCAAGTACATCTCTAAAACCGTTCCCATTCTCATGAGACAATTTAGAAGGCTATGTTGTTTGCAAACCCTTTTTACAAAAGAATAAAATCAATCTTCAATATGACAATATGACGAATAAATGATTTTGTTTACATTGCTTGGGGACTATTGAAGTGCATAAATTATAGATTCTCAAAGTCTTTCACCACTGATTTATAGCCAACGAAGTCTTAAACACAAAAAAGACATTTGGCAAAACACCTCACGGATATATTATTACACTGTGAACGAATAACCTACGATTTCTCACCTGTTGACTGTTCAATTACATGCTTAGCATTATCATAATGAAAATAAAATATTTTTACATGAAGGGTTAATTTTTCCAGTCTTTGGTTTATCCAAAGCTTCTCCCAAGCCCAGAGGTATAAACAAATGTAATGTTTTGAGGAAACCGGGACTAGCCACAGTAGTAACCTTTATGGAGTTTTTATTTTTTCTCCTGTGGAATATCGCACTAATGTAATGTACGTTAGATGAAACTGATGCTGTCGATGAAATTATGCCGACCTATGAGTATATTTCATTGCACCAAAATTCTTTTAACGAGGGTGTTTTTTCCTTCCAGTGCAAGGAAAATATATGTCATGTGTAAAGGTCTCCCGGCCCGCCCGGATTAAATTTTGGACCAGGAGAAACGCGTACACTCAAAACCCTCGCGAATCTCTCTCGCACGAGATCCACGGGGCAAGCCTGCGTCACCTATGAAGAAAGAAAGGCCTCTCCCATTCGTGCCCAGTGCCTGCATTTGTAGGCACCTCAATTTTCAGATGGAACTCTCTCTGGGGGTTTATTTTGTAATCTCACTTAAGTGAGAATACGTCATAAAATGTGGACAATTACGTCATATTTCGTAGTTCAACTCCGCCACCCAGGCAGCGTGACCATCTTCGACTCTCAAGCGTTGAAATGCCAGTCTATTTATTTGATTTATCCGCACTTTCAACTATTGATCCGCATCTTTCGACTCTTGGTCCGTTTCATTTGCCCCAGAATTTCATTAGTTCCATCTCACCAGTTATACGGAACGTAAAATGGAGCCACCGTCGGACCTTGGCCGATCGTGAGTCGATCATGAAGAGAGAGACGCGGATCTACCGCCTTCCCGCAAAAAGTCATTCAAAAGGTGACATTACAAAATAATCCCCAGGTAACTTGAAAAATGAAATGTATGTAAACTTTTTTACATGACTATGTACAAATAATTGTAAACCATATTCCATTCAATTCCATTGTTCTATGCGCCCAATAATTTTCATTGTAGCCCTAAAGAAGTATATATGCAAATGCAAAACGTCAGCCAAGAGTAATAAATATTTTTCAAATTAATAGACCTATATCTCCTGAAAGAAGAAAAAAATACGTTATTGTACATAATGCGCGTACTTAGACCATTTGGATCACAACGCTCGGAATCGAGCTAATGACCGGGAGAGAGATTTGTTTAAACTAGCGTAATAGTCAATCGGGATTGTCAGTGTGCTCATGTATAAGTGCATTTTCCATTCGAGCAACCGGTTGATCGCCGTTTTTAAAAAAAAATACTGCTGTCTTCAGTTCCTCATATATGCTGCACGACCTGTGTAACGAATTTTCTTACGGGTGTTAGGGAGTCTCGTTGTTCGGGACTTATCTTTCTCTTCTCCTTCCTCTCCCTCCAACTCCCAACACCTCCTCCTTCTCCCTCACACATCTCCTCATTTAATCCGCACTCCTAGCCTTTGCCTCACCCATCTTTTTATTTTTCGTTCCGTCGGTTTCGGGTTGAGTGCTTTGCGACCCAATTTCCCGCTGCACCGGAAAAAAGGGGAGCAGGCGGAGGATGGCTTTTAGAGGAGGAGGATCACCCACTACTTTCTTTCCGTAATTTTTTCCGGGTTTTCAACCACCCTGCGGAACGAGGGGTTCGTTTTCGCAAAAAAAGTTGACATACCTCTGGGAAAAACTCCGAGTGTTAGGTTTCCTGTTGAAACTTGTGTGTCGTTTCTTTGTATGTAGACCACCAGAAACTGTGTATGATGGAAATATAAATGTATTATGCACCTTGTGATATAAGTGAAGTTTTATGTATCATTCCCTCTGTATAATTAAAGTTAAAGGGTGGCTCGAATTGGCCTAATAAGTTCCATTTTTGGGTTACGTTTTTTGTATCCGTGAAGAAAATGTTGACTTCTACTCCGGTTAAGGGTGGCAGAAGAGGTATTTGATCCAGAACGAATATAGCTTTCGTAAGCAAGGAACGCTATTTCCGAAGTTATTTATGCCTGGAAAATTGTTGACCTTTTTTTCAGAAATTCTTTGAGAATCGTTGCTGTCCTCGTTCACGCAATCATTCATTAGATGAAGGTTATTGTAACCTGGTTGAACAGAATGCAAAAACGCAAGGCCGACTGATGGGAACTTTCGGTTTAGTTATCCGTCTTGTCAAAGTATATTTTCCGGTATTCTTGCGTTTAAAGCCCATCGAAAAGATTTCTTCACTAACCTTCCTGTCAACCATTATGAAATACCATCAGCAATCTCCGTTGAAACTTAGTGTTAACATTAACGTACGCTTTGAGCTAGTCATAACTCATAACAAATGCATTGTACCTGTAGTTTTTATCCAATTCCTTAAAATTAGTCATCGCTAGCTTAATTTGTGAATACACTGAAATAACACTCATGTCCATCTTTAATGAGCCTTCCATTCTATCAATCCTCTCTAATGTATATTGTGCTGTTCTCTTGACAGATCCTTTGTAGTTTTCTTTACAATCTGGGTAAGACCATTCTTTTCACGTTGAAGGACTATAAAAATCCTTTAAACATTTCGTCCAGCGTATTATTTTCTCTTCAGTGCGAAAGCGATTATGTGAATTCGATTTCTTCACCATCATGCTAATGTAAACATCTTCATCTTTGAAAAACTTTGGTAATCCTAATCTCCGTTATTATCATCTCAGTAACCTATCGGTTAAAGGAGGGTTACGATGAAAGTCAGAGAATATCCCACAAACTCTTGCATGTGATGCGTCCTATCTACCTATAGTATTTCTTTCTTCATCTCAGCCATAAAACCTATTCTCTTTCTTCCCCTTCCCCGCTTGCCCTACATCCTTCCCTCTATTACGGTCTTCAGCAAACCATCACCCCTCATTACCCCTTCCAGCCACGTACCCTAGCACATTCAAATTAGAAATAAGTTATAATATGTCAATGATTGTCTTTACCCCTCTCTTCACTAGTGATGCATGATTCTATGAGGCAGTAAAAAACTGTCATTCAAAGGTATTGTTTAAAATATTGTTTATCATTTCATTGAATATAGTTAGCATATTAGTATTTTTTATTTAGTTATTATATATATCCAGAGTTATTATATTCCTAAAAAAAATTACGTTGAGGTGTGAGCGTCGATGCGGGACATTATTACTTAACTAGTTGTGCCTTAACTAGTTGTAGTTGTGCGATGCAATGCCTCAACTTCTTTCTAAGTAGGCACACATAGGTATACAAAGCAGACACATTTGCATGTACAAAATAAATGACACACAAAGATTTTTGTGTATTAAATTAAAGGTGAAATAATTTATTCAAGTGCTTCGGGATATACAAAGTTTTTGGTCTAACCACCTTCTGCAAAAACAAATAAATTTTTCGGCTGTCCCACTCGTTAGCATGATACATATTTTTCACCATGTGAAAAGCATGGATTTATCAGATTTAATCCACACACTTGAAGTGATTGACCTTGTGCCTTATTGATGGTCATTGAGAAGGCAAGGCGAACGGGGAACTGTAGTCTTTTGACTACAACTAACAAATTAGTCACTGAACGTGGCCTATAAATGCTGTAGGCGGAAATAGCCATTCATTAAATCTATTAAATGGATATTCACGCCCGGTTGCCGAGGAAATTTCTATTGTTTAAAGGAAAAAAATTGATGAATTTTGGGATAAAAACGCAATATTTGGACAAATACGAAGCGTATAAGAAAATTGAATGAAATAAATAAATACTGAATTTATTTATGTGTTCTATGATAAAATTTCCATTCAGTGTCTTGAGTACAAGTAATTTAAAAAAAGCAAATAAAGAAAAACCTGCACCGAATTCAATGTTTTTCAAATGGAAATATAAAAGTCAACAATAATGGAGTAAAAATAACCCCAAAAATTGCATTTTACTATAAAAATGCGCGTATTTGAATGAAACTTTGTTTAAAAATTTCAAAGCAATCGGTGAAGAACTTTCGGAGATTTAAGATTTTGAACCAATGAACATTTACATTTTTATTTATGTAGATGACTATGCCCTTGATGAAGGTGAAGAGCCAGGCACCAGAAATCTGTGTCGTTCAGGTCGGATGAGTGGTGATGTTAATAATTATTGATTTGCTGCGGCTCATCTTTCCAATCTCCTTTCCACTTAGCTCTTTATTCGTTCAAAATTAATTATTTTAATTGTCCACATCATATTCCTCTTGTATTCTGTCCTAAATCTACCTCTGTAATTTGTATCTTTAGTTTGAGATTTTTATAATGGATACCATATTTGAATTTAATATGTTGGTTTCAACGTCGAAAAGAAGAGTGAAGTAAATATTGTAAATTAACGGTTCAAAAATATAGCTATAAATGACAAAAATTCTTAGTAATTAAATAAATATATCTACATAAGTCTCTAACTTGACTCATTTTTTCACGCCGTACGACTAAAAAGCCATTAAAAAGCAGGAGTTTATTGCGATTATGTAAAAATTACTGCAGCGAGTAATATATTAATTTTTATAAATAGTTGAGAAAACATGCGAACTACACACCGTTAGTTATTTGACGAAATCTAAATATTACAAATTCAAAATGTTTTTAATATTCTTCCTCTGAAGCGCACAGCCGTTATCCATCCCATGAAAACAGCTAATATTTTTAAGCAAATTGCTCGGAATGTAGTTCGGGAAGGGGTTAAAATTTTGATATACTTGGAAAGATAAGAGTATTTTCTTTAAAATAAGGTAAATTTCATAAAATCCTATGTGAAGTGATATTTTGCTCATGCTACCTTGAAGATGTTCTGAAAGTGTGATCTCACATGCCATTAAATTTGCAAGTTTCGTTTTGGCCCGTTTTGTACGGCAAACTTCCTCCACACCCGAAGAGAGAACGGATTCAGTCGCCTCTTTAGAATCGGTCGGCACAACAGGCCCCTGTTCCTCGCTCCCATTTTCTATTGGGCGCCCACAGTAAACTGGGCCACGCCAATACTTGGGGAAACGTGAGCTGTAATCGTGAAAGGTTAATGTATCACTTTTTTCGTTTTTAGTTTCTCTTATTTTCTTCCACACACTGGTGGAAGATGCTGAGGGGACTTGAGGGTACAAAGGCGAGGAAAGTAATGTATCTCCTTTCCTTTAAGAATCTACACTTGAAACATTGAGTTAGCTGTAAGGGACTTTAATCACTAAAGAGTGAACACTGCGTCAAGGCAGTGCAGTGCACTCCACTCTGTGTGTATGTGAGGCGTGGGAGGGTAAAAAGAGGGCAGTGGCGGAACAAAGGTGATAATAGATGGACGTTGAATTGTTGAGCGCTGTAGGAGACATGAAATTCTACGTGTAAGTTCCAAAGATGGAGAGAAAAGAAGTAGTACGCGGAGTGGGACTTCAGTTCACTATAACAGAGTATGGATTCATAAAAGATACCAATTAAATTAATGCATAGCAAAGGCAACCCGCGATCTCGACGCAGCCCGCCTAACATTTTCAAGTGGCCAACAGGCTATTTTCAATGTTTGGGACGATTTTCTTGAACAAACGATGATTTTTTCAATATTCTTAATTTACTCAATTGGTTATAATAAAACCTTGTATTAAAAAAAATATTTTATTCCGCACCCAAACCTAGAGAAAATAGTTCAAAAATAAAAAAAATTAAATGTATTTGAAGGGCAAGGAAGAAATTTATTCCTGAAAATACTTTTTTCTCGCAGACACTAATGAATTCACCTGGACCTCTCTCTAAAGAGGGTTGTCCAATAAGGGCCGTTCATTGAAAAAATAAGCTCATTCCTAATCTTAAACTAATGGCACAAAGAAAGATGTTATATTTTTCATTTAATTTTCTTTTGGTACAGTGGCTATATCTCCTGTCTTTCTTTAGATATTCTGACTTCCCAAGCCAAGTAAAAGTAGATAATACGAAATAATGAAACAGGATAAGGGAATAATACGTTCTTTGGAAACTAAAAATTTTGTTTTTTGGTTTGGTCGTAAATAATTTTGAGGGAAATTCATGTATTTTAACCGTCTATCACTCCGAAACCCTTCCCCTCTTCAGATCTGCTTATGGCCGTGAGTCATTTCTATCATAAAAAGTAGAAAAAATATTTTCCTTTATTTTATTATTATTTCACTGAGTCTTCTTTCTCTAGGGGTTTACTCGTCTTTCAATCGTAGACTTTCAAATAATCTTGTAATCAAACAGTCTTACAACATTTACAATTCTCTTCACACTTGCAAATATTCGATAGCATTCGTTGATATTTTACCTTTTATTTTGCTACCAATTTTGTGCCATCTAACAATCCAATGTACAATTTTAATGCAGCCACACATATTGCGCATGATCTCTCCCATGTTTAAATAAGATCTAATGTTGTCACCTAAATATCTTATACAGTCGGTGGCGCTGACATTAACGCTTTTAAGAGAGTAGTGAAATTTTCCTTCAATATCCGTTGGAAAAAAAGATATATTGTTATTTTTCTGTGAACAACCGTGTGCCCCATCCATTGCTTCTCCAAGAAACGCTATAGAACTTACTCATGAGGATATTTTCAGATTTTTTTCATTTAATTAATATTTTTTATGGATTTATGTGGAAAATCAGTTTCATTTTTCGTTGAATCATTAGCCGTTATGAATGGTAAAAGGACTTGCTTAGTTCATCAGGTCGTCTCCAGATGATATTTTGAAATAAATAAAAATCAAGCTATTTATTACTGCTTTATGAGCGAAGATTGCTACACCTTAAATGGCTTTGTCTCACTACTTGTAACGTTTTTCGTAATTATTGTCACCGTTAAGAGTGGTTTGTCTATTTGTGACATATTTTTGCTTACAAATTCTTTGATTCAGTGTAAACAGGACAAGTATTTCTGAAATGGGTGAAAATGTTCTACGATCCTACTTATTTTTCGATATATATCTCTTTAGCGACCTCACCGCCCTGCAAACAAATACCTTTGTATGCATACATAGGTATCCACTTTAATATTTAGGGATTTACAGTTACTCCCTTTACGACATCTTTACATTTACAAAGTATTGAAATTGGTCTACCTCAGAAGTGGTAATAGACCTAAAGAAGAACCAAAAACCAATGTATACAACCTAAGATCTACAAAAATGAATATTTTGCCCAAGCGAAATTTGGCCCTGTTCAAACGTTCATTTATCTATGTAGGGCCAAAATTATTTCCTATATTGTCAGGTAATGAAAGAGGTTCAAATATTTTAGCATCATTTTTTAAAATAGTAAAAAAAGTTACTTAATGTAGAAAATCCAGATGTATTATTTTGTTAATAGTACGGTTAATACTCGCTATATTATGTATGCACGACAGGTTGAGATTAAACAACAAATTGATATATTTTCATGCCTTTATTTATGTGTCGTATCTGGTCTCGGTTTACTTTTCAATTATTCGTAGGTATTTTAATTTGTCTTCAGGTATCCCAATACAGGCAATGCCTAAAAGGGATTCCTAATGTATCCCTATTTATTTGAAATGTAAAATATGCTTGTAGTGTTGATTCCACGGATAAATAAATATATTATTATTATTAATATTCCAGAGATTCCGCTTTTAAAAAAATCAGTCAGGCTTCAGAAAAAATAAAAAAATATTACGAGTTACTGGGTATTAGTTTGATTTCAGGTTGACTGAATCAGTACAAACTTTGTAAATTTCAAAATGAGTTTTATTTAACACGACCGATTTCATCGCTTAGGTGACATCTCCTGGTGAACATGTCGCCTTTGCGATGAAACCGGTCGTTTCAAATAAAATTTATTGTGAAATTTACGAAGTTTGTATACATTCTGTCAATATGGATTTTCACAAAGGTACGTCTGAGAATATTGAGTTCTTCTTGATTTACAGGTGACGGGGTTTTGAGCTATTCATTCAATTTTTTTTTAAATGTGATCAACAAATATGATAGTTTATGCTTAGCGTGTCAGCTAATGCCTCCCTTTATCTTCGCTGCCCTGTAGCCGCTGCCGGAAGCACGGCCTTTCCAGGAAGCAATTCGTCCAAAAACATCCATTCCACTGTCATTCCACGAGTAGATGAAAGCAATGCGACGTGTTTCGCCTCTCTATACGGGAGATGGAGTTCCTATCGAATGTCGTTTCGGCAGTCACGAAAATCTAAAACTAGAGGCACGCGTTGACTTATCTATTGACTCGGAAGGCTTCGAAACACACTCGCTCACGAAAATGAAGCAATCAGTCCCAAGGAGCGTTCTCACACCGTATCTTCCACTCTCCCGCCATGTTCGGAGGTGGCGCCGCCCTACCGAATAAATGGGAAGAATAAAGGGGAATGGGAATCGACGAAGGATCCGTTTTAATATTTTTTCTCCCCTTTCCCTCTGTCCCCTCTCCCCTTCCTGCTAGGCCTTCGTGCTGAGCGACCCTCACGCCGTTCACACCACACGCGCCGTCGAAATGAAAAGTTTTTTTGTCGTCGATGGATTGCCCGCGAGGGAACCGGGTAGGAAGGGGGTAGAGCCCTCTACCGTGGAAGCCACACACATACGCCGTCTGTCTGTGTGGGGATGTTCCCTCTTTCCTCGTTTCCCTCTCCTCCTCGTCCATCCATCCACCTCATCCTCCTTTCGGAGCAGAATGGTTTCCATTTCGTATCCGAATGAAGTCCCTTCCGTCGCCGCTTCGCTGATTCGCTGGGCCCGCCCTCTCTGAACGGTTCCCACCACTACGGTTGCAACTAGCGCCGCCGGGCTCCTTCCTTTCACCTTTTATTTAAACTCTTCCCCCTCTCTCTTGATCCCCTTTCCCTTCCCGGTCTTATACGTTGGAGCAGAGCAGCACCAGCAGCTCCCGAGGAAGGCGTGGTGGATAGGGGTGGGGGATTCTGGAGGAGGGGGAGATTGGTGGAGGAGGGGGAGGTTGGTGGAGGAAAAACGACTGAATAATTCACGACTGAGTTCGCGCGCGACCCAAAGTGTGGGGACCTTCCCCCCCTCTGGTGTTGGGGTTAGGAGGCACTGCTGTTGAGGGAGGGGGGGGGGGTTGAGAGATAGGGGGAGGGAGGATTAAAAAAAGTGGGGTTTTTGGGGGAAAAGGGTTCTCTTCCAGTGCCTCCCACGCGGAGACAGGAATACCCTTTACGGAGGGGCGGTCGTGGAGGGGGAAGGGTGGGGTTTGGTGACAGGTTCTGAAATTCCTCGGCGTGGGTGTGTGGAATGGGCCTGAGCGAGCGTGGGCAGTGAGAGTATGTGTTTTAGAAGTTGGGTTTGAAAAGTGGGATCGGTTGTGAGAGGGAAATTCTCGCAGGTGCCTCTCGCTGAGTGGTTTTACACTTAACTCCTCGAACGTAAGTCATAAAAAAACTGTCTTTTCCGGTTTTCATGCCTGCCTGAGTTTCTGAGTTTCCCCATCGCTTCTTTAGTCGTATTTTTGTGGAATGCCTACCTAAAAAAATATAGAAATGTGGAAGAACATTTGTCCACCAATACACTTAAACTTCTGGTTGACCTCCCGTCCAAATTAAGCGTGCGATTGCGTCCAATGCTGTATTTATGTGGGATACCTTTTGTGGGTGGAGAGATTTGGAATTCCATTTTTACCTCAAGAGACAGTAACTTCTGGTTGCCCCTCCATCTAGCGTAATGAATTGTTTAAAAAATACTTCCGATATTTCAGTATGAACTGTTTTAATGTTGGTACGCAAAGGGTTTTAGAGAAATGTGTCCTCGTGTGAGGAGTAAGATCAACTAAAATTCCTCACAGAACGTATAACTGGCTAATAAAGATCTCGGTAAAATTTCCCTACACTTCCTCACAGCTACGCAAAGCGGTTTGCTACCTTAAGATGACCCTCAATGTAAAAGACGATTGCATTAATTATTGCAAGACGATTACCAAATTCTTTTACTACTCTAGATGTAATATTGCTTAAGTGAAGAGGCACAAGGTTTTGACCTTTTTCAAGGATCTCTCAGTACTTTTAAAGACTTTCTCTTAATACTCGGGGTGTTAACAGGAAAAAAGTTATTTAAAAAAGGAAAAGTGGCAAATGTTGGTAGTGTTCTGAAGTTACCATTTTTTCCCTTCAATATTAAGGACATAACTTTTTTTACTGACAGAGTTAAGAATAACAAACTAGAATATTTAACGTAAAACCTAAAACTGTCAGATGCTTTCATTCTAATGGTGGTAATACATATGTGCGTTATTGGATGCAATTTATTAAATTATGCTGGTTGAAATAACCGAGTTAGCCCCAATAAATGTTGCTTTTTATGTTTCCGATGCGTTGAAGTGTAATTACTCTCTACATTTTCCTGGTCTTCATTGCGTGTTCTGAATTTGGTTTGCAACAGTATTTTGACCTGAAGACGCTAGTTGGTACACCAGTGAAACTTATGTCAACCCAATTCGACGCATTCGGTGAATACCCGAAACTTGAGAGAATATTTCCAATTAATGTATTTTAAATGGTTAATTGTTCTATCTGTCATATTTTTCTGTATTTTTAAAAATTAGTCTGCTTAATTTTCACGATTAAATATCTCTTTTAGATCTCAAATATGTTTTATATCAATTTGAAATTCAGTGAGCCACTGCAAGTTTCCCGCGCATGGCAATCATGTTAATATTTAGCAATGGTGGCCGTATGTTGGACATCTTATTGAGATGTTAGACTAGCGTAAATATAACAAATAATGAAAACACCAAGGAATACACAATCAAATCCAATAGCTGAGCATAAGTATAACGCCCGGGAAAAATATGTGAGTTTCGGCGAGGACAGTCGTGCGCATCGTTTATTCACTGAAGGGTTTACTTGCAATTAGTTATCTCTCTGTCCCGATAGCAGTGCTTAAGGTCAGTGGTATTGTAAAATTAAAATCATGAATCAATGGGGATGATCAATCTTGTTTCCACAGTTTTCGTTATCCCGAGAATGAGTGGAGTGCATAGAAAATCTTTTGGTGCTCATAAACGTTGCTTATACTTACGTTTTTGAACTAACCGTACCTAATACTTATGAGACTGCACCGGCTTTTTGAAGGTGACCGCGTGCGAAAACTTCTTTACGTTCGGTTGTCTCTAGGACTGGCAAACTGCAGTGCTGAGTCCCACCCCCACGCCCTTGCACTCCCACTTAACACCCCAGGGGGGGGGGAGGAACGCGTGCAAGACCCGGTCGACTACGAGAGATATCGCCTCGGTGGTGGAAGTGCAATTCGTGCACTACGGTGCATTATTGAACTTCCGCCTCTCTTGCGTGGCCGCTAAACCTCGTCCCCTTCCGCCTCCTCTCTCCCCCCACCATACCTCATGAGGAATGTTTCACGGTTTGGGTGCTGGAGGCACTCGGCTGCGAGATCACGCGTTCCTGGAAACCGATCTTGGCTTTAAGGATGTGACTCGGGGAGGGTTTTCATGGATTAAGGAGAATGTCTGGAACACGTGAGTAGAACATGCTTAGACGCTTTGAAGAAAGCTTATTTGAAAAACATTTATTTCGACCAATTTTTACCTTTTTTTCTAACCGGAAGACTATTTTTAAAAATATATCAGTAATTCCCTAGTTCTATCAGGGACAATATTTAGACAAATAAGTTCATGCTGTAAGTATGTAGTTCACAATTAGGTACCAAATATAAAATGGTCATCATTATGCGTTCTACTAATATTGACAGATCTAGAGCAGTTCCAAATTAGGTCACTGACATCAGAAGAACGATAATTGATCTAACGTACAAATCTGTGAAATTGAAGTAGAAAATCGCGCACCTGTACTGGGAAAACTGCTTTCAATTTCGAACTAGTGTAATACAATCCTGTGCCGAATCACAACACACGTACTTCATTATCCCCTTTTAAGAATTTTCAATTATCATCAGCAGTCATCAATCCAAGGATTTGTTTTCACCAGCTCTCTGCTTTCTCCCCCTTATCAGATAACCATTTGATTACTTCTTAAGTCTTGACCTTGACGTATTTCATCATTTTCTTGATATATTTGATCTTTGACCTTGTTTGGCAATTATTCTAACTTTCATTATTGTTTTCAAGATACTGTCGTTTCGCAAAATGTGTTTGTTTGATAAGATAATACAATTTTTATTACTTCCTTTATAATATCCTATAAGCTTGTTTGCTCTACTCAGAGTTTTCATCATACTTCTTTTCTCTCCAGTACAATGAAAGACTTCTTCATCAGTGATTATCCCCGTTCACTTGATCTTCATTATTTATATACACCACTAGATTTCTATTGAATCCAATCATCTTTGCTATGTAAATGTTACAGTCCAAGTTCTACGGACTCAAAAGAGCGTGCTCCAAGTATATATTTGTGAATTGCTTAAATTAGGCGCGAAGATTTTCGCAGGTTGTAAAACGTGAAGGCTGTATTCTCTAGTTATAACGGTCAGTGTTGTGACTCGCGTCTTCAATTCGGTGTTCTTATTTAAAGAGGTACAGGAAGTTGCCGGTCTCTGATTAGTTGCTTCCCGGGCTATTCTCTACATGAGGATGGTCAAGAGGTATAAATATTCACTCTCGAATCAACCAAAAGTGGCCAGCTACAACGTCAGTTGGCTGTCCTTATTTGAGGAGGCAAGAGGATGTTGCTGGTCTCTGATTACTTGCTTCCTGGAGTATTTTCTACGTGAGGATGGTCATAAGCTTTACAGCGTCACTGTGGAATTGACCTGAAGTTGCCAGCTGCAACTCTGACGATACTGTTGTCAGCAATCAACAACGCATGCGTTGGTAACCGAAATCATTGCAGCTGGCGTCTTTAATTGACCGTATTCATTTCCGGATGTAGAGGGTGTTTTTGGTCTTGGATAACGAAGCCTTACAAGTACTTGTCTTCTTCCTCTTCATCTTCACAAGTATATAATATCACTATCGATGAAACTTTTATAAATAGTTTTAAACTGTTTATAAAAGTCTTATTGCTTTATCTCCGTTAGAAAACCATATTTCTCTCGCCTTGACTTAGTTGTTTCGTGCATGAAAGCCTTCCCCTCTCCTCTCACCTCTCTCCCGCCACGTCTTAAAACAAATCTCCCTTCCACCCTGCCACCCTTTTTATATTTCAAAATACTTCCCGCGCGACACATGTGCTCCAACATCTCTTACTCACTCTCTTCTCTCTCTGTATATGTATGTCTCTCACTCACCGAAGTAGAGACGGAGACCTGAATTGCCGCTATCGTTCCAAGAAATAAATAACTCGCGAGTTTTCTGTTCGTGAGCGCAAGTCGGAGTTGAGACTTTGGGGGTTGCATTTGAGAGATGGCTGCAGGAGACGAGGAAGGAAATGCCTCTTGAACGTGCTTTTGCGAATTAGAGAAATAAAAGTGGAATAGTTTTTCCATCTCTGTTAAAGTCGATGCTGCCGAACGATTAATGCCTTTCCGTGAATTACTCTTGATCCTTAACAGTTACTAATGGAATTTCAGGCATACGAAACACGCTGGTGATAGGTGTTAGTTTTCATAGTTTGCTTGATGATTGTACTAATATACCCTAACCGTAACTGTATTTTCCCAGTGCGAGACTAAATAAGAGCACCCTTGACATGTAGTTGAATTTATTATTAGCTTCATTGGTAGAAATTTCGGTCACATAGCTATAATATTTGAACGCTAGAATAGGGACATCGAAATCAAAATTAATTTATACACCGTTACTACAGAAACGGGACTGAGCCATAGAGGTAGTAATAAACTAATAAACATGTTACTTAAATATACCCTTCCTCTGCCTTGAAAAATATGTAAATATAGACTTAAACGACCATAGCAATAAAGCAATTAGGTTTTTGGACCCTTAGTTATTGAGTTATTGATGATATTATTGATAGGATACAAGAAAATATATTTAAACTGGTCGTTGAAAGTATATTTCCATAAGGAGCCGAAACAGAGGCTCCAAATGAGAAGCAAAGTAGAAAGTTACCAGCCATAAAAATTAATGTGTAGGAAATATGAATAGAAAAAAGGAAGAGAAATAATCAGTAGCACAGAAAAAAAGAGAAAAACTAAGAAGGAAGAAGATTGCGATAACTTGCGCTTGTTCAAAAAAACCAGTAATTAAAGAAGATGTTAGGCCACTAAATTTTAAACCAGAGGGAGGGAGAAGATGTTGAAAACCAAAGCAAGGATCAATTAATAGTTCAGCGTGAGAAAAGACTTAGTCCGGAGGGAATTAAAGGTGGGGATATAATCCGTAAAGGGTGGTGTAGAACTGTAAGCTTGTGACAAATTTGAAGTGTTTGGTTAAGGAAAATTGCTGTTGGGGAAAAATTACTAATAAAAATGTATAGTGCGCAGCTTCTTCTCTTTGGAAAAGGAGAATACTTTTTTCTGGCCGAAAGACTTTGTGAACCTTTTCTATCATTTTCATGAAAGAGTTTTCCTTAGTAATTATTCCTAAAAACTGGTGGAAGTGATGGATGAAACAGTGAGGTTCTCACTGTTTGCATGTAAAAATTGGCGTGTATAATATTAATTTTAGAAGATTCTAAGAGTCTCTTTAGATAACTATTAGCCTAAAGAACTATAAGCTGGAATTTTTGTAAATCGTCCATTATTTTTTTAGCATTACAGATATTATTCTTGTGGAAACGAGTTTGAAACAGTCGATTTGACACAAAAGTTTTAACTTTTCTGTTGGATTATCCGCAACAAGTATCTTGGAAAATATCATAAATTCCCTCAGATTCCTCGCTTACTCGTTTTTGCAATGACCCCTCCGTGAGGTTGTTCCCTGAAATGAACTTTTTCGGAATTTAACCGAAAACAACTGAGCAGCTGGGTGCGGCAATCCTAATGGACTCTGAGATAACCTTGGCATGGCATGGCACCTGTGTCACTGCATTGAAAATTAATTTGCATTTCATTTAATGGAGCCTTTATTAGGGAAATATTTTCGAATTCTTTTCCTGAATATAAAGATATGTATTACGCAATTATTTTATTTATTTGTATTTATTTATTTTTTCAACAAATTCATGGCAATGCTCCGTCAGACAAATGCCTTTCGACGGAACAAAAATGCCATTCTACAGAAGTCAAAAATATGACAATTTATTTTCTTTCAACCACTCATTACAGCAGCTCAAGCTCGGTACATTACAATACAAAAAACAAAAAATGCACATTGATATATTTCTGTTTGAGGCTTTCGCAGCGCTGTTGTGCTGGTGTCTCCATGTATTTCGGGCAAAGCTGCGTCGGTGTATCTTTACGATGACGTTTCGTAGCCAATGCAGGCCACATCTTCAGATCAAGTCCGAAGATTCGTAAGAAGAAGAAGACCAAGTCCGAGTCTTCGGACTTGATCTGAAGATGTGGCCTGCATTGGCTACGAAACGTCATCGTAAAGATACACCGACGCAGCTTTGCCCGAAAAACATGGAGACACCAGCACATTGATATAGTTTAAAACGTAATATTTTACAATTTCAATAGCATCTGTCTCTGTAGTACGTTTTTAACAGTTATTTTAAAACTAATACATTTGTTCCCGGTTCCTTCTACAGTTCTCCAAAATATTTATTTAGTAATTTTGGTAGCATATACTACCTATCACGTTCACCATATTTATAATTTATTTTAGGAATAACAAAGAAGCTTCCTTCCTCTTGTGTTAAGATTATTTAGTTTAGTTCTGCACTATTCCTTGTCATTGTATTTACAAAGTAATATAAAGTAAGCATTGCTTTGACATAATGTTGTTTGCCGTAAATCAGTCGCTAAACTCAAAAACTATTGAATCAATTATGATCATCGATGCAATTAGTCGTTTTATTCCGATGGAACCCCTTTCCTGGAAGTTCAACGAGGGTCGTTTCCGATTCGCCATAAACCGCTGTCGCGGCGTTCCTTCCGCTCGCGTCACGTCGCCAACAAGTCGATCGTGTCAGTTGAGGGCTGCAAACTGAGGCTTATGCAAAAGCGAGGGCACGCGCGCGATGTATTATGGACAGGACGACGGCGGAATGCGTTCGTATCACAGCGCGTGCCCTCGCTGATGGCGCTGTTTATCTGTTCCCTTTTGGGCATCACACTCGTGGAACACCTGATCGCTTTCATCAATTTTCATCTCATTTGCTTTCCCAAAAAAATTCCAACTGCTAGGCACGGAATTAGTTTCCTTTAGGACTCATTTCTTAGTTTTCCTCTATATTTCACATCTAGTTTGGTAATGGAATTGGTAATAATTTATTATTAAATGCAATATATTAATCATTGACAACATGTTAAATTAAATACATTCATCGTTAAACATGTTTTATTCTATTATATTATTCAAAATAGCATATTTAATAGCTCTAGTATTTTATTTTTAATTCACTCTCGTGTGTGTACCCATAGTAGTAGACCTTTAGTGCCACCTTTGATGATGCCGTGTCATTGAATAATTGACCAATTTCTCGGTTACATCCATTTGGTAATACTTACTCAAATAAAAATTCCATTGGTGTTTTAGTACTATAATCTAGGAATATTAAAAGGCAATGAATCATTAGTAATTTATTTTTCAGTGTATATTTTCACTTAATAATTCGATGTATCGCATCGGTTTAGTTAAGGTTTTACATAAGGTTTTCTCTTGATAGAATTTGGCAATTTTCCGTGCATGCTATGCACACAATTTCCAACTTTAATTTCATTTAAAGAATCTGCAGAGAAAGTTTAAATTCACAGATGAATCCAGTTATTAAAATTGTATTTTTTTATAAAAATAAGTAGGCATGTATAGTTGCAGAATCTTGAGTGTTTATATGTGCGTTCATATTCACCACCTACGAGACCTTGGCCAATGTTATTTTTTGCTCGGTTTTGTACGTTCGGCGTCCACTGATATCGCTTTGACCAAACGCTGCGTGGGCCGAACTTCATCCCACATGGACGTCCTTGTTTTCACCCCGTTCGGCTGACATTTTAATGCGGGTATTTGCACGAAACATTAGCTATAGAAGGCTTTCTGGAGTCATTTACAGGAAATAACCCGGGGAATATCCTAAAAGTTTATTTCTGCTTGTAAAGCCTCATCTATGCTAAATTTTTTACACATGAACTAGGTCTATTTTGCAGATATATGCTACTCATACTTCACGATGGTTGTTTTTAGGGCTTTTGTTTGTCATTAGATTTTGCGGGAGCCGTGATAGAACATACGATATAGACTCGGTTGTCATTAAATTAATTACAAATCCTCGATTGCTTGCTTCGCTAAACCCTAAGAATCATAAAAATTTGCGGCCACAAAAATTGAATGGAGGTTGTACATCCAAATGTGCTTGATTTTATTCTTGATGCTTCCGAGCGAAAACAGCGCTTTAATATAGATATTGGTTCTGAAAGGAAGAAGCAGGCCAGGGACATGTAATTATTATTTTATACCACACTTTGGTGAAAAAGTTGCCCTTGGACCGATAATGCATCACCCGCAATGACTCCGAATATGAGAAATATTTAAACTCTTGGGCTATATTTACATTGAGGACAGTGAATTTATCGCAACAGTTCACTATCTATCATCAATCCAATAAAAGTTAATGCAAAAATTCTATTACCTCTGTGGATATCGTAATTCACCATGAAGGAAGCATTATAATTAATAGTTTTTCCATTACTTATGGATTCTCATGTATAAATACTGTTTATTAAACAATAACAGGGTTTAAAGTTATTGGCTGATTATTTATTTTATTGTAAATGTTATAGTTAAAGAAAAGCGTGAAACGTGGGCTCATGGATGAACACAGAAGTAGGAAAACTAATGGTATCGGCAGTGACTTGGTGGAATTCCTTCATAATAAATAAATATATATTTTTATTTTCCACATTAAATTTTTATTTTAACTCACGACCCAACGAGACGAAACCCAGGTAGTGAGTTAAAAATTTTGTTTGGAAAACAATGAAATTTATTATTTTATTAGCTGGACTATGATATTATATTTGCTTTCCAGGAATGTTATTTTTTTTCTCAAACCACTTTGCTACCTTAAGAAACTATGGCCCACGAAACTTATCGACCTTTTTAAATGAAATTAAATTTCAATACACTTTCTTATTTTTTGGAACAGATTACTCTGTGTTTGTTATGTTTTCTTTTCCGGGTTATATGCTTATTCCTAAATAGATTCTAAATAAATATAATATCTTGAACAATTGTGGCATGTTTAAAGTCATGCCCTTATTTTTAAAAGAATATTGAACTTTGCAAGATTAGTTGGAGGCTCCTTGTGCCACTTATTCTATGTTAATATCGCAGTTATGCTTATATTTAGGTAATTATTTTGGGTATTGCAAAATAAGATACGAAATAACCCATATGTTTTTGTGTAGTTTACTCTTCTATTTTTTCTTTTGGCCCTCGAGTTGCGGTGAATCAGCGAAGGAGACTGTGGCAATGATATTGTTTGTCTGTTGATTTTTCTTGGCTATGATATCAGACAGAATAATCCAGTTTAAAGTTGTTAGAGATGATTTCCGGCTAGAAAAATTTTATTAAGTCAGTGTGAAATATCAATAAAATATGCTTCAGTATACTCATCTGCTTTTAACGGATGACACTCAGGCATTACCCAAGTGAAAATGACTTCTCTTGAAATTTGTGTGTATTTAGAGAGAGTAAAAAGAGAAAATAATGAATGTTGAATTCATAGTGAATCAGTTAATTAGCAACGTTTCAACTGTAGTTGAACTTGAAGTTTTTCCCTAGCCTCGAAACGCGGAGGTACTGAGTAAAGCCAGTCAATAATTAAGTATCGTCCGTTCGTTAATCCATCTTAGGATTTTCTTCTGAGACGTACAATTCCTGTAGGAGGAAATATTTTTCTAAGAGAAGGCAGTTACTCGCTGCTCAACGCATGGAAACGACTAATGCGGAGTAACCAAAAGTGACTTTAACCACTCGGAAAGGACAAACTTCAACGGGTGATGTATAAAAGACGGCCAAAGAACTTGGATACTCACTTCAATGACCTGTAAAAGCCGGCGAAACTGTTGTCCATACGTAACGGACTAACGCGGAGAATAAACCCGGAAGACCGTCATCTTCAATATTCCTCAAAGTGTTTATACGGAAAAAATTTAAAGACGAACTTGAATATTTATATTAATCAAGTAAAAGAGTCAATCTTAGTTCAGCGTAGTGTAAATATTAGTTCAGTATACTTGGGTGTTGAGGAAGGATGATCACAGGTGAATAAAATGTGATGATATGCGACGTATTGGCTCCTTTACTATGAAATACGTTTTTGTTGCGAAACATTAGCACCCTATGTGGCACATAATTTGTTATGTTGAATAATTATTTTGGGACATTTGGATGTGGTACTAACGTGGTAATGTTGAAATTTCTATTTCTTTTCCTCTAATTTTAAATTTTAAAGGAAACTTTTGCTTTTGAATTATTATTGTTCAGATATATTGACATTTTTTCCGGGGATAAGTTTTCAGTATATCAGCTAAGTAAGAGGCCATCACTGGTTGCCAGATCCCGAACTCTCCATATCTTATTTCCGATATCCTATGGCGCTGTCGAGTTCCATGCATTGTCCAAGTAATCTATATGTGAGTGTGTGTTTACTCAATGCGAGCGTTAGTGCTCGAGTCACGAACCGACCGCATGTTGGATCCCTGCGTTGCGATGCTCCGTGCCGTGCCACCGATGGTCGGCTGCGGTGGCGAGTGGCAGCGATGCAATTCGCCCTTGATGGTGAAAAACCAGCGACCACCCACTGGGAAACCGCACGTCGCCAACATTCTCTGCAGCGACCGGCCTTCGATGCACCGTGTGCTTCTTCGCGGCAGATTTGCGTCATCTACGTTACCATACCCACCTCTCACCATTCTACACCCTCCACCTATCTCTAGAGACTCGTGGTATTTGGTCAAACAATGACATCCTCCTCATCATCTTCAACGAGAGAGGTTGCCCGTTGAATATTTACGGAAAGAATATTATCATTTACTTTCATTTTAATATACCATTCATGTATTGTTTAGTGCAAAGAATCATTGTGTTGATGGATATTTACATGGAATCTCGACTTAAACAATAAGTATGTTTGTTATGGGGAGGATGACTTAAAAAGACTACAATATTGCAAAAAATCGTTACGTTTTAGCAAACATTGCAGAATTTCGACCGTAATACGAAATTCGATTGAAGGAACAAAAATCTTTATTTTATTTTCTTTCTGTTGGTACATTTCCCAATAACAGAAATGAACTTGTTCGCCGTCATGTGTCTCTTGGATTCCTCATGCCCTCTGCCTCTCCTTTAATTACAGAAGAAAGCAATTGATGAGAAAATAAAATTAAAGATTAGTACAATTTGTCAATAGAAGCAGAGGAAATTAGACTCCTATTCATATATTTTGGTCATCCAGGTGATCATCGGCTGGGTGAGGTTTCCAATCTTGTGGACACGAAATGCATGGATAGGAGTCTAATTTCCTCTGCTTCCATTGACAAATTGGATTAATCTTTAACTTAATCTCCAGTTATTGCCCTGAATTCATACACCCTTCCTCTTGTACGTCATCTCAGCGCCATTCTCCCCTATTATCACCCTTACCAACATGCCTTCGCATCTAAAAACGTTCTCCATCCACCTTTTCTGCCTTCTCCGATCCTCCTCCAGCAACTTCCTTTCCTCTCCCACCATATTCACAACTCTTCTCCATCACTTCCTAGTTCGTCTTCCTAACCACCCATATCACCGTCTCCTATTTTATCCAGAAGTACATCTCAAATGCCTCGAGTATATTTGCAAATCATCTCCCGGCGATGAAGAAGTTTCAGACCCATACAGCATCACGCTCTCTTTTATAGTTTTCACCAGTATTTTCTTTACGTCTCTATTCAAACCCCTCCTCCTCATTCCCCTTCTCAAAGAAAATGCTTTCTTGGCCAAGGAAATTGTACATGCGATGTCCTTCCGCTAATGCCATCTCCATCTACTATACTGCCTAGGTACGCCCTCATCCAGGGAAAAATAATGCAAATCTGATCATTTTAAAATTGCAATTACCCACTTGGAATTTATTTTTTTTGTTTCTGTCTTTGCTTTTTTTGCTAGGATTCATAATTTATGGAAAACCATGAGTTTCATTAAATCATGCTGAAATTGTCACGGGATTGTGTGAAATTCACAGTGAAAAAATCATTCGCCTGGACTGGGATTCGAACCCAGTCCCCCAAATTTCGCGCCGAATGCTCTACCAGTTAAGGTACCCCGGCGTCATCTCACACTGTGAATTTCATTGAAGCTTTAAGGAGCTAGATGTCTTCAAAGGTACCGTGCATACATTGCCATGGAGTACCCGTGTGCATCTCGCTCCTGAAATCCTCCATGAAATTCATAGTGAGATATGACGCCTGGTAGAGCACTCGGCGCGAAATCGAGGGGTCTAGGTTTGAATCCCAATCCAGACGAATAATTTTTTCACCTTGGATTTCACACAATTGTGTGACCATCAGCGGATGACTCCGTTAAATTTACTGCGCAGCCAGTTCCGCAGTTCTTTGAATTGTCACGGGAATTAAGAAGCCTGAATAGCGTGGTTGTCTGAACGTTGGCCCGGTGAGTCAAAGCATTAAGGTCCGGTCTAACAGATGATTCTTATCCGCTCAGTACAAAAGTATTATGTGTTCCAATACTATTTTGAGGTCAAAAATACCCCGCAACTAAATATGAACATACCTACGGTGCAGACAATATCAATAATGACATGGTGTCTGAAGCACATATCAAAATGACTTTTGTAGTACCTTAAAAACTAGAGATCACATATCATTTCGTGACTACAAAACGTCTATAGGCTGAAGGTTAATATAATCAATACGGAGTTCCGCAAAAAGATATGTAGATACATTTGGAACACAATGCAAACAAAAAGCCGCGTATTTTTTCAATGGGGGCGGTTAATAGGATAGAAAATAGTATGGGGTATAACGAGAGAATGGGAGCAATGGGGGATGCCACCTCGACTCCTTTTGGTGTCCCGGAACAGGTGGAATTGATGAATCGGCATCTGGGATTTCCTTCTCCGTCGCTATCAAGCCACTACAGTCCCGAGGTCACAGCTGCTCTCCAGCGTATGATCATTCCCCCAGAGCGCCTTCCTATGATATGTAAACTATACGATTTAAAACAAAGAACTTCCCAAGCAGGATCTCATATTGCCGTGAGAAATGTTCTTCAATGCCTTATTTGTTAAGCGTTATTGTCGTCAAAACATGTCTCTCGTAAATTATATTGGAAAGTGTACAAAATGTGTTTTTTCAATCTTATTGCTGCCAATTTTAATTTTTTTATTTCATGTAACATCTGTTCTTTTCGTGCACTAACTACAATGAAATTGGTGATTTTATAACCGCCCTTGCATATAGGTTTTATGACACTTCGCACGGAAAAATGAAGACACATACTCGAGTCATCGCTGCAAGTGA
The DNA here is from genome assembly GCA_963573305.1 of Pyrrhosoma nymphula. NCBI lineage: Eukaryota > Metazoa > Arthropoda > Insecta > Odonata > Coenagrionidae > Pyrrhosoma > Pyrrhosoma nymphula. Next base: position 74,022,027 of record OY754337.1, read on the forward strand.
TCGTTAAGGGTGTTTATATGCCATCAATTAGTGAGTGCGGACTGAATTAGAAGGAAGGAGTAGGAAAACGGTCTGCTACGATGGAAAAAACTGTTCCCGATCAGTCACCGAAGTTAAGCATCGTTGGGCTCGCCTCGAGTTTGGAGGGGTGATCCTCCGATTCGTCCGAGTGCTGTTGCCCCTGTATTCTAGTGGCAGACAGTATGTGCGAAATGAACTTAGCCATCGAAGCACGTTAAATAAGTTAATACCAGCCGTAGGGCAACAGTAGTGGAACGTCAAACGTCAAAAGTAATGGCGATTTTTCTGTGTAATAAAGTCCCTAATCCCTGCTAAAGCTAGGACAAAAATGGCTGGCGTTGTATATTTCTCAAGGTTATCGTACTTAATCATTCTCAGTTACAGTTTTATTAATTTACGAGGCCAGTTTGGTTATAAAATTCCACCACAGAAATTGTGACGAGCGTCCAGATTGTTCTACCTTTGGTTTCTGAAATTGTATAAAACATTGGCTTACTAAAAAGGTAATCCATATGCATGATTCCAAAATTTCAACGTGTCACTTAAGACTGTGAAAGAATGTTGGAATAGTTGAAATGTTCAGTCTTCTTGGAGGCCAAACCCACCTCGCTCACTACTTAATTGCTTCCAAAGCAGATGAAAGGGATCTTTGAATGATTTATTTGAAATTAATCACTTGTTTTATATTTTTATTAAAAGAAGTAGACTTCCAAGTATGCCCAATATTCGCTGTAGTACTACCACTTAATATACTTCGACGGCTGAGGTTATTTTGCACTTTATTTCTGACACTTGCAAGCAAAGGCCACAGCACAATGAGACAATGAGCAAGTTCACCCCTCTGTACACGAACCATGCCTAACTGGACTAAATTTAGGTGGTCGAAAGAGAAACGGTGTTTTCTTCGTTCCGTACCGTTGATCTTGCCTGTTATTTCCTTGCAAGGATTGGAGACTGAAGGTAAGCCGTGCGAGTCTGGGCATGTGATTATTGCACGTTTACGGCAAGGTACTCATGAGTTTGATTTTTCGAATTGCTATCACATTGGAGTTCGTGGCCAACAGGACTTGTGACATGCTGGAATCAGTGCTTTTTGAAAACATAAGACAAGGGTTATCTGTGCCATAATGTTTCAGATCGTAAAGAACGAGTGACTGACAGAAAGCCTGCCAAGCCCTCTGCTACAATGCGTATTACGGTGAAAGATAAGCGATGATCAAATCGGTTGGCTTCGCCGACTGCGTAAGTCATCTAGTTTCTAAATGTTAACTCGCTCTCTGGCATAAATCATGAGTATTAAGTCTGGGGACACTATTAAAAGGGGTACCCGTGACACTCCGACCTTGACCCGTTGCGCTATGCGTGAATATTTCAACCTAGGGACATGAATAACGCTCACACCGTGCAGGTTTCCGGAGAAAGAAACTAAATTGGTATCTACGCACAGTTTTAAAGTCCGGTTTTCGTGGAAGAAGCGGAGTTGGGAGGAGGGTGAAGGTACGGAATCCCCCCGGGAAAGGGAGCAAATTGATAGAAAAAGAGGGTTCTAAACCCTGTTCTGTCATCAGGAAAACGGTAAATGATGACATAAGGATCGTTTATAAAGGGGTATAATTACATTAGTATCTCTGTGCGCTTATGTAGTTGTACAAATAGTCTCTGTAACATTGGTAGCATACCTATAGTGTAGTGCATGTTGGTGATAACTCGCCCACTACCACACACCCTTGACGTGGCTTGCAGGGTATTTTGTAGATGTAGAATGTGGTGGATTGGCGAGTCGGTGGGGGGTAGTTTCTCATTGCAGCATAGCACTTCAGCTGAGGCTGCCTCATTTTGTCACTACCATTGATCATGGGTAGTAAATGAGTGAGATTCGTTCTATTGTGTTGACGTTAAATGTACCATAAGTCAGCAATGATCATTAAACAATATTAAAATATACGTGTTATCCTTTTCACGATTTTTTTCAAGGGTTCAAATTTCAAATAATCGAAGATTGCGGGTGTGGCCGACTTCTCTAGATTTTCTCTAGCGCAGGAAAGAGATTAGCTGGTGGTGGACTCATATAATATGAGAAATACTTTTCTTTCCGAAAATACCAGTCTAGAAACATACTCTTTAGAAACACAGGTTAGAACAATGAGGAAATCAGCGTGAACACAAATATTATCGATGATAAACTAATAATAACAGGCATTTTTCATAACAGTAGCCAAATTACTAACAAATAATCAAATCACAGATTTGTGCAAGTGCAAGCTGTGAGGCTGTCAAAGTCAACATTGACTGATTGCCGGGAGCTGAATTGCCCCTTCTAATTCGAGTCCAACGTTGCTCTACTTAGGAGACTGTGCAGCAACCAATATTTCTATCTTGACAGGTCTTTGATCACCTGGATCTTGTGTTGCTGCGATGTGTTAATTTCCTCTTTTTATTTTTCTTCGGAGGCATTTTTTGCCTGTTCTTTTTTATTATGCTTTTACTAATTGAGGTCGTTGGACCATCTCTTGCGTGGTCGACTTATGCCCCTCTTCCTTAATGGCATTGGGTCCCTTGCTATCTTGACGATTCTTGAGTCGTCTATTCTTGATAAATGTTCATTACATTCTTCTTTCCTTTTGCGTGCCCATTCAGTTATTAGACAGGTCTCTGATATTTTTGTTAAAAATACTGTCTAATCTTTTCTTGTCCGTTATTTTTCTCAGTACAGCCATCTCTGCAGTCTGCATTCTCTGTTTTGTTTTACTTGTTTGTGCTGTAGTTTCCATGAAACATGTCACTATAGGTGTGATAACTGATTTGTATATTCTTGTTTTTGCTTCTTTTCGTATATATTTATATACCTATATTTTTTGGTTCAAGCAGCCCCCAATATTTTTGCTTTTGTTATTTGTTCATTAACTTCTTCATATAAATTCCCATAGCTAGTTATAACTGCTCCTAAATATTTGAATTTCATTACCAGTTCTATGATGTCCTTGTTTAGTTGTAGTATAAAACGGATTGATTCCTTCGATGTTACCATTTTTTGTTTTTTTTTCTGGTAATATTTTAATTTTATATATTTTTTCCTATGTCCATGAAACTCATCAAAGCCTTTTGTAAATCATCTTCTTTTTCTGCAATTAGTACTGAATCGTCTGCGTAGTATTTAATAATAGTAGTACATATTAATTTCTCCTGAACGATTCTTCGGTGCACTTCCTCGTTTCTAATCTGATTCATCCATTTGATCTTCAGCACCACCTCCCAGCACTCAGTTTCGCAAGCGTCCATTCTATTCCATCCCACTCTTCAATGACCCACATCACAACAATACACATGATTGTTTCTATGCGTAAAAAGAAAATGAAAAAAGTGCCATTAGTATCCTTTTACTGTGAATCCTTCGTAAGCATTGATCGGAAGGACGGTGAAGACCTAGCTTTTTGTGTATAAGAAAGTGTATGTGCTTTCAGGGCTCTGTAGGCAGGGATGTGGCCGTGGATGTACCTGTTGTGCTCCAACATCCGAGAAATCCCATTAACGTGAGAAAGGGGTCTGGACAAACTCCTAGCATCATCATCCCCCACCTCCTCCTTCTTCTTTATGGAAAAAAATCCTGCTCCCCGGGAAACGTCCGAGCTTCCTACGCCCACCCGCTGCCTTGCATAACTGGGCGCAGCCACTGCGCCATCTTTTGAGCGAAATATAAAGCAACACGTTTTCCTCGCAGTGAAAGAGACTTAACAAGAGGGTTGGAAGGTCTGCCAAGGGATGCGAGAAGGCTCCGGCGGATTTTAAGGGCTCGTAATCCTTTTCTTTTTCACACCATCTCGATATGCTCTGAATTTCCAAGGCGGTCGGGGTTTTGTCAAGGATGTTCATGGAAAAAAAATGAAGAAACCTAAGAAAAGAAAGTTTTTCCTTTGTTTTGCGATACCCTTTCCCTCAACTCGTCGTTCGGAATAACGGCTGAAGGGATGGGCAGGTTATGTAAAGAGGAGGAACGTTTGTGGAGTGTAGGATGGAGGAAGAGTTTACGCGTTTTGTGTTTGAGCGCGGGCGGAGTTTTGTTTGATCAATTTTGAATGCGGATCGCAATTACTTTTAAACGCGCTGCTTGGAAGAGTTGGGTGTCAGGATTGCCGACTCGTGTGGAGATAATTCTGGAAGTCTTCCTTTCACGTACTAGAAAATTCCGGGAGATTCCGGTGTTTTAAATTAAACTAAGTATTAATATATATTTGCAACTATTGCGTGAATTGCACATTCCGTATTAATAAACAATGTGAAAAACCTAATGCACATAACTTTTCAACTAACATACTGAAGTACATGACATAAAATCCTTGATATAATTACATATCCTTGAAAATTTTCGATAATTATTTTGTTTTACTTATTTCCTTGTAACAGTTATTTACGATTGATGATAATGTAAATAATATTTTTTTACTAATTTGCCACAAAAAATAAATTTAGTTGTATAATATTTAATATAAAGTCACTTTAAGATTGTTAACACACAGAAAACTATATTTTAATAACATTTTTACACGCTTCTGTAGCAAAAATTATATTAAGTTGTATTTTATCGTATTAAATATAAAGTAACTTTAAGATTGTTTTCATACACAACACTATATTTCAAGGAAAATTTAATTTATTAATTTGAGTTAAAAATTAACAAATATGTTATTATGCAAAGAATATCTATTTCAGGAGTAGAATTTACATAATCTGTTACCTTCTTGGAAATTAACTGGGTAACAAAAGGAACACATTTTAGCAAGCAATGCTATCGGAAAGAATTATTTTATTTATTTAAATTTATGAATCATTATTTAAATTTCAAGTGCTTAGAAAACATCTGAATCCATGAGCGGGGTATATGTCTTAGAAGTCTATGCCAGATTCTGGGTGTTTCCCATGGAATCCGGAGAGTTGGCGACCCTGGTTGGTGCTCGCCTATTCAAATTCCTCTCCACCTCCTCGCTACTCGTCTTGGCTTCATTTCTTTCAGCGGTCGCGTTATTCCCTCAGGGGTCGGGAGAACGCCCTACATGGGCTCAGCGTGCATTTTCTCAGAGGAGAGCTAGTCGCCCGGAAGACTTCCGTATCGGTGACTCAAACAGAGCGCTTTCAAATTTCATCTCTCGAATTTTTTTAAAGCGAATCACGGTAACCGTGCTTACCTGAAAAGACATTTCATGCCGCGAGCGGAAACTTGGAGAGTAAATGAAATGTTCGCTTAAACGACGAAAAAGTTCTCGGTGAAAGCATGTTACGATGCGGCGAAAAAGACTGGTACGGTGAATACCTGCAGAAGCAGCGGGGAATGGGTGAAGCGACAGTGGATCATGGTGAATGCGATGGAAAAAAGGTGGTATGCGGAGCTGCGTGGTCCTTTCAAATCGACCGTGGATTGATGAATATTAGGTTTTAAAATTGAAGTACTTTTTGTCTAACGAAACCAATGAAATAGAAGATTTTTGTGCTGTCATATGGTCAAATATTTCTAAAAAAAATATTTATCAAAGAAGTTAGGGTACCTACCATGTGATATAGGCAGAATTTTATGAAAGTAACATTTGATTTTACGATATCAGTAAATTAATCAATCACACTTTTGTAATTAAATCAAATTGTTTAATTATATCTGTTGTTTGATGCTCAATTTCCTTTGGCAAAAGCTTTTGTTAATAAACTGTCCCGTAGGCATCGGCTTTGGGGAGAATTGGCTAAGAATTATCTCCTACGAGGTAACTGCCAGTCACGATGGAGTCACCGTTTATCCTCAGTTGGCGATTTTTGGCATCGTGATAATTCGCTAATTCATTTACGCCAAAGTGCTTCTTTAACTGTTTCGTATTCCATTTATAAAATCTGATGAAATAATAAAAGAATGTCATGCTTCGTCATTCATAGGATGACACATTTTCTCATGATTACTTCTCTAGACATATATAATTGACTCAAGCAAATATGTCATTAAGTAATATTTATGTATGCGCTAAATTATAGAGATGGTCATATGATTTTTTAAAAATCTCAACTTCCTTTTTTGCCAACATTTCGCCTTTTAATGAAAGCATCATCAGGGCTACAGCACAATGCAAGGAAAACAGTTATTACCAAAAATAGTAATAATAGAAATATAAAAGAGGTTACACTTAAAAATTTAGTACCTTAAAGGTGAGATCAACTTTCATGCTATGACATTGGTAACAAACATTTCCTCTTGGTAACAAAATCAACACAAAATAAAGAAAGTCACAATGGAAACCCATGCTAAAATTTTGATTAAAAAATATAATAAGTAAAAATAATAAAAATAATAATTCTGAATATCATAACCTCAATTTTTGAATATGTTACATATTTTACGAATATACAAAACAAATGCCCAACTCTCTATAGTTTTACGCATACATTAATTAAGTGGTCAATAACCAATTCAAAAAAGTTATATTTATAACTGAAAGGTCTACTAGAATCAGTTTTATGCGCATCCCATGGGCCTAATGAAGTCTTCGAAATGACGGAATGGATATTTATTTTGAATGTAGGAAAAATAATCCTTCATCTGTGCATACCTATCTGGTCCTCCTATGTTTTTGTTCTTGCACACCCCGGCTGACTTATTTCACCGTATTGTATACCTGTACGGATTGGATTAAGTGTAGTATGGAAATATGTTTATCTGATTCGGTCATTTTACAATTTAACCGCCTAAACATGCTTGCACATACTCCTTGGGGTACGCACGCTCCGGGTGGAAACCAATAGTTTAGGCTATATTTGCCTACACCTGAATGCTACATGATACTCCCCTATAAGCCGCCGTATGAGCGTATGTGAGGGTATGTTGGTACACAAGCTAATAGAAAAAGAAAGCGAATAAGAAGGGAATGAATAGAAGTGAATTGCATGTAAAAGTAATGTCTTAATGTCTCGCCCTGCTTTTGACACAATCACTTAAGGTGGGTGGGAAGGAGAGATATTTGCTCATCTCATTCAGGGAGTTAATTTGTTTTATTTCGTCATATCTAGAAACAATAAGTGATCTGAATTATATTGTTAGCCCTTCCTGTTGCTCCCGTATCTCTAGTGGCTTCCAACATGGTCCTTCCATCTGCTATGTAAGACTTTTTTTCGGTTGTAGCAGTTTTTAATGAAATTTGTGGATGTCCTATGTATTTTGTTTCTTTTGCGTGTTCAATATTTATGTCCAGGACCCCATGTCCTAGAATCGTATTCGGGATTTTGCCTAACTGCAGCGAAACAACATTTCTTCTTTTCTCTTTCTTTCAAAGACCCCCAGACAGGATAACTTTATAAAAAGTTCTGAAGTTATGGCAAATCACAGGTATATGAATGAGAAAATAGAAGAGGTAGTAAATATTTTGTTAGCTATATGTTTTGTATCTTCTCTACGTACTTAACTGTGCTTATTTCTATTTGTGCCTTTCGTGGAAACGTCCGTATTTCACCCAAATACCTTAATTTTATCCGAGCTCTCGTTCACTGCGCTTGAAACGCTTTAATGATAAAAACAATCAAAGCACCCGTCTGTCGAGAAATCTTTCAAGTTCCTACATGAAACTCTTAAGAGTAAGGACCGTTTTCCTCATATTCAGTTGGTTATGATGCCAGTGTAATTTCAACTTGCATATGGATTGCCGGAAAGGATCTTGAAGCGCTGATGAAGGAAGTAATACGAGTCTTTTGGCGTACAATATACACAGAGAGAGAGAGAGTGCTTCAGAATCCTTCGACGGTTTTGCATGAGTTTTCTGGGACCGTCAATGAATGTGAACCCATGTTCTTAAAAATGCCTTTGGCGATGAGGACGGCTCTTTTGTGGATCGCATCCTACTTCACAGCTTATGCTTTTGATAACCTTGCACTTTTCGTTCCATTAGGCACATTTGTATACGTAGTTACACCTCTCTTTAGGCAAAGATGAATACTCACGTGAAAATTCTTCTGGTTTACATTTGAAACAATATGGTATCAAAATATTAATTTCAATCGGATGTTAGCGTCGCAAAAAAGCGTTTAAAATATTTTTTTTCTGATTTTTTGCTATTTTTTTATTTTAAGGGGAATCTTGCGTCTCTCATCAAGCGATAGAAGCCTTGTAAAATCATATATCTACATGTTGTCTGTCAAATTAAGGGTAAAATTATGTATTATTCACTAAATAGCAATGCTAATATAATCTCAACTCTAGAGGTTGCTGAATTCACTGCAAATGTGGCCAAAATAGATGACCATTGCAGCATTTGAGAATAAAATCACTATGGTGTTTAAATTGCCGCGGGTGGTTACAGAAAGGGTTCAAAGAAACTTTTGCAGAAAGGGCTTTATTCATAATCCATATAATATTATAAGATTAATGGTCAACAAATCACCGTGGTAATTACATGGTGATGTTGCCAACCATTAATTTAATTATATCATGGACGCTAAATTGTAGGAAATCCACAGTTATCTGCGAGTGACATTCGTGCAGTAAGATCCAGGTATTGGAATACGTTCCCTCTGGATGTCACAATTTACACATTGCGTTGTTTAAAATTTCATTTGAAGGTAATGCTTAAAAACTTTATATTTCAAAATATTTATGACCTCAACTAGGAAAACCCAACTAAAAACAGAAAATATGGCATCCTGTGCTTGGGAAAGTCTTTTAGGAGAGTTTTTGGAATGGTAGCTACCTAAAATATTAAATCATTTCTCATAAGTTTTTTCTTGGAACCTTGACTTATTGCATATTGGATAAAAAAGCTGTCTGAACCAATTAATGTTGCAATACTCATAAGCTTTGAATATTTCCCAATAAGCATTTATCTCCTACTATTTTATATATACCCTTTTGAACGATACGGAAAATTATATATTATCCTATATAGACTCTAAAATACATGTGTGGTGGGCAGCAGTCAACATATTAAGCTTTGCAAATACACTCCTGTAATATATGTCTACGGTTGGAGCATAATTTCATGCAATTGTTTTATAATTCGATTAAATGTATACATTTTGTGTTATAATTTTATTATTTATAGAATACAAGCTAATTAACTCGTTCCCACCGAGTAAACCCAATAACCTGCGGCCTGAAAAAGTGTGCGTTGGCATTATCTGAGCTTAATAACGAGGAAACAGCTATTCCCAGTGTGGCTTTCGCGTTCAAAATTAGCAATTAACAGTAATTCACGATTGAACTAATTGATTTATTGTTTTGAAACACAAGAGACAGAATTAAAGTAAACAGATATTTATTAAATTAATTATTTGAAATATATAATATCATTGTCTATGTGTTTGAACCTATTTTTGGATTTCAGCTGTCGGAAGAAAATTTATCTCCTTGTTTACTTAAAATCAAGGTTTTGCTGTTTTAATTAGGATCAATCCTGACTAAGAAGCAATTATGTTCCTTTTTATTTGGTTAATCTTGGCAACAAATGGCCGGCATTCCAGTCGCTGTTATCAGTTCCAAAGTAATTTGCTGAGTATTTTGCTCACTATAGACTTCTGATAGCTCTTGTAGCTAGAATAGGATGTGATGCTCAGGTTAGCTGTTGAAACCCTACAGTAATGCCTTTTCGTGTTCCGCTGGTTATCGTTGAATATTCATTTCCAAGCAGAGGAGACTTTACACTGTATGTGAATCTTTAACTTTATGTGAATCGTGTAAGAAACCTGAAAACCTTGGATCATCGTTAAATGGCTGAGAGATATTACAGCTGGGATTTATCCTGGTATCAGGAAGTACCGTAGAAATCATGAAGTACTTGCGTAAATTGAAGCAGTTAGAGGTTATAATAAACGAAATAGGTTTCAGTACCCGCAGTGTGTCTTAAGGTTTCCATGACTATCCGAGGTCAGACCAATTGACCTTACTTACCTGATAAAATTATGTATTGCTTTAAAGATACGTGTGATAAATTGAAAATATTTGTGTATTTTTTAGTGCAGATGGAACTCTTTCATGGGATATCCTGGCGTTATACTTGATCTGAAATTCATGGGGAAAATCTACCCAAGCCACTGCTGATATAAGCAGCAAAATATGAAAGATGCTCATCGAAACTCATTGGTATAGAAATTCCTTCTATCCTTGCAATATTAATGACTGCTGCAAAAAAACAGAGGGAAACACTAAGACATTCCGTAGGCATACAATTATTTTTAGTAATTCCTCCCTTACATTTACTTTTTTCCTCCCTTTTCCATGGCTACTGTCCTAATTCTCCCTGCCACACGCTAATTCGGTGCCTCTAAGGTAGTATACAAACGTAGATGAACTTTTCCATCATTCTTTGTATTTGTGGTGTTCAGCGGTGCAGTTGATCGTGAGGTTGCAGGCGATTGTAATTTGACTGTAATGGCAGAATAATTCATCAAAAACTCAATTTTCCTTCAATACTTTCGCTATCTATAGCGTCTTTGGGTATTAAAATATGAACATTATTTGTCAGTAAGAGTAATTCGTTTTCTTTACCTACCATTTTAGTTCAATGCTGGTGCAGGAGCTTCGTCAGTAAAAACCCTTTCAAATGTAAAGGGAATCTCTAGACCCGTCCCTCGCGTACCAAAACTTTTTTTTGCGAACTTGATTACCTTCCTTTCTTTAAAATTTAATTCAATCCTTTGATTTTCATCCAATGGCTCATCTGCCTTCCGCGTTTACTCTTCGTGCTGAGCAATCAATAAAGAATTCCATTTCTTTTCAACCCTTCAGCAAACGCGTTGGCTGTTGCTGTAAATTCGTGTTTTTTCGCAAAAAAGTGCCTAGGTAGTGGGCTCAGTAAAACGGAATTTGCATTTGATATTTACTTTTTCCGTTGGTTTGTGACAGACTGAGCCGTAAAACCTGGTCAAATTCAAATTATGCCGACGCAGCACTGAGCATTGCCGAGTCATGAAGTGTTGATATGACCCATCCTAGACGAGCGTGCATTTCCATGATTGCACAACCCCGCGGCAAAGCATGAAAAAAATAAAACGTATGCGAGAATACGTGTGGTTAATTTCCACTACTTGCGCCTGGCAACCGGGCGATCACCTGCAAACCTTCCGATGCATGTTTCAGTTTAATCGTAGTCTTTTTCCAGGCCGTGCATGGATTACTATTCGACGGCTGTAGGGCCACACTTTTTTTTGTGGCGGTTTTATTTCGCACTGAAGAGATTTTAATTAAATAAATTGCTTTTGCCAGTGGTTATCCGAGTATTTGCGAACATTTCCAAATTAAGGCAATAAATTTCGAATTTATCGCAAGAGTCTGACGTGAATTTCTTAATGCGTATTTTAAACCAAACCAAACTCGAGGCCCTTAAAAAAACTTGGTTAGGGAATACATTTCTGGCCAAAATATTTGCAGATGTTGATAAAGTGAATCCCAACAGAAAAATCATTTTTTGTTCTCTGTGTCCGCCAGGGTTCTTTAAACATTCATCGAATATTCACGTGTTTATACTTCTGTTTATAGAACGATCCTTACATTTTGCACCTAGTTATATTTCCTGCGGATAACGTGTAGAATATAGTGTTGAGAGGAAGAATTCCGACTTTATTTCATTCTGAATCGCGGCTTTTTTTGCTCTCAGCACTATTTTTCAACGGTAGCTACTCGTTGTATAAAGGTCGTTCTCTTTATTTGACGTTTTTACTCGTTCTTATGAAATACTGCTGAATAAGATTACGAAAAACTTATGTCATAGTTAAAATAAAGACTTTGGCATTTACAATCCTGATTTGCCTACTTTTTAAAAATTTGTATTTTTCTGCGAATAATATTACGTCAAATGGCAACTCCTTTCCTTTTCTTGGTGATTAGTAATTCATCGATAACAACTACGTTTGATCGCTGTATAGAAATTCATGTGCGGTGTCGATGGGTGTTGTACCTTTATCGTCAACAATCTGATTGAAGCTAGCAGCCATTCTAGTACACGTTTTAGGAGTTATTACCCTTCTATCGAAATTTAATATTGATCTACACGTCCCAGTTCCTCTGTCCTATGCCTCTATTGTTGCGTTCAATAGTGAAGATCGCATTTCACACGAATAATTGCCCATTAAATAAGAACACGTTTGTTACCGCGTTCAATGGCGGAATTTATTGAATAAACAATCTTTTTTTTTTTAGTTAATAGTTTTTTGATGTTGCTGATCTATTATTACATCTTCTACATAGTACAAAATTTGAGCAAAGAGATATCTGCAACCAACAATGGGCCCATTTTAGGCTTTATAGTGTCCTGGGGCCTTTCTTTTATATATCCTATTCCTTCAAGGTCCTAAGGAGCTTGTGCCAGTTTTTCTCGAACCTGTCAAGGGGTGTGGAGTTGTACAGTGCCTAAATTAATAGAATTTAAATTTAATACATGCATAGATTTCCATTACGTTACTTCTAAAATTTACTGGAATAATTAAATTAGCATTGATATATATATATATATATATATATATATATATATATATATATATATGCATAAATAAAACAGTGATACACTACAGTGATACAGCGGTAGAGGAATCCTCTAACCGCTGACGATGGCGTCCTGACGCCGAAACGTACAAGTTTTCTTTTGTGTGTCCTTTTTGCGTGTTTCTGTGTTTGTTTAGTGTATCACTGTTTTATTTATGCATGTGCATCGTCGCCGAGAGCGATTTTCTACCAAGACATTATATATATATCAATGCTAATTTAATTATTCCAGTAAAATACATACATACATACATATATATATGATTTTTAGCGAAAATAAACTCACGTGTGCTATCGCTGGTCTTATCACTATATCCTTGGTCTTAATGTAACACGACTGGAGATTTATGAAGATCAGACGACTCAACGATTTTCGATTTTCATCCTCTTAAAACAGCACGTTTACCAATAATTGCACCCCTCATTGAGATTTCGTTATATTATTACGTTATATTTTTTCCCATTTTCACAGCCTTAATCTCCCATTTTAAAATAATTTCTCTTACCCCTAAGTCACAGAGCCCCCACGTACAGGGTTGGCGTACCCCGAATTCGGACCCTTTGGTGTAGATCCTCCAAGGTTTTGAATAAGGAAAGCAGGACAGCGCAGTGGTGCCTTCTGCAGGATAGTTCGTAAAACCGAAAAATCATTAATTCCTAAAATGTAGAGACGCCGATATTTCGAATGATATTTCCTAAAACATTGGATATACCGATATAAAGGTAAATAACATTAAAAATGACATGGTATTATGAAGAGATTGATGTTTTAAAAACCTTCTGCCATACAATTCTCCTCAAACTCCTCATAAAAATTTTAAAGTACATTTATTAAGGTGTAAACACAACTTTGAGGTGCATAATGGTGATAATGTATAATTTTACTGTTCCAACAACACAATACCTTGTGTAAAAGGTTATGTAGGGAAAACATAAACAATTATAGGCTTACACCATCGTCTCCATAGTTCACGGTATGAAAAAACCCATACTAGAAGGAGGTTGTTATATAACTACGAAAACGCACTCATGGTTGGAATGGAGATTATATTTAAATTTGTTACGAGGAAGCTTGTGTTTCACTAAAATAAAAAAAGTTGAATTTCCCGATAATTTGAATAAAAATTAACGAAACCGACCCAGGTAAGTGTATATCCCACCGGAGTACTGTGTACAGCACTGGATGGGCGCGTCGCAGTATTCAAACAATGATCAGTAATGCTTGGTACATTATGTCGGCATGGGATAGCAATCCTGGACGCGGCCCGACGTGGTGGTCACGCCAATCTTCGTTCCCGTCGCCCCATTTGGGCGCAATGGACGGGTAGAGAGACCACGTAACATGCTACATGGCCGCACAAAATGTGGGAAATATCATTTAACAGTAATTCACTTGTGCTCGAACGAAGAGCAGAGTTCACTTGAGTGTTTACTAATTGTGAGGGTTAGTTTTAATGTCAAAGCTAATGTAAAAGTTGTTCCATTACTTTTAGATTTTGTCCCCTGATATGTCACCAGCAGAGCTATTCCCTTCAACATTGTTTGTAAAGGGAATTGTTTCCCATCAAAGAGCACAGTATATGTACGGTGATTAATTGAATCACAAAATCACAGATGTTAAACGAATTAGGCTGGGAACCGCTAGAGACTCGGAGGCTACGCGCTAGGCTTAGATTGCTTGAACAATTGAGAATAGATATCTTCCAGAGCGACACGGAGAACATCATATTAGAACCCCACTATATTTCCAGGTCCGACAGAAACGATAAATTAAGAGAGATATTTTTCCGAACGGATAGGTATGGGAATTCGTTTTTCCCCCGAACAATAAGGGACTATAATAAATGCTAGGCGTAATTTCATTAGAGTGTTTCCCTTTTATCTTTAAACGGCTGGTGTCCTAACACCCCCCGCCACACGCCTATTGAGGCGGCTTGCGGGGTAATATGTAGATGTAGATGTAGATGAAACCATCCACCATATTGCCCACCTATGCATTAAGGGACACGAGCGTCGCTTATGAAGGCGACGATTCGCCGAAACCCTTGGTCACGCTCACTCAGCCGGGGAGGGGGAGTGACGACAAAATATTCCATCGCTTTGTGTCTAGATCGATTCGCTATCACCCCAAGGCGGTCACCTTGACCCTGCCATCTAAACTTGAAGGCCGTGAAACTGTTTTGGATCCAGTGTACCTTTTCCGTGAAACATGCGACATTTTTAATCGTACCCCTTATAAAGGGCTGGGTCGCTTGATATGTAGTTAAAGGCGTTGCGGGGAGGCGTTGCATTCGGTATTCCTTCGCCCCGATACACAGTGTGGTATTTTGACGATCTATCTGGATAAAAGTCTATTTTCGTACTTGTCTATTCAGATAAATCAGTTGCTTATTTTATGTAGATAAACCATACATCTTGGAAATGAAGTCCGCCACCATACTTTCACGTGGGTTCTACGAGGGAATATTTGCAACCGCTCAATATTCAAGTAAAGGGAAAATCGGTACTGATAGATTTCACAGTCGATGAAATTAAATGGATCATTTCAGTATCGTATCCTCAAAAAGATATAAAAGATATCACTTACAGTATATAGAGATACCTTGATGATTTGGCAAACAACATCTAGCATCTTATTACCAGAGATTTATTTGTTTACAACATTTTTAGTGAAACAGGCAGAGCTGTTACCAAGCACCCTTGTGCGTATTTTGAAAAGTTCATACGCCCGCGCTATGCGTAGTTAGCAGAGAATGTATATGGGAGCTCGCTTGCCATCTATTGGCACACATCTGAATCACTACGCCCAGCAGCTGAATCATACGTACGTAAGCGTAGCCCTCTATATAGTAGATACTAGTTATTTGACTTGATTAGACAGATATAGACGATATATATTGCTTGGCATCAAAATGAGCACGTGATAACTTCGAATACGTTTCCTGAGGATATTCGAATCAAATCCTCCAAAATAAGCACGAGAGCATGAAACCTAGGTATCGCGGTTGTCTGCACATTGGTCCGACAAGCCAAGGATCCATGGTTCACATCCTGGTTCAGGTGGAGTATTATTATTTCACGATCTACATTAGATGTCACCATTTTTAAACCCCTGACATAGGAAACGCAGTGCAAAAAATGGAATGTGAAGTAACCAGAAGTACCTCAACTTCAACTTGGATGAAGAACCTATTCTGGGTGCAGTGAGGAATCACTTTGTGATAATTTGTTAAATCATAAAATTGTTTTTAATAAGATTGGTGGTTGCCGTTATTTACCCTTTCGTAATATTATTTAGCGTTCATATTAATGGTAGACACTGCTGTGAGCAAGCATTACAATGCGTATGGTCTTCCAGTGTTTGCAGTAAGAGTATACGTGATATATTTATTATATTGCTGCAATATTGCATTTTTGGCGACGGAAGAAAATAGAATTGGCTCTTATCTTCACACTGAACATTTTAATTGATGTGTGGTCAGTGACATGATATAATGCGAGGGGAAAAAAGCTTTCTCGTTAAATTCCTGAATTAGCATTTTGTAATTGAAAAGAGTAATTTGTATGTGCAATGGGTGTAGTTCCAGTGAATATGGAAAATAATTCAAGAGCCGCAGATAGTAGGTGATAAAAGTATAAAAATAATCTCTTCTATCTCCGTTTTTATTCCTGGCTCACGACAGTAATTAATGCAATCCATCCTCCTCTGTCACATAAGCGATGAGGCAACTTAATTCAAAGGGTAGTGTTGTGGTGCAGATTGGGAAAAAGTACGTCGTTCTACACGCTGGATATTTCGGAAATGACCCGATGATGAAATAGGAAAATGAAGAGGCAATCTATGTTTTTTTTCTGTCATCGCGGTTGTTGAGCGCGCTGTTTTTGAATGGGTAACGGAAACTTATATGCATCACAGGCTGGCAGTGTAAATTTGATATTAAATCGACAAACTGCTGGCGTCAAATGATGCTCGGAATGTTTATTTCGAGACGAATGAGTAAAAAAACGAAGGGTTTCGTCGTGTGAGTATTGCCCCGAATCTATTGTGAAAAAATTTCGGGGTGCTGTGATTCATTTACTCTGATGCGCCTCGGGAAATAACCCCTCATTGAATTAGCGGAATACGCAGGGGGAAGGACCGCGCATGATAGGTAGGTCATCAATTGGTTTTATTGAACTGATGTCCAGTTTCTCCCATGCAATATATTTTGCCATAGAGCCATGCCCTCAAATTTTCATGACCATGTGCCTATTGCTCTAAAAGGAAGAAAAAGGCCAAAAAAAATTTGTCTATAATAGGAAAATGTTTTATGACCTTCTTGGTAATTACGAAAAATACAAAAATATAAAAATGCGTAAAATTCTCTTCCAGATAAAATTATTAATTTGAATAATTAAATAAATTTCTCTATCCAATTATAACACACAAACATTCAACTTTAAAAAATTTATAACTGCGGATTTGGAACGATTTAAAATGATCAATCTCTATACGTTTTACCAGTAGGAGCGTAAATATACCTTATCGTCAGCCATTTTTCATTGGTTTGGGTTTTTTCAACGGTTGAGGAACATGGTTCTATAGATTGCTGCGGTGAGGGTTTGATGAAACAACTCTGCCCCCCAGATTCTCAGCGTACTTCGATGTGATACTGCTAGCAATAGTTGCGCCATTATGGTTGCAGGTGACTCCTGGTCAACATTGACCCATAAAAAAATATTCTTTTATAATTTCATTCCATTCGGCAAAAAGGAAAACATTACCATTTTTCTTCACTCATTTATGGTCTTAGGCCACCTTTGGAAGTGCAGTTTAGTATATTGGCGAATATCGTTTTGCCTTTGAGAATTTATTGACTGAGTATTATTGATTATATATAGTGTAACCACCTACTTATTGCCATTAGCGGGCGGAGAAATGACGATATGATGAGAAGTTTTAGAGCTAGAAGGGCGAATAACTACGACTTTATCAAAGTCCTTCACCTTGCTTTTCTTTATTTATGCGTCTATTTTGACGTATGAAAAATGAAATGAAAAATAGGTGGCTCTCTTGCTTCCTTCACCATAGATGCCATTTTTATAAAATCTCATTTGTGTTGTGAGTTGTCATGTTCAATCGGAAAATCATATACTATTAAAAAGTATTTCTTCATATGAATAATTTATAATTTAACCGATTATATATTCATTCCAATTTACAGAAGATTAATAATTTTTATATTTGTTCTTTTTCTGCTGTAAATAAGGTAGATTTGTCTGTATGAAAATTTGAATGCAAGTTATTCGATAATAGCATTTTCATAAAATTTCATTCTCCATTGCCTGCTTTAAATTCAAAGCAGTATCTTGTGAATTTTGTGATTGCTATTTTTATGGTCATGGTGTATAAGAGTATCCCATGATATTTCTAAACCATTAATATTCAGTTTGAAGGGTAAAGTTAGGTTTTATTTCAACTTTAAACCCCTTATTCCACCTGACCTCTTTACGTCACCCAGTTCACGGGCATGCTTCATCCACTATTCAGAGCCTCACCCATTACTGCGTCCTAGAAGCAACCCGAGCACTAATATATGTCCCGATTTTTATGAAAACCTCTCCACGATTTGTAATAAAGAAAGCATCTATCACGGCCGGGAATATATGAGGAATTGACTGCAGAGAAGGCATGGTTTATGGTACCATCCTTTTTCTCCTGCATCTCGATGAGGGACCGGTGAATGGCCGTAGGTGGATTTACTGCTCCTTTGCTCCAGAGTCGGCGCTCATTTGTGAAAACATATATCATTCTTGCTTGAACGTGCATTGACAGGTGCGTGTTACTCCTTTTTCAATGCAATTTAATTTCCTCGGCAGCGTCATACTAGAACTCTCTGTGGGTCCCTTCAAAGGCATGGGGAAAGGGCCCGAGGCGGAAAAGTCTACCAATGAAGGGAGTGGGTGGTTATGTCACCCAAAATACCGGAAATCCAATAAAGGATAGAAGTAATGTTCCCCGTAAAAATGACATGAATAGTTTCCTTTATTAGTTCTGGATAAAATTTACCATCAATGCATGTTGTTATGTCACTTTACAGAGCAAAAGTTGACTGGAAGCTGTTATTTGAAATTTTAATTAAAATGTAAGGGACAATGAAGCATACACACTATGGAATGAATTAGGACTACTGTGAAATAAAACGTTGAAGTATCAAGAGATGAAAAGCAGGAAACGGATGGTGAAAGGCGCTGAAATAATGAAATAGTTAGGGATATTTTAAAACATTTAAACTGTAGATACTCTACGGGAGCTGCAATACGTTGATAGTTAGCCATGAGCTCTAGTGAATATAGCCTTACTTATTTATGTAGAACATGATTTCAGGCATGAATTGGTCAATAATTTACTTAGTGTTCATGTTGAATTATATACAGTTGTGCATTTAAACCCTATTTTAATATACATCGATCATAATTTCAGCATATAGTGTCATTATGATGATATAATGACATTGGCTTTGCATGCTGAAACCATGTTCAGTGTGTACGAAGATATGGTGGAAATGTACTAATTGTTTCTTTTGCTGAATGACTTATACACATATTGAAGTTTCCTTGTACCCTGTTGTTGGTGCAGTTTTTAAAATCTCATTTCACAGTTATAATATCTCCAGTTGACCCATGCTATTCTTTTGATGAATGCCTTATAGAAGGTGTACGCAGTAAGGCTGATTGTTACGTAGTTATTTTAAATTTTTCTGAAAGTAGCCTCAAGGCTGCGTATGTAACTAGTAATACTGATATCTCCGTAATAATTTATTTACCATTACACTGAATATAGTCTCACGGTCTATATTCACCCAGGTAGGCCCTAGGAGGTGACATTCCCACTCATTCCCACGGAATTCGAACTGATCACCCAGGGGCTGGTAAGGGAGGTGTATACTGTAGCGTAATAGATTTTGAAGCAAATAATGTAGAAACAAACCAACCCACACATATAGCTCTAGATTTTTTTTATCTAATGCGCTTATCAGCAATTTTAACGCTAACTTTTAGTTAAAACGCTAGTATTTTGTTTCGAGGCTACTGCTGGGCGGCAATACCAGTATCTCCATATTAACGAAGTTTCATTCGTCGAGTCAAAAGTACTACACTAAATAATGTCAGATAGGCATGGGTAACAATTATTCCAGTGTACTTACGGTGAAAATGAGTTTGCATTAGATGACTTTTATTATTTCAGATTCAAATTCGTGAACATTTGCGGTCGCGATTTTCACTTTCTGAAATCAGTACCATCTATTTTGGCTATCAGTTATTTTCAGGATACGAAATCAATGATAAATAAAAATGTCCCGACTGTTGTTTGTATTGCCTGCTAACATTGATTGGTTATTTTTAATATTATGGAAGACATGCGTTAAGATATGAATGAAAAGTCTGCTTACCCGCCAGTGCAAGTTTAACAGGACATGTACAGCACCAGGCATACTGGATTCTGTTCTCAATATCTTATGCTGGCTAGAATACTAGGTCTTGTGCTGAATTTTGTATCGTTTGAAACGGGCTATAAGCAATTTCTCTATATGTGCATGGACGATGCCTGGGTAATCGGAAACCATGAGATGCACGCTGTCGCTTTCGAGCTGATCGTAATTTAATTCCAAGTGGCTAACGTTGCTTCACTCACCCAATGCGATATCCGCGGTGGCGCGTACTTTGACTCGGCAGGATGTCAGAAGGGCAAGCGGTGTGCGTCGATTTCGTGTCGTCGCCGGTGTCGGAATCCCGCGTCCAGTCTCCTCCCATGATCCTATCCTGTAATATGACAGAGATAGCATCCAAGTGACAGAGATAGCACCATTCACGCATGAAGAGCGGCACACACTGGCGCCAAACTGACTTTCCGTGGACATTTCAGCTTTCCAAAGGGAGTTTTTAACCAAATGAGACATTTATTTTAAATACGTGGAATCTTTTTGTAAGATTCCTCGAGACCGAATTTAGATTGTTAATGGCTCGAAATAAGACATCACCTTAAAAATGATTTGTATATATACGTCAATCAACTAGTATTTATGAGTAGAAATGTAATCATATATTGATGTATATATATATATATATATATATATATATTCATAAATACATAACATGACTGATAAAAAAATTAAAATTTACATACACAAAAAATATAAAATGCATGTGTGTGTGTGTATATGTAGTGATCTCCTCTAGCTGAAGAAGGGTCCTTAGCCCGAGCGCTACCCTAAGCAGTATAATCATGAAGAAATTTTAGCCAATTGACCACATATACATACAAATATGTATATATTTACAGGGTGATTGGTTATGGATCCAAATTCATAACTGCACATTTTCTGTACAGTACTATTAACCGGACAATAGAAGAGGAAGGTATCAGACTTAATTTAATTCTGTAACTGTAATTTAAGAAATTGTAAAATCGAAATTCAGCCTCGAGGAACATTATACAAAACTATTCTCACGTATTGTTGAAAATAAATGTGTCATTTGGTCAAAGATTTCCTTTGGACATTTTTTTATGTCCTCGGAAAGACTGTTTGGTGTCAGTTTACGTCACCTTCGAGCCATCCCCTTGCCAGCCATTTTTCCTCCAATCGCATTGCGCCGAGTGCCAACGTCCCGTGACGTCACTCTATAATTTCGCGAGAGATCGCCGAATTGATGAGGCGCGTGCTGATTGGACGCATCCATCAATGCCGGCGAGCCGGACGGAAGCCAGCGGGTGGGTGCGTTGCTTGATGGCCACCAGCTCGCGCGTAAAGGCACATATTTTAGTCGCGTATGATATAGGGCAGTGCTTCCCAAAGTTGATGTCACCGCCCCCTGGGGGTCGGTGCTTTAATGTTAGGGGGCGAAAGTGAAACAAAGTGGTGGCAGGGAGACGCTGGAGGCAGGGTTTCGACCGAATGGTACCGTATGCGATGGTCTTTGGCGGACTTAATTTTACCGTTTAAACTTTATGATGTTCTCCACACTTTTTACTTTACATTGTAAAGAGAATGCATAGTTTTCAAAGTAATTTATTCCTAAAAATATTTTGTTTTATTAAATAATTTTCATGAAATTTTCATAAACGCACGAGAGTTCCCTTTTGTGTACGAGGGTAAGTCGATAAATAATTCGCAAAACTGGATAGAGGCAATAATAATCAAAGTAACTTCACTTATTTAATTAATTTCACTTTTCTACATATTCACTCTGTGTATTCAGACATTTATCCCACCTCTTCACAAGTCATATCATCACTGCTGGCAGAGTTCATAGCTGGCAGCAACGAAGTCTTTTGGTTGCTGTCGCAGCCAACGAGTAACCTCTTTGGCTACGGCATCATCATTTTCAAAACTACGGCCACCCAAATGATTTTTAGAGGCCCAAACAGATGAAAATCTCTTGGGGCTAAGCCGGGACTGTATAGTGGATGTTCCAAGCATTCCCAATGAAATTCTTTTTACAGATTAACGTAACGTTTGCGACTTATTTACTGACCTACCCTCGTACATGTAAGCCGTGACTCATCTAATACATGTACAGGGATAAAAAACTATCTATCTATTGGATTTAAAATAAAAATTTAAATTATCGTATTTGTTTAAAATTTGATTTTAATTATCTTCTTAATTTTGTATTGTAGCCTATGATTTTTAAGTCTGCGGTTGGGGAGCTTTGAGAATAGGTTGGTGTTGGATCGAAAAAGTTTGGGAGACACTGATATAGAGCAACCCATTGCCGGGGAAGTGGATTGCTCCCGTACAGATAACCCGTTGGAGAGTGCAAGCGCGGGTATCTCGACCATGACGTTGACTCGGGCGAAGGTTTATGGGACTGATTGATTGATTGAGTGGTGCGATTCTCTTTCCGTATCTCATTCTCTCACTCTATTTACGTATCCCGGGAGTGGGCGTGGGACGGAATCGGAAGCAACATCGACCGGATGCCATGGCGGATCGGAAGTGACGAGAAATACCGAAAGCAAATGGCCAGCGTCCCTTTACATCCGCCAATCGGGAAGCCTTTATCACATTGATATTCAGCCTATATAAGCATCCCTCTAGCCCGGAAAGAGCGAATCGGGATAAAATACATTTCTATGGAAACCCACGTCCGTAATTCTCTGATGTGGCTATATACAAGCTTAAATCGTTGTTACCCCGTTGCTGAGCTAGAAGTTAGTGAGCTGCGGTTCTCTTTTTAACCGAAGTTACTCTAAACTCTTCTAAACTAACTCTAACTAACCAAAGGACAAGGGGTTTGGTCGCCGATTTTCCTTGGGTTTGCGAATTTCTCTTTAAGAATGAATTGCGACTTACTTATTTAAATTCATTATTCAGATTTCATTACTATTGGTAGTAGTAAGAATTTTGGTTAGCGTGCTTCGACGGCTAAAGTCATTTCGCAAATACTGCCATTCTCGTGCAGTTAGAGGCAACAGCACTCGGACGAATCGGAGGATCAACCCTTCAAACTCGAGCAGAGCCCAACGAGGCTTAACTTCTGTAACTGATGGGGAACCTGTGTTACCATCGTGGCAGGCCGTTGCCCTAGGGATGCATAAATGTCGGGCATAGGACTAATAAAAGCGACAAAATAAGAGAATATTACCGCCTAAGGGATGGGTTTAAGATTCCAATTGATGTACGGACCATTAATGATAGCAACAAATACAGAAGAAAGCACTAAACCGTCGTAAAATATCTTATTTTTACAATTCTCTTCCCTTCATATGGTGTTCTAACACTCTCTCCAATGATGGGTCATGTTGAACTCCGTAGTTGTGCTACTGTCGTTTCCAAATCACACTCTCACTTATCATAAGTTAACTCTTGAGTGAGTGGGGAATAATGTGGGAACTTGAATTGGGTACAAAAAAGCCTAGATGGCTGAAATATTCCCGCATTGTCTTTCACTAAAAAGAAGTAGATCTGGAAATCGTAATCTTTTTTTTGAATTCATAGATTGGTGAACTGCAGCCCACCGTCCTTCCCTATTCTTTGCCTACTCTATTGCATCATGGTATTTCCTCTTTTCTCTAACCCTGTTTATTTTGCCTATGTACTTATCCCTAGGTCTTTCGGTTCTTCTCCCCTATTTTCCCTTGATTATGTTTTTGGCAAATGCGTCGTGCCTCCAGGTCTGTTCAACCCACCTGGCTCATCTAAATCTTATTAAGCTCTTTACACGCATCTCTTCTTTGGCTCAATTGTACACCTTTTCATTCTTTATGTTATCTGTTCATTTTATCTTCAACATTCTTTTTTAACAGATAGGGACACCGCCGGTAAAATTTAGGTGATAAATACTTTTCTTAAATGTCAGATCATTCTGAGATATCTTGGGTGATATTTGCGGACGTGGTTTGATTCTATTCTACTAAAATTCGTCGTAGAACTAGCAAATGTTTAACAAAATAACTCGTTGTGGGGTTAATATAGAATCTCAGTGAGGTTATTCACTACCCTTAACGACCATCGTTTTTAAGGATGGCTTGGTTGTTACTCCCTGTTGATCAGTAGAGGTATCGTTCACTCTATAGTTCACTCAAATGGAGCATATCAAGGTTGTCTAGCATAGGTAATTTGAAGGTTCCATGCTCTCGGGTGTTTCACCGTGCCGTTGTTTTTGTGACAACAGTTTTGTCTGCGTTCCAGCAGGCGTCTTCAGGTCGAAGTGATGATGCCGGTAATTGACGACCTTATATAGGTCCGTATAGCTTAGTCCTGATTGGTTGCGTCAGGACTGAGCCACGGACCTATATAAGGTCGTCAGTTACCGGCATCATCACTTCGACCTGAAGACGCCTGCTGGAACGTAGGCAAAACTGTTGCCACAAAAACAACGGCACGGTGAAACACCCGAAAGCATGGAGCCTTCAACTTCTACGCACCGCGGAAGCCTTCGCACCAACTTAAATTAGTTAATGTTGTAGCAGGCAGGGAAATTTCTCGATATTATAATTCGTGATATACCAATAGCAGACACTAAAATAGCAAGATTACTTTATTTTTAATCAATTATTTTTAGGCTTCTTATTTGCCGTAGTATTGTGGAAAATCAGCATCCATGTATATTACGCAAAAACTATAAAACATCAATAATGTTTTGGATTAATACCTTTTAAATAGATTTAATTATCGCTTGATATATTCTGAAACCAAATATTTTGACGCATTTTAAGTAAATGTATTCCGCGCTACTTATTCTAGCAGCCCATTCAAACTCTTAGGCCATTTGACGTTCTCCTTCATAAAAGTTATCCCGTTTTGTAATATCCTCAAATGCATCCTCACGTTTTTTCGCTATGAGTTGAGTATGAGTTTGAACTATGAGTTTTAACCTAGGACACGTCCTAGGAGACGATCCTGATTGTGTCTGTCGGATAATTTTATTTTTAAAACAGTCTGGGCTGTTTAACTGTTTGTGACCAACCATTATTTGGTGTTTTATCTCACGCCCATTTTAATGTGAGTTGTGTTGCTTTTATTTGTCTATTTAATTATTTATTTTAAATAACTGGACATGGTGATGGTAGGTTGACGTGGTGCGAATGACCTTAGTCGTCGAAGCACCAAAATCACCCAAATACTACTACTACCTATGAGTTTGCATCGAAGATAGAAATTAAGAGAGAAGAATGCTCTTTGACATTAGGCTGCTCTTGTATTTCAAAGTTCTAAGAAATTATAATTATATTTTCAAGCTCTCAGACGGACTACAATGTCTATGGTATTCTTAAAGCTGGATGCCAGTAACAAAAGAATTGGTGTTTGTAGTCCTGTGAAAAACATTGGACGGCGCAGCCTACTAAGCCCGTGTAAAAGATATTCCACTGAGGAAAAATCATTCGCCTTGACCGGGATTGATTTTTCCTCTGTGGAATATCGCACTTATGTGCACTTGCGGGTGACTCCGTAAAGGTAACTACCGTGGCTAGTATCCCGGTATCCTCAAAATTAGCCGTGTGAAAGAAGTTGGCTAAACATATTGATTAGGTGTCGTGATACCGATGTATTAGGTATTGTTGAATTCAATGCTATGGATTTTTAAATTAAATTCAAGTGAGTCAAGATATCTGTTATCAACAGATGCATGCATGGGCATTTGTTATAATCTAAGGACATATGCTCTTTAAAACTATATTTAACGTATTAAATCAATAGGCGTCATCAAAATGTGTAACTAAGCCTGAAAAACTGCTGAATTAGAGAACATTCAGTACCCAATGTAATTAAAAGCTAACCAAACTACCTGGATGTCACTCACCTTGTGTTTCAAGCCATTTAAAGAAATATTTTCCAATAGTTCCGCCCAAAATCGACGATTGATCGTAACAGAAGGCGAAATGTTCAATACCAATCAACATAAACATTACAGTAGCTGTAGATGCGTTTTTCAGACAGGCTAGGAATAGTTTATGAATAATGAGTTGATTGATAGTAGCAATATAATATGTCACATTTGTATTGATGGAAATAACGTTCACAAGCACCTCCTGACGAGCCAGAGGCTCAGGAGGACTTATATTGTATTTATATTGTATTTCTGCTGTATTACTGTTTAAGAATCATTAAATATATTAAATATCTAATAACAACTTATTGCTCGCTATGCAATTTTGCGAAATATATGGCTGCTAGCGCGGGAGTATATGGACTTATAATTTTTTACAAACTGCATAAAACCCTGGCATATTGAAAATCAAATTGATATCATTCATACTAATTTAATATTTGAGAAAATAGTAAAAACCCGAATACACACCTAACCCGGCGCCAACCCGTATTTATTTAATGGTGATGCTTTGCAAAATCATAGAACGAGGCACTTTTCTTACGGAAAACGTTCTATATTCAGAATCTTTATGTAACTTAGTACTAAACGAAATCAATGTTTTCATATTACACCAGAATTAGTTTTAGTACATTTTCTTTTCTTTGCCTTAAATATACTTTTTGAATATTCTTACATTTAATCATTTATCTTGCCGGAGGACTAGGATTAAGGAAACATTTTGAGATGAGATTTACAGGCAAAGGAAAATATTTGGCCTGGTTAAATTTTCCTATAAAATGTAATTATATCTGCAAATCAGATGAATAACTAGGTAGACATTATACGCACTGTGGACTGCATCTAACGTTGAAAAGACCAAAAAGGTTCTCGGAATGCTTCTATTTTGAGCATGGTCTGAAAGACGCTTAGAGTACCTGTTTAGCATTTAAAAAAATATGCTGATGGAATCTCAAGGTATTTCATTCAAAAATTTTCAGTCATTTCCTCAAAAGGAATTTGTAATTATAAACTACAACATTCTTCATTTTCTTATAGTATTTCAAGCGAATAAATGCTACGCTGCTGCCTTGGATGATATTAACTTTCATAAAAGTTCAATCTTGTTCAAATTATGGACCGTATTATTATGCATGTACTCAAAGTTAAATTTGCATGCTCCACTGAAATATTTCTTTTATTTTACCATCTCATCTAGTTGGCAATCTTAGTATTTCATCTAGGTACAGGAATTCTTACTACGATTGCTAACACAATTCTCTCCCACACTTTTCCGTACCCTCCAGGCTTTAACATAAATTATTACATGCATTGAACGATCAATTTCTATTTCCTCGTTAAATGGGTAACGACGGAGGATGATAAAATAATGAAATTAATAATTTTCTTAATTAGGAAGAAATAAGAAGGGGAAAACGAACACTATTTCCTTTCATTACGGTGAATTTCAATTAAATGTGCCCTTAATCTAAGAAAAATCCCATAGTAGCATCAACATAAACATTAAAAATAATTTTATTGAATTAGCTTTCATTTTTAAATTCAATAGTATCAGGCGAAATGTGAGGTTCCACAGGTATTTTATTGGCGACCGGTTTCGATGCAAGGTGTCTGTTGATGATAACTTGTATCGAAACCGGTCGCCAATAAAATAACTGTGGAACCTGCCATTGTCTTTCCTTTTTGAACATTCTTTCATTTTCAAACTTTCCTGGTGGCATGTTAGTTTTATTTTTAATATTTATAGAATGAACTATAATGTGCCAAACCAAATTTATCACGAATCTATCCAAATTTATATTCTTATTTATTTTACTTTGTAGATACTTGAATGGTTCACAAGTTTTTTGACATGAATCATTTGATTCGCATTTCTAGGTATTTAAAGAAGTATTGAAAATATTATTAAACAGAAGGAAATCTTTATGGTTTATTAGAGCGGTTGCATATCATATTAAAATGAATCACGTTCACTTTGCTAGAATCAAGTATGTTCGTATTCTGATCGTATGACTATAATGTTGTAATTTTTATTCCAAAAGCGTAATATCGAGTCAATATGTTCATTGGAGGTAGTTATCCGTATTTTGGGACATGATATTTTACGACCAAATTTATTTCAGGAAAGGTAGCCATGATAAAAAACTTCTACTCATCACATCTACTAAATGCCCTGCAAGCATTTGAGGGTGTGGTATACTGTTAATTTTCTCTTGGAGTCTCCGTCGCTGTAAAAAAATAAAGGATTACAACTAGTGTCAGTTGTTTGCGCATTGGAATGTTTTATACACTGTACAATATTTTAGAGTAGCGCTAAATAGGTGGTACATATTAATTTTTTACGGCTTTAAACTATTGGAAGTTTTCATCATTAGGAATGTGTACAAATAATTCCCTAATGAATTATAGCTGAGTGTAATTGGCCTAAAAACTGTTTATTTCTTAGGCGATATGTTTTTGGATAGAGACACAAAAGTAGTCATATATTGTTATTTTATATTTTTCGCTTAGGAGCCGTTTTTAATGGTATTAAGTGCAAATATGTCCATTCATTAGAATACTCAAAACTGTGTGAAATGGAATATTTCATATCAACAGTTTTCTAATGGTATCTCAACTTCATCATTGAATCATTTTATATGCTGTCTCTCATATGTGTTGTTATTTCCCTTCAATTGCACTCCGAAACTTATATAATGGACCTTACAGAACGGCTTCCCGTTTACTGTTGCATCAAGCCGTGCCTCATTAGTTTATCTCCTCTTCCACTCAAAATCTCATTCACAGTCTCACACCAAGTGTTCGATAAATTCTTCATTCAATCGTCTCGTCCGTACCTTTTACTGTCTTCATTTTGCGAAAGCTACGTTTTTCACAACACTTCTTCACCTCCCTCCGTCAATTGTCACCCAAGTCTCGCAGCCAAAAGTGAACTCATCACCGTCCATTTTTCGGTTTTTAAAATAACCGATATTTTATGCGCATGCATTCGTTTTATGATATTCAGTCACCCAGAGGCCCTTTTCCCTCTTAAGGAGAGGCTGACTGAGGGTCGGCGAGGGTTCGGTGTGAGCTTTGTGTAAGCGTCTTCCTCTTCTCCACAGAAGAGGCGCGCCTTCTGCTCGTAATCCGGGATTTCCTGCGGGCACAAAGAAAATTTGAATTCGTAAATCAAGCGCTCCCTTTTCGCGAGGCCTTTCGATGGGAGGAAAATGAAAATGAAAAATTGAATGCTGTTCGCGGAACGTCTGACGAAAGCAAGGCCTTTTGCCTTCAGAAATCACTCGGGGGGATCTTTCAAGTCCTTCCGCCCACCCTGCCTTCCATTTCTCTTCAAGGAGTTACCGCACGTTTTATTCCTTAACCTTTTCATCCGTTATTTATTTCCCGGGCCTACCTGTTACCGTGGCAAAGAGGTGGTGGGTGGGTGTGGAGAGGAACGTACTTCGTTACGCAAGTTACGCCCGTTTCCTTTCTGTCCTCGGTTCCGTTCCCTTCAAACATCCCCGGTGTTATGCGCGCTGAGGCGGTCGGCCCGTCGTTCCTATTTTAATTTTTCACATCCCATCATCCTTTGCTTCGGCCAGGGCGACGATTTTGAATCGCTCGTCAATGGCTGCCGCGCTAAAATCACCCGAGTAGACTTGAGTGTTCCCAGCCGGTGCCCGTGGAGCGTCGAACGCTTCAAAAACCTTTCTGTTATCCGTGAACGGATTTAAAACTGTCTAATGGGAGTGTTGCCTTCCTCAATCTATTCCATTTGCGAAAAAAAATAACCCTGCCGCTGCCTTCTACGTCGCTGGTCGCACTCCCATCGTATGCCCTTTGTGATCAGTCCGTATTTGAAACGAGACGTTATCCAATTTGTATCTTACTCTTCAATCTCTTAAAATTGAAATCAGACCAGTTATACCTGACTGCTTGAGTGCGAAGTAATGACGCAAACTATGTGCTTAATTGCCTGCAGTATCACCGTATTTAAAATTCGCTTGCCCAGCGGAGCAACTTTACCGCTCAGCCCAGCGGATCAGCTATTGCCCAGCGGAACAAATATTACGTTTTAAAATCCTGTGATGTTAGATTCCTTTCCAGATAAGATACATACAAATTCAGCAGCTAACAAATGAAGTTAGAGTATCTTAAAGCTGATTATTTTTAGTAACTGATTTTTGTTGTTGAAGGTATGGAATAATCAAAACTGAGTGTTCAAAATTTATTGCTTGACTTATTGATCAAAGAAATTAATTTGAGATTTCTTGAATTTCATAATTTTTAGTCGGTGATTATGGTTGTTTAAGTCACTATTTTTAGTCTTAAAAAGTTAACGTTTAATAAATATATTCTCCATTTTTATATTCTAATTTAATAGAGGTCACCCCAACCCTCTTTGCGTTACGTCAATTCAATTCCAATGAGATATTGCAATCTATGAGCACCTACGAATTGGGATATTCCGTAAAATTATATGCATCTTCTAGATTGCACGTACTATCCTTAGGGTATTGCCGTTTGTTCTGATCAAGATACAAACTGCTTTGCAGTGAACTGGTGTAACCAGAGTTATTATAGAGGAATTGCTTTTTGAAATAATTCTTTCAAGTTCTTTTTTCCTAAGTAAAATTTTTCTTTTGTCCTTAAATAAGCTTTATTGCTAGCTAATAGTTCAATGCAGAGTTGAAATTTCACGTTCTCTCTGAGCTCTCTTGAGTAAATGGCATTTATGATAGTTGTGTCTTCAGTTAGACTTATATCCAAGCAAGAGTTAGTGCTCAAAATATCATTATTTGGGAAAGTATGGAATACGTAAATGACTTCATGAGATCATACGAATAGACAAAACGAAATAATGCTATTTTTACAGAAATCTTTTTCCGAAATCGGCTCTTCTATATACCGCAATAAGTAAAGTAATATGATTTTCATACCATATTAGTGATTTTATTACGGTATGTTTTAAACTAATAAATACCTCCAGCATGTTGCTTTTGTGAATAGCTTCAAGGAATGGTCTTATTTAATTAGGTATTTTGTGATTTTTAGCCCAGATAAATATGCAATATTTTTATCTTGATTTTTAGATTTGCATCACTTATAATTCTCTGATTACCAAGTGTTATTTATTCATAGCAATGATGGCCATATCCGCCAGTTTGTCTATTTAGAAGATGAAGTGGTACACATCGGGGACGCAGTTGGCCAGATGCGTTCACATCCCCTTTAAAATTCTTTTAAAAATCTGTTTGGAAGGATATTTGGAGGGTGAAAAAATGCTCACTCCCTTTGGTAAGCGCGAGCAGAAACGTATTCCTGCTATTAATCTCTGTCTCCCTCTGGATACTCCACCCGACTTCCCGAAGACAAGTCCATTCGATTGAATTGATGGCACTGATCGCGGATGGCAATTGGCGGCCGATCGCGCTATTGTGCAAATAAAATTAAACAAAAAAAACAAGTTAATTTTATAAAAAAGCTGTATGGAACGATGCTGCTGTAAATTCTCAATTCCTTCGATTCGTAATATATATTCCCGTGGAAGTTTCATCGTATCCCACCAAATCCCTCCATCCCATTTTTCTTTTTTTATGAACGGCAGCAAGATTTATTTGGTAAGCTCAATACACGATCGTCATTTGTTCCCGAAGTTTGGCACCACTGTCTCGTCGAATTGGCCGAGGCTCGATCCACGCTTGATATGTACACATTCAGTTCACATGGATGTTGCGGGTTTGAAGGTAAAATATCTAAATTTTATTTCCTTTAATGGCTATTGGTTTAATCAATACGTGGGAGCATTTTTTGCGATAATCTTAACGTTACTTACCAGTTAGACCTGTCTCACTTTATCGCTGAACACGCGATTGATAAGTAACATAACTCTCAATCTACCCTCATAAAAATTCCTTTTGGCAAATATTACTTTATTTCCCTTCGTGAAAGACTGGTATTATTGACAAGATTGTATTTTCCGCTCACCATTTTGAATGTCCACGGGCATGAAATGCCACTATATGGTAAATGTGAGAGTGATAACCAAGAGAAATTTAGGAAACCAATTCTCCAAGGGCGGAAGTGAAGCTTGTCCGTGAAAATGTTAGGGTTTTCAGTGGTAATATATTGCTGCCACTGAAAACCAAATGGGCGCCGGGATATCTCGCTGACGTTCGACGTTGACAGGCCATAAGGCGCGCGACAGCTATCAGAGACGATTCGTGCGTGAATGGAGCTCTGGAATTGGAAATGGGAGACCTTTTCAACGGAATCCACCATTCTAAGGGCCGCATGATATAATACTACATGCTCACTTCGTGATAGAGATCGTATCTAAAAAAATAAAGACATATTGCTAGTTATGAACATACACCTTGTTGTAAATGTAGATCAACGATTTACATGGGTAATAATGGCATGTGTGGCTATGTTGGGGAATCGGCCGTGCATTTAACGTGAAGAGCATTGTGGTTATCGAGAACTAATAACAAGCGGCCATTGAGGTTTTGGCTTTGAGGTGCTTGCGTCACCCTTTGTGGTGCTCGATACGTAAAACGTTTGACGCTCCCGAATCCGTCTCAACTATTCTGCAGCGCACGTAGTGCCTCTGAGAAATGGCATTTAAAACATTCATTCCAAAAAAATATTTTTCTTGATTTTTCTCTGGCTTTTTCGGTGAATGTGGCCTGCCGTTTTAAATTTTGCGTAACGTTGCATTACTTTATTTTCATTTTTAATGCGTTAACAAAAAATATTGTAATTTAGGCTGCTCTAAGAAAATCTGGTCAAAGTCTTATGATTGATATAAAAATCGTCATTCTGGCACATTATAGTCGCTATAAGTAACGCGCGGAATTTTCATCCACGACCAAAATGGCCGCCTCGTATGTGCGTTCCCTGTTCAAAGTCTTGCTCGTACTGTAGCGTACGTATGTTAACGCGTGAGGCAACATATATATCAATCGCGTTCTTAGGCACCAATATATATTTCAGGAATAGAATCGACCCTGCGAAAGTTATTTTACCGTGTCGTGGTATCCCAATAAGACACTGATTATAAAGAAGTCTTTGCGTAAACATGTGACGTCTTCCTAGATAAATATTTTTACATTGTAAGGAAATATTAAAGTATAATTGTTGCTTGGTTGGTAATTTTTCAAAGCAACCACAACTGAAATCGCTTGCACCATGACACATGCGGTACAGCAGCCTGTGCCAACATACCTCTCACTTATGCGGAAGATTTTAATTTTAATTGGTTGTTAGGTTATTTGGGGAAGTGATTGAAAACTAAAGGTGATTTGCGTCATTAAATGCTGGAGTAAGAGGGTAGGAAAGATTTTGTTTTAATTTGGGGCAAGAGTTGAAAGATACCCGAAATGGGCTCAGGCGAAAACATTTATCAAAAGTAACAAACATGACGCTTTAAATGACGCATTAGACGTCGAAACATTAAAATAAATACTGGACTTTGTACTGTGTTTTTGTCATAAGGAATTCTATCTTCAATTTCCACCAAGTAGCGCCACAAGCGATTATTTTGAAAAGTATTAAAGTTCGACTTCATTAGTCTTCATGTTCAATAAAGTTATTACTAGGAATCAAAAAAGGGATCGGAATTCATTTGATTAGTCTCCACAACTGCATGGATTCCAACCAGGGCCCTCTGGATTCAACAACCCATTAATGTCAAGTGGTAAAGGAAGTTGCCAAAATTTTCAATCTAATTCAAAAATTCATTCCTACTCCACATTTTATAATTTTCTTTCATAATTCATTTTTTTTATCTTTATCAACTCATTATCATACTGTGGGCTGCAATCCTAAATAAATTAGTATTTGACGGTTTAAAGTTTGGAGTTGTAGACCATTATTGTAATTAAAACATCGTGATTCTTACGAGGTAGCATTTTTAAATGGATATAGCAAGTAGCGCGTTAACTTCCCAGTGGTAACTTGTGTCACCAGCCAAAAACCACGCTGACCTGCTTGCATAAAATGTTTTGAAATATTTTTCCTCGTAAGACATCACAATTTAGAGTCATGCTGAAAATAGGCGAAGTGTCAAATATATTTTTTCTGGGGATTAATGGCTTAATTAACGCCTACACCACGTAATAAACGACATTTCTGAGAAAAAAATGCACCCTGCTCTTGCTCAAAATTAATTAATAGATTTTTTGAATCGGTTTTTATTAAATAAATTCATCATAAGTTAAGATTTTAGCTTTTCATTGTGTTGAATGATTTAAATTTCTTGCTTTCGTTAGCGCTGAGTATATTTTTTTATAAATCACGAACTTACGACAAAAGACAGACATAGTTTAAGACAGACATTTACTGTGGAAGGTTATCAAGGTGTGAAGGAAGCCTGCGATCATTCTTCACAGACATTTATGCCTGGCGATGCCGGAAGATGCGTCGGCGAAAAATCGCGCTTAATGAAAAATATAATAATTGTTACCGAGAGCAAGCGTTATTTACTATTTTAATTCATAATTATTTATTATTCCCATTTTGCTATACAATAATTTAATAATCCTTACCTTTGTGATCCTCTTAAGTGCACTATTGTATGTTAATTAATAGTTTTAACTCGCTGTATTTTATGCACGTTTATGCTTATAAAACACAGTGATTGTGTGTTATATCGTGTGAAAATAGACCGTAATCGCTCGAAATGGCATGTGCTCTATCTTAATTTTCATTTTTTTCATGCATCAATTTTCCAGTTTTCCTAAATTGAACTCTGTATAAAATAAACTATTTATATTTTCTAAGCATAATTTATTCAGTAGTATGTTTAATGATTTACAGCTATTAAATATGAAGTTAATTTTTATTAAGTTGCTTGATCTTGTAACGATGATTGCGTGAACACTCTGTGAACCTTAGCTTAGAGGTTGCCCTTGATCTATAATATAGCAATAAATGGCCGGGAGTGTGCAGTTAAATAGCAGCAAAATGCAATCCAAATCTTTAATTTGATAAAAACATTAATCTTCATTCTCTGATTAAAATATACCTAATTATAATGTTAATACCTCTTTTCCCTCAGAAATTAATTTCCAATCATACCATAAAAGTTGGTTTTTATTTCATGAAGTAATCGCTAGTTGTGTAATCGGATGTCACTCCTCTTTTATAGTTATATTTACCTTGAATTATTTGTTTTAAGAAGCTTTGACTGCATCTTTATAGATTGAAACCTAACATTCGCTCAGTTTTCCTATGATTTATATTAATAATGATTGCGTTTCATTGTTATTTTCAAAATATTGGATTTTTTCCTCTGTTATCTATTAATTTCCACGATTTATATTTCCTTTGTGATAATTATTTGATTTGGAACAATGGATACAGTTTCAGTCTGCTCCATGGTAACGTGTTTCCCAGCAATTCCGAATTTATTGGAATAAGCACACGTGAACCCAAAACATCCCCACGGAAATGCACATTTGTTGACGCAAGCTTCAATCTAAATCAAAATCCAGCCGGATAAACAATCTCTGTTTCGTAATATATTGAAAAATGTAGGTCTAGAGATAGTATTTGTTTTTTCACATTTTTACCTCCCCATAGTAATAAACATATCTGCTTTTATTTGTGTGCAACAGTCAAATTATCGAAAGCCTACCTTTTTGGCGAGATAAATCTGGAAGGAAATTACTGTTCGAGGAGATTTTTTTATGCGCGAAAACGGAAGGAGCGTATGGTGTAAGTAGGAAGGTGTGTTCCATATATGCATTTTGTAGGCGAGGCTGATCGGAAGCTGCGTATGTCCTATTCCTTCCAGGTTTTCTTCCGTTTAAACCTTCACCTTTAAAGATGAAATATAAGAGAAATCGAGATGCAGAAAACAAAGTCAATTATTTAGCCGTTAGGAATTTATTATATTTGTGTTCCTTATCTAGTAATATATGTTATCCTATACTCGCGTGGCCATCCCATCGGAAAATAATTGACGCAATGCTGTACAGCCATTTATTTGAGGTTCATCTCCTGATCACAATTGCGTGATTAAAGACTGATGTGACTCACAATCTGATAGCCTCACAGTGGTCCAACATGTGAAAATGCTGGTCAAAGTTGATGTCACAGTTGAGGGCCTGAGAGTCAATGTAGTGCAAGTGACATAAACACGAAAAACTGTATTAGTGCAAATGTTCCAAGTTTGTACCGTCGGATGCCTTCAGTTAGCTACAGGAAATGGAAGACAAGTGCTCGAAGGTTTGGTGCTGCGATCTAGCCACCGAACACTTAAGCTAATTTGCTTTTAATCATTTCTTTCCGGAGTTAAGTATACGGGTGTACCTGGACGACGTTTGTCACTTGCATTAATTTTACTCTCAGGCCCTCAGTTATATCAGCGAACTTACCTGTAGTAATAGTTCTTCAACTTTAAACTATTTTGCTGTATTTCTTAATGTATGGGAAGCTGATTATTAAAAAAAGTTATAAAATTGAACGAATGATGGAATAAAACAGTGTTTTAGGACAATGCGATATCTTCTACATCTACATCTACATATTCTCGCTCTCTATATATCGCTTCATTATACTTATATATCTTAGAGATATATAAGTCTAATGAAGTAAACAACACAAGACTTCCTCCGTTGTCCTTCATCTATGCCAGGGATTCGAACCTGCAAGTTTCGCTGGATCGCGCGTCATTTACTCTGTTTAAATACTAGTATTTTTCATAATCTATATGTATTACTAAAATTAATTAATATTTCGTGCCAAATTCTATTCCTGGTTGTAATCGTCATGCAACAAAAATTCATGAAATGGACGTAATATACTAATATTGTAGTGACATAAAAAATCCAAATTGGGAAAATTTATATTAATAAAATCACCTGAGTTTCCAATTTTCGAAGTGGCAAATATAAAAATCACTATGGTAGGTAGCATGGACTTAAAATACATTTTAGAATGGCTGCTTAGTGCAACTAATAACATACATAGAACGTGAAATAAGACGCAAATGGTTATCTCCACACACTTTATTAATGGTAGTAAAAACCACTTCATGCAATTTAATAATCCATGTTCACTTTAATTGTGGATCGATTGGTTCCATTGGTTGAAATCGGATGCATTGCGAATTAGTTCTACAAATGAGTATTGCTTCCTTTTAATTATTGATGTTATACTTCCAATACGGTGATTTTGGGTGATGTATCTGATGACACGATATTTGAAAAGATATTTGAATTCCAAGAACATACATTTTATACCATATTAAATAAGGATGTGTAAAGGTATGAATGAAATGTGGTAGATGGAAAGAAAGGCTAAAGAGATGCTAGGCATGTTAGGTGAGGATAGAACACTACTTCAGGAGATTAGGAGAAGGTAGAGAAAGCCGGTTAAGCCGGTGGTTGAAACAAGTTTTGATAGGCAAAGGGATGCTGAATGTAATGGTGTATAGAGTAGTATGATATGTAAGCGAGGCAGAGGAAGAAAGAGATTTCATGAGTTGGATTAAGAGAGCTAATACGTATGTAGACCTGAATAATGAAATAGTGAATGGACGGTGGGTCCTTCAGCTATGAACGATTAGTATATTGCTGATGAGTTCTTCTCGGATTTCCCACTGGGTTCGGCAATCATGGAAAGCTTAACCCGGAGGGAAACTCGAGAAGAACTCATCAGCACCATTCGCCAGGAAAGCCTGAAATCATACATAGCATATTGTTTTCTACTTCCTTTAAAATCTGTATTTACCGGTAGATGATCCGTAATAATAGTTATAACCACCTGCAACTGTCTCTTATTGGAACTTTCGGCTTTTCTTACGCTCATCATTCGTGATAATGATGTTCCACGCCCCTTACCACTCATCCTTTTTGTGAAGGTTTCACTTACCGTGAGAGAACTTCTGTATAAGTCCCATGTTCTCCATTTCCATTTGATGAGACTTCAGTGCTATGTTATTTCCGCTTCGTTTTCCCCTCGGTGGTAGAATTTGACATTCAGCGGAGATCTCTCCGGTTTCCTTAAGCTAGACTCGAAAATAAAAATAGCCCGAAAGTTAGCAATGGCAAGGACTCTGTCCAGCATGTGTCCGGTGGACATTGGGTGGGGGGGGGGTAGGTGTAAGGGGTTTTGGAGGTTCTAGGGGACACGAGGGGTTTCGGTGTTGGGTGTGAGTACCAGGGCTCGCGTTCCGACGTCACAGTTTGCGGTGCCTCAAACGGTTGTCGCCTGGCGACGCCCCCTTCGCATTCCCCGTCACTCCATTAGTGATCCGGGTCCTCTCGTGTCTGCTTCGCATTGCGATCGCCGCTTTTCGCCCCTTCGCGTGGGCGAGGGGGGGCTGAAACAGATGCCACCGCATCGGGCGCATCGCGAATGCGAGCCCTGTGACCTCTTTTGCCGATGGAATCTGAGGGGAGCTTGAATATGTCAGAAGGGCTCTCGGTGACCGGTGAACGGTTTTGAATGTTCCTCACGTGTATTTTGCTGGTTTAGGTGTAGTTATCAAAGAAATATTTATTGTTCTTGGACTACTTGGTCCACTAAGAACATACAAAAGTATACATTACAAGCAATAAATAAGAAAATAATAGCAACAAAAAAAAACAAAAAACAAGCATGTAGATCATTTGAATTGTATTTTTTCCTGCAATAGCATTTTATTAAGCAATCTGTTTTTAAAAGCCATCAGAAATTTAAAGTTTTTAATAGATTCAGGAGTACTTTTACATATCTGTTCCGTACTGTTATACAATAGCCGTTGTTGATAAGCATTCCTGAAAATTTTTCCATTCTTATTCACCACCAAGAACATCAAACTTTCATTGTCAGCTATTACTCTATACTATTAAACGAGAAAATCTTGTATACATGCGTGTTTTTATGTATGTATGCAAATTTTATTTAGAAAACGGCTCTAACGATTTTGATGAAAATAACAAATTTACTCATTTATGGTAGGCACGATAAAGCTAAAAACGTAGGTCTTGACTCTGGGAAAACTGTTTTTTTTTTTTAGATATTGGGCAAATAGATTTGTATTCCGTATTTTTACACCGTTGCTATAGATTTAAATAAATTCACTAGATTTTTTATTAGGCTTTTTTCATCGTCCTTTTCAAGGTAATCATCATTTTTACATCGGAGGTTTTACGATTTCGCATTTGTTTAATTTTGAGCCAGTTAAGTAAGTGGTTAGCGGAAATGCAACAACATGATTTTCAACGACGTTTGAAACACCAATTTGCTCAGCACATGTGACGTCTTCATGAACTCCCCTGATTAAAAATTACAATCCAATCGAAGATAGGCCCCCAGTTATTCAAGTATTATCAGCTATTCCTTATTTAAGGACTATGCTTGTGCAATGAGTATGGGGAGGATTTGCTGTAGATAATGTTACATTTACCCGATTTTTTACTTTTCACTTTCTACTAACATTTACTGTAGCAGGCTGCTACCATAGTTCATTTATTGATATTAACCTAATTAGTTCTATTAATACAGTAGAATTAAATAGAGACAGAGATGAAATTCTATTTCATCCATAGGTACCTATATCTCATGAATGGAAGAACATAGTTAAAATTTTAATATTTATTATAGTAATAGTTATATTATTATTAGTAAATTCTGGTATATTAGGAGATCCTGATAATTTCATTCCAGCTAATCCATTAGTAACTCCTGTTCATACTGTCACTCAAAATGATATTGGGAGTGACATACCTCGAAGACTGGCAATTTATTCGTTATGTTTTGCTATAGTGATGTTTGTTTTTAACTTACACATGACTTTCATTATTTGTAGGTTTCTGTTTCACTTTCGGCAATCAGACATGATAATACAGCCAAATGCTGATGGAAATAATATTATACTCTATTTTGATTAAAAATATTACATGAACAGAGGCGTCCGAATTCCAGAAGATCCGACGGTCACACAAAAGTCTCTCTAGTTCTTTGTCAGAGCACTCCCCCACGTTACGACTGCAAAGGCACGCCCTCTGCTGGCCAGATGGAGAACAACTTGGTGCACACAATAGTACCTAATGTTATCTTAAGAACTCTGATATGAAATATCAGATATTTGATAATCGAAAAATATTTTTCACTGAAGTTCTGACTTCAACCTGCTATGGGAGATAGACCACAGGATTCGAGTCTCACGGGTGAATATCTTCCATGGTTCGCGAGTGAACTTTGTGCAACTTCGAGTTCATAATGAAATAAATTAAATTTGTGTATTCCACAGAAATAATTAAGGGGTTTATACCATTAAATATTTCTGTGGAATATGCAAAGTTTATTTATTTCGTTATGACCTCATGGGTGAATTGGAAAAATTGTGTCTGATTTACCTACTGTGAAAAGAAGGGGTTGAGGAAGAGGCAGTAGGGAAAGTTTTTCAGTTGCTGGCCATACCAGCAAAGTGAGACCTTACCTGTGAAGACATTCTGGCAGAAGAAACTGGATTCAGCAAAGATGATAATTTTAAGAAGCAAAACGGGTTGAAACGGATTCACACTTTTGCTGGGATGAGAGGTGATGACTTTCTTGAGATGCCTGGAGAGGTGGAGTTGTCGAAGAAGGTACAGATAGGATTATTATTTGGTAATGGACACGTGATAAGTAGTTGCAAGTTGCAATAAGGGCGTTTGCCTTACACGCGGAGGGAAGGAAGGACTCAGAGGGAGACGAAATATGAGGATTAGAAGCACTGCTTAGCTGAAGACTACAGGGTAAAAGAATTGAATGAGCAGTGTACAAGGAAGAGAAAAGAATGGGAGAAGACAATAATGAATTTGTGCCTCTGAATGCAGGGAAAAACTTAAGAGGAAAAATTTGTTTATGTTTTCAATTGAGTTTTCAATCCAATGCTCAGTTTTCACTGCTTGAAAAATTTCTTTTGATATTAAAGGTAATTTCATCATATTATTTCAGTGAAGTTCAACGCTCTTTTTAAAAGTAGGTTAATATGAAATAATTATGCCCATTGGTCCGTTGATTAACTTAAAATATTATAACAAGACATAAAAAGCCACCTTTTGCTAAAATTTTTACTTTAATTGAATTAAGCTTTAAAGTGTTCTGTGTCCCTAGGTTAAATTACATCTCTCTTTTTATTTGAAAATTCATTGAAATGCGTACTACTGTGAATGTCTCCGTGGATTTTTATATCACTGTGCCGTAATTTCTTTCTCTATTGGTTGAAGTAAATAAATTTATACCCATTTCGTTCATTAAAGTAATATACCGGTTGAAGGAAGGTTTAATTGTAATTCAGAGATAATCCTCCTGCTTTTTACACGTTCAGAGCCCCATTATATACCTCAAGTATTACAACCTCAGGTTGCCAGAGATCCCTTGCCCCTTCAGGGGATAGGGGGAGGAGCTTTGCAAGAGGTGTTGGTTAGACTAAAGTGGAATGGACGTATCCTTAGCTGTGACTCATCCCCTCTCCGTCGGATACTGGCTTTGGGAGCCTTAGGTGGCCAACTTGAAGTGCTTGGAACAACTCGTTCAACCAAAAAACACAGTTCATACACTTTAGAGAAACAAATATTTTTTTAATAACTTAATATAGATATTAATGTGTTGATACAATGATGTTTACCATCAATCCTTTGTTTTTTTCTTTTGTTCACCTGACGTCTTGGGGAATGAAATTTTCATCTTTTCCTCCTTGTGGATTCGCCACTATTAACGACTTTGATTTCGTTAAGAATCTTTTTTTCAACGACAGGCCTCGTGATGAGGCTTTTTCATACGTTGTTAAAACAAAATAGAGCAATTGCTAGTTGGTCATTACTAGAAAAATATCATTGGTAATTCCTGGGTACGTAGCTTTTTGTGGAAATGAATCAATATCCTGAACTTGTGTGTAAAAATGGGAATCCATCATTTATTAATCCTAGCGTAACTTGATACTATAAAATCATTTGATCCTCAATCATGCAATTATCTTAAAGAAAGACCAGACAACCTATGCGTCAATTACATGCGTCACAAAGGTACGGGAGGTAAACCTGTATTGATTGATAATGCTAAGTAACAAAACACGATTTGCGCTTCTCTGTAAGGAATGGAAGAAAATGGGCCAGCTTGTATCTGGGGGGTAATTTCTCCGGAGAAGAAAAGCTTATTTATTCTTTCATCGAATGGAAAAGAGTTCACTATTGATTTTTTATAGTCCTTAGTCGCATGCCGGGTGCATGTATACCTCTACACAAGTATAAACGGTTTGATACTTGAAACGGAGTGTTTCTGGACATGACAAATTCAATTACATTTTTAGTGAAAACTGTCATTGAATTGAGCCGATTTTGTCATCATGTTATCTCTGTTCCTTCATTTACAATTTTATTGTCAGTCGATACCAATATTTCGTAAATATTGCGAATAGTAGTTATTTATTGTGAAAGTAAATCCTCGATTATGTTTAACACTGCCATACTGAAGGAGGTTCATGAAATTATCCGTTACTGCTAGGTGAGCTTAGCTAATTGAGAAAATGCAAGTGCAAGGACATTTCCTCCCAATCTTCGCACTCCAATTCATGTAATGTGACATTGGCAGGCATTTATCGCACGCACGCATTGGCATTGGTATGCGCTTATCACGTGGTAAATTCTATTAATTGCATAAGCCTAAAATTGATGAAATTGCTTTTAACTATTGCTTTGTACGCGTGAAGTTATTATAATTAATTAAAATCATGTATATAAAAGTAAAATAAATAAAAAAATAGGCATATTTAATAATTATTTGTCTACCTTACAGTAGTGGGTACTCATCATTCCTCGTGATTTTCAAAGATAATTAAAACGTAAATGAAAACATTTTCGCAGACATTACACTATGGCCGGTGGTGGTGAGCAAGATTTATTATTTATATTTAAAGAAATATATAATACTCTCATACATATTTAAAAAATGGGTTACGAGGTTGTGAATCGAGGTCAATTGAATGGTACTCTGGCTTCTCTGGATCACTTACGGTTGAGTCTAGTCCTCACGTCGTATATAGGTGACCCCATGATTGTCAAGAGGGCGTCATTCTCATTCACAATTTAGAGGCCTTGTGCCCAAGAAGGATTTCGCACACGCGCACCCTCTGTCGGCTGGTCCATCAATCACTACCCTTTGAGAAATTCCGGGCCGCTGAAGTGTACATAATATATCTCACATCCCATACAGGAGCAGTTCTTTCTCTGTCCCTCTCACTCTATCTATAATCCCTCTTCGTGCGCGATATGTATTTTTCAACTCGCGCGTCCAAAATCGCACAGGCACGCACAGGGTGTAAGGGGGTCGACGGCTGCCTCGTCGGAAAAGGGGTCCCGACGGCTGACACGAAATCCTTCTTCGTCTCCTTTTCTTGGATCTAGAAAAGGATGAAAAAGTGCGGCGGACTAAAGGAAAAGGAGTAGAAGGTCGCCCTAGAGATGCCGTGCAGTGAGTGCCGCCCGAGATGGAAAGGGGGCTGCTGTGTGAGGAGGGAGAGTTTGAGTCGGGACGTCCATTTTTTTCGATATTCATTTGTTCACATCACGTAGCGTGGATAGTACGGGAGGGTGCGAATGGGTTGTTGCCCCGTGAAAAAGATGAAAGTGCTCTTTTTTTCATCCATCTCTCTGCGCATGCGCACTG
Source organism: Pyrrhosoma nymphula (assembly GCA_963573305.1). Classification (NCBI taxonomy): domain Eukaryota; kingdom Metazoa; phylum Arthropoda; class Insecta; order Odonata; family Coenagrionidae; genus Pyrrhosoma; species Pyrrhosoma nymphula. Next base: position 74,065,483 of record OY754337.1, read on the forward strand.
GGACTGATTCACGGCGTAGTGATTTGCGCGTGCCTGACTCACTGCATTAGTTTTCTACTCGTCCGTTATGTAATCTCGGCCGTGTGCCCGTTTTAAATCAACCTGCTCATTTATTGATCACAACCATTTATATGTATCGTATGAGGTGACAATTATATAGCACACGGAACTTCAAACTACTCTTTGAAGGGAACTATGTACAAGTATGCACTGCAAGTTGAATAAAATTCCAAAGTTTTCTACACCTGCATACCACCCAACTATCCGCTGTAGGGGCGTTGCGACACCAACAACAGCCACATCCTTTCTAATGGAAATTTGCCATCAAAAGTTGCAAATTTTGAAGCTTAGGAACCCTAAAATGTTTTAAAAATGTCGATTGAAATCAAGGTACTTTGCTTGCACTGATAGCGTCGCTTTTTTAAATGTTAAGGATGGTCTAATTATTAGAGCTTAGAAAATGAAGTGGGGCACTATCCATGTCAATTGGAATGAATTTGGAAAAATGATAGAATGGAGAGAGAGAACAAAAGTAAGCTCCAAGTAATGAAGTGTCAAAGTGTCTCGCTCTGGTTTTGTTTTAGTAATTAATTCTTGCTCCTTGAACATTACTACGGATACTAGAGAAGGTGCCCGTTGAATATCTACGAAAAACGAAAAAAATCAACACCTATAGTACATTGTAATAAACCATTCATATCTTATTGAGTGCAAAAAATCATTGAGTTTCTGTGTATATACGGAATCTCGACTTAATCAATAAGTATGGCCGTTACGGGGACGATGTCTAAAAAAAGCTAAAATATTGCAAACAATCTTTACTTTTTAGCTAACATTTCGGAATTTCGATCGAAGTACAAAATCCGATTGAAGGAATAAGAATCTTCATTTTATTTTCTTTCTATTAGTACCTTTCTCAATAAGATAAAACTACTACATCTACTTTAATTTTGCAATTTAAAGAAGGTGTGCAGTAAAATGAGTATTCAGCTTTACGTGTATTTCTTGTGTGAAAGTTACTTACATATAATACTTATATATTACTTCGCTCTGGAGAGTAATGTAGCTGGAGGTGAGGGGGAATAGGAAGAGGGGCCGACCAAAGATGAGATGGAAGGACAAGGTGCGAGAGGACCTGAGGGAGGGAGGATGGGAAGAGGAGGAGGAGGCGTTGGACAGGGAACGGTGGAGGAAGAGAATAAAAGAAGAGAACACCGATCCCACCTGAGTGGGACCTTGCGGAGACAAAGAAGATTGCAATTTCTTATCCTTATCGCTCCCTAGGAATACTTCTTCCATGAAAGGAGCTGCTTAGAGCCGTTGTTGGGATTAGCCTTCAATATGCACGCAACTGCAATGATTCACACAAGGTTTTGGGTACCTGTGAAGTGTTTAGTAGGAAAAACCATGATTTTGACATTGAATTGACAAACGGTAGCAAATCGGAAGCTATATATACTATATTTTCCTTGCTCACATCTTTTTGTGGCGCAAAACGAGAAAACTGTCCCTCACTTCCAGTGCCACGTGAAGAGGATCACTTAATTTTAAATTCCTACAGCCTAAAGGTCTCCTGCACATGATTTTCGACCCGTCTCTCATGATGAATTCAAGATATTTTTATCCGGTGGCTATGGTACACGAAAACGTGTGGATACAAACATTCTCCGTGCGTTTGCGTATTTTCCACAATGATTATATAATTTTTCAGATATATATTGAGATCAATGTTTTACTAAATTAAATGCCATTATTCTTGAAGAGTTGGCCACGTAACCAGAGTATACTAAGTGCGATATTCCACAGAGGAAAAATCATTCGCCTTGACCGGGATTCGAACCCGGATCCCTCGATTTCGCCGAGTGCTTTAACCAGTTAAGCTACCGAGGCGTCCTTCTCCTCTGGAAAATTGGGTGTCTTTATAGGAGCAAGGTGGTCAGAACTGCTAGACATACAATGCCATTAGCAGTCCAAATCGTGCGCTAATCGCCACAGCCCGCGAGGATAAAGCCGTACGTAGAACACATTGAGGTTTTCGCTCTTTGACTAATTTTGAGGATACCGGGACTAGCCACGGTAGTTACCATTACGGAGTCACCCGCAAGTGCACATAAGTGCGATATTCCACAGAGGAAAAATCATTCGCCTTGACCGGGATTCGAACCCGGATCCCTCGATCTCCACAGAGGAGAAGGACGCCTCGGTAGCTCGAGGTGATAAGACGTGTCTCGGCTGCGCTCCGACTGCTCGGTTTCACCGACGTGGCCTTCGGCTCTCCCGGCGAGTGCAAGCCTGCCCCGCCGGCGAATTTCGGGCGGACATCTCCGCCTTGAGTGAAGACAGTTGAAAGTGCAAGTTTTTCGTGCCTAGAGATACCAGGCGACGTAGTACCCTTTAGTCCTGGGGGGTTCCCCTCCCCCCGGGGCCAGTGATCTTGTTTCAACACGGCCCTTTAAGTGATTGGTGAAGTGTTATTCTTTTCCCCTTTTTTTTTTTTTTTTCCTGCTGCCATGGTGATTCACCGTCAGCACCAAGTCCTCATCCAGGCGGATGATGACTGCGAAGCACCAACACCGCTTGAGGCGCTCGCATTTCTCACTGAGACGATGCGCCTCGCGGAAGAGGAAGTGTACTTGATACAGTACGGATTGTCGAGGAGACAGATCTATGTTAAGTTTAAGACTGAAGAGGTCTACAAGAGAGTGATGGAAATGGCGCTCCCTCGGATGCCGTTTCCAACCGCGTCGAGCAGAAGAATGGAGGTTAGTGTGGAAGCTGCCACTGGGAGCCCTGTTAATGTCCGCGTGATGTGCCTCCCTGTTGAGGTGCCGCACGCGGCGATTACGAGTGAGCTCTCCCGGTATGGGAAATTCGTCCGTATTTGGGACGGAAAATGGAACAATCCTCGGATGGCCCATATGTTTACGGGAACTAGAATAGTGAGGATGATTATTGAGAAGAATATTCCCTCCTATTTAACAATTGAAGGGAATAGGGCCATCGTTGTTTACGATGGACAGCGCCGAACCTGTGCCCGGTGCGGTCAGGAGGGACATGAGAGAAGAAATTGCCCGCGGAATAACACCAGGAGCTACGCCGACGTCGCAACGGTGCCGGCTGCCATGCACCTGGATGAGGCGACGGTCGAGCGGCAGGCCCGGGAGCTCGTCGAATTGGAAGCTGAGGCCGCACCACCTTCGACTTCAGTGCCCGCGGCGGTTCAGTTGCCGGGTGGGCCGGGTGCGGCCCCCTCGCCCGTCTCCCCTCCGGTCTCCCCGACTCCCGTCTTGGAGGAGGGTGGGGTGAAGAGGGGAATGGGTTCGGCTGATGAAGAACCGCAGAAGAAGCAGAGGATAGATGTAACACCGGAACATTCAAACGCCAATAAGCCAACGCCGATGCCGCAGCGCGTCGGTAAACAAAACCACGTCACCCCCCCGGACACCACTGCCTTCGACGTGCTGGGCGCTGAGGACCCCTCCTTCCCTTCCCTACACTCTCTCCCTCCCCTCGCAAGCCTTACCCAAAACCTCTCCTCCCCCTCCTCTTTGCTAAGCATGATTACACCCTTCCAACGAAACTGTACTAACACGCCGATCGGGAGTGAAGAGGTGGTACGGTCCGCACCTTCCTCCCCTCTCCGCCCAGCCACGGCCGCCACGGACGAAACAACGGATGGTCGCCGCGGGGGGGAGGAGGGAGAGTCTCCGGCGAAGGATTCGCCGTGTCCAACGCAAAACATTGAATCCATACCCTCCCCATACGGGTCCCATTCAACGAACGAGGACGGCGAGGGCCTGTTTGAGTCTTCTTCCACCACGACGTTTTTCTTGGAGTTACCGGAAGAAGACCTTGGCCCCCGCCACCGTACCCCTCCCCGTACCCCTTCCCGTACTCCCCCCCGTACCCCTCCCCGTTCCCCTTCCCGTACCCCTCCCCGTAGCCCCTCCCGTACCCCTTCACCCTCTACTTCTCGCAGTCCCACTCTTTTGGCATTGAACAGGTATAGTATGTTAAGCCGATCATGCGACCTGGAATCGGCGGAGGAGACGAGTCAATCAACAAACAGCATTGGTGTCGGGCGGCTGAGGACCGGACATCGTTCCCGGAAACGCCGCCCTAACAGGAGAGGTAGCCGGGGTGCCAGGGGTGGATCGGGCTCATAATGGCGGGTCACGGGGGAGCAAGCAGTCCTCGCAACGCCTCCTTGAGAGTCTTGTCTCTAAATGTCGCTGGGATTTCAAGCCCAGTAAAAGTAAATATAATTCGTAAATTCTTGCATTCTTTGAAAGTCGACATAGTCTTCCTTCAGGAGACTGTAGAGGGAGTTGTTTGGCAAGACACCCTCCTTCAATCCTTTGACAATTTCTCCTCCTGTAATCGGGGAGGCGTCACCACCTTGGTGCGCCGGTGTATGTGCGTGACCGGATTGCGGCGCCATCATTCTGGCCGAATTTTGACCCTCGTTGCAAATGGTGTTCACCTCATCAATGTCTACGCCCCTTCTGGCGAAAAGTATCGAGTAGAGCGCGAGTCTCTTTTCGACTCTGCGTTAGTCCCGTATTTGGGTTGTTTTTCCGGGAAGGCCATCCTCGGAGGTGACTTCAATGCTATTTACCGTCGGGAGGATTCCGAATCTAACCACGATCGTTTGAACTATCGTCCAAGTCGGGCGTTTGGTCTGCTACTTGACTCCATTCGCTGCATTGATACCGCACTTCATCTTTCACCGGCAAATTCGACCCCATATTCGCGTGTCGGGCACGGCTCTCGCACGAGGATCGACTACATCTTCCTTTCCCCACTTCTTGCGCCCTCTCTCCTTTCCTGCGATACCCTTCCCGTTTCCTTGTCCGATCATTGTGCGATCCTCGTCTGTCTGAGCCACCCCCGGGACGCGCCCCCTCCCACTAAGCGCCCGTTTTGCCCGTCTCTTTGGCGGTTAGATTGTAAATTGTTGGACGATGAATTCTTCCGTGGCGTGATTCGTGCCTCCGTGATCGATTTGATCAGTAACGTTAGCTCGGAGTTAGATATCGGCTCCTGGTGGGATGGTGTCTTTAAAAGACGCATCGCTTCACTTTTAAGGAGGTGTACTAACGAGTGGAAACGAGAGCTAGATGAGAGCATCGGGTTCCTCCGCTCCGCTCTTAGGGAACTCCTCGTATCTCCCTTACGATCGGCCACATTTTTTGAGGAAGTCGCAGCCCTTAAGAAAAGAATCTTAGGTTTGGAAATAGAAAGATACCACCCGAAACGTTGGCAAAAGGAGTTGGATCCCGAAATTTGGGGTCCGCTTACGCTAGCTGAACTCAGACGCACACTACGGATGAGTGATGATGCTACACCGCCGTCGGATAGGGAGGACCCTCGAAGTGACATCTTAAAGGACGCTATGGCACACTTTAAGTCGAGATTTCAGCGATATGGGCCCTGGAAGGAGGAGGAAGCGCCTCCGCTTCCCGACTCTCTGCCCACCCTATCCCCCGAATCCCATGATAGGTTGACATGCGATGTCGAGGTGGGAGAGTTGGACGCTATTGCCAGCTCACTCCCCCGCGGAAAAGCGCCTGGTCCGGACGGCCTGCCGTACGAGTTTTACCTCACGTATTGGGATGTTCTAGGACCATTTATGGCTTGCGTATTTAACTCGATCATAGGCCGCGGCATGCTGACTCCTAGCCAGCGAGTCGCCTTGATTACACTATTGCCAAAGAAACGTCGTCCGAGGACGTTTGACGATCTTCGACCGATCGCGCTACTAAATTGCGATTTAAAAATTTTATCTCATGTCTTTAAACGTCGACTTCATGGCGTATCACACCTTGTTTTATCGCCATACCAATACGCGATCGCGAAGGAGCGTACTATTCTAGACGCCTCCTTCCTAATTCGCAATGTGATTTTATCCGCAAATCAATCCGCGAACTGTAATATTTCTGCAATATTGGCCGTGGACTTGGCTAAAGCTTTCGATTATGTACGCATCGAGTATATTATAACAGTACTCCGTCGAATGGCTTTCCCAGAAGCCTTCATTCGCACGATCAGAATTTTTTACACTGACATTTTGGCAAAAATTAAATTAAATCGTGACGTTTCCCCTACGTTTGCCATACTGAATTCAGTTCGTCAGGGATGTCCGCTGTCGATGCTTCTTTTCGCTTTCGCGATGGACCCTGTGATCCGCGCGATGGCGGAGGGTGGTGTCGGGGCTTCGCTCTTCGGCGAAGTTTATACGGGTGTGCTGTATGCCGACGACCTGACGCTCTTCGCTGGCCACTTCGACCAGTTGGCGGTCGCGGACGGGATTCTCCGATCTTTTGAGACCGGCGGTCTCTTCGTGAATCGCGCTAAGTCCAGGTGCCTTCCTCTTACGGGGGAAGGGCTTTTGCCGTCGGAGTCGGTATGCAGCTGGACCATTGCTAAACCTTCCATTAAGATCCTGGGCCTCTGGTGGGACACCAGTCTCGACCGGACCCTCGATCGGAATTGGGGGGAAATGGTGCGACAGGTGCGGGCGGTGTCTGCGAGATATGCTCTCCCGTCACTCCCCCTCCTTGCACGCGTTCGTTTCTTGGAACAAATGATTATGCCCAGGATATGGAACATAGCGCACATATGGCCACTACCTTCCCGTGTGAACTCGGAGCTCATAATGTGCACAAACCGTTTTATTTGGTTAGGACACGCCAAGAAGGTTTCGAGAAAGCAATTGTACGGCCCGCCGCTAAAAGGTGGACTCTCTTTAACAAATATCAAACTAAAATGTGACATTCTCTTCTCCAAACTCCACGTCCGCGCACTCTCCGATGACAGGTCGGAGTGGAGGGATTTAGTCAAGGCCGCCCTCGCCGGGGCCTCCTCGAACCCAGCGTTTCGTTCCGCGGAGCGATCAATCCGAAGGATCGTTGAAGCGCTAGCCCCCGGTGAGTCGCTCGTGACAAAAAGAGTTTACGGTAAATTAATCCTAAACGAACTCCCATCTTCCGTCCCGGCAGCACCTGACTCGATAAAAAATTGGTGTGCAGCAAATTTTAATTCTCGCCAGGGGTCACTCATGTTTTCCGTCATTAATGACCTTATTCTCACCCTTGAGACTCAAAAGCGTTACGGACTCGTCCCTTCTGATCGCTGCCCTCTTTGCCGCAGGGTTGACACACTCACTCACCATCTCATTGGTTGTAACGAGGGTCAGGCAACATGGTATGCAATACGTCGGATCTTTCGTACTTGGGATTCCTTCGGGAGTGGCGTCATCCCCGACACCAAGTTAGTATCTCTGAATTTCCGGCTCTTTCCTTTTATTAAATCGATTACCTTATCGAGGATCATTGCGCGATATGTAGAGACAAGGCTTCATGGGGGAAATGTCGAACAGGGACTGATCTCTTATCTGAGGTCTGCACACCTCGCGGGGGCGCCACCCACCATGCGCCCCTGGTTACTTGAACAGTTCCAGGAGTCAACACCCTACCCTGGAATTTCATCTCTTCTGATCAGACGGCTGCCAGCGCATACAAGACCGCCGGATCCTGCCAGTGCAACCACATCCAGCGCCGCCACCCTGTCTTTGCCATCAGCTGTGTAGCGGAGGCATAACTCACGGAGGATTGTTACCTTGTTTTACAATGTATCAAATTGTACGATGAATTTATTATGTAAAAGCGATCAAGAATAAACATATATTAACCGTAGCTTAACTGGTTAAAGCACTCGGCGCGAAATCGAGGGATCCGGGTTCGAATCCTGGTCAAGGCGAATGATTTTTTCCTCTGTGGAATATCGCACTTCTGTGCACTTGCGGGTGACTCCGTAAAGGTAACTACCGAGGCTAGTCCCGGTATCCTCAAAATTAGTTAGAGTATACTACTCTAGTGATAAACGCGGATAAGTACATTGAAGCCCGCTTCGGTTGCGTCCAACTTCATTATTCTAATGAAATAGAAAATTTCAATTGTAGCCGCCAGATCTCGTTATTTTACCATAGAACCTTTGAGGAACGCTCAAATAACTTCCTTTTTTCATTTTCTCATGAAAAGAACATTTCATCGGAGAAAAATAGTGATGAGACGACTATAAAACATCCTGATTTGGCTTCGCTTTTTCAATGAATGATGTATATCAGCTATCTCATTCCCAAATAGTTAATCGTGAATAAGCGGCTACGAAGACGATTACGTACAAACTAAGAAAAATTGAATTTTTTGGTAGTAACGGAGGTCAAACGGAAGGTATGAGTCACCAGTGAAAAACCTCGCGAAATTAAACTGAAGCTTGAAGAACGTTTCTTAAGCTGTGCGGATGCGTGTTATTAGAAATTTATTCGATCTGGTTCACCAATGAATTTCTTGGTTTGGTGCCAAATTATTGCAGTCACTCATCTGCAGTATTCGACTGCACACTACAGTCTCTTTACTAAGTACACGCTATTTCAAACGTGACACCGTCCGGTCGGAAGACTCTTGTTACAAAACTAGAAACATACATCTGAATCCATTGGTTTACAAAATAAAACTTTTTTCTGCCTCACGAAGGAAAATAACTGATCCCAATAAGAAATGTTTACGCTGATTTGAAATATGTAAGTGGTATTTTACCCATCAGCCTTAGTTCTCACCGGACGCGGGAAAACCCAAAAAATTCCCGATTATCTTATTTGTATTAATAGTTTGTAAAAAAAAAATCATCCCTGCTCCCGTTACAATTACAATAGAACAATGAATCAAGAATCAAGATGCTGGCTATGGTTAAAGCTTTGAAAGCCGATGCAATTTTTCCATCCATAGGCCCAGGGCAAAAAAATAAAAAAAATAATTTTTCCTAAAAATTCGAGTTATTGCCTGCGTCATCACCCCAAACTATGCACACGTTGGCCTTAAATTACTACTTATAGTAAATGCATCACATTTATAACAAAATGTGCAGAAGAACGTTTCACCACTAAGTTTAGAGAATCAGACAATGAAGTTCCAAATATTAATTTTATTTCTATCTAGATTTATCGGTCACGGAAGGCGTTATCCAAACGTAAATGGTTTAAAAAATTGGAATAACTCGAAAAAATAAAAGAAATGAAATAAAAGTGATTTCGAGTTAATAAATCATAACCAAAACATATTTTCTTCCTGTGGTTGCAGCAATACATATTCTTGCAACCACAGTGCTGTTCTTCTGGTCACCTTTTTCTCTTCGAAAGATTATGTATTTTACATGGACCTCAATATGAATTGTAAGTATTAGTATCAGTTTCATTAAATATCAAGTGTTATTCAATATTAATTCGAATATTAGACTGAGCGACAAATGATTTACCGATTATAATAACTTATGTCTGTGTGACCTCACACCGCCAATGAATACTCACCGTACCACTTGAGTATGAGTAGAACCGAAAATACCGCGAGTTTTTTTATTTCCAGAGTGAAGAAACTTGATTTACCCGTTTTCATATTGCGTATTCCAAATTCACAAAGATGATTTGACTTAAATGCCGCAAACTATTGAGAAAGTTTATAATATATTTTTATAATAACTTAACTAATATTTATTTTAGTTTGTAAATAATTGACTGAAATTCCACGATTTTTATCGTAGAAAATTTCAAAAGGGTTGGAAAAGTTAGCAGCACATATTTTCAAATGACAGCCGCTAGATATCCCCCTAATAGATTCTGAAGGGGCCTATGTAATAGAATAAGTTTTTTATTCTGTAACCACAATAAAATTGTCCGAACAGAGCAACAAGATCTGGACTGCTTGTGAAATTTTCTCCAGGGGATGAGTTAAACGATGCCATTATGTTCTTCCATTACCCTCCAATTTTAGTTACCTCAAAAGCAGGATCGTGGCTGAAGTAGCTTTGGTTAAAGTAGGCGCTCTCATACGGGTTACCGTTGATTTGATAACTTTTTAAACAACTGGAGGTGACCATGTGTAATTACAGCATTGCGAGAAAAACATGATGGCTTACTTAATACTCCTTAACTATTTACTTAGCAATAGCGCAATTTCATAACTGAATATAAATCTTTGTATTGAGAAATTATATCAAGTTGTTCATACTCATTGTAATTGGACTGTTTTGTTCGAAATTTAAATCTCCGATCTCTTTTATTAATTCGTGGGAAAACTCTTTAAAAATGTTGGGCCTTTCGAAATGCAGCAGTCGCCTTTGGGCATTTTTTCTGTATATAAATGAATAAAATAGTGGAAAGGTCGACAACGAAACACCCTAAGAAGATGAGTAGTGAGAATATGAATACACTTTCAGATAATTGAAGGGCTAGCTAAAGCGATTAACGAAGCAGAAGGCATAAAATAAAATTTCCGAAAATCTAATGCCTCTTGATTATTTGATGATTGGGTAGTATTCATATGCCTGACGGCTAAGGACGCGGTAGAAATAAGGATTCCCCATTTGGCTATAATGAGAAATAATTTATTTGCCCTGCTGGCATAGGCTCGGAACAGAAGACATTTTCAGATAAGAAACATTTACGTCAATGAAATACAATTCTCTCTTTCTCTCATCCCCTCATTTATATACTTGTTGATATCACGAATGGAATGTACATATTACCTGTCAGAACTAAATAGAATATTTTCTTGAATTCATTACGAGACTGCCTACGATTCATCTCTTAAAATCAATCAATCGTTTCTGTACTGTCAGTCAAAAAGCAACAACAATGTGGAAGTATATTTTCTAGGGGAGTAAAATTCCTACAATTGAATTTTGCTGTTTTGTTTAGAGATGTGAAATAACGTGATTTTTATTTTAAAATGCTCTTGAATGGCAGTACATTTATAATAGCATATATATTAAGGGGATATAATCCCAAAAAGAGATATTTTTTCCCCTTTTATATTAAGTATATGCATTTGGTGGATGAAAACATTCGTTCGGATGCGTCAGAGCTTGTGAAAGGGGTAATATCTATCGGCATTGCCACTGCTGTAAGGAAAGCGATTCTAAAATGAAATAAGAAAGCGTAATGCAGGATAGGCATTGCTTCCAAATAACATATCGTCAAATGTTTAATGACTAAGCTAGATGATAATGATACTTTACTAAATGATAATTTATCAGAATTCGATTCTCTCATTCCTTTTCGTGCGTACCGATTTGGGAAAAGTTACCTGTCTCTGGCGTATTTCTTTCGTTTAAAGGCTTACTCGCTCGATATTCATTTTTCACTCTTTCATGTTGAGTGAGTGAAGGAACTGAACCGACCTCAAGACTGAAGGGAATAGGTTTTGTCTATCCACGTTTGTGTTGGTTGCCTCCTCTTCCTCGCCAACCCTTTCTAATCCTAAAATAAAAAAAACCACCCTTACGTTTTCTCCACTTCTCGGAAAACCCTGCCGGACCCTTCCACCCATCCTGTGTCGTCTCCCTCCACCCCTCCCTCCACCTTTTTCACTTTCTCGAGCTTTCTCTTTTTTTTTCTTGGGAGTCTGAACCAGACCGATACCCACACGAACACAGTGGAACGCAACCTACATCCCTTATTTTATCAACTAGAAACTTTTCCCAAATTTCCTTCGCTCTCTGTATCTTTATCCCTCTTTTAGGCCGAAACGTGACCCAGAATCTAATGGCATTTTCCCTTGCAAGACCTAAAGGGCTGGACTCTTTGAAATAAAAGGTGAAAGAAAGTCCTCTTTCTCTGCCTTTGCGTTCCCGTCCCTCTTTTTTTTGCATTTCACCTTAACACTTCCTCGAAACACTCCTTCCCACCCAGACGGACGTGAAGGAAAAATCACCGGCAAGAAAGGGTGAGGACAAGGAACGCTGATCCCTCCCTATATGTTCACCCTCTACTCTCCCAAATACCCTTTCCGCAGGTCCCTCACGTTTCTATGAGTTAAGTTGTTGGTTGTTATCGTATAGGAATTGACAATGAGGGTGAAGAAAAGTGCGTATTTCTTCACACAGTTTTACCATTGGATCCTGACAGGTTTTGATGTTTGATAATGACGCTAAGGATCTATACTGTTTCGATACCAATAATAAAATAGTGAGGAATTTGTTTAATGATTCTCTATCCTCGTTATTAGCCAATTTCTCAATGTCATTTAACCTACAATTGATTCCATGGGAGCCACATCTACCTCTAAGCAGTGACTTTCCTGCCATTTTTGTCTTATGTCGGCAACAATATAAGAAAATATTCGGTTTCTCTAAGAAGAAAGATAAATTTGTCCAGCGAATTTTTGGAGGATGTAAAAAAAATGTTCATCGTTTAACTCTTAGCTTACGCATTAGTGTTAAGTTATTTCAATTGCAGAGAATAGACAGCTAAGTAGTGTGGAAGTTTACGGAATAGTGTTTTGATCAGGTACGATGGAGAATAATGCTTGAAGAAGTCATATTCCAATGGAAAGGAGATTTCTACGAACAAACGGAAGGAGCTGCCATGGGCTCACCACTGTAACCAGTAATCGCCAACTTGTTCATGGAGGAGTTGGAGAAGAAGGCTACAGAGACTTCGGAAAAGAAGCCCAAGAAGTGGCTTCGCTATGTGGACGACACCTTTGTCGTATGTCCGCACAGAGAAGATAACCACTCTGGTTTTCTTCAACACCTCAACTCCTTGCACGACTATATTAAAATTCACCATGGGGAAGGAGACCAAGGGCCGTATCCCTTTCCTGAACATCATAGAGACAAGGAAAGAAGACGGTTTTCTGAAACACTTTGTCTTCAACAAGGCGCCCCACACGGACGTTTACCTCCACGCTAACTCCCACCACCACCCGCAGCAGAACAATTCTGTAATCATCAACCTACTCCATCGGGCTCGATCCATCTCCATCAAAGAATCGCAGACTACGGAAGAAAAACACGTTCTTACTGCCCTGGAGAAGAACAGATACAAGAGATCCATGGTCCTGAAAAGGGCCTTTCTGATTGGGAACCAAGGCCACCAATCATCCAAGGACGTGAACCCAGATCTAGTCGCTCGTGCTTTCATCCCTTTCGTCAGTGGTACCACAGAGAGGATATCACGGGTCCTCACTAAGCACCGCATCCAAACTAGGTTTGAATGCGGAAACAAAATAGCCAGTTTCCAAGAGGGCCATACAATGTAGGCTGAAATAACATGCACGGGCACTCAAGAACAAACAAGAAGAAAAATCAGCCATTGCTCAACATATTTTGGCGCAGCCAGGTCACAGCATCAACTTCGAAAAACCAGATATCCTGTCCAAGGAAAAGAGATATTTCCCAAGAATCATCAGAGAAGCTGTGGAAATAATCAAGAGGCCACACAGCATGAATAGGGAAGATGGATATACCCTTTCCAACACTTGGAAACGTGTATTTCATGGCCCCAAAAAGGACCCTTTCCACTTCCCGCGTTTTGCGGATGTGAGCCATGGACCAATCAGTGAAGAACTGGCGGGTAGACACCTCCACTGAACAACATCGTTCAGTGGAGGCCCTTTCGTTCTCCACTTCAGCCTGGCCTGAGGACGCCTACAGCACAGTAGGTGAAACGTCGCCACCAAAGATGACAACGCGGACGAATCCCGGAAACTTGCCCAACTGATGCCATCAGTATTCGTATTTAGTTACAGAGCCTCCTTTTCGATGGTTATTTTTAAATGTAGTGTAGTGGTTACGTGCAGTACCCAGATCTTAAATACTCCAAGATGTGTCATGTATGAGTTACATTTTATTTATTGATAAATATGATTTCCCTATTACATCACAAGAAACACGAATCGGAGGCATCAATATCTTAGGTAGTCAGAGAGGGCGACTATTTTATTCCGTGGAAACTTTAACATCGTTTTGAGGAAGAAGTACTCTTGCTTTTTGATGTTTTTCCTTCAAAAAAGAATGTAATCGCCATATGTTTGACAAACATTTGGTGACTCAAAGCTTGAAGTTTGCGAAATCTTTCGAGTATGGATAACTTGATATGCTACGTTATGTTATCAAAGTATTTCTTATGAGCCTTAGGTACTGCTCCAGCCACGTAATAAATATGAAGTTACACCTTAATATCGGACATTCTTCTTTATACCTTAGGTTCCTCCGATTATCGGCTACAACTTGCAATTATTTGAATTCACTTGGATGTATGGATTAACTCAAAGGGTGCCTTCAGTCTGGTAAGTACTCGAAAACTGTCTGCTGACTGCGCTTGGTCCATCCCCCACCGCTACTTTAACGTTTCCCAATAAAACGATTTATTTTCCATGTTGCGGTGAACAGTTTTGCCGAAGGAATTCCTTCGGAATCGGCGGAATTCCAGTCGTCTCCGTGGCATGCAAGTATGGGGGAAGCATTCGGGGCAAAAACAAAAGAGGAGAGGTGGCTTCCTATTGGCGCATATGGAGACTGTGGGCAGATTGGTGAAAGTTCACGGCGATTTGCATGCAATTTGAGGTGGAGAATATGTCCACGAGGGAAACTTGCGGAACGGCGTGCAGGCATGAGGCCCAAGATTACGCTAACAAGTTTCCTATTCCAACCTCTATCATGCCTTTGTTTGCATTTTGAAGTTGCAGTGAATAAAATATAAGAACATCGGTCGGGAATTTTCGTCCACTATGATAGTTTAAGCACGGAGCACTTGGAATGGCGATAGATGTCTCTTTGAACTGTTTCCGTTTGTCCCCAGTTTAATCCTAGAAGGAACTTAAGTCCACAATTTTCCAATATATATTTAGCTTTCACATACCAGACTGCAGCATCCGCCAAGGACTTACAACGGACTCCCTTACCTTCCGCGCAAGAGCATGTATGCCGCTGTCACTTCATACTCACAATTTTGTTACTGCGATTCAAATATCGTCTGCCATTAAGATGCGATCTAAGGAGTGACGGATTAACAACTTGGGGGCCTGTAGGCAGTACAAGCAACGGGGCCCACGTTAATAAACAAGTCGCAAGAGAAGAAAGGGGAATACAATTCTCAGGGCCCCTCCGGGGATCACAAAGCCTCGGAGCCCATAGACAACTACCTACTTTGCCTTATTGGTAATCCGGCTCTGGCTCTAAGTTTCGGGGGAACGTTCTATTATTTTGGATCACTTTGAATCACAGTGAAAGAATAAAATGACAAATGCTAGATGAAAGGGCAAAACCGAAGCTCAAAAGCTTTTAGCTTTTTCTGATAATTATTTTATTTCAACCGCTATTTCATCACCCACGTACGCAAGCATCTTATTTTCTCCTGTTCACGTTGTGTCTTTCATTGCCCGGTTTTTTAGCAGGGTCCGTGATACGGGGACTTTTTTTTTTGGATTTCCATGCCTCTGTTCAAGTAATACTATAGATATGTCGTTATCATTGAGTATATGCTACGCCAAAGTTCTTTTTACGTTATATTTTGTTAATTGGCTTTTAGTAGAATGATTATTATTGATTTTATCCTACGCTATTCAATATTGAGCTTGGGAGAGGCTGGACACCGATTTCCATTGTGCATACTTTCTAATAACTTTACATTTCCTCACTTTAGCACCTCCTTCATAATTTGCTGCCCGCTGTAAGTGATATTAAAGCTTAGGAATGTCATTCCAGATGAATTTGGTGTAATTTTATATGGCTGAGCAATGAGTTTTGAGAAATTTCTGAAAATACAGCAAATGATTATATTTTCAGAAAATTTAAACTTGCAACAACATTTCTGTAAACCTCCTCCATGTTCCTACAAATAAAAAAGATGCTATTTACTTGTTTAAAAATATTGTCGCACTTTTATTGATTGTACTTTTAGTCTGGCAACGTCAAATTTGAGAGCCTGTGCTCCATGATGAGGCGATTTTTACGAAGACTTAATTCAATATAAGGACCTTCTTACATACTACTATGCAAATCTCCACGATGGTGGAGTGGGTGGCTGGCATGAGATATTAGGGCACCAGCCATTAGGGCAACAGTTAGGATAAAGGAAAAGGCATTGGAAGATGGAATGGGAGAAAAGCGATGGTGTACTAACACGGCTGGAGTCCTAATACCCCCTGCCACATGCCTTTGTGTTGGATCGTATGACACAACGTTGATGTAAAAAATCGGAAGTGTTTTGATGTACACTGATGCATTGTCTCGCTCTGTTGTTGTGGTAATGTTGTGTGGAAAGAAGGAACTTTTGCTCCTATTTTTAACCTAGGTATTATATTTTACTTCTAGCTAGTCACTGCTGGAAAATTCCCTAGAAAATTAAATCCCAATTTTCCTTAAAAATTTGAGCCCCCATTTTCCCTAGAATAAACTTATTTAGGGAATAATTTCCCTATAATGCATTTTCCATGGAAAATCCTTTTGAAAGTGGGTTGTAGTGGCTTAGAATAAATTTGTTTTACACGTAATGTAGTTGACGGTGAGAGGTGAGAGATTTTTTTATAATGGTTGCACATATTTTTGCTGGAGAAATATTTTGTCAAGTATATCATTATACTAAATAGTGATAACTCTATGGTTGTATAAGCACTGGTTTTGGTTCGGCTAGCATATACTCCATGGAATTGCTGGTGCAATTGTTCCTAAAGTAGCATTTTGTTCCGGGGAGGTTACTGAGAAATCTACTATAGAAACTATATCTTTAGAAAACATTTCTCAGAAAAAAATCGTAAATAGATTAAGGGCATTTGCTTATGAAAGAGATTTTCTGAGGAATTTTCAATTTTTCACTCGTTTTCCCAATGTTCAAGAGAATCCTCAAAGGGGACTTTCCATCAGGGGATACCTCGAGAGATGTTGCTCGGGATTAAATACAATACACTACCTGTTCCTCTGAAACTCATTTGATCTGAAATTTTCTAGTTACTTATCATAATTTAGAGTGTCGCCTCCAAGTCTCCTGTAGTTCCCAAATAGTCCTTTCATACTGTGAGGTAAACTCTCTGCTCGCTCTTAGCAGTTTTTTTAGCAATGTGTATTTTAACAAGGAATTCCTTTTCGTTTTGTTTATTTCGTAGTAGTAATAGTATTTCAGTTGAATATGCTTCGACCGCTAAGATCATTTCGCACATACTATCTTAACCTTGCAGGCAGTGACATCAGAAGTGTACGATTGGGAATTTCACGTTTATATTGTTTGGGAAATATTTATCTTACATTAGTGTTAACGAGCATCTGCCATTAACATCCACAGAGAATATGATATTCCAATATTATGTCGTGTTAGCATATTAATGTTCATTTAATGTTCCAAATACTTTCTCTTGTTTACTAAAAAGAGCTATGAGCGTATTTTTTGTTTCTTATTTACCATTGTTTATAATTATATAGACATATTTTTCATTTTATCGAAGGCTGCAATCACCAATCATATCTAAAAACAAAATATTCAATTTTTATTTGAGCTGCTACATGATCAAGAATAAAGTTAGAATATGAATCAGTCTTTGGCAATATTTACCGGAATTCTATCACAGTAGTTTTATTGTTACTCAGTATTGGTGCGAGATTTATTTCAACGCATGGGGTAGAAACGAAGGCAATGGAAATTTCTAATGTATTTATGACACGTAAGGCAATGGAAATTTCTAATGTATTTATGACACGTAACCGTTGGCTAATATTTTTTTATATTTTTATCCGCTGTTTATGGATATTCTTCCATGAATCCCGAATCAAAGGAAACTTTTGGGTTTAAGGTGGCGCTGTCATGGCAGTGACATGAGAAAGGAATATTGCGGTTTAATGACCAACGTTTCACGAATTTAAATATTAGATTTTCCACGACGCCGTTAATTCTTTGGAAATGAAGGTCGGAGAAAAAACATCTGCATTTTACGATCTATATTTTTCAGAAAAAGAGGACGAATGCGGAATTGAATTTTAATTGGCGTCGTTTTATCGTCTCTGTGAACTGCGTGCGAGCTAAAACGAATAGGAGCAGAAATCCTCCTTCGTGAATTTTATTTCGATCGTTTTCGTGTACAATTCTAGCCGGGGTTAGAATTTTCATCGCTGACTTTTCATACGCGCGGATTCCAAAACCATTCGAACTTTATTTTATGATTTAGCATAAAAAAGAGCTGTCAGACAATATTCGCGGCCGTTATAGAGATACTCGGCGTTAAATAATAAAACTCTCCTTTGAAAGATGTTCCGCTGTCATTCGCCTGGCGGAATAGCAGATGGTATTCGCGGCGTTGCCTGGTCTGAGGTGAGCGCTCAGGAAAAAAAAATAATTCGCAATGGAGCGGGGGGATATTTTCATTTGTTTGTGGTGCATCCGACTGGTTTGGTTACAACAGTCTCCGAATCAAAAGCACCACCGTCAATGGCTATTCTCGTCAATCGGCTTTATATGCACATCCGTCGTGTTCATGACTCAATGGCTCCAGGGAACTATAAACATACTTTACATTTTTTCACACCCAACGTTTTAAAATGCTTTCCTTTGTGCGCTGAACTTATCAAGTCCGAGCCCAAACAGCATTAGTATTTATTATGAGAAGTTTTTTTTTCCAATATGAGATTCTTGGGAATGCCGCATGTTTTTGCAATATACATCTTAAGTACTAGGGAAGTCTTTTTATCCAGGTCGTGTTTACGTAACGTGGCCATTGTAAAGAAAACGCTGCACGTTGTCCAGAATACGTTAATGGTGAAAAAACACATCGCATTCTATTTTTTTTGAGCTTTGATGCCATGATGTTTTATGTAATATATTTGTAGATGTATCCTAATAAAATATCTATCCTACTTTCAAATTCTAACTCTCATTTGCGGAAAACTATCTTGCGTAATTAAATGGAATACATTTATGTTTTTCATAGCAAATGAGGGATTCATTTTCAGGAGTTAAATGTTACTCTACACTTTTTATAAATTATATGTAATACTGATTTCTGTCCTTTCTTTCTTTAAGAGTTATTTTTGGCTATACCCACATTGTTAATTAAAAGAATTTTTGAATGTAGTGAATTAATTATGGAGTTTTCATCCACTCAGGATTTTGTCTCCCAACGTTTTGATGGTTGACAGGGCATCAACGACCGAAGCACGTTGCCAGAGCTGGCATCGAATTGTCTGTGGTCAAACTCTTAATCTTGTGGTAAAACAAAGAATTAAACTCGCTCGCCGAGAATGATCCTAATAATTTTGCAATAAACATAAAAGTTGCCATTATAACGTTAAAAGTAAATACAAATTTATTATAGAACACCAGGAAAATTTATGTATTTTAACAAATTGATTTTTATGCGTAAAGAGCTGCGGGAATAAGAAATAGTATTTGATAAATGCATTTTTTAATGAATTTTGACTGCTTAAGGGTTCACGCTGCTATTAACGTATTCATTTCTATGAATCCATAGTACAAATATAGAGAGATGTTGATACTTCCAAATTACATTCCATCATGAATCTTTTATTCATTTTAACACTCTTGATATTTATTATATGCATATCAACCTTGGTCTACCCTAAGGTTACTTCTTTTGTTATAGATTTCTGGAGACCGTCGAGTATAGATAGAATGTCGTTGAATGTATCTCCGCATTTCAGTCACCAGTCATTGATATATTTTCGTACCATTTAAGAAATATTACCGTGTATAATCCATTATATTTCATTAATCACCGTAGAAATGGAAATAATACCGCGACACATTTCATTCTTCTATCCATAGCCTAGGATATTTCTTTATCCAAAACATTAACTGGAAATACTGCTTGCTCCCACCCAAATGAGATCACTCGATACACATCATTATTAAAATCATCTACATATCAATTAGTTTAGCATTTCAATTATCTAACTAATAATCAATATGCATTGAATGACAATGATGAACGCTTTCGTTAGTTAATTCATAATTGAACCTCATCAGTAGCTTTCACCTCTCGTCATTTGACTTATGATCCAAGCGCATGAAATTCAATTTACTGCCCAAATGCTCATTGAACCTCATGGGCCATGTTAGTATGTATCTGATATAGCCATTCAGATATATCTGAATGTGATAGAAAATCAATGAACATTAGATGCTCGACAAGTAAGTCAACTTAAAATGTACATTTGGGAAGGAAGGAAAAGCATCGCTTTCGCGCTAGCAGAATAATAAAATCTCCTTTTTCGGCTTCCAGAAATATTGTGGCATTAATCAGGCACAAATACAGATTTCTGGGAGTGCATGATATAATTAAGGCATTCCTAATTATTTTAGTTTCTTGTTCCTAATGGTAAACATTTTTATGCGATATCTGTAGTTGTATGCGCCTGTCATGTCTGACAACATCTTCAAAACGATCTTGAAATTTTGAGTTTTACTTAAATAAAAATCTTTGGCATATAAAATTCGGAACGAAGTGGAATGTCAATTTAATCGGTGGTTGCGCCAACCTGGTTTTTTCTAAGGAAATTTTTCCTATACCTTCATTTCACAAACAATGCATTTAAAGGGATTATATTTTGATTGTACCTCCAAAACATGTGCCAAATTTTTACCAATGTATGTTATAAAGAATATTATATGTAAGGATGAATGATAGCTAAAATTCGTTAGGATTTAAAAACATATAACCTGCACGTACCTTATAATTAACCAATTCAATCAGAAATGGACTTCGTGCAACGTTACTTTAACTACTTCTACATTTTTCGTAACCGATCTTGTCACCAACACTAACTACCGATGGTAATAACTAAGCTGAGGACATTTAGGCACTAAAAATGAAGAAATAGGCAGCCTAAATAGGCACTAAAAATTTCAAAATAGGCACTTAAAATAGGCGCTTAAAATATTTTTGGCATTTTGGACGATTCTGTCGGTCCTGGTTAAGCCTGTAATTAGGTTTTCCAGGGACCATACAAACAAAACTTGACATACATCTACGCCTTAGGTAGTGAAATACCCACCCAGCCGGGACTTGAACTCGTAATCCCAAGATCAGCAGGCGAAGACTTTACCCCGCCGCCACCGTGGCCGGCTAGAAACATAATGCGGCTTATTGCCACAAAGAAGTATCTCAAATTTAAAGCTTGGGCTGAAATACACGATTCATTTTCGGTAAAACTGATGGAGAGGAAAGAGGATAAAACTCAAAATAAAATTAGCTTATAAATTAAAGAAACATCAAATTCAAAAGGTTAACTTATTTCAAGCTACATTAAAATTTACAATAACATATTTCTCTAAATTTTCTCCTGTAACTTATGCCGAGAGTCAGTCAGGATATTTCTATAGCATGAAAATGACCTCTCAACCCCACACGAGGTGATAGGGCAATACTTAAATGATGCAAGCTCTTCTGCTGTCATCTTTGGTCCTGGAGCCACCGAATTCCCTGATATAATGTTTACAATTTTATGGACATCTTCCCAACCAGGGTTCCTTTACATAACTTTCCTGAATTTTCAAATCAAGGCTTCTCCCACATCACTAAGGGTAGTTAACTTTAGATAGATAGATAGATAAGTTCACTTTCCAACTTTCAATTTTTTTCGACAACTGCCACAAGGAGTAGTTCTCTTTCTTCCAGCGATTGAATAGTGGTTAGTAATTTACCAAAATAGCATGATATAAATGCTAGGTCTTTGTTGTTCTGGCAGAACTCTCAGTGGAAACTAGGCGGTGTGCACACCAGAGGGATGCAACACGCGACTTAACTACTTGATGGAGGTTGCGCGGCACGATATTTGACCCTGCGACATTCGAGTACACATTGCAGTGATACGACGCGCGATACGTCAAGTGGTAAAATATAAGACGGGGACGTTTTTTCGTCTCTCAGTTGTAATCATGAGCTCGTCGGAGGAGGATATTGTTGTAGCTTACCATTATTTGGAAACGAGGCACTACTGACTGAAAGTCGTGTTGTACCGGGTAGTGCGAATGTGGGGTAGCTACAAGAATGGGATGAGGCCAATGGCGAAATTGAAGAGACCGGCGCTTACACCTCAGCTTCATTTAACTGTTCATTTTGAAGTAAAAAAAATACATTTGAGAGCTCTTTTGCACCGGTCAGAACGAAAAACGGGCAACAATGCGACGATTTAACAAATTATAATAACTTATGTAGACGCGGAAATAAAAATTCGGGACGATAGGCAATTCTTGCAATTTAAGACCTTCACATCGGCAATATAAGCATAAAAAGGCACAAATCGATTAATTGGCATTGAAATGCAGTAACAACTTGATTTTTTCGTTATAAATAACCCTGAATGGATTTCTAGTTTTGTTAAAATTTATTTCCCTAATAAGAAAAATTAAACTTTTGGTAATATTATCTCAGCAACAATGACAGTTCATATGGACTCTTCTTTAGTATTAGAGCCATATAATTTCCTCATTAAATGTCTTCAACCTTACTAATGTATTCCCATCCAGGGTTTATCTGTATGAAGTTTTAAATTCTTGTGCAATGGATTTCCCACATCAAAAAGGTCACCACATCTCAGATTTTCTCTGTTGCCGTTGGGCTCTCTTGCCTCCAGCAATGACATGATTGATGGTAGTTTACCAAAATTGCATCTGATAAACGTAGGATCTGCGTCGACATCGAGATTCAACTCTGCAGCTTTGGATTCGAGAATGCAGTTTGCTTCTTCTCCATCCAGATATTCTGCTGCCCATAGTATCAATAGAGGCCGTGAAGGCCGAGCAACTTCGGGCGTCATATTTCTTTAAACATATAAACTCAGTAATACTGAGTGGTGCCTTCAAAAGCCAGTTTTTTGCAATTGAAACCATCGCATGTACGCATCACTTAAAATTACCATAGTTGTTTTTCTACTCTTTGTATAATAATACTTTGGATGATTTTTCTTTATGCATGTTTAATGAAAATATTTCCACTTTGATAGATTAAAAAAGAAACTGAAATAACAGACTAGCTCCGCAATAAAGAGAAGTTTGGTATCGCTGAGATGAATATTGCTTTTTTAAGCCCTTAAATAGGCGATTTCAGCAGAAATAGGCATAAACAGGTAAAATAGGCATTTTTAGGCAGTAACAAATTGCCTTAATTTCGCCACAAATGATCATAAATGAACTTATAACTTCATAAAATTGGTTTCCTGAGTAAAAGAAAAAATAGGCATTTTAGGCAATGTCCTCAGCTTAGTAATAACTTACTAAGTCCTCTTAAAACTCACTGTAAATTATTCTATTTTTCGATACGTCTTCAGATGTTCCAACTGTCATACTTACTTATCATAGGCACTTCTCTCTGCCCCGAACTTGGTTACAAAACATTACTGCATCTGTCCAGTATTTCAAAAAAATAAACATGGAAGGCTCATTTTGTTTGTTGAATATGGTGGGTGGAAAATACTCCAATCCCCTCCTTGTAGATAAGGTATTCTTCACGTAAGTTACGCATACTTATATTGGGTTGTATGACCATTAAAAGATGTGCGCTGAGAAAATCCTACCCTAGATTATTAACAGCTGCCAATGAGACTTTTAACTAGGTTTGTCAATAGGTATTGTATCGTGTTAGTTAGATTACTCCCTAATACTTGTATGCTTATCTGCTAACTAGTACCATAGAGTACTAGGTGCTTACTCTGTGCTAGTACTAACAGCAAGCCGTGCATACTTTCAGCATAATTCATGTATCTCTGTCCATTAATGTAGTTTCGAAATACTAACGGTTCTTCTAACATTGGTAGCACAACTATAGTGTAGTGCATGCTTGTGAGGCTTCGTCTCCTTACATGCATTAGCAATTCATGCTAATGCACCAATAGTCGTCGTTTCACTAGCTTTAATAGAGTATAGTGTAAAGCATCTCCTCAAACGTTCTTAAGTATTTAATCTTAGAATCTAGTGCTTTTACTTCTTTAAACATAATCAGTTTCATTTTTTATTTTATTTCTACTGGATTAACTGCTTGCATTACTGCACGTTTGATTTCCTTTTTCCGTAGCTGGAGATATTCATTTAACTAGTTATAGAGGGGTTAGTGATGAAGGATGAAATATAATTAAGGTTATATTAGGTATAGTTTTTATAGCTAGCTTAGGGGGTAGATTACTTTTTTGCATTATTTTTCCTTATGCTTCTATAACTTTTTTACCTTTCAATTTAAACATTTTGGCTTTATTTGTTCGAGTGGCAGGAGCAGGACCAGAGAAAGACTAGTTAATCCCTGCCACACACCCTAAAGGTGGCTTGGAGGGTATTTTGTAGATGTAGATGTATCCTAGATTTCTCTCTCAAATTCTCGTATTCTTTCTGCTCGCTCGGATGAATTTTTAACGAAATGCGCTACATTTTCATAACTTCTGACGACAAAGATGATTTTGAAGGCGCATGCTCTCAAAGTAGGAGCTGCCTTTATGGCACATATTCACCTCCTCTTTATAAAAGGCGTCTCCTTCTTGTGCTCGGCACAAATCTACACTTGCCCTCAGTGTCTCCGTATACATACGCTTCACTGCGGGTTTGCATACATATATAACCCACACTCATTGAATGCGAGAGCTAAGGAGGAGTAGGTAGAGGAGATGAAATGGGTAAGAGGCCGCCGCCTTTTCGGTGAGGGGGAGTAGCGCCCCATTTATAGGCTACACTTTCGCTTCGGTCCAATCTCTCAAAAGCGACCACCCCCTAGCCCCTCCCTTACCCTGATCCGTTGTACCCACCCCTGCACCCCCTCCGCGATGGGCGTTCACGCAGCGGCAAGGTGGGAGCGGCAATGGGTGAGGAGCGGGACGGTTTTAAAATAAAGGCGCCGTGAGAGGGAATTGCCGGCGAGGAAGAAAGTGTTTGGGTCTTTTCTGGAGCAAGGAGCTCTCCCGACCCCTTATATATAGAGCCACTTCGTTGGGGTGGGCGTGGGCGGGGGCATAGTCCCTGGGAAGCGAGCTTGATGAGTTTAGAAGGCACGGTGAGTGGCAACGGGATGAGCGGGGAGCGAAATGACTCGGCACTCGACTCGCGCAACGTAGGTACTACCCAAAGGCCTGATGCTCGAGAGACGCCACTGCTCGCTTTACACGGGTTCAAGGGCCCACCTTCCAAATGAGCAATCTCACGGAAGAGTCGAGAATAAGCCAGGATGGGTCCATGAATATTAGATAAAAAGTTTGACTCAATTGATAATGGCACGTAGTCTACATGATTTGAACAAGTTTAAAAAATGGAGAGGCGTTCTTTGGTATAATGCCCACCTCACGGTTTGAGGGGGGCACCATATAAATGAGCCATCTTCCAATGAGCAGTCCAGGATTAGTTCATGAGATATTGGAGAGAAATGGACGCGATTTGCAAAACCAGAATAGGAACAGATTTTGAAATGGGTAGAGCTCTTCCGTTGAGTCGTCAGAGCTCGCGTAGTAGCGTCTGGTTAATAAGTACTAGATCTGGAAGAGTACTTGCTCCTCTATAGGCGTTGAACATGCATTTATTGGCTCTTATCACAGTCACGTAGTTATATTCGTGAAATCACAGCTTCGAGTGCCCTTGAAGAAAGCTTTGTTTTATCTCCGTTTTTCTTGTCATCTCTAGCTTTTGCACTTTTTTACGTTGTGAAACAAAAACAAAAGATTTGACGAAAACCTATTACTGAATATTGTTACTCGAGCGCTACTTCCAATTATTTCATGGTATTTTCTACATATTTGTTTTCCTGGTAACATTTCATCTGTTGGAAAGAAGGCTTCATACCTGAAGAAGCAAACTGAAACGTTTGCGAAGCATATCTTTTACAATGATGAGTCCACGCGGAGGAGAACTCGGAATACCTGTATCATCAATTACAGATGTTAGCTATCTTAGAGAATGTGTGCAAAATTTTGACACTGACTTTGTGGAAGCATAATCTATCCATCCTGAAGAAGAGAAACGCGTTAAAATGTCCACACTTTTAATTACCACCAAACAAAGTTTCGGTACGTTATGCCGTCATCAGTGTACTTCTACAACAAGTGGAAAATAGTTATCAGTTATTAATGTCTCTTTAAGTACTCCTTAATGCATTAAGTACTCCTATGCACTCCTTTAAGTACTCCTATGCATTTAAGAGCTCTGGATGTTTATCTATCTATGTCTTGCCGCATTTAATCTTCACTTTATGCACACAAGGAGCAGTCAATAATAGGCAGGCGATCGCGGAGCACACTTGGATCAGACCGAAGCATAAAATCAAGTTGAAATTTGCCAAATTAATTAAAATGGAAACACTTTACTTCCGAATAATCATCAAGGAGGCTATTGATATCAAAACGACAACAATATCAATAGAGAAGATTACCATCTTCTCTATTGATATTGTTGTCGTTTTGATATCAATAGCCTCCTTGATGATTATTCGTTCAATACTCGTTCTTCTGCGTATAGAGACTTAGTTTCCATGTTTTCAAGCAGAGAGCTCCTAATCAAAATTCAGCGCTAACCTGAGTGAGCAACATACATAAAGCGAGCGGAAACCGTATGGAGAACTTTGAAGCTGAGGGAGCAGACTAGAAGCATCATCCACAAGGATTATCCAACGGAGAAGAAACCGGAGAAGGAATCGGAGAAGCCTGCCTTATCCATACACTCTACGGAAGCCTTCTTTTCACATGTAATTTTATAATTTATTCTAAGGTTTGGTCAGTCAAGAGAGCCGCTAATATTCGGTTTGATATGCTATTGAAATTTGATAGGGAAAAATGGAGTGCTGAGTTCGATAACATAATAGTCTCCTTGGTCTGAGCCGTATATTGCCATCGCCTCTACTCAGAGATCTCTAATTGGCCAAAGCATGCTGACGGAAGTAACAATTCATTCGTGTAACGGCCAAGTTGTTAAGTTGGAGCAATAAACCTTAGAATACACATTTTTCCAGATTGAATCATGCTAGGAGTACTCTAGAAGTACACTGCTTTCAGAGTTAACCAACAATGCCTTGATTAACATTCTGCTGAATTATCAGGAGCTATTTAAAGTTTAATTAATGCTAAAACCGCGAATATGTTTCCATTCATATCTATTTTGATAAATATCCTCTTTACTAGGAAGGTTTACGGTTAGTCCTCATTTTCCCTTTTTTCCTGTAGCGCATAGTTTTCATATCACTTTGCATTGCATTCATTCTCTCACCAAGATTTGTAAACGGAATAAATCAGTTTATAATTTTTACCTGAGAGATTTATTTGTGGCGAACATATTTTATTCTATAAATTAGTTTCAAGGTGTTGAAGCCACGTTTTGGTCAAATAAATCTCTTTGTGAAACGACTTGGGAAGTTATTTTAAACAACAATGACGTTTTACACGAAGCTGTACCATTGCGTATAAAACGTGTTATTTCCCATTTCTTTAGTCTTGAAATTCTGTGTATACCGTCCATACTCTTAACATAATCAATAAGTAACGGAAATATATTGAGTTGTGCAAATAATATTATAATATTGGCTATAATTGGCTTTACCTTGCTGTAAGTGGGGGATATCAGTTTGCCAAAGTATAGGTTCTTTGCAAAGTACGCTGTTGGTATAAGTAATTTGTCGTAAAATAAAACGTTTTTATTTTACCTCTACATTAATTTTATTACGATTTGTACTTCGTTTTGTTTAAACACTGTACACCTTTAGGTCTAACTATATTAAATATTTTAAGATTTCATTAAAAAACTTGATAATATATGTTCCCGCGCGTGTTTATGTCTACGATTAGATTCACGATTTACTTCATTTGTTTTATTATTGGTGGAATATTTCCTAAGTTGTCTCTTTTCTAGGTCAAAGATACTCCTAAGTGAAATTGTTGTAAATTATTACTGCTACTACAAATTACATGCATTGTCACCTATAACTTACAGTACAAATTCCTGGCTTAATTTATGTAACCATTATATCACCCAGGAAGAGGTTCCAATCATGATTAGAATACTTAGATTACCCATAAACTCAGAAAATGACATTATTTGTGGAAAAACAGGTGGTTCAGAGTTAACTTTTTTTGTTGAGATTGAAAGTATAGGAGACCTACCGCAGGAAATGTTGGAGGAGACTTGAATTGGTCGAGGATATGGGGATCTGGGTGAAAGGCGGACGAAGATTCAGCCACGACGGAGTCAGGAAAGGTTTCAAAGCGGAGAATGCCAGGGACTCACTTGCTGTCGGCGAGAGCCGGTTTCACGTATGGAGTTCATTTCATGAAAGGATTTCCGAGTCGTGAAAATATTTGCGATACGCCGCGAGTAGACGATGATCCAGGAAAAAGGGGAATAAGAGTGGCTAGCGCGCGCAGAGAGTTTTTTTTTGCCAGGAGCCAAAGCTGGCGTCGGTTGGAGGAGTCGGGGGAGTGTGAAGGGGTAGGGGGAGTGACGTGGGAGGGGTTGCGGTGTATGCCAAGCACAACAGGGGACAACTGGTGACATATATCGTGGACATATTTGCCATTTATTTCTTCACATACCTCGTAATTTAAAAATGAATGACACGGTAATGTATTACTTCCATCATTCCTTAAAAATTTGATGATTTTTTCCAAACAATGAAATTTAAATTTGTGCCAATATTCAGCCTCGTGGCTATTCAGCATTCGGCAACGCTCCAGACGACACTGGGTTACTATCTGATCTCACCGGAATAAGCCTCCCCAAGCTTCTACTAGCAATTTCATCTGGGTCTTTCATTCTAATGACCACCATAGGAAAAATCATGTGTCCCGAGGAAAGAAAATGGCTTTCTTACTTGGTTGTGTGTTCTTCTCCTAAAAGTGGAGCCTAACTGTTACGTCTCTAAATACGGATTGAATCCATTTCGTGATATTTTAAATTGAGGGATCACATCTTACGTGTAGATTTTTCTATATCTTTGGGGTTTAATCTTCAAATTAATTAGTTCACCGTAAATAATCTGCCCTAGGAAATATTTGTGAAGAAAATATCTTTTATATAAACTGATACTTGGGGCAGCAATAGTAAATAATGAATTATGGTATTGTGAATTAGGTCAAATAATCTCATCAGAAAAAATGAAAGTAATTAGGGACTCAAATGGCTATAGCTTTATGCTTCCAAATAGCTAATTCCGATATGGTTTTTGCAGTAAAATATTTTCCCGAAAGTTAGTCTTTCATGTGGTTTTAGAACATTAATAAAAATAAGTTATCATTCGTTGAATCATCATTACATACTTTCTACATTTTCAAGTCGTCACGATATAAAATATTTCACCCACACAACTTTCCATGGATTTAGAATGTGGATCAGACGCGTGATACGTAGATAATTACTTCGTGGATGGGCCAATTATTCATGCTAATTCTCAGTCATTTATATTAATTTTTAATATTCACGAGGAAATTAAAAAAAATGTTTGCTTGAAACTGGGAGAAAATTTCCGAATTATTTTAAGGCTTAGGCGAGTACATAGATGGGGAAAGATGTAGGAAAAAATTTTGAGACAAGGTGTGTATCGCAACTGGGAAAGGCAGCGTGGAAATTAATAATTGATGAAGGCAAGAGTGAAGCACAGTGCCAAGAATTAAAAAAAAAACTTTCGCCCTCTGGTAGCGGTCATACGGGTCAGGGATGAAATATCAGTCCAAATGAGCGACTCATGTTAAATCTCGCGTCTCGATGAGTAATGATTTTTTTATTTTAAATAGAATGTCTTTCTTTAGATCCTTTTTCCATTCAAAGACTTTATTCTCCTATTTTTATAGCGGTACAAACGCGATCTATAATGTCATAGTTTTTCCAAGTGGTTTTATGTAGGACATCACCAATTCTAGTTATTAATGTTTGTCCATCATCTTGTCTTATCTAGTTGATATTTATATTTTCTGGTGGTAGAATATCAATTTTACCTTATATATTACTGGAGTTATTTACACAAAAGTTAGGCCTCTTAAGAATGTTAACTAAGACCCCTTATCGGACTTTCAAAAGATATATAATCATGCCCTGTAACAACAGTGTAAAAAAGTTCACTAGGTTTGGCTAACTAGCTTTCACAGGGGAAACCTTTTGCTATCGAGGTACGAGCATTTAAACGTAGTAATGTAAACGGGCATTAGGTACTCTTATAGGTGATTGTATTAAAACGCATGACTGCTTCATGAAACAAATAGCACTTTGCATTCTTATGATAATTGTTTAACCCACAGTGATGAATGGTGTATTACTGATATTTTCTTCTTAGGATATAAAAGTTCAATTCATCCATCGATAAAATACATGGTGTTTTCATAATTGTATCTACGTCTAGAGATATTGTACATCAATATGTTAGCTATCGAGCAAAATTTTTGAAAATATACTTTTGATGCTATTATATTTTGGTGAAAATATTTCAATTGGTTTCTTTAGTGTAAGTAAGCATGCTGTGTTTTGTGTAGTAGTTACTATATCAACTGAAGCCTCTCCAATATAAGTTGGCCGTAACAGTTAGAAGAAGTTCGTATGTTGCAGAAAATCGTGGTTCACATAGAGAGCGTCATTGCTAGATAAATTTTGGAATTGTGGTAAACTTCTAGGTAACGTTTGCAATAGTATTTATATTGCAACTTTATTTTTAAATAATAAAAACCCCTTATATGCTGTTACTGCACTTTTTTAGCTTGCATGTTTGATTTTATTGGTACTATATTAATCAAACTGTAAATTGTATGAAAAAATTACAATTTATTCGTTTCTATTTTTTTCAGGTGAGTGTATAAATTTCACCCAAGGACTATTTCTACGCCCTGATTCTGTATCCTTTTATTCCTGTCTCGTAAGTAGCAACTGTCTTTTTTAACTCTCTTTTTTTATCGAGGGCCTTCCTAAAAACCTCCAAAAAGAAAGCATTCTCTTTTCCTTCCCTATTCCAAGGGCAATATGGTATGCCATTTAATTTATGGTGCGTGGGATTTTATGTCAATATGCAAATGATGCATATGATTCTGAATCCATAATAGTAGTCATGAACCCATAGCTGAAGATTATCTTCTGTGGGAGTATCGATTTTGAATTCCTTATGATTTAGAAATAACGTTACAATATTTACCATCCATAATTTATTGATGTTATAAAATATAGCAAATTAGCAATAATACTTTCATAAATTGGAGTTTCTGTTTGACAAAATCTGTGCATAACGTTGTTAGTCAGTCTTCAACGCATGAAACTCAAATGTCACTGGTTAGTTAACTCTAATTTTTGGAATCCTCATTCTATGCCCAAAAATGCTTCAAAAGATGATTCTCCATGTTAATTCATGAATTAAAATCACTTGGTTGTGTCTCCAGTGCAAAAGTATAGCATTTTGAAGTGATGTCGTCATTCACTTCTTATAAAGCATAAGGTTACACTCCAATAGATCAGTTCCAAAGGCTTTTTCAGACTGTTAAAATACAGAGTACGTCGTGACTATGTTGCAAATAGAATTTTGAGGATTTTTCTCAGGAAAAAGATTGTAGAATACGAAGACTTCGTGAGAATCATACTCCTAATGTTGATTTACCTTTGGTTGAATATATCTTACTTTTGTGGCTCGAAATATTATCTAGAATTCTCAGCTACACCCCACTGTGGGTTAAAGTTGTGTAGTTATTTTGTTGCAAGTAAGATGTTTTATGCTTACTGCAATGTATGCCTCTTATATTTATGTTGTGACAGTATTGCGCTGCTTTTATGCTGATTTTTTAAGACTGAATGATAAAACTAGGATAAATTGATATTTTTAAGTTTCTGTAGATAAAAAGATGGATACTTTTAAGTGACCCCAATAAAGAAGCTATCGCCGGCATTGCGAGTTTTACAACACTGAAATTTGTAAGTGCGTCTTGACTCCATTTGACTGATGATTAGTTAAATGAGTCTTATTTTAAATCTCTCTGAGCGTCTCTTGAGCTGTCAGGTGATAGAGCTGCTGAATTTAAAAAATCATGTGGTCTATTATTGTGCTTTGATTGCACTTCTCTTATAGACCAGATCCGATAGCTCGAGCAAAAAATACTATTGTGAGAGTGGTAGGTTGAAGGATTCTTGAAAATCAATTCAAGAGTAATTGGGCTCATTATTTGCATAAGTATAGGAACAAAGTTTCTCCTAGGCATAAGTCAAATTAATCATTGTTGTAAAATCTTTTTCGTGTTTATGTTGGATTTTCTCTGCGCACTTCTCTCGGATTAGAGCACTGTAACACTTGGTAATGCAATGCAATCAAGTAGTCTAAGCTTTTAATCTTCTGAGATGGAAGGAGTTCACTGAGTAATCGTGCGATACCTCCTCTAATTATCAGGTAAATGAGTAAGGTGGAGGTTCTTTTATTATTGATAAAATAATCTCGCTAAATTGGCTTCGATAAATCGGAAATAGAACTACAGGATGACTGGAGGTACATCCTGCGAAGCTACTAGTACTTTTATATCACGGTTCGTCTTTGAATATCAATGACGCTTTTGATAACATCTAGTCACTAGCATCTATATGTATAGGTAGGTACATTTGTCACTGTCTACTAATGGTAGGGGCAATGATTTACTCATTCTTATACTGGAGTAGGCCAGCCCTGTAGGTGTATCCTTATTAAAAGTCGATTCCCTCACTCTAGAAGACCTTCAAAGTGATCAAACAACCATTTCATTTAAAGTGAGTCCAAATATGGAAAAAATAAAAAGAGTGCTTTGTTCTACAATTCTAAATTCCGACTTAGGTTAAATTGAGTTTAATTAATCAAATATACTGAGCTATTACCAAAATTTGAAAGAAAAATTGAATTTTACTCACAATGGAAAGCAGGAGGAGAAATTAGGTCAGACCCTAAAATTTACCATGTCAGACCAGGAACTTATTAAAAAATGTATAACTAGAAAAATAATGCTTCTGGATATTTCTACATTAGTTTAAACTAAAGAACATCTACTCTTATCTTACTGATATTAATATCAATATTTAATGTTTAAGCTATTCTCAAGAGTTTACAGGTTTAAGTAGTCTATGTTATTGAGAGCCATTTGTGTTAGTCACACCTGGAACAGCAGTTTCATTCCAATTACAACGGTGATAGTTAATTTTTTAAATTACGTATTAAGTTATAAATTACCTTCATTCATGGCGAACTAAATATGTACTCCAGTATATTTTAGTTGAAGTATTTGATGTAAAAATTAAAAATTAAACGCTCATAAGTCACACCCGGAACCAATGGAATGGCTGCAAACACCACTTTCTCTGCCCGTGCCTTCCACATGATTGTTGCATCGGAATTCAAATGCATTTCTCAAATGTATAACAGGAACCATACATGAATGCTTTCGTCATGAAAAAAGCTTCCTCTACCTTATGATACTACTATTTGACTTAATTTATAAGTGTTTACAAAATGTGTCCACAGGGAAAAGCATGTGGTTCTATTAAATCAGCTGTACCGAGTCTCACCGTTAAAGCATTTATTGTTTTATTTATAGAAATAAGGCCCAGGAAATATGCCTCGTGAACTCTGCAACATTCCACAGTTAATGGAATCTATTAGCACCTTGTCAATTTTTCCTCGCTACTTTCTACCGGGGTGGATGAAGAAAACGGATTTAGATTACAGTCCGTGAATTTAATCGACCATGTTTCATGCATAAATGGAAAATTGCTTCTCTTGATACATAATTCCATGCAATGCGATCAACAATAATTTGAGAGGGCAGCTGCATTAAAGATATGTTCACCAATCGAATTTTTGGAATATTTTATGCGCTTTTACCAAGGGCCAAATAATCATAATCATTATCGTTATTGCATTTTGTTCTTTTTATATGTTTCAAGACTCGATTGCCATGCGGATGGAGGGAGTTAGTTTCAAATTGGGCCGGGAGATGGCTGGATGCGCAGAATCATAAAAGATGCGAGGGTTGGGAAAGGAAGACATCAAAAGAATGCAATATTATATTAGGGTGGGGCTGGGGAGGCAGGCATCACATAGGGGGCAATAAACGGGCAGACGGGTGGAGCCTCGTGGCCCTTTTTCCAGGGGTGGCTGGCTGGGCAGGCCACCGGTGATGTGGAAATAAGGCCCCTGGCGTATTACGATGCGGGACGTCGAGGTGTGTTCAGGCCGGGGTGTATAGTACATACATATGTATATGTATTATAAGGGGAGCGGATCCAGAATGCTGCC
Source organism: Pyrrhosoma nymphula (assembly GCA_963573305.1). Lineage (NCBI taxonomy): Eukaryota > Metazoa > Arthropoda > Insecta > Odonata > Coenagrionidae > Pyrrhosoma > Pyrrhosoma nymphula. The sequence goes on from OY754337.1 coordinate 74,099,496, forward strand.
ATTTTAGGCGCAAGCAGGAACCCTGTCTGATAAATTGTGAAAGAATTTTTACTTCTGGAGAAAGAAATGGCTTTCTTCTATTTTCAGCACCTTTGTTGTTATATTTGATCGTATGTTTTCAGAATACCTTTACGGAAACATTGAATTTATCTACTAGAATTCGGAGGAAGTATACAAGTATCATGCATGCCATCCTTTACGTAGACCGGGAAATGGGTACTTAGCTGTAGTACTGCGACGATTACATGAAAAAGCAGGCATTCAGGAAGACCCCAGTGACAAAGAATTAATGTTTGGCAGCAACGCACTTCATTTTCACGGCTTTTGAGCCCATCGTCTACATAGTTTTTGTAAATTAGACTTGATGTTTAGTAGGTCGTTAGAAAGTAATATCCCGCACGCAATTATATTTTTAAAGGGGCTGGATTTCGTAATTTCTCTTTTTTATCATTACGATCCAGACTCTTTCAAATATGGATCACTGTCTGTGTCAAGCCTTAGCTATCAATACAGCACGTCAAGCCCGCTGCAAAGGAAATAGGGAAAATAAAATTTCTTTCGAGTGCCAAGTGTATTTACTACCACGAAGTACTCGCTGTTATTTTGAGGAATTATAATAATTGTCACTTCAAGGGAGGGGTACACAACAATATGAAATATTCAGGTCACTGATAGGCATTTTCTAAAACTGTGAATTCTACGCACTCCGGAACTTTGTGAATTGTGTATTTTTTCTGAATCTACAGTGCTCAGAATTTTCATTTATTTGTTTGATAACGATTAGGGATGGACCGTAAAGAACATTTTAATTAAAATATAGGCCTTATTTTTTTTGTATGAGTATTTACATACCCTGATATCACGCTGGTGAATATAATCGTCGTCGCTGAGGCATAAGAAGCAACCTTTTGTGTGGAAATTCCGTGAGGTATGATAATTGGACGACTTGTTTACGAAGTGGCGCACTGCACGAGAGATTTTCGAAGTCGATATGCAATCCGCTCCACGCACCGCTGCTGGACGTTTAAGGTTTTCCGGGTGTAATTATTGCGATGTCTACGCCGTCCGTGGCCGTGGAAACCGAGCGGTTTTGCAAAATGGGGATCGACAAGCTCACGGTAATTATTTTAATCGTATCAGCTTGTGTGTAGCGGCGAGCGGATCTCACGCGCGAGCAATGGTGCATTCCGAATCCTGCCCACTTCAAATAACGAACGCTACAATTCCACGGCTCGTCCGCATGCTGGCCGATATTATCCGGACTGTGAAATATTTAGATAGGACGCATGAAACAATTAAATGCCCGAATTACGCTGCATCGATCCGACTCCCGGTGGCATTGACACCGTTTGCATTAGCCTTTGTCCCGGTATTCGTGCAATGCTTTGACCGAATTGTCACCGCCCGGGGGATACCGAAACATGTTTCTTCGCCTTTGCTCTTCAGTTCAGGTGACTCTCGCTGGGGCTGTGATGACTCTCGACCAAGCAGAAGAAATATAGGACATAGACATAACGATGAATATACAGGGTGTTTCAGGAGGAAATGGCAATACTTCTGGAGGAGGTTGGGGACGTGATTTTAAGCATTTTTTGTCCTATGAACATGGGGTCGCAACTCCTTAGTTACCGAGCTATGGCAACGCATACATTTTGTCAAAAATATTCTGCAGTTACCATGAAAACCCCCAAAAGCAGTGACATCCAGCAATATTTACAAATAAAAACTGGTCTAAATTGTACTTAAAGTTTGTATCTTTCTTTTTCTGCCAAAATTTACGCATATTGCTCACATTATCTGAAGTGGTAACTGAAATCGTCAGTATTTTTCTTCTTCAAACAATTATTTTTTAGAATAACTTTTTTATTTTGAGATATACGAAAAGGTTAATACAGTCATAAAAATTGGAAAATTTAATTTTATTGCCATAACTGGTAACATTATTTTCATATCTTAATTTTTAGCGAAGATATGGCATTTTAAACAGAACCGTTACATGACCACATTTTTCGACGGCTCTCTTCCATGCATGGAACTGATATTGATTTACCGATAAAGACAATTACCTTCACCAATCTAAGCTTGAGTACTTATTTTTAAACGTTGTGAAAAGAATAACCAACCAATGAAACCCAAATTTATGTGTTCTAAAAAAAGTTATTCTAAAAAATAATTGTTTAAAGAAGAAAAATTTTGACAATTTCAGGTACCACTTCAGAAAATGTGAGCAATATGCGTAAATTTTGGCAGAAAAAGAAAGATACAAACTTTAAGTACAATTTAGACCAGTTTTTATTTGTAAATATTGCTGGATGTCATTGCTTTTGGGGGTTTTCATGGTAACTGCAGAATGTTTTTTACAAAATGTTTGCGTTGCCATAGCTCGGTAACTAAGGAGTTGCGACCCCATGTTCATAGGACAAAAAATGCTTAAAATCACGTCCCCAACCTCCTCCAGAAGTATTGCCACTTCCTCCTGAAACACCCTGTATTTTGGGAATCGGTTTTGTGTGGTAACCGGATTACTATCTCCCATCTCGAAGGACCCGGCTTCGAATCTCGTCAGTTGCCGATATTTTTCAGTGGAATCACCATTTCATATTTTGTGTGGAGTATTTAAGTAAGGGATCTTACCGTCAGATGAATCTTTGAACTGTCTATGCTGAGTCTATGATGTATTATGGTCCCCTTTGTGAGTTTCGTTGAGAGTATGCTGATGCCGCCCTACCGGAATATTCTCTAGAAAATTGAATCCCCGTAAATTTAGAAAATATAGGGAATCTAGGGAATAATATCCCTAGATTGCATTTTCCCTGGGAAATGCTTTTGAAAGTGGGTTGTAGTTGCTTAGAATATATTATTTTATACCAATGTAGTTGACTGAAAGACTTGATTTTTGATAATGGTTATACATCTTTTTATATTGAGAAATATTTTGTCAGTCTCATTCAGAAATTATTGTGATAACTATATGTTTGTATAAATGAAACCATGCAGAATATTTTTTGTTTTTATAGGAATATATATTTTCCTCAATAGTAATTTTCTGTCTCTGCACAGCACACTGGGTTTTGCTCAGCATATATTCATTCTTTGTCATTTCTGGTGCAATTTTTCCTATGCCTGAAGGTTTTCCCAAAGTAGCATTTTTCCTGGGGATACTACTGACCAAAATCTGTCATTTCTAAAGAAAAAAGTTCAAAGAAAATATTCCCTAGAGTTTTAAGCCATTTTCGTATGAAATAAATTTTCAATTTTTTCCTTCATTTTCTTAATGTTCAAGAAAATCCGTGTAGGAAATTTCCATCAGGACGGTGCTGGGTTTCTCCATGCCCTTCCCACATTCCCAAAATAATCTTCCCATTAACAGCCCGTCTACATGTTCTATTGGCGCAAATGACCTCAGTGTTAGTGACCTCTGGAACCAGGCAATTAACGTTAGCTTAATATACTTATTTTTACCCTCGCATAATCCTTGATCGCAACAGAAACACAGGAAAACACTATTAAAATTGAATGAAAGGCACCCATAAAGTCAGATACAATAGAATTACCCATGAAACATATATTTCGTTCAAAACCACAAAAAACATATTATTGCTTTCACTCTCCCTGCAATTCATCCTCACTAAGACTTAAGTATCCTAAACCTAAGACCCAAATATCCAGGGTTTCCCAAAATAATGTATCACTCTTTAACTACCTGGTTATTTGGTGACTTGTGGAAACCACCGACAACTGTGGTCATTAACGCCATGAGCGATAAGTAGGAGGGTTGATAGGGTAAGGATAATTGCGGATGGAGAAGGGGTGGAGATAAACCCGGCGTCTACATCATCTTATCCTAATGGAAAGGGTGCAAAGGGTTTACAGTTTGACGTCCTATCCGGTTGACGGAGTTCTAGTGTTAAAACATTCGCAGCATGGCACCCGTTTAAGGATAGCGAATCCATTTAACGGCGTATAATTTGTATTGAATAAAATTTTTAACTTATTCATCATTCCAACAGATTCAGCCTTTTTATGGCGGAATTATTCCATATTTAACCACACAAGAAGTTAAAAATTGGAATAGTGCAAAGTTTTGTAATTAAACTGTTTATAAGTCCTGATGATTAACACAGCTTAGTACTTTTATACAATAATTAAATATGGTAGAAAAGTACTTAGCTGTATTAATCATGAATACTAGTAACTTCTACTCAGTGAATCCTGCAACAGTCAAGTATTTTTAAATGTCTTTAATTACTGTATTTTTTGCATTAAAATGGTTAGTACACTATTTCGGGATTCCCTGTACAGGTATTTTTGTATCTTTTTTATAAAAAAAATTAGATAAATCAGCAACTCACTTGTTTTAAAATTGTCATTGTTGCCTCAACATCATATGAACAATGTAGTGATAAGGGCGAAAGAGCAGGGATTTAGTTCCTGGTTTAATTGAGACTCAATTTTATCTTGAATTGCAAAAAAAAACTTAAGCAAGGGGGAAGGATTTCGCCGAACTGTTATACGGAAGAGATATTGCCTAAAAATAACTAATCAAAGAGAAAAAGTGCTTTACAATTTTAACTGGAACGCCGCCAAATTTGTCGTCGACTATTTGTAAGTGAACGCTGCACAACCTCGAAAGAGTGGACAGATGCACTAAAAATTCCTTCTGGTGAACATGCAAAAATAACACTATCGAATATAGCTGTATGCAGCAATGTTTGCAGCAATGAAGAAATGTTCGCAAACCTTACTTATGTAGGAATAAAACGGTTTTCTGATAGAAGTGTTAAGTGGAGATCTGGAGCAATAATGGCGTTTGCATTGATGATAACAGATGATGATATTGCAGAGTTTATCGCAAAAACCTTCACATAAGTGGTCTTTTTTGACCAGATAAAGAATCACATGTAGCATGTACAACAAAGAGTAAGAAAACATTCTCGTTTCAGTTGATGGAATCTCGCGGGATAGCTAAGGATGCGGTGCCAATCGGCGCTATTGGTATTGGACACTATTTGGGCCTCGACATTAAAAAGTTAATTTTGCAGTAATTACCTACCCTTTTGAATACGGCTGTTGTAGTCTTCCTAGGGGGCTTGAGATAAGACACTTGCTAAAGCTTGTAAACAGGCTCGGAAATCCTGATATAAGAATTTTTTTGATCCGCAGTCATTATCATTTAGATACCCCAGATCTTGGCCTAATATTGAACATGGTTTGTCTTCTCTGATCGTTTTTTCATGTGATAATATTGCTTCCTTATCATAAGTGACTAAAGTTGCTTCATCTATCCAATATAGAACAGTCTTCTTTTTACGGGAGTTTGGTGGAATTAGGGGATCTAGTCTCAGTCTCGCACCACTTGACAAATTCATTTATTTGTTTCTCCATTCTCCAATAAATGCCAGATTTGCTACCGTGCATAAATATTTAATATTTTCTTTTGGTGATTTTCCCCTCCCTTTATGATTTTTGATGGGTGCAATGAATTGAAATTCGTGGATGATCCATAAGGTTATAGTCTTCATTTTTTGCGTTAGTAGAAAGGGCCAAACGTCTCTTAAAATTATGTGCATGATTTCAGGCGACTTTTTATCTATTTTCAGACTGTTATTGGTACATTGAAATTTTATTGCTAAGATTCGTAAGATAATATTTTGATTTTTTGAAATGTGTGGATATAATTTTCAGCATATTTTTTTAATAAAGAGCACTCAGCAATCCATTAAACGGGTTCTTATGTTGAATCCCATTTTTTCAGGTTCAACTCCGTGCGTCAGCGTTAAAATGACAAGTTTCTCCTCCGTAACGGGAGTCCGTTAGGTCGAATGTGTAAATGTTAGATCTTAGCTGCATTATAATGGCAGCCTAGTGGCGGGAAGCTACATGCTCAATTCAGTTCTACGTTTCTATTTGTTTCCATTTAATGTGCTAAGTAACACACTCTTTTAATTCCCTTTATTTGTATGATATGTTATACCTTTGGAAAATTGAGACCAACATATGCATATTTCGTATTTTGTTTACTCTTGTTAATCCTAAGTTATAACACTCAATGCTTTTATATTTTTGTTTTTCAATAATGATAATGTGCTAAATGACACACACACTTTTCGTTTACCTTCATTGGTAAATCATTTTTTCATCTCTGAAGAACTGAGACCAAAATTTGCATGTATTGTATTTTGTTTACCATTGTTTTTCTTATCGGAACTAAGATATGTTAATATTTAAAATCTTACTCCATAGGAGAAAATGCTCCTAGGACAGTAAACCTTTTTTCTATTCTATTTTACTCTAAACACCCTAATATAATTGTGGTGAGAGGTGAGCTTTAGGATTTGAAAGGATGCTTCCTGTTTTTCCTGGCTGCCATGAACCTAGTTGTTATGTTGTGCTTATCAGGATTCTGGAACTCCTCTCTGACGTATCTGCTACGTAAAGAATGATAGGATTGAATATGGGTTTGTCTTGTTGCATCCGCTTGTCTCCTTCTGTGAGGCGCCTATCTTTCTCGGAGGTCCTTTACAGGACCAGCTTTTTTGAGTATCCATTGTTCTCCAAGGCTGCCATCACATGCTTCTTTTCCTTGGATAATGACTGAGAGTCTAAGAAGCAGTGCACACGGTGTGTAAGAGTACTAATGAGTGACCCCTTCTGAGATGGATGGTGGTGTGACTTTGCTGAGAGGTATTGGCCCGTATGGGTTTTCTTCAAATAGCCTGAGTGGCCTAGAATCCCTTCTTGCTTGTTCTTCACCAGGACGTCGGGAAAAGGCAGATGATCCTGTTCTTCTATCTCCATGGTGGATTTGATGGAGGCATGAAGGGTAATCAGAAGTTCCAAGAACAACTTCAATTATTCTCTTGCGTATTAAGAACGTGTCGTCAACGCATCTTAACCACAGGGATGGCTTCTTCTTGGACGAGTTTATGGCACATGGTTCAAATTCTTCCATGGATATATTAGCCACAACTAGGGACAGTTGAGAGTCCATAGCTGCACTTTCAATGTGTCGGAAGTAGGCGTCGTTCCTCAGGAAATAGAAGTTACGTACACCGAATTTGGCCAGGTCTGACACATACCGTGGGTGACCTTTAATTTTAAGGCACCTGATGCACTCTATGGAGTCTGGAATAGGCACATTCGTAAAGAGGGAAACTACGTTGAAGCTGACGATTAGGTCTCTATCGTTGACTCTGGTGTCCCGGATGATGTGGGTGAAATGGGTCGAATTTTTCACGTATGAAGAAATCTGCCCGGTGAACGGCTGGAGTAAGTTCACCATGTGATGGACCAGCCTTAGGTGAGTGAACCAACGTTGCTTACAATAGGCTGTAAAGGCATCTCTTCTTTATGTATTTTTGGGAGGCTCTAGAGTCCAGGGCAAGGGTTCTTATCTTCATCACTCGTACTTAATTAAAGTAAAATTAAACGATGAACTCAGGTACATAAATAGTTAGAAGGGGATTTTTATCCTAACGCGTTGTCACGCATTCCCTTCCAGTTTGATATTCTGGAACACATCATTTGAAAAATTCTACTACTCAATCTCTTATTGATCTCTGCATTGCATTACGAGAGACTTGACTATGTCGAACGGCAGAGGGTGGAAAGGTATTAGCCATATTTTGAGTCACCCTGAATTGAAAAAGTGATTCCTACCTATATAATTGTGCTCTGTTAAAATTTAGAGGAGTTATTTGGTGTTTTTTATGCTTACAGAACATCTAAAGAAAAGGAGCCAATGAATCGTATTATCTATAACCCTGACGTGGTATGTGACTTTGGATACATAGATATATTTAGGGAGTCTTGTACTCTTGTATCCGTTTGAACTATAATCGGATCCCCTTTTCTTCTCTTACGGTCTTTATCTCCCTTTATTTCTTGTTGACTGAATCTCATAATTGGTGTATAAATTTCCGACATTTTCCATTATTGCCTCATATGTACTTCTGCAGAATGCTACTTCTTCAAGTAGCCGTAAATGACACCCAAGTCATTATCTTCTCCCCACTTTTCACCTTTGTGGAGCACTGCAGAGACCTTTCTAGGCGAATCAAGGTCCGTCTGTCCAGTGAAAGAGCTTCATCACCATGGGCGAAAGTTCCTTCTGTAAATTAGCTCAGGATTAATCAGGAAAACTAAAGTTGCCAGACACCTAATAAATAATCTCCTGACATTGAAAGTAATCAAAATATTAGTGAGTGAACACTCCCAATTTCATCTATGAACAATTTTTGCCTGGAACAAAAAATTCAACTTGAAATAAAATTTACGTTCACTGTTACGAAAAAAAACTTACGGAAAAAAATCGACGATTTATCATCAGAAACTACAGCGTATGTAAGTACATTATTCGAGAACTTTTGGCTGCAGCTGCTTGCCTTCCCACAGTTTTCCGGGTAATTCAGGAAGCCAGTAATCTGTAAGCGGCATTAACCGTCAGTGGGATTGGGTTTAACGTGGGTCCCAATGGGATACGGGTCGACCGGCCAAGGTTTGTCGAAAGCGCGAGAGTTTCCCGGGAAATTCGACACTTCGGAAAGTTTCTGGGGAGGGTGAAGGGGGGGGGGGGTGAACTTTCTAATTCTCCTCTTGGCCGTGGTGGTGACCCCATCTCGGACTCTGGGGCATCTGAGGTGACATCTTGGCTCACTCCTGGGAGGGTCGTGTTCGTACGGGGTTTGCGGGGAAAAGGAGGCTTGTCGGGAAGGACACAGATCACTTCCACGCTTCCTCTCTCCGGAGCGCAAGGAAAGGGATTATCAATCCGTCGTCGACCGCCTGGGCAGGTGCACCCCCTGCCATACCCTGCCTCTCGTTTCCTCTGTCGAAGGGGTCACCCTCCCCTTTCCCCACCTCTAAGTAGTTAATGACTCATTCGCTCCGGAATCGGTGACGCAAGGCCTCCCTCATCCTCCCTACTGCTCCCTCTTCGTCTTCTTTCTCGCTAATCCAACTTTTCCTCATCCACCCTACTCTTGCTGAAGACTCTATCTATTTCTCCCTCTCACGCTCTCACTTTTCCATTAGCACCTAGACAGCTGACGAGAGAGAAAAGAGGTCAATCTGTAAAAACCGCATCGTGGGTGGAGGGACGTTGTTCTCTCCCTGCCTTCCCGTCGAAGGGGAAAAAAGCAAAGAAGCGTAGTATAGACCGCACTCACTCTCAATTACGTACCGTACACCTCCTCCTAACTAGGTGTTGGTGACTCCCTCCTTCTCACTTTTACGCGAAAATAGGTTCCTGATTACTTCTTGACGATACACAACAACATAGTTAACGAGTCTTCTTCGTCACTTTTCTCCGAACTGTGAAAACACCAGTAATTTAAGACAAATCATCTGAAATCAACGTCTGAGACGCTTTGTCGTCGAAACCTGGGCTCTGTTTTATTTGTTACCACCTGAATTGCCCGGCGTTGCTCTGGATCACAATTTCTTCATTATCTTGCATTCGGGTATCTGATAAAATAAGTTTTAGCTCTCTATCTTTAGTAAATGTAGTTTTAAAAAGAAATAAATAAACAATAAAACCAAACAAAATGCTCAGCATTCCTAATCAGCTTAACTAATGGCCGGTTGCAGGGACGACACATATGTATTCAATAAATTTATGAGACTCATAAGCCCTAGCAACCATTCAATAAGTGTTGCAGAAACGTTCAATAACTTTAAGAGTTCCATAAACTGTCCCATAACTTACCGAACCAAATCCGTGGGGTTAAATTCTTATGAGTTCCATAAAAATACAATATGGTGGATAAGTAATCTGGTGTTTGGAAGTGTTGTTGCGTGAATATCGATTTTATTGGAAGAAAAGGTTCGTGTGTTTACAGTTAATGGACATTAACTCCCACCTAGCTAGCTTATAAATCATATTTAACCATCAGGTATGCATATAACTGCTAAACATTCCATATTTTCTTTCATTTGAGTGATAATGGCGAGCTGATTCACTATGAATTGTTCTTATACGGTTCAAATCGTTCAAATATTGCCGCGGTACAAAAACATGGTAACCGTATAAGTACAAGCGTGCAACCGTGATCATCTGTTATTTATTTGAGTGTTGTGAAGTTCGTCTTCAATAATATTTACGGTTTTAACCCATTGAATAACTTGAACGAGCTTGTGAGTGTGAAGATCATTTATCTAGGTTGTAGCGTGCAATTACTTTCTCTTAATATTAAGATGGACTTAATTTTAATTTGAAGTAGGTAAACTCATCGTTTCCTTTCATCATCTCGTTGATAATTTGCTGATGCATATTACATCATACTGGTAACTGTTCGCCTTACTCCAACACTTGTTTTATCATATTCCTTGCAAACGTTAAAATTCACGGCCATTACAATAACCTATTATTATACCATGTATGCAATAATATGGATGCGTAAATACATCGCCTATGTTATTCAAAATCCAAGTTCTGGTGGTATTTACGTCTTTCTTATCTCTCTGTTTTTACGAATTGGAGAATTGATGCGAATATATACCCCTTTATGTTATTCCTACAGCTAATATTTGTTGTCCACTAAAATAATTAGATCATAAAAAGAGAAGTTTGTGTTTGTCGAGTTGAATGGACATATAATTTGGAAAAGATAATATTAAAGTATAAACTACAGTGAATGACTTGTGACAAAAAGACAGTATGACCGATTAATGTGGTTAAGGAGAGTATTAACTGTTTCCTAATGGCGACAGTACTAATAACCGTTGCGTTGCTAAAAGTTGACAGTAATTGGACTTTGTGTACAGTTGACAGTTATTTCAAGGTGGTGAAAGGTATATGTTATCTCAACCTATATGGTGGACCAAAATATAAGAGCCTTGAGAGGTGGATAGTATTTTCTATCACTGTTACTTGAGCTTGGAAATAGGGGTTTTTTACTTTGTTTCAATTGACTGTAATGCATAAGAATTATGAAAGCAGTTTTTTTGGCCTACAAATGAGGAAGAGTGCAGTTGGTGAAGATTTATGCTTACTGCCTTATATCGATCGTTATATTCTTTCCATTCCAATGTGCCATAAGTTAGGTACTACCTGTGCATTCCTCAGCTCTTATGCATGATACCCAAGAGATCACTCATGCGCATTTCCATTGAATCTTTTTAGTCTTTGAAGGAACTGATCCTGATTACGTAATTGCCTTGTAAGGTCTAATGTTCACTAGAATTTTGCTCCTAGTGGTATACAGGACCTGATCAACCAGCTGATCACTAAGTTGATGGATATCATGCCAATTTAGATATAGTTATAATGATGATTGTATTCACTTTATCAATCTGTAATGCATGTACAATTCTGAGGAAGTAGGCTTTTCATCTTTAACCACAATCTGAACTATATTGAAGTATGTACACATTATTTAAGCTAATCTTTGGAAAGGTTTTGTATTAAATGGTGAATAAGCACCAGATTAATGCATCTTGATATTCCTGTGATCGAAGACAGACTTGCCTAATCAGTAACTAAACTTATATGTTTTATATCAGAGGCATATTATTTCTCTTTCTTGATAATATTTCAAGGTGTCTACATTGCACCTTACCGCATAATTTTTTTATTCCAAACAATTCACCTTAACTAAAGATATTCAAAATACTGTTGTTAAAACGAAGAAGTGGTTATTGAAAGATAAATGTATCGTTTTGAAATGATTAATACGAAGTAGTTAGCAAAATCTACTATCAAATCAATACAAAATATGCTTCTATTTTTTAACGATGAGGCTACCACGAGGATTTTTGGTTACATAGTCGCTATACACTAATGTCTGTCAAAAGTTGAATGAGGCATTCCGCTTTTTACAGCATATTCAGATTTGCCTGAAGAAGCTGTAAAAAGCGAAACCGGTCTTGCAATAAATGTCAGTCTTGCACGGACGGATGTCGCAGGAGCGTAACAAAGCGTTTTCTAAGTGCCACCGTCCGCGAGGTTAAAGTTAAACATGGATCACAATGAGGATTTCGCTCTTTTTGACGAATGTTGAGGATACCGAGACCCACAGCCACGCCTCGGTAGCGTTATTTTTCCGGTTCCAGTAGTTTGGGTTCGAGTCCCGGTCAAGGCGAATGGTTTTACTCAGCGCAATTTCGCACATATGTGCACTTGCGGGTGACTCCGTAAAGGAAATACCGTGGATATTATCGGTATCCTCAAAAGTCGTTAATGTTTAAGAAGTTTATTTTTTTATAATTTTAAGGGTTTAAGACCGAAAAGGCTGAACTCATAAACCATGATATACCTACATTAGAGATAGAGTGAGTGAAACTTTGGAAGGTTAGTATATTTTAGGGAACATATCCAAATACATCCAAAATAAGCAAGTTAATGAGGGCAAAAAGAGGTTACAGGATAAATGAGCTTTGGATTTTTATTCTAATAAACTCATAGTGGGTCATCCATGGATTGTGACAGAAAATATCGAACATTCATTCCCGACACTCTGGAAGGGGTCCTATGTAATTAGCATCAATGGAACTGTTGCAGAAAATACCTGCTAGTTTTTTCTTCTTCCCTTATTGCCTACCCAAGTGCCTTGACGAGGCCTTTGAGTATGGTTCTCAAGAGTTGCCATTAATACTTTTTACATTGTTATCCATCGTGACTTTCATCGTATTTATCGTCTTCCAATGGTCATAACACTTCCTCATTATACTTACCCAACTACATTTTTACCAAGCTTTTTATTAACTTGCGACAGTGCGAGAATGAGGGAGGGTTTTAATACGATTCACCAGATTCAAATAAAAAAAACTAGTATTGGAGGAGGCAAGTTTATCCAAGTTATTGAATGGAATCTGAAAATAATTCCTCCAAACACGACGAAAATTAACAAATATTCTAATATCCTTATATCTAATATATAAACATTGCAAAACATATAATTTTTAGCACAGCACGGGGATCAATGTGTATGGAACCGCGTTCTTATTTTAAATATTTGTTAAATAAATTATTTTACGTTTCCCCCTATCGTTGAAGGGTAGATCCATGCGCTGTCATACTCTGTCATACTTCCTCGTGGCGGCTGTTGGGTTAAGGCGTTGTTTAGTAATAAAATTAAATTGCAGGAGTTGTACTGTCCACTTATCTTTAATGTGCAATAATACACTACTCGTGTTTCAACGCTTAGGGCGTCATCATAGCTGATGATGACGCCTTAATCGTTGCGTCATCATCAGGTATGATGATGAGTACAACTCCTGCAATTTAATTTTATTACTGAAATGTTGTTCCACCACGTAAAGCCAGACGCGGTCGAATTTAAGACGTTGTTTGTCTACTACACACCTTTGTGCTACCTGCCACCCTCACTTGAAGTGAGTTGAAGGCCACTTTGCTGATATAGATATAAATGTAGCTCTTGCACTGGAATCCTCACGGCCCGCCAGTCATATATACGGCCGCAGTGGTGTTCTCAATCCCTCGCCAAAGCTCCCTTTCATGCATCGCAATATGGCGTCGATGCAAGTGCCCGCTCGGGAGCTAAGAGGTGAAAGGCATCCTGCTTCTCAGCCTCCGCCAATCCATCTCATTCCTCCATCCGTCCGTTCACGTGTGTTTGTGTGCGTGGTGTTCTTGTGCGTGCGTGTATGTGGGTGCCCGTCAGTGAGACGAAACAGCGCTCTTGAGAGAACCCCTTTGCCGTAATTACAGTCGAAGAGTGAGAGAGGTTAGGCCCACTCCTTCTTTTTAATCCCTTTATGTTCAGCTGCTGCTCCTGCCAACGCTGTTGTGTATGTGTTAGTGCGGGCGGGGAGAGACAAATGCCAAAGGAGGGAAAGAAGGAGGATGAGTTCTCCACGTCTGTAGCGCGGGAATCCAGGGCGGTTCTCCATTGCTGGTGCTGTTTAGTCGGCCCCCTTGAAGGCTCGCTTCTTCTGAAAAGGCCTACTCCTCCCCTAAAGGCCCCAAAGGCTATAAGAAGGGGGGAGAGTAGGATGAGGGGTAAGGAGAGGAAGGAAAGAGGGGAGGAAGGCAGACGCATTAAAACAGGACCTCCTCCAACGTATAGGGAATCGCCGTTGGCGCCGCGCCCTGGTGGTGACGTCCTCGTCCGACTGAAAAAAAGGAGAGTTGCTTGGAGTATGTACAACGGACGACTACTTAGCAACAGAGAGAGAGAGAGAGAGAGCGCGGTGCTGGAGGAAGGAGCGATCTTTTCATCCCAGGGAATCAGGGGTGGGCACACAAAGGAAGGCTCAAGGTTCGTTGAGTCAAGTCATGAGATAAAGACGCTTTCATCTTTCATCAAGCGCCGGTTTCCGCTTCGTAAGACAATGTACGGATTACAACAGGGTACATCACGAAGTATCACGAAGCACAGCGATACAGACCAGTGAAAGCGATTGTACTACTTGCGAGAAGGAGTTTTACGTCGCAAAAGTTAATGCCATGCGCAATACAATAAAAAATGCTTATAGTAAAATGTATGTGCTATGCATGAACTAGTGTTACATTTACTACGTTGAACGCCGCAGATGGTCCTTACAACTACGGTTTTATAATTTGATGGGGAGAGAATTGAAATTTATGCTTAGGATTATGCATGTATTGTCGCGGAAGTAAGTTCTTCAACCCTTTCTTTTTTCCCTTAACCGAAAATAGTTTTATATTATTTCATTGGCAATGTGAAGTACGTTTTTTAGCAGTGATAGGCAGTGCAAATGCAAACTGTTTCTACAACATCTAAGATAATCTCAGTCCCAGTACCTACATGCCAACGGCATCCCCAGGTGATGCTCGAAACATAAGTTTTGTTTGTTCAGCCAGCTCTCTTTTCACTTGATCCAAACAAGTTTTAAAACTTCCTTACTATTATTCTTCCATCCTTGTATTTAATTATTATTTAAGTAGAAAGTACGGCCTTTGTCAAATCTAGAAAGAAACTTATTCCTTCTCTTTTGTCAGCTGTATTCTTTGTGGTTTAAATGGCAACGACTCCAACAAGCACGCCAAAACTTGGTAAGATTCCGCTTGTCCATGCCATCTTGCTGCAGTTATTATAGCTTGCCATTAGTTTTTAGCCTCGTGGAAACTGCGAAAAAAAGGTATGCGTTTTACTACTACTGGTCATGTGTTTTACTGAATGGAAACGAAGGACCTAATAGTGGCTTAAGGAATCAAAATGCCGTTCATCGCTTCCTTTACTCCTGCCATTACTCTTTGAAGAAAATTCTAAGCTGTAAGAGACTTGTTCATGTGCTCTATAATTTTAGAATAAGGGAAGCGGTTTGTTGTAATACGTTTTTAAGGACCATGCAGTTTTTTTATTTTTACTTTAAAGTTCCGTGGGAAATTGTGACCTTTGAATTATTCGTTTCCTCCACCGACTTTGACTGCTACTCAAGAAATTAAAATCTAGTTGGTGCTTACCAATTAAATCATAACACTCATATTTCTTTCACTTTCAGTGATGTCAATGAAATAACTTACCCATGGGCGTATTTTCTCATAGACTTATATGAGGAATATTCTATGCTTTTTCTTTCAATCATGAAGATATTCCATAAAGTTACGCCGAAAAGCATCAAGTTACCTCTGAGATCTAACACTTTAAAGGGTTTAGGGTTTAAAAGGTGTAATATATATGTTTTTATTGAAGCTTTAGTTTAGCGATATTCTACGTACACCAATGGGATTGTAGGGCCCTCGGGCCTTTATAATGTAGCATATGTCTATCTCAGTGCACTCAAAAACCTGGATACACAATTTCAAATTAACCAATTAATCGGTTTATCCGTGATATAGTAAAAACATTTCATTTTTACAAATATGATAGATTTAATGGGTAATATGTTTTATTGGTGGAAATACTACTCATGTAATAAAAATCTCGTATTTCCCTCTTTTGTCATGATCGTTTCTTCCTTGAGATGATTTCATCTTATTCCAATGCCTTATCAGTGCTATTTCGGCTATCCCATTGACCGTACATTCAAAGAAGATAAATTTAATTATTCTGAGTTTATTCTTGCGATTTAATCCAAGGTGCTTTGTGAGATAGATAGGAGTTATTTATTGCTACTCCAGATGTAAGGCATTTCCTTTGGAGTACTTATGAGAACAGCCTAAAATGATTACGCAGAAAAATGTGTAGCAAGCCCTGCTTCGAATTCAAGGAACTGTGGAATTGGCCGCGCTGAACTTTAACGGAGTCACCCGCTAATGGTCAAACTTAGTTAATATTCATATGCTTTATATGCCAAACGAGTTAAATCCAAGGCTGTCTAGGTAAATAGCATGTAACTTGACTCAATGTGTACGGTTTTTGGCATTGGAAAAAATGTTGACGCCTTATCTTCTGAGATGAATTTAATTTAAAGTCACTCAGCATAACCTAGTTTCATTGAAAATAAATTCGTGAATTCGTATTTTCGTGAATGTAGTTCCTCGTATATTGTAATCGGTTCAATGCATTGTATGTGCGTGATAAAAAATATTTTCATGAATTACGCCTTTTAAGACATTATATCCATGGCTCTTTGTGTATCATTGTTTGCTTAGGTTCTCCGACAGCAAATCATTGCTATATTGTATCTCTATTTTTTGCAACAAAATCTCTCACTGGATATTTCATTAAAGTTTTACCTTTGGTTATCATAATGCGATGGAGGTGCGGATCATTACTTGATAACGAATAACATAACCGGTGATTGTACATGGTGTTACACGTATATTTTAAAGTTTAATTTTATTTCTTTAATTTGAGCCGTTGGTCTCATGTCTCAATATTCAATATTTTAACTAATTCCCTAATGCCAAGTGGAATATTTCTTATTTAATTGTGTCCATAGAATTCCGAGATAAATATAAAAATATTTATTTATTATATTTCGGCCTATGATATCATATTTTCTGAAATATTCATAGTAAACCACCAACAAATGTTACCATCTACCACTTACCTTTGCATATTCATATGCCTTTAATAGATATAGTTTCCTATAGGTTATGAATAATATAATGGATAACTAATATGAGAACATAGCGTTTCTCATTAGTCGTTCATCTCATTATAAAACAGAAATAATGCGTAAATGATATTTAGAGGGACGGGTAATTTTCAACCTTCATATTCATGAGAAATCATTCAGTTGAAAATTTTGCTTTTTATGAATAAATATTTTGCGAGGAAATAATTGTAAATTCAAAGCCAGCTTCTTCCGTATTCAATGCTTTAGCTGAAAATACGAGAATTATTTCCATGATTGATAAAAAAATTCATTTTGAAATACGAAGCTCGGTTTATTACTTGAGGGCCTTATTTGCGAGTTGCCGAGCTCAGTGGCCTGTGAAATTCTTTTATCCAGGCAAGGTGGGTAGATCTATTTCCGGCGCTGACGGTGATTTTCCGAGGTCTTGTATCAAGTTCATCATATGGGAAAGGTTTCTCTGTTCGTGTCCAAAAGAGTCTCCAACCTGCTTTGAACTTCGGCAGTCGATATATAATCGAGAGCCACGTTTGAACCCAAATCCTTTGCAAGACCAATCCTATCGTATAACCTAGGTTACTACGTTATCTGACTCCAGTTTTGGACGGCAAATTGTCTTTAAAAAATTGAAATGCTTGTGCATTTATACATTACCCTCTCATTTCAGCTTATATTTGCCGTTTTTCTGACACTTTTTGATGAATGTAAGTTTATATGGATCAATTATTATTCAGTTGACGCTTTTGAGCATTTATTTCCCACCGTAATTACTAGACCCTCTAGATGAGTGAAGTATTTGCACCTAGGAATCCCAGAAATTTTATTTATTTTATGTTCTACGGTTAAATTTTCTTGATTCATTTTGAGATGGCTTGTTGAACTGAAAAGAATTATGGTTAAATAAATTAGTATTTTCATAATGTGTCAAAATGAAAAGTAGTTTCACAGTGTAAACTCTTACTTTAGCTAAGCACAGCTAGCAGGATTGAGCAGGCAAGGAGAACATAATGCGAATTTGTTTGTTGTAAATGTAGATTTGCCGGTAAATGTAAATTCTGCTTACCAGCTGGTTAAGGTTTCAGTCTTATACTCCTGACGCCCGGTCTCGGAACAGAAAAGTAATAAGTTTAGATTTTTCCATAATGAAGAGCAGCAGATGGCACGAGTGTGCCGACATGTTTTTTCCGGAAATAGTAATAATTTTCTATCCTTCCCTCAAAAGGGCTTCGCCATGTTTTTCAATCAAATCCACAAGTGATGGCGTCCTGCAAGAAATCCTGCGTTTAAAGAATGTCTAATAAGAGTCCTTACGTTTTGATTTTATAATGATAAAGCTAAGATGTATTGCTCAGGTTTGAAGGTATGCATCCAGTGAGTTCTTTCTCTTTGCTACGTACAGTCACCGCATAAAGTCTGGCGACATCGGCAACTTTATCCCCTTAATTCACTAGCCCCCAAGACGAGGTTCCGATGCACGACTACTCTGGCCTTGTTTCTCACCTATCTCTCACCCCCCTCCTCCATATCTTTCCTCCCCATCCCTCACTTTTGAATCAGTGGAGCCACAAAAAATAGTAATTTCGCTTATTCGGCGCTTTTGTCAATGTCGCCAGACTTTATGCGGCGACTGTACATTGAAGACGTTTCGAGGAGTTGCGGATGGACAAAAAACAGGATATTTAATCTTCTTTGCGGATGAGATATGTCATGTAGTTTTAGGTAGCTTTTACCCTGCAGTACTCGCGCCATTTTTATTACGTGAGTACTCGCGCTGGGTCCATTGAACCCGTTCAAACGATGATGGTTGTTTTAGTTTTCACGGTGGTTTAAAACTGATTTTAATTTTTGGGATTGATACATATTATTAAGAGAATGTTGTTGTTATTATTTTCTCAACAAAATTGGTTATAATTTACGCTTACATTTATTTTCGCGCTCCTTATCTCCACACGCGAAATTTGTCCTTATTTTACGATGTCTTTGGGAAAGGTTTTTAGTTTTGCAATGGAGTTATTAAATTAAATTTATTACAACAATAAACTTTAATTTTATTTGATATATACCTAGTTTTGCTGTATCTTACGTCTCATCATTCTCCTCAGTCTCTACAGTGTCACGTGAAGGATCACAATCGATTTATTCTGCACTAATAAATTTGGTATGTTTTTGACGATTACATTTGGAACACAAAGTTTTTATTTTTCTGTCTTTTGACGATTTACATACCTGACAACGTGGCTGGATACCCGTTTGCTTTTGTTGCTCTACAGGTTGATTCTGCCTTGTTTTGGAAAATTTATGTGGAGTATGTTGGAGTTCACATGACAACGTGGAAATCGTATTTCGCCAATAAATTAGTGGCTGCATTAGAGAAAAAGACAAGTCCTTTAGGAAAATCTTTCGAACGCTATATTATAGTTCCTTGTTGACAGTTAAATTATGAGAGCGTTAATTGCGGCGAAATTCATGAAAGAATAGAGAAGATCACCAAAAGCCATCTCCGACAATTTTTTGCCACATTGTAACTTCCGCAGGACTGGTCTGTTGTGTCTATGGCACCATCTATGGAATTGTAAAATGAAATTACTTCTGGAAATGCTTTCACCCCAACATTTATATCATCTGTGTGATGTATCTCTGGTACCAATAAAACGCATTTTTTTGCTTTTGGAACGTACGATAAAATAGTTTTCTTCTTTTGAACCCAAATATGGTTGATATTACCTCTCGAGGTTTATTGAGAATAAATGATGGTGAACTTGCTTTTTCTGTTTCTTCTTATAGTTTCTACAACAGTTGTTTTACATGCCAATAATTCTGCACGTAAGTTGACGCTTGTAAACCAATTATCTGTAGTAATGTTTCTCCCAGAATCTAGCAGGTGAATAGCGACTCTGCT
This sequence comes from Pyrrhosoma nymphula, assembly GCA_963573305.1. Classification (NCBI taxonomy): domain Eukaryota; kingdom Metazoa; phylum Arthropoda; class Insecta; order Odonata; family Coenagrionidae; genus Pyrrhosoma; species Pyrrhosoma nymphula. The sequence continues at coordinate 74,119,342 of OY754337.1, forward strand.
TACAACTTCAGCTTGTCAAATCGGTAGAATAAAACCCGTAAAGGTTGTTTCCCAAAGTATATGTCTAACTCAGATGTGTAATAGGTGCATTAATCAACAGCTGAAAATATTTTTATCCCATACTTAGCGGGTTTTGTGGGGATATACTGTCTAAAGCGACATTTTTTCCTAAATGCTTTAAGCTTTCCATCAACAGTAACGTACGCACCCACATGGTATGGTATCTGAATATTTTTTTGTGCATTTATGTCAAGTAGTATTACTCTGTGGTACTACCACTTATATTTTGGATGATTTGAAATATGTCTTTTTGCCGTAATTTACCAAAGGAGGACGTAAATGTCCACAATCCAGTGCCCATGACTGAGTCCGGATTACATTCCACGACATTTGATTCAGGAAATGAGCATAATACGAGATCTACCTAACCTGATCGCATAGAGTATGTATATGTGCAATATATTATATCCACTCTATATATCTCTCGAACATATCACTCACACAAACGTGATTTGTAAATGGAAAACGCAGATAAATAATTTATCAAATATGGGCTGAGGTGACAATTATGTTTTAAAATAATTTTTATAAACAAATTATTTTGTTTATATAAAAATTGTAAACACTGCTATTCATGCAAATATTTCATAGCCATAATTCCTGCAAAAATGAGAAAAGATGGAAAAAAAGTTTTAATAAATATAACACAAATATTCGCAATATGTTTAAAAGACCCAGATGGGTGTATTGGTCAACAATTTTGCGAGAAATTATAGTCGTAAAGATCGGAAAATTGCACAGTGCAGAAATAAAAGTTTTAAGTCTAAGACTTAGTCTTAAGTTATAGAAATAACGATTAAAATTAACGAAGTTATTAGTATTTGAAATGCGCAGGGGTCTAATCGACCCATACGCGAGTACTCGTGGGTTTAAAAATATATTTAAAGAATAAAACTTAAGTGTAATTTGATCGAGATGTTTCAATGCGAACCTTGGTGGCGGTGGTGGTGGTAAAGTCCTTGCCTGTTAACTCTAAGGTCGCGGGTTCGAGTCCCACCTGGGTAGATTTATCACCTCGCAGGGAATGGTTTTATGTGCTAGTCCGTTGTTGATTGAAAAATACCTCGATGCAAAGGCCATAAAGTGCTGTTTTCGACGGCCATGAACATAAATAAACACAAATAAAAATGTGTAAAGTATCATTTAATATCATTCCTTGTGCAAAATGTTAAATGTCTATGGTATTACTGATAGATGATACTTAAAGTCTGTATTTTGTTGCCTTGCCCGTTGGTGATTTTAAATACCACGATGCCTTAAACTGCTGTTTTCGACGGCCATGGAACATAAATAAACTTAAATAAAAATGTGCAAAGTATAATTTGAAGTCATACCTTGGACAAAATTATGATTAAAATCAAAGGTATGATAGATGATAATTAAAGTCTGTATTTTGTCGTTGCGGCTGGTTTTGTTTATAAATCTCCTTTTTTTTTAACTTGACCTGAAAAAGGACCATCTTGGCGGAGTAACACTCGGTAATAAAAGTAAAATTAATGGAGTAGTTCAGGCAGGTACTTAAGTCTGTCGTCGTGGTATAGCTTCGAGATTTCACTCGACTAATCGCTGTGCAAGGGAAATGGGCAAAGAATTTTAGCCCTCTTGGTTCGTATCGTGTCGATGGCTCTTAAGGCACCGGAATCCCAAATTTGAATCTCAGGGAGTCTTTCCCTCGAACATTTCGCGAGCGGGCGATTTTTATCTCTCTTTCCTAATGTTCGACACAACAATGCGCCGGTGCCAGGTGGCAGCACGGGCTCTTTGATGGGGAAAAAAGTGAACGGCGCGAGGCGAGATCTTTTTCCCCGGATGGCTGTGGCGGAGGCAGGAAATGCAAGGAAAAAAAGTAGGGTATCATTTCGCTTTCCTGTTCCATCCATCTCTTCGTCGCTCTCTGGAGAGTTAAATACTCGGGCGGATACAAAGAGAGAGAAAGAGAAAGTGAGTGGGATGCGAAAGTTCCCCTTCGAAAAGTCTCCTTTTCAAGTATTTCTGTCATCATCATCATCATCATCACTGCCATCACCTTCTCCGTCCTCGCCTTTGTCGTCATTGACTCGCGTCACTTGGGGATGGTTCCTTTGAGGTTGATGGGAAGGAAATTGAGAGCACGGCATTAAGCCTCGCTTATCACAGCGATTTCCTAACTCATTCAAGGATTCTAATTATCCCGGTTCACCTCTCGGCTGTTCATAATGCGATAAAAAATGCCTTTAATATACTCCCTTTGTCTGTCTTCATGACTTCTACATGTAGACTAAATGACTAGTTATGACTGGTAGTGGTTTTTCCAAGTTTCATATGACATTTCGCAACAATTCGTTGCTCAATTAAAACACGTAATATTTCGGCCAAACAAACAAACCGGTGTTATGCAAACGAAAGCCACGGCCAGACTAATATTTCTACAGACACGCGAAGGGCAATAATCGAAAGAAAAGGCTTCACGCTACACAGCTGTTAGTCGTACGACTTTGGCGCATGCACAGTTCTTCTGTGGTAGCATCAGTCTCTTTATTGTATACCCTCATCTCGTATAGCCCGCATATAAGTTCAGTAACATTTTGACTTAAACATTTAATAATTCGGTGTGGATAAAGGTTGGCTAGAGGGAGAAATGCATATCAAGCTTTTACTTTTAAATTCGAAACTCGAAAAAATGTTTCATGATTCTCAAGAATAGGTTGAAAGTGTTAAATAATTTAATTATTGAGCATCTTGGAATTGAAGGCGTCATCATAACAAAGGAGTTTACCACCAAATATGGGTAAAAAAATCACGTGTCTCCACTAGCGTAATATTATTTAATCTCGACGCAATATCGTGCCAAGATCTCTTCAGTGGATCGTTTAAAGCATTTATATTGTTCCCACGTAATCACGAAGTAGCTGAATTCGTAGAAGTTAAATGTAATTGAGAGGTACCTACAATGATGAAAGAAAATAGACGGCTACAGAAAGAGGTTACTGAAATGAAGACCATTTAATTGTGAATCAATGAAGCTGTGAGTACGCAGAACTTTAAAAAAATTTCGGAAGTGAAAAAAACTCAGAGAGAAAGCCGAGTCAGTGCCCATTACAAGTGTTTACGCAATGGAAGTTGAGGGCGATGGTGGCAATATCATTAATTTATTTCAACTCGAGCACATCCCCAAGTCAAAGTGGGAACTCGAACTTAATCTGAGCAAATGCACGGCGGTACATTTCTTACGGTGCGGTTCATCCCCGTGTATATGCTGTGGATGGCGTTAAGATAAAGGCGACAGATGAAGTTTTAAGTATCTGGGAGTTACGATTACCTCGAACTTATTGTGGGGAACACATATAAGAAAGATTTGTGGCAGAGCTCTGAAGAAGAAAGGATACGTCAAGCGTACTGTGGGAAGATTTTCAGATGAAAAAGTAAAAGAGAGGTGCTATATCGCACTCGTCTGGCCACACCTTGAATATGCAGCAAGCATATGGGATCCGGTGCAGAAAGACTTAATTCGGGAACTTAATAAAATACAAAGGAAAGCTGCGCGATTCGTCAAAAACTGCTACGGGCGTACAGACAGCGTAACGCAGATGTTAAACGAATTAGGCTGGGCGCCGCTAGAGACTCGGAGGCTGCGCGCTAGGCTTAGATTACTTAAGCAATTGAGAATAGATATCTTTCAGAGCGACACGGAGAACATCATATATATCACACCCCACTATATTTCCAGGTCCGACAGAAACGATAAATTAAGAGATATTTTGCCGAACGGATAGGTATGGGAATTCGTTTTTCCCCCGAACAATAAGGGACTTTAATAAATGCAAGGCGTAATTTCACTAGAGCGTTTCCTTTTTGTCTGTAAACGGCTGGTGTCCTAACACCCCCCGCCACACGCCTATTGAGGCGGCTTGCGGGGTATTATGTAGATGAATAAGATTAATTCAGTGGACATTTGGTATTACTTTGGACCATGCGTGTTAGTTTTTTTTAACCTTACAATGTTTTCGGCCTCAAAAGAAATGGAATGACCTAATGAAGTACAAAATCATGTCTCTCTTTCATCTCTCTAATGTTTAATCACTATTTGATTTTCACATCTGTCTTCGTGTGTTACCTTAAGAGTTCATTCAGCGGTTTGAATAGTATTATTTTCGTGTTGAAAGGGAAAGAAAAAGAACGACGGTATATGAATTGTGCTGGCAAGACCGAGGAATTCATAATCATTTTAGAACTTATTTTGTGATTCCAGGCAGAGCGAAGCAAGAAGACAATACTTTTTCCCGTTAACGTTTTGGGATCATTACTTCTCTTGATGGATCTCTCATCTTGAAGACCACATCTTCAATATTTTCCAGTCTGCCTTCCGCAATGCCTTCTCAAATACTTATTTTCGTCATTCCTATTAAGCTGTTGTATTTTCGACTCAGTTTTATATCCTGAATATTCTTAATGCATCTTAAACCATCAAGATAATCTGTCAATGCATACCCTTCTGTTTTTTTAAGAATCCCAGTCGTACTAATTGATATTTATTGCCGTAGTTACACTTATTGATTCTTTATCTTTACATGAATATTTGCATAAGAGATATTCAAGTTTTTTTTTAACCAGATAGCCTTTCATTACATTGAGAGTTTGCCTTCCAATCACACCAAGAACGTCAGAGAGGAATCCCTTCTTTTTATTATGGTGGGTCCGACTGGGAACTCCTTGGTAAACTTGGCCTTCTCAGCGGCTCGTACAATTAGGCTTCATTTTTCAGCACTTCAGCTTCTTAGGTCTGTTTTTCGCTGACTAAAATTCATTTCACTTACCAGGGGGAGTCTCGTTTCAGAAGGAGCATCCTGAAAATATGGAGAAGCTATTGTCTCTATAAACGAAGACGGAGGTAACGCAATTATCGACAAATTGAAACTAACGTTGGAAAAAGTTCACGATATTCAGGCAATTTGTGACTGTCCAATAAATTATTAAAACTGCGATCAGCTCTTTTTCACGTAGTTGTTGAACCAGCTCGTCTATGCTGTTATGCCTGCTGCAAATATAAGGCCGTGCTTATCGAAGCGGAGAGGATACAAACAGCTAAAAGCCAATAGCGTTCTCGATTAACCGTGAGACTCTTTCAAAATATCGCGCCGCGCGATAACGTGGGAATTTCCGATGCGCTGTCGATACATATATTGTGCCCATAAATCCTCAAAAGAGTGAGGAGACAGCTGGATGTATTGGAGAGGTTGAGTGAGTGAGTTTGAGGCGCGAATAAATTCCCTTTCCCCCCTCTCCCCCCTAACTGAGGACTGCGATAAAAGACTCGAAAATAGGGGGGCGGGGCAGGGGGAAAGGGATAATCTCTGGGCGATTAAGCAAATGGCAGTTCTCCTCCTCCACCCTGTCCTTCTCTTTGCAGTAACCCCTTCCCACTCCCCTCTCGACCACTTAATGCTCTCTCCCCATTCGCCACCCCTGCTGGAGCGAGGGAAAAACCCCTCCCCACCCTCTTCAGAATGCGACCCCCCCTGAAACGAGGAGGATAGGGCAAAAGTGATTGACGCGGGTTAAATCGTCCAGAAAGTGCTTGGTTTTCGCGCGACCTCCACGCCCCCCCCCCCTTTACCTCCCCATACACTTCCGCTCTCCTCCCATACACATCATCTCCCAACCCCCTTCAGCGCGCGAGTAACATCCCATCCCTGTTCCCAATGGCTGGCGTCACTCAATATTCAAAGCCTCGGGCGATCGCCTCTCTCATTTGCGCGATAATGGCTCCGGAACACCCAACCTCGTCCCTTCCGCTCCTTCACCCTCGCCTCTCCACGCAACAATCCGCATTCACAAACACACTATCGTCTGTTTTTTTTTAACTTTCGATAATGACGAAAATGCTACGGTTTGGATGCGCCTGGCTATTGGTTGGGTAGAAAATTTGTCCATTTCAGGGACGACTATTTCCACCTCTCATGTTATGTTTTTTCTTTTTTTCTCGGTCACCATTTGCTTTCATTCATTTTTTGCAGTTTTGCACTGGAGGCTTTGTTGAACTGTATGTATCATGAAAATTGTGGAAAATTTCAGGGAATTAAAGAAGTCATTAAACTGCATTTATACATTCAAGGATTGGTTTGAAGCAATCTCCTATGAATTCCCTAAGCAGCTAACCACATGGTACCTTTATAGCACATTAATAAGAGTCACGAGAGAAAAGTGATAATTTAGTCAACTTCGCCCAATAAAGTGCTATTATATATGTGCATCATCTAATCATTGTCTAATCATATGTACATTACATATGTCAATTTCTCGACTCTTACCTTTGAATACGTATTTAGAAACTACTGAATAGGTTGCAGCGCGTAACCAAGAACAACAATTCAGTAAGTGAAACTCGATTTCCTTGAGAAGCGTAAGAGGCTCCCTTCATTTCGTCCTAAAACGTCCTAAGAAATAACAAGTCGGCCTCGGTGACGGCGGGGTAATGTCCTCGCCTGCTAATCCGAGGGTCGCGGGTTCGAGTTAACCTGGGGAGGATTTTCCAACTACCAGGTCATGGTTGTGTGTGCTGTCTTGTATTTACGAGCTAATTATAGCTCAGAATAAAGGGTTATTATTATTATTAAAAATTTTGTGAACCACCATACATTTCTTATGAATATTTAATCTCCCCTCCTCCAAAATACTTTTCATTTATTTCTTCTCCCATTATTGATCTCTGGTGGCTCTGTTGTACCAAAATGTATCTAATTTTCTGAAAGAAATTTTTCTTCAAATGATCATCAGTCTCCTGCACAAATTCATGTTTGGAATAACCAGTTTTGCAAAATGCGTCCCTCTCTTCATTCATCCTTCCCCATCTGTGTGTCTCTCTCTTTCTCCTTATCCGCCTTTTGGGGTTGGCAGCGGGGTTATAAATTGGATCGACTGACTGAACGGAGTCTGTTTGAAGGGGACATATGGTCTCCATTATCGGCGGGCGGCTGAGAAAAAAGGAGTTCGTCCGGCCATTCGAACTGGAGATGCGCTGGGGACAATAGTTGGAGCAATTTGCTCCAATTCCACCGAGTTCTACATTGATTGATCTCCCTTCGACGGGTTTTTCAGTCTCTTGTGGTTGATAGAAAGTGGGCATGCTTCTGCTCTCAAGAGAAATACCCTAATTTCGGAAAGCGTGTCAATCCTTTCTATTAGCGCGGTACGGCGGTATAGCAATTTCTTTCCATCAACGCGGTACGGCGGGGAATGTGTTTCATATTTTTATACGTACAATTAAGAGGAATGTTGGATGAATTTTCAGCACTACCTTTTCCACATGCAGTTTTATTTTCACGGCCATGGTTTTGCTACAGAGTAACATCTTCTGGTGGTGTAATCCTGCACTTGATAGTCAATTTTCTGTAGAGGACGACTCTTTTTGCGTAGCTGGCACATTTAATATAAGGAACTGTTTCGGACGTAACTCTTTGTCTCTCAGTCTCTCATAGTTGGAAAGTTAGATAAATTTTCTACACAGCTTTTTCAACTTTTAGTTTTATTTTTTAAGTATTACAAAATCTACATGTGGAAAAAGCTGTGTTGAAAATTCATATAACATTCCCACTATGAAGACTTTCACTAAGTTACGCTCGAAACCGTTTTTTATCGGAACAATTATTCAATTGCTATAGCCATGCCTTCCTGATCATAATTTTCTTATTTTATTATGTGCATTAACATTTCATATATTTTTCTATTGTGGGTTGTCCACCTAAAGCATTTTCTGTTAATCAAAAATTACAAGTTTGACACGTGATAAATGTTCTACACCTGTCTCTGTTTACCATGTTGAACCCCATTTCAACCATACTCATAACTCTATGTAACCAATGCTAATAATGTTTGCCTTTCTTCTTCTTTCATGCATATTCATTATAGAAGTTCCTAAGTTTTCAATAAAATTTTGAAAATTTCCTAACTATTGTTAATTGTTTCTTCCAAATCTTCATCATACACATGATTTCTCTTGTCATTGTGTTTCTGATTTTTTCTCTTCTTGATTACTATGACGACCTCAAAAAATATTTCAGTGGCTCGCCATTTATCTTTTTGCCTAGCACTTAAAAGAGTCCATATTTTATCTCGATTATCGTTTTCCTTTACATAAGAATAATTCTCTTCCTTCCCCACGTCTTCTTTGGTACTTCACTCATTTCTTTAGGTGTTCTCTTTCACCTTATTTGGGTGACCATTCATTATTTGTAGCTGTAAACACATCCATTGTGAGTCGGAGTTCATGCCTGGTTTCTGCTTTTTTTCTCCGTATAATGTATAATGGCATATTCCTCTCCAACTGTACTGACTTCTTTGTCGTTGTCTCGCATCATGCTTATATTTGATTCACAAAGTGAGGCATCAAATTTCGAGGAAACCTTTTATTTCACGGTCGTTTTTCCTAATGGCTTATTCCTCCGATCCATTGCAGTTTTCTGACAAAATACTTGACTTGACTTCACGATTCCTTGTTTGTAACTTAATCTTTTTTGAGAATAACCTCTTCTTCGTAATATTTTTTTTATTCTTCGATATATATCTTGATAAAGACTTTTCAGCATCGTAATCGTTCCCTGCTTGAAATAAAAGTTTTCCAATTGATATTTTGGTGGTAGTATTTTTTCCTATGTTATCATTTAGCATTGCGGTTTTTTTAATCTGCTATAATGTATTCCCTATGAAATAATCTTGTTAAAATTAGAGTTCAAAAATCTTCAGAAATTCGGAAAGGTTTACGATTGGCATTTCTAACAATAGTCTTTTTTACAATACGACCAATAGTTGAAGAATTTTGCTCCAGGTACATAACTTGAAGCCAATTAACTTTTAGTAATAGGCCAATTTTTAATTATTTTATCCCTTATTTTCGAATTAAATGTTACCTGTGCAATTAACATTTTGGATTAATTTTTTTAAAAGTTGAAATTAAACGAGGTTTTGTAGAAACGATCAAGATAATGCTGACAGTAAAACTCTTGGCTTCTAGTTTTACTCTCGCAGAGAATACAGAGATATACCTTTTCTCGGGTATTTAATTCTAAATTTGAGAGCAAGACAAAGGAATGATTGACAAGAGGTTGGCAAACAACATTTCTTTTGCTACTCGTTCGTGTCTCCATTTGATAACTCGGCAATAGGGGCTCCACTGGTAAATTTAGTTGTTTAGCAAGAATTGAGCTTAAATTTATTTGTGAAAAAAGGAAAAATATATAACTTCTATAGGTCGTAAATACATACATTTATATGAACAAGTAATCATATTTGAAAGTATATTGTTTGTTGCTTTAAAATATGTTATATAGTTGCAATATCTACATATTGTAGAATGATCTCGTTCCGGCTCTAAATACTACTAGAAAAAAGAATGGAAAAAATCTTTGCCATTCGTGGTGTGATAGTAGTGTAATTGGGAGTGATTGAGAAATACGATGAGGTTATAGTTCTCAATATAGGATTTCTGGCAAGGGCTTCAAGTGGCCAAATATAAGAATAATTGTCGTCGGCTTGAAAAAAAAGCCGGCTGCTGAAAAGTAAAGGACCGTCATGGTAGAGGGAGAATTAACTAATGGACCACGCCGGGTGAAGGGAGGAAGAGTGAAGTGAAATCCGTGAATTTTGTAAATGTATGGTAGCAGTCGGGAATGGTAGCATGCAAACAAGGAATGAGAACCATTACGTGCTCATATTAAGTATTATTATTATTGGAGGGAGAGTCAGTGGCTTTTCAAGCCGTGCCATTTTTTTGTATCAGCTCTCATGAATCATTATTAGTCTTAATAATAGTTGTCACTTTGTATATTACTTAAAACGTGAGCTTTCTTCTTGCGCTAAACAACGATCTACCGGAGATCAATAAGATAATCATTTGTAGGCTTGGTGCTCCCAGTGGAAACACCCTGATTTGAAGATTGATGATGTCTACGGGTTCAAAATTTTAAGCAGACAATAAGTTATTCTATTCGATTATATTGTACTAACGTACAGATATATATATATATATATATATATATATATATATATATATATATATAATATCTTCAGAGAAACCGCACTCGGCGAATAAAAACACAAATATAAATATATATATATATATATATATATATATATATATATATATATATATGGTTCTTATCGTGGCGTGCAAATGTTGTCATAGAACAAGCCAGCATTGAATTCGTTATTCGTAGCGTCTATATGACACACCTGTGCAGTTATTCACTTATTTAATTTCCTCTCCCCTCGAGTAATCATTTTCAGTCGCTGCCCTGCTGATTTGAAACTCTCTCCTCAATTGCAGAACGTCAAAGAGAAAAATTATTTAGGATTGAAATGATTGGATAGTGGAGCAATGGAATTGAGAGCTGCGGAAAAGCAATCCTCGGATTGATGACAGCTAATATTGTAGTTTCCGAAAAATGCGATTCGGCAAAAATATATCATGTCTGCAGTAGATTCGAAAGAGACAGGAGCATTTCTGTCTCTTCCACTCCATCCCTTAATGAATGAAAAGACTTCTGCGATAGCTTTACCAAGCCGTGTCTTTACTGAGCTGAATGATATTTCCATGACAGCCTAATTTCATATGCTAACTTTTGATTTTATATGCTGAGTGTTAATTTACCAAAACTATTTTATCCATTTCCAGATAAATTATAATTTCAAACTACGGGATAAAATTTATTGAAAAAAAAATAAAAATTTTATATTTTAAATTAATTGCTATATCAGTTTTTATTTCTCAGATTATTACGCTCAGAAGAGATTCGTGTGTACTGTTTTCCTCACTGGTGGCAAAAAATATTTATGGTAATTACATATGCTAGTGAAGTGGTGTTTTCCTTAATAAATTCCATGCTTATCACTTTTTTGAGTCGTCAAGTAAGCTTTTTCTATCTATTATTCCTCTGGTAAACACGTGGGGATAATTCTAATCGTGAACTAGACGTAGGAAAAACATCTCCAGTACGTCCTCATTAAGGGCTTCCACTTAATCCTTTGCTAAGGAGACGGTGAGAATCCTCTCTCACCGTAATCGTTCTAACAACCGGTTTTCCTTAGAAGGTGCCGTCTGGCAGTTACTATCCTAGAAGGAGACTCATATGGAAATACCACAACTGTTTTTGGGAACATGCTCTCCAGAATGCCGATATACTCAATTGAAGAGGATACTCTTCCAACCCAAATGACAAGTGATTCTGAGCATGATAAATATATCTTGTTTGGAAATCATTAGTGATATATTTGCAATAAATCTGACAGCGCGGCGAATCGCGGCGAATCTGACAGATAATTTTAGCTTATATTAATCATTTTTAAATTAATGTTTCCCGCCAAATGAATGTTTGGCTCCTAACTTTGGCTATTACTATTTTTGTAAAAATTATGGTTTTAATCAAATGTTTTGAAGCATTATTATCTATTTTCGCAATTTATTTTCTTTCAAGCTTTGTATTCTTACTTCTCCCCTCATGCTGTCCAAAAGCATAATACCTCTTCATCCTCCGCACTTACTCTTTGAAACATTACTTTTCCTAGTTCAACAGAAGAAGCTCCATTTGAGTATAAGGGATATTGCAATATTGATGACGATTGTTGCAAAGCCGTCCAATGGCTGCTAAACAAATACTATCAACTGAATCTAAGATATTTAGGATTGGAATGGATATTCATTTTCTTAACTGTACATTCCGCATGAATATCCCCAATTTCCTTTAACACTATGTGGCCATTGAAGCATTTTCGGTCATTTTATATTTCACGGCCTTCATTATTTCATTGCTACCTGTTTCTCCATGTACTTCAATTTTTCGTATTTATCCCTTCAGTCTCCTTTCTTTCTCAACAATATCTTAGGCTTAGTGATACGTATTCCTTCCCACCAAGTTCACTGCTACTATTAATTTTTGGCATCTTATCTCTTTAAAGGCTCCAGTCTGCATTCAGTCTGACTTCAGTCAGCAAAATTCACATTATCTCTGCAAAGAATATATATCTTAACCAAACCTAAAGCATTGAATTCCCAGTTCAATATTTTTCGAATATGTTCTTAGTGTCTTTGGCTGAAGCTCCTAGCGTAGTGCTTAGTTTAATGCTTTAATGCTTACAAGAGTCTACCCAAACAAGCTATTTAACTCAGAGGGGCGAGCAAATGATCGGAAAATCAAAAATCCGTGTATGCTCCGTCTACAGCCTTAAATTTTAGTATAATCTATATAAGAAAAGACCTTGTCACTCACTGTCTCAGGAATGCTGTAAGAGGGAGCCACAATTACCTATATTTTAAATGCCGTTATTAGATGAGGTCACGGTTACTTCAGTTTAAAAATACCGTTATTAGATGGAGCCACAGTCGCATAAATTTGAAAATGCCGCAACTTGAATAAGTGGGCACCACGGGCGCCACTTTTAAAACCTGGTGGTTAGTATAATAGGAAACCTCTTATGACCTAAAAACCGGGGAGCTGGCAACGTTGTAACTTTGACGTTGTTGGCCAATAATGGGCTCACAACAGACAGAGTGATTTATGTCACTGTGTATTCCATAAAGATATCTGTGTATGAATTTGCCATTAACTCGTGGACTGCGGCGCTGGTACATCACGGTAAAATATGCATGGTACTCGCTCGTTCAAGCCTCCATGGAATTCACAGTAGAAGACAGACACCTGGGTAGCTTTACTTCTTAGAGTATCTCGTGCGATATTGAGAGGTCTGGGTTCGAGTCACAGTCCAAGCGAATGGTTTTTCAGTCTTAATTCTACATATTTGTGTGAACACTAGCGGCCAGTTCCGCAGTTCTTTTAACTTGTTTCTGATCGGATCGGTTGCGTCTATTTGCAGTGCCTGTTATATATTGTGTGAAATTCACTAGCGGGTGACTCCGTTAACGTTACTGCGCAGCCAGTTTCGCAGTTCTTTGAACCTGTTATCTAAACGGCATTACCTTGCCAGATATGAAAAAAACCTCCTCAGATAAACTTCTAAGAAAATAATAATGAGGAAAGATACGTGGAGGGGAAAAGTTGGGAACTCAAGACTATAGATATGTATATCTTTACTCATTAATGATGGCATGGTAAACGACTACATCTGCAATTTTCCATCCCTAACTCCGTTTGAATCAAAAGTATGCATGCGAGGTACGTGTTGAGATGTCTGTTTATATTTTACAAATATTCTATGGTCATTTAAAGGCATGAGGCTCACAAAAATACCAAGAGAACACCCAAAGTGCTTTGAATAAGAAAAAAAATGAAACATTATAAAAAATAATTAGTATAATGGTATACATAGAAAGATAGATTGTTTGTAGGGGGGGGCCTTCGACAGGTGTCCGGGCACTTAGACCTTCTTGGTCCATTGTGCTAACCCCTTGCCTGTCTGTCACATGCAGACAGAGGAAGAGCGCCACGGTGAATGTATGCATGGTCACCCATCCAACCACCGTCCGGGCCCAACATTGCTTAAATTCGTTGATCTTACGGGAACCATTGTGTCAATGTGGCTGGACCCTTGCCATTTTTTTCTTTATACATACTGATCCTTTTCTTTTTACATATATCCTTATGAGTATACCTGCAAATTTTTAATTTGGAGAAAAAAGTAACCAAATTCTTCGTAAAAAGTTTCAACGTGTATCTAACACACACACAAGGAACCAAAGGCCTAATCAAACATTTAAAGATTTGATTTCTAGCTTGGAAATTATACTTACCTCCTGGAAAAAGTTCTGGGAACGAATGAATAGTAATGAAATTTAAATTTCCTTTAAGTGTAATGTAGATGCACACTTTTCATAAATTAATTTACACATTTATACCTAAAATTTGTGAAAGTAATATTCACAGGGTAAATAAAAATATTGGTTTTAAAATAAAAAAGAAATCTAATACAAACAAAACATCACGAAAATTGCTTTGGTAACATTCGCACACCCTGTATTTCATGGTAGTTAAAAAAAGATAAATCGGCTAACTGGGGCTAGCACCAACCTGCGTTCAAACGGCAAACTTTCTATTGGCGTGTAAGCTGTGAACGTATAAATCTAGTGGCTTGAACGAGATATAATGTGTCTCCCATTGCTGCACGGATTGTGATCAGAATGAATAAAACACTCCATTTTGCATTTTCGATTCCCCCGGACTGTCCGCGGCGTTTATTTCCATTAGATCCGGGGACGACGAATGGGAGATGGGTTGGATTTGAGTGGAAGAGGATGATACACTATAGAGATCTCTTTCATCCACACAATTTAAGCGCAGGGACAGGGGACGCCATTAAAGACGAGGGAATTTTAGTGAACGTTTGAAAATTTTCCGGGACGACGAAATAGCAGTGCATGGCTAGTCTGAATTCAGTTTTCTCATTAAAGCAGTGAGCTGTTACATGCATTTTCTAAGGTATTTTAAGGTTTAATATATCTTTATTTGACTAGATACATTTATTTTTATTTAATTTATATTTACTATAATCAATTTGGTTCATCTTCTTGCTCTTATGTCATCAACCCAAAGGTTGGTTGGGGTCACTTCTCCGTCCGTTTCTGTCTTGTGCCATTCTTTTCAACTGAACATAAGTGGAGCAGCCTAATTCCTTCATTGTGTTTCGTATAAACGACGCCATATTCAGCTTTTACGTAATATCATCTTATTATCGATTTCGCGGTGCATAGGTATTGCGTAATATTTCTTCTTTAGCCAATTTAGCTGCGGGGGACGTCCAATTAGTCATTATTGAAGCACATCAACTCTTAAGTTTATTATTGTGAAGCTCACTTGGTAGCCAGTTAATTGATAACAACTGCATTAACAAACATTGTTACAGCTGGCGAGGTGCAAATGACGCAACTCCGGGAATTTCCCAGCAGAAGGGGAAATACAAATTTAGGAGAGTCGAACAATGGCTTCGAGTGGATATAAAAGGGCGATGACCTCCGTAAATCGGGAGTCACTGATCAACAATAAACTGAATCCACGCAACTCCGCACAGTTAATTTCTGTATTAAGAGAAATAGAAGAAGTATTGTTTGCTAGTGACTCGACAGAAAGTTAATTAAGGTTTTTAGAGGTTAAAACCACCCATAAAAAAGTACATCCTGTGAGTACTCGCGGTAGCAGACGAAAGACGAGGGAAACTCATCGACTACATAGTCGGGAATTGATGCCGGTTCCACGTCCTCCGTAAATTGTGAGTCACTGATCAACAATATACCCAAAGGAAAACTGAATCAACGCAAATCGAGACTTGTTTGGCGACAGGATTTCTTCCGGGACGCATGTGTGTCAGAGGTTGACGTTATCAAAAATTGTATGTATGCTACTACTTGTGTGTGAATGGTAATGTTTGTGTGTGAAGGGTAATATTTGCGTGTGAAGGGTATTATTTGTGTGATTAGTGATCTCACCTTGTGGCCGTGAAGGCAAACAAAATATAAGTGAAGGGTAATATTTTGTGAGTGAAGTTTATTTTTTTGTGATTAATGAAATCATAAGTGGCCGGAAGGCAATAAGTGAAATTTACAAGTGAAACAGAGTATAAATAAGAGTATAAATATTATATTGTGAAGGGCGATTTGTGCCTAGGAAAAGATACGGGCATATCAAATCAAATCTTTACTTCATAATAAAGGGATCTTAATTAACGGGATAACTCTTGTTTTCACTGTATGTTTCTAGCGCCCAACAACATCCTCTTGAGATGAATTAAACATAATTAAAAGTAGTAAGAAAAGACGAATTTCGATCTTTTACAATTGGTTGTCCCATTAACTCAAACCTAGGCCTGCCCCGGCAGTTAGTGTCCTCCGCAGTGCCTTCTAAGACGGTGGCCACCAAGGTTTTGTGCATTTGTTGGTGCCCGATCCAGATATTTCTACTCTTATTAAGTAATTTCAGCAGATACGGAGTCTCCCCCACATGTCTGAGAACCTCTTCGTTACTGACTTTGTCCACCCAGGGAATCTAATCCTCCTGAAACATCACATCTGGAATGCCTCCACCATCATCTCTTCCGCTTTACGCAGCGTCCTGGTCTCACTGCCATACAAAAATATGCTCCATACATAAGTTGGAAGAAGGTGTTTTCTCAGTTCTGAGCCGTTGTTTCTGGATATTAGGAGTTTTTATTTTTGATAAAAAGCATTCTTTGCCTGGTGAAGTCTACTTACTAAGTCTCTTTTGGTTCATATTAGTACAAAAATATAGACTTGAAAAAAATATACGATTTGATCTAAGAAAAAAAGAAATAAATGATACCACATTAGAAGTCCTCTTGAGCATAATGCTCGTTAGAAGGTGCTTATTTTAGCGTAATCCATTTGGATCCGATACACTTATTGAAATGTGCAAATGCAGATCAAATGCAGATTACAATAAATAGAAATATGCTCAAATAAAATTTAGAACATTTTTCAACTTTCACTTTTTTGTTTGGATACGCTTCGATGGTATCAAATGTTTCATAATTTTAAACCTAGTGGCAAATTGGGTGGGATATGGATTCCTCATGTTTGTTGGAGTCCTAAATTCAGTCAGTGCATGGAGAAAGCAGACTGCAATGCGATGTCAGTATTATTATTAGTATGATTCCTGCGATGCCAGTAATATGTTCAAGTAGTTGTGAGCAGAGGACTTAGCTGAGCGGTTAACAATCCTACGATCGCTTCCCTGCGTCACTGTTGGCACGGCCTCAGAGGATGTCGTATTATCTCTCTAGATGGTCGCTAATTGGACCTTTTTAAAAATTTCAAAGCTCAATTCCAGAAAAACTATCACACCCTCGTGAAATATCTGAGAAGAACTTGTCGAATATGTGTACGCTCTATCAGAAGGTACTTGATCTTTTAGCAGCGTGTACCTATACATCTTTTTATGACGTCATCAATTTCTACGCGGCCAATTTTTATATTTATTCTATCAACTTTCCTCTTTAAATGACGCATGACCTTTTCAAATATCTCGCCCACTTGCCGAGATGTAGATAAATATTAGGCATCCATTATTTTGTTTTCAAGCCTCTAGCTACTAGGAAACAGATTATTTTACTATTTATTGATTTAATAACCGATTCAATACAAAAGAAAATAGATATTTTTTTATAATAAATCATTTTGATAAAGATCTAAGAAGTGTAAACTTTGACAATACCACTTAAATAACTAAATACATTTTGGGAGGTCTCTATACAAGGTGTAAAGTTAATGCACATTGGAACACATCAGTGCACATGAACGACGTAGAATGGAACAATGTGCGCTGGCGAAATGTTTTGTAACCTGCTTGCAGGTAGCATTCTGCGGGTGAACAACAGTCGCGGCCAAATATTTTGTTTGGAGTTGTTGAATTTGTTCAAATAAGTATTTAAAGACGTAAGATTTTGATCACATAGCACCTGATTAAAAATTTTACAGTATGCATGTTTGACACCTATACTGAAAATGAACAAACTTGACAACAGTCACGGATGCCATCATCGACGTTCTTTTGTTGTTTAGCGTACATCAACTTTGCTCCCGATCTGTGTTGAAGAGCGCTACCTTGTGCGCAGGTTCTGTAACGAATGAAAAGTAAGTGCGCTGCTGTGTTACGAAGTGATTAGCGCACTGAAGCGAATTGAAGACTCTATTAAGTGGCATTTTAAATGTTTACCTTTATTTAATATTTTTCACCATATATGTTAATGGCGTTGTATGGGACAGAAACGTGGACCTTGAGAAAGGAAGACGGACATAGGCTGAAGGCGTTCGAGATGTGGGTGTGGAGGAGGATGGAGAAGGTGCGGTGGACGGAAAGGAAGAAAATTGAGGAAGTGCTTGACCTAGTTGGTGAGGAGAGGAAATTTTTGGATGAGATTAGGGGAAGGTAGGGTAATGAGATAGTGGCTGGAAGGGGTAATGAGGGGTGATGGTTTGCTGAAGGCCGTGATATAGGGTAGGATATTGGGCAAGCGTGGAAGGGGAAGAAAGAGAATAGGTTTTATGGACGGGATGAAGAAAGGTAGGACTTACGCTGAGAAGAAATTCTAGAGTTAGATAGGGCACTGCACGAGTCGGTTGGATTTTGTGTGACTTATACCATAACCTACGTTTAACCAGTAGATTACTCAAATGATGATTTAAGGATCTGAATTTAATACTTAAGATGAAATCTCAGGGTTTAATTTGAAAAAAAAGAACTCGTTGGTAATCGAATGAATTCGTTGAAAAACAAACTTATGGGAGTGTTCATTGATATTGGTTTTCTTTTTTATTTCACAGTTACCCTAGTCATATAGAAACTAAAAATTTTCCTTCATTTTTTATAGGTATGACAGCACTATATGATGATTTATTTTGCTCCCAACGCTAGCATTTGGCCAAACCTTTGGCAGAAGCACTGAAGTAGTACATTCTGGTAAATGCCACAATATGATTAGGTTATTGAGGATACAAACTATATGAGAAAAATTTCCAACATTTAAAATATTTATAAATTTCTCCCCGACCGTCCGTAACGCGCTAATAATGCGAGGAAATGTGTTATCGTAAATAAAGGCTGCTGGTATCCTTAGGGTGGTAAATGGTTACTAGATCAATATCCACATGTTGGCTAAGCGTAGATGCGGGAAAGCTACTTCAACTATAGTGCCTATGGATTTTATTCTATCAGAAGGTAAGAGAATCTGGCTTGGAGTGGGTGTGGGGCAGGGAGGAAGTGAGGTTTGAGTGGGAGGTTGTGAATAGGGAAAAGTTTTTTTCATGCCTACTGTCCGCGTGGGCGCCCCTTAGTGTGGAGGAGGGTTGCGATGGAGGGAAGAGAGAGAGGGATAAGCTTTTTTTTCTCACCGCGTGTGAAGGGGGTGGAGGAGGAGAGTTTGTTGGAGGAATAGTGAGGCAGTTGCGCGGGTGTTAGCCGCCGTGACAGTCGCTTGTTTTTCCGCCCAAAAGTGGCGCTTGTAGCGGTGGAGGAAGAGGAGGAATTAGACGGGTAAAAAAAAATAGTACGAAGCTTAAGCGCGTGGGAGGGCGGACATTTGGGTGGGGGTACCACAGGGATGTGTAGTGTGTCCACCCCCGGAATCCTCTCTCCCGCCCTTTCCCCACCCCCCTCCCCAGCTTCGGACACTCGTGAAGTGTCGCGCGTCGTCACCTGCGTGAAAGTGAAATGTCCCGAAACACATAAAAAGGGCCCTTCGGAGAAATAAAAAATAAAAACAAAGGCCTCTGCTTTTTCGAAGCTCTTAAAAGGGGAGGGGACACTTCAAATGCTTTTTCGGATAGAAAGTAATTGCATTTGGGGTGGATCAGTAGGGATGAACAATGAAAGCACTTCGTGCGGATAGCAGCGGAAATGTTTAATGGCTCGAATGACTGTACTGCTGTATAATTAAATACAGTTTTTCTTTGCGTGAAAATAAGTCATCGAGTTGAATAATACCACTGTTGAAAGAATTACCTACTCTGTTCGTAGAGATGTTAAAATATTCAAATGCGGCAGAAAATGCATGGAAAGGAGAATTAATGTAATCTGATGGAAGAAAACCCAGAAGCGGGTACCAATTTCAGTATTGTTGAGCCAATGAAGAATTCGCTCGAAAAAAGTCTGGTGTGTCTACCCTGGGCACACGGACGGCAGAAAAATATGAAAAAGTTATTATGTCGGAATGGACCGCCTGAGAAACATCACATCGCCGTTTCTGTTCAGGTACCCTAGTATCGGTATAATTTCATAGACGTACCCCTGCAGAAATGAATAACTGTATCCCTATTCTAGGAAAACAGTTTTGCATGCCAGAATGGTACAGTTACTTAAAGCTCCTGATTTGTAAGCGGGAGAATAAGGGTGAAACGCCTGAAGACACTGTTTTTTCTTCTTGAATTTTCACTAATCTGTGTATATATAAAGTCGTCTCATGAAATTTAATTCGCTTTTTTCAAAATGAGAAGTTAGAAGCGATAGCTTAAAAACATGTATTTAATTTTTAGGAGCATTGAATTTGATACAAACTCTTAATATATCTCTCACAGCATAGTTAATGGCTATTCAAATTTTGTTGAAATGGAAATGTGATAGATTTTCATATCTCGATATGAATTGATATTTTAATCTATTGATGCGATTGTCATTACAGCGCAAGTAATGTCCTCTAAAACATACTTCGCAAATATTGGTATGATGAATAAATTTTTTGTCATATTATGTGTATTAATTTGCAAAAATGTTGCAGTTGTTTTGATGGCCAAATTTATGCTTTCTGGTTCAACGGTATCACGCATGCACCACGGATTTCGGTAATAATCTCCATTTTGGATTCTCTAGCTATGCGTGAACCGGCCTCCTTGGCTCAGATTTTCCTCTGATTTCGGTATGATGACTTTTATTCGATTGATGACATGGACAATGATTTGTATCATGTTTTGATGGACTGATGGATGGATGCTGAAACTATCTGTCACTGTGATCAGTCACGGATATCTAAGACATACATCTATATCAGACGTTATCAGCCTTGTTTAACTACAGTTTCAAAATTTTTGCTATAAGGTTTTTCCAGTTATTCACCAAGTTTTCCGCACTTTTTATGTATAAATTTTTATCCGTTCCAGCCGTTTTACACGTGGTATCTCATCCGTCTCCTTCCTGGCATGTCTTAATCCAGCCAGTTTTTTTGGGAGTTTTATCATTTTACATTTTTTTCCAATATGACCAAGACCGTCCAGTTTAGC
Source organism: Pyrrhosoma nymphula (assembly GCA_963573305.1). Classification (NCBI taxonomy): domain Eukaryota; kingdom Metazoa; phylum Arthropoda; class Insecta; order Odonata; family Coenagrionidae; genus Pyrrhosoma; species Pyrrhosoma nymphula. The sequence continues at coordinate 74,140,103 of OY754337.1, forward strand.
TTATCTTAATTTTTCCAAGGGATCCAAAATTTTCTAACTCATTCTGTTGCTAAAAGATATGTCTATCATATTGAAAAATCCACTGAAATACCCAAAAAAATCTATCGGTATATCTGAAATTGCAATAGGCGGGTTATGTCTCTAGGACCTGCTATATTTAAAAACTTTATATTTTTTAATTCCATGTATACAGCCGAAAGATAGAATGGCTAACCAATTGCAAGGAAGAGAGCCTCTTCTTACGCATCAGAAACTGTTTCCCCTTCTCAGTTCAATTTACAGGTTACGCCGACGCAACACCCTGGTAATTGGCCACAGCTGCAGTTGGAATATGTTGCAAGATTTTATCACCTGCTTCCGTATTATTTCGTTGATGCTCAGGCGACGCTACGGAGCATGCTGTACGTGCAAAACAACGTGCCTAAATTTGGAAAAATAAATTTAAAAATTGATAGGCAAGCTGCTTTACATTGCCTCTACATTAGTTTCATAACATTAGAATATTTTATGTGAAGACTAATGTTAAAAAATGACATTTTGTAATTTATTTTCTCTTTCAGAGGATACTGGTCCATAAATTCCTTAAAAATAGAATCTCCAAGCATAAAACTTCAATAAAATCCTAAACTCAAATATGTACACTGCGAGATTGTGCAATCAAAAATAACTAAACTAATAATTTTCAATTCAAAAAATAATAGATTTAGAGCCTAACTAATCCAAAAGATTATTTAAAGAAATGGAGTGCATCACAAAAACAAAACATCCTGCGATAAAACAACAGGAATCTCCAAATTAAGTCAAATTTATTGTAATGTGATATTCTATAACAGCACTTAATTTTATTTTAATTTTTTTAAACTCCTGAATTTACAAAAGTTAAAAAACAAAGAAAACCAACGAAGGTCTCATTAAACAATAAATTCAAAAGGAACTGTCTCTTCGTTGACTTGCAATACCATATTTATTTATACTTTTTAACATAATTTCGTACCAAAATTACAAATCATAATCATTTGATGTACAATAAAAACAATTAATGTTCATTGTAGCCCCGAAGAAGCTTGTATAAAATGACGAAATGTCGGTAGAAAGAAGTAAATAATGTAAGCATTAATGGGCTTATGTCTCCTGAAAGAGAAAAAAAAATAATTAAAAATATGAGGTCATGAAGAGGAATCATCTAAATGAGATTTTGTTCTAAGATTAGCGAGTAAGAATCCTGAGAACACCGTCTTCTTTCCTGTGGAGGTGAACCATCTGCTGCCCTGCATTGCTACAATCTCTGCTCTGCAGAATTTGAGCGACATACTGAAGGGCGTAACTGGAGAGGCGAATAAAGGCAGGAGGGCCATTTTCCAATAACGCTTGCTCGCCGATATACGCCGGGGAAGGCCGCGGCGGCCGTGTGGACGCGGGCTCTAAGCGCCCACATAGCGTGTCTTATTCCCTCCAAACCGAAGCCGTCATTCGTTTTCAAAGTCGACTGCTCCGTTGTCTGAGTGTGCGTGTGAGTTCGCACGGATCTCACCGGCCGCATCCTTCTCTGGCCCTTCCGATGTTTCGTGAGAAGCCTCCCAAATGGCAAGAGCGGCGCGCCCGCGTGATAGTTTAATCGATAAACGCTGACCGGAAAAAGGACTGGGCACCTCCGCCTCCGCTTGTCTCATAGTCCAACCCCCCGCACCCACCGACTGCATCCAACCCCCACCCCCCGGTCCACCCCCCTGGTCCCCCGCTTCCATCACTTCCGACGACAACCATTCAGCTTTTGCCATCCGCAAGAGTGGGAGGGAAGAGAAATTCTGCAGCTGCGAAAATGCGACCGATCGCTTACTGGTCAGATTAGTTTGAAGGAGATCTTTCATTAGCCATAAAAGATACCCTTTTAAATATTTTAAATCCAAAAAGTTGTAGGAAGAGCAAAGTATATAATAAGTGATATTAGTGACGCGAAAACTTGTTTATTATAATCGAATTTCTCAGCAATAGACTAAATAAAAAATAAATAAATAAATATATATATATATATATATATATATATAAACACAAATATAAATATAGTTTGAAAACACAGGCACACGAAAATTAAAAGGACACTCACAAAATAATATACGGGACGTTTCGACGGGCAAGGCCGTCATGACGTGAACTTTGGTGAACTACCAAAAAAAGAAGTTTCATACTGTGAGGTTGGGGAAACAAGGTGACCAATGGTAAACTGCCTAATGTCTAGGCCCATTTATCATTTTTGAGGCCTTCAACCCAGCGTTTAAGATTATTTTTCTTCAAAAATTCCCTTTACCGCTAAGTGCCAGTTTTGCTGACAGATAAAAATTTCATTGTCTCGCTATTACTGCGAAAAAAGCCAATCCGTCAACATTTGAAAGTTTAAGATTCCATGCAATTCCATTGGAAACTATATACAATTCCATACATTCAGCAAGATACACGGTTTTCTACGAAATAATGTGTCGTCGATCGTTTAGCAAGAAACCGAACAAAAAACATTTACTTTGGTGTATTCCTTTTCATTTACCATGATATTGTGTGACTGTAGCGTTTTTAAAAATTCTAACATTATGTCTACTTACTTTTCGGAACACATGAACGCTGACGTGGTCAATTTAAACCAAGCACAGTGTAGTTTACAACCCCTTCATCCCTCTCCAGATAGAAGTAAGCAAACTGAATGCATATTTCCCTATCCCGTTCCATGTATAGCTTGCAGAAGTTGAATTCTGTTGAGTTTTAGTGTCAAACGTCGTAGTAACACTTTTATGTTTGATAAGCAGTGCCAAGCTCTTGTCAGGCTCGTCGTGTCGATTTTTTCGGACTGCGAGTGACAAAAGGCCGGTCGAATTCTCTAAACATTTTTCTTAGATACGAGGGGACGACTTAGGCGTTTAGCAGCACACAAGCATTCCGTCTCTACAAAACTTTTAACCAACTTCTAATGCTCGGGGAAGTTCAAACTGCGGTGCCGAATAGTCAGCGGAATTCACTCTGCACAGTTGAAACACATTTTTTTCGATTAAAACCGGAGAGCACAGAACTTGTCTGTGACTTTCTCGCCATCTTGAACAATACCTGACACACCACTGACGACAACAACACTGACCAGAGTGCCGCTACTGCACACGGTAGTAGTTAATTCTAACGTCAACTAAAAAAAACTCGTAAATACTCCCTCTTTCAAACTGCAGACGTTTCATTCAAATACGGTAAGACGTTTTGAAGATACAGTACTTTGAAATCGGATGAAGAGTTTAGAGAAAACCCGTATTTTATTCTTCTCTATCGCTCACTGTGCCAGACGCTCCTTTTTAAAATTGGGGTTTAAAAATTATTAATACACCGGTAATAATTATAATTACAACTACTATCTGCGTAGGAATTTATAAAGCATAAATACCTACATAATTGCAGATTATTCGTCGTAAAATTCATGCTTTCAATCGCTGACTCATATTCAAATTACCAACGTCTGGAGTTGCAATCTCTTCACTTCCAGAAATCCCAACTTTGTTTTGTACTCTATGAAGTGATTGAATTTAAGTTGAATGGTTGATATGACGAATACCTCTTTGTGACTTAGCATCTTATTTAAGAGGTAAGAATAGCTCTTAAACCAAGTGGGGCTTTCACTCTAGCTCTAAGTTTGATGAAAAAATATGAAACTTAACCAATGGGTTTCGTAGCACCCCAATGTTTTCTGATTACCCTCAGAATTCACTAATTTAAAAGAAAATTTACGAAAATTGAGAATTTAGAAAAATTAAGTCTGGAAGTGTGGGAAAAATTCTGATTTCCTCGCCGTTATTTTGCAAGGTAAAATCCTATTCTCAGATAAAGACATAAATAAAAATAAAGCTTTCACCCTGCGCAGCGCTAAATTTTATTTTTAAAAAGGTTAACTGAAAAACTTTTACATCGTATCTGTCGTTCAATGAAACTATTCTTCCTCGAGTATATCGATAATTTTCGAAATCCTTCTGTGTCGGGTTTGGTGCAGAGAGTCTTGTTTCCCAACTTTCTCTTCGATTCGATTATTTGGTGTTGAGTTATCGTGCCCGAGGAAAAACGAATCATATATTAATGGGTTCCTTAGGTTACGAAGAAGCCCTCGCTGTTTATTCTTTTTCCTTGTTTGTCGATAGCCGAAGTTGAACGCTTACTTGGGATTAAAACTTTCGGCTTGAGAGCCTATTGAAAACAACATCATATCGTGCAGCACCGTCGTCAGATTGAATTTGATGGAAAATGTGGGAACGTCAATTTAACTTTTTCCATCTCACGTCTGGGGGCCATGTTTTGGGATAATATTTGGTATGGTGGAATGTTATTTTTAATTGAGTAAATGCTAGACATATTGAAATTGACTTATGCCATATTTTTATGCATTTATTATTGAATTTTTTATGTACTCCATCACCTCCACTTAATGTTAAACATTAAGGAAATTTTTTATTTTTACCCTGACTTTACGGGAAGGTGCCTTCGTTTATGTATATGCATATACAAGTTCAAATATGCATTGAGTGATGCGTGCTATTAGTATTCTTGTTTTCGTTTTACTTCTTTAACACGATTGGAGCTACTAATATTTTTACTTACTGAGGATCCGCAAAGCATATAATTTTATTTTAATCCATAGTGTTCCTTAAAACTTCCTAAACTATCTTTTCTTTTATAGGTATTTTCCTCTGCTTTTACTTTCAAATCAATCATTTATGTTTCCTCTTGCATTATTTTCTCTAATTCAAATATTTACAGCGTTTCGCAAAGTATTTCATGAATTTACAACTTGAGGTAATAATATATTGATTGATTTAAATATAAACCTCATATGAATCACTGCATCCCTCCATTCTACCCTGTCCTCTGCTAACTAGTTTAGATACTCGTTGCTCTTTGGTTTCTTATCCCGTCTTATTCGGATCATGTAATTGTCTCTCTGTCATACTCGTAAGCCTTTATCTTACATTTTCCTTTCTTTCCTTAGAAATTCCTTCCTGGTCCTTGACTTCCTGACAGTGCTTTCCTCGGTTTTTTGCTCTTTTTTCCTTTTATACACTTCAACGTTGATGGTCCAATGCGTCCATTGGATCTTCCAATCCACCTCCAGCACCAAACATCGAAACCCTTATTGTCTTTTGTTACAGTTTTACATGATCCATGTACCAGATGCACGTATTCCAAATGATACATATATCTACAACTAAATACAATTTTCAGATAATTGTTCATTACCCCTTAGTTTCTCCCGTTTCCCTTCCAGGATTGGTTATTTCACAAATCACATCGCGTCGTGATTCTCTTTCGGACTGTGTCATCAATGTGTAATCCCTGCTGATTAGTATTGATATGTAAGATAACGAGTTTATTAAAAAGCTATTTAACAAATTTTATATTTGCACTGCTATTTTACGATAGCTTTTTAGAATGTACTTGCAGGCTGATAAAAAAGTTGGCACTCATATCAATTGGCAGTTATCTCATAACTATATGGAGTCATATAAACCTGGCAATATCTTAGGCCTGTTGTTAGGATATACCCAGGTACTTTAATAGTAATAGCCTGAATTTTTATTACTATTAGTAATAAAAATTCAGTTAACATAATGTATTCAATTCATCTCTTCTCCAGTTGAAGTCAACGAAGAAAGAATTTAGAACTCGTAAATGTGAATCATTTGATGTGGCATTACAGTTAACATTGCTCACTTCTTTGAGAAAGTTAACATTTTTATTGATATATTAGTTTTATGTTTTTAATTGCTATCACTTCCATATTTCCTGATAATCTTATTAAAAATTCACTGTGGATTTGGGTAGTAACATACATATCACTGTTATTTGACCAGTTTAAGAAAGTCTTTAACTTAAGTTTCACATGTACTCTTTTCAAAAATATACGATGTATAACTATTAATTATCTCTAAGAGTTTGATATTTTCTCTTCACAAAAAAGGGACATTTTTAAATAAAATTTAAAGTTACTAGAAACTTTAACTCAAAAATTGAAAGCCGAGGGCTGAAGTAATTGTGTGAGTGTTTTTGTTTCAGCATGTTAAGTATTGTAGATAATATTCCTAAAATTTAATTAATATTCCTTAGTGATGGAGAAGTCCGCATTGCCGAAATAATGTTTTTATTGAACGAGTTATATCTTAGAAATTTGTATAGAACTGATGCCATCAAATATATTACTTAATTATATCAAAATGTGCAAATTAAATATTTGGTAGCATAAAGGCTACTGATATTGTCGTATTCCGGCTTTTAATAATGTTTTTCGATATCTGAAAAGAAAAGAAATGGCTTTTAGGTTCTTAATGGTTTTTTATACTGAAAGTGTTGGCTATATTGTGATAAATAAAAAATACTGCTAGGTGCCTCTCTTTTGACTTTATGTATTTATCTTATCATTCCTGCAGTGTTCCATTATTAGACTTTAGCGCTTCCCTCAGCGTATTGACCTGGGTATATTAGTCATCTCCGAAGGACTGTTTTTGAGTGAATGCGGTCATTAAGATCCCGACCCACCCCTGCGCGAGCTCATCGCTATCTTCCCGGCCCTCTTGAATGTTCTTGGAAATTTTTTCCGCACATTTATTTTCGCTTAGCGACGCTTCTTTGTTCCACGCTCCGTCAACGGTCTCTTGAGGGATAGAGAGGAAATATAGATGCGGAATATTGATTGGAGAGGAGAAGCGTGTACCCCTTAATTAGTTTTCGATGCAAGCGATGGAATCTACACACACACGTGGACATTGATAGAGGGTTTGGTGGCGCTGCGTCAGTGAGTTGGAGGGGCATTTTTGTTCGATTGAGTGAAGAATGAATCTCAAAAACCCTTGGGAAGGAATCGATTGAAATTATTTTTTTTCATCGGCATCATCGTGCGAAATGAGAAGATAAATTTATTCCTGGTTTTGCTGAATCGCATTGCCCTCCCATTTCCGATATCGGAAAAACACAGATCATGATTAATTAGTGCCCTCTGTATCTTTTTCTTACTTTTCTGATGATGGACGTATTTTTACTCTCTTGAAAGATACCCGTGGTAGCCTCTCAACGTACTTGGGCAAACTATGGCGCCTTTGGTATCAAATAAACTCGAGATTTCCTCAGTGACTAAGATGCATCTGTGAAGCCCTCACGTCTTGCAACACATTGGAAACATGGCTATGTACATTTCTGGGTGTGTTAAAACTGAATTATTTTTGTTTTTAGTGCACATTGTGGCTATTCGCTGGATAAATTTACTAATTGACACCCCAATACTTTCTCCAGCATTCGGGACTGACTCAAATTACCGCAGAAAAAATCAACGTTTTATTTAATACAACCAGATAAAGAAGCTCTTATATCAGGGTGTTACAATGAAAGCTCATTGTGCTATCTGCAATCATAATATCTGCCAAAATGTGATTTGGCTACGTAATAACTGCGCTAAAAGTTTGGAAAATTTAAACTACGTCTTTAGTGGCAAAGTAGTAAGCTAACGCTTAATCATTACTGATTTATTAGTTGCACAAATAGTAATTGGCTCTCGAGAGAACCCCATGATGAACTTTGACTTAGATTGGTGTTCGGTAGTACACAAGGATATTTCATGGAAATGGAAAATTAATGGCATATAAACCTGGCCTACGTGTTGTAGAACTTCTAAAGATAAGGTAGCTTTGCATTTTGTGAAGGGTATCTTTACCTACTTAGGCGGAAAAGTCAACTCGAGCTCTATAACTGAGATCTTTACTTTCCAAAGTCCAGTTAAAGCAGTTGAAAGTCGCTTTTTTATCTCATCTTGTCCAAACCATCACTCACTTCTTCGCTTTCAATTTAGTTTCTCATATCCATTGAAATCAGATCTTACAAAAATGCTTTGCGTCGCATACTTCAATCAAGGCATTGATTTCTCCAACGTTAGTAATTGCCTGTTTCTATAAGTTTTGGATTTCTTCGGTGATACATTCCCTGATGAATCACTACGTTGTAATAACCCGTATATTATTGTTATTTTATCCATTCTATATACAAATTATTTCTTAATTTCGTGTCTGTTAATTTGGCTCCATAGTAGCCATAAGGTTCATAATTGAAACATAACTCACCAAATTCTTCCTAAAAATAGCCGTAGTTATTTTCACTTCCAGAGAAGTTGCTTTCTCGTTATCCAAGCGTATTATATTTTTAAGATTGAAGCAGAAAAAATACATGATAATTTGTGCCTCTCATCGCGACAATTGAATCTATTCATTGCTATTTCATGAAGGAGCAACTTTTTGTTCATCTTTATAAAAGGTTATACAAAATTTACTTTCAGCGCATGAAAATCATTAACCATTAATGAGCTCCCAGTATGCACTTGATTAAACGGATGTCTATCGTGGCACGAGCTTCTGTTTCCGTTTGAAGAATCATGGAGCCAAATTTTCACTCAGAAAGTAGCTGTCATGTTTCTCTTGGGATGTCATTAATTGACCTATGCTAATAAAGTATAAACTTTCTTTAGGATCTAATGGAATTCGCGAGCAAGACATCATCTTTATTCAGGCAGCCAGGGGAGTGTTTTTGATTCCATCACTTAATGGAAATTCAGCCGTATGGAAGGCTAATCAGTTCGCTCTATAATCGAGGATGATTTTTTTTCTCATTCCCTTACGAGACGTGCATTACGCGATACCATCAGCATGACCTTGGCCTCTCGCACGAAGTTGTCATTTGGAAGCAATGGTTGTCATAACGGCGGAGGGGGAGGAGGGCTTGAGCATTGAGAAGGATTCTTCCCGTTCCATTCATATCTGACGTCCTTCTCCTCTTCAATGCGGTTGTGTTTTGGAAATCGATTTCACGGCACGTGCGTTGGAATTATGGGTCAACGCGAATACGAATGACGTCAGGAAACGCTCTATGATGTCTAATGTATCGCCTGCTTCGTCAACTCGTTTATGACAGATGTGGAAGGGATTCATGTTCAATTTCCCACACCAGCATTCATGGTCCTTTTAGCCAAGGGTTACCCCAGCGCTTGACCTCTTTGGTTTAAATGAAATCCTCTATTTTGACTTCCTTCATTTTCCTTCCTTTAAAAGAAACTAATTCGTTAGTCAAAGAAAATCATTCTTCTCTATCTCATTAGAAAGAAATATTTGTGGCAGAGCTCTGAAGAAGCTAGAATTCATCAAGCGTATTGTGGGAAGATTTTTAGATGAAAAAGTAAAAGAGAGGTGCTATTTCGCACTCGTCCGGCCACACCTTGAATATGCAGTTAGCATATGGGATCCGGTGCAGAAGGACTTAATTCGGGAAATTAATAAAATACAAAGGAAAGATGCGCGATTCGTCAAAAACTGCTACGGGCGTACAGACTGCGTTACACAGATGTTAAACGAATTAGGTTGGGAGCCGCTAGAGACTCGGAGGCTGCGCGCTAGGCTTAGATTGCTTGAGCAATTAAGAATAGATATCTTTAAGAGCGACAAGAGAATATCATATTAGAACCCCACTATATTTCCAGGTCCGACAGAAACGATAAATTAAGAGAGATATTTTGCTGAACGGATAGGTATGGGAATTTTCCCCCGAACAATAAGGGACTTCAATAAATGCAAGGCGTAATTTCATTAGAGCGTTTCCTTTTTTAGATGTAAACGGCAGGTGTCCTAACACCCCCCGCCACACGCCTATTGAGGCTGTTTGCGGGGTAGTATGTAGATGTAGATTAGGTGGATTAGGATTGATTAGGATTAGGATTTTGTGTAAATAAGAATTAAACTCTGGTCACATGGTCAAATTTGCAAAGAAAAACACTGTTTAATCGGGGAAGGGTGTGGTTTTCCACTCTCAAGCCAGCTGGTCCCTGTCGCCGCCAAGTCATGGATAAGCTAAGTGGCAGTACCATTACTAACTCACATTCACGAGTTCATCACAATTATATTTTAATTTACATTTTTGATTTTTTCACCACGGCGGAAATTCATATTTCTGGAGTTTCACCATAGTGACAATATGAAATGACCTCTAATGAGTTCAGGTGTTTTGGATCTCAACGGCCTCTTTTGACTTCCGCGTTTCCATAGACCTGCATCCCCGGCCGTGAATGTGCTCAGGCCTTTGCCCTTCACTGTTTCTTGCGTTCAAGGGGGAGAGTGACCATTTCGTTTGGTGAATTGGTCCATAAATATATTTGGGTAAATATATTTGATTGGCACCTCACCGTTTTATCCAGTTTCCGGTGCTAACAATGACGAAACTGAAGAATATTTATGCTTCTCTAATTGACATTACCCTCTCATAGATTGAAAATAAATTCATTGGTCACTTCTTTGTTCCGTATTGGAGGCAGTTGCGTGTCAGGGAATGACATTGAGTGTCAATGAAAAGTGAAGTAATATCATCTAGCATGTGACATGTGTCGTAAAATTCTCTTGCAAATCTTCCCTCTCACTTAGTTGAATCTTAGTCACTTAGTCGTATAGAAATGTCGTTTAATTATAAAAGTATGGTATCGCTCGAAAGTCATCAGATAACTGAGTGGAGAAATTCAAGCTTCTTAGATGAGCGAGCATTTAAAAGTTATTTTATTTCTACGCTTAGTTTTCTGTATTACCGTAAACTTCCAGGATTACATCATATATGTTGGACTGATATTTCTGCGTACTCTGCTTTAAAAGGTCAATGGTCGAGTGTGGGTTATTATTGGTTTGATGCTCCAGTAGTTGGGATAGAATTACACTCTCGTTCGATTTATAAATAATGTTTTGAGACAATTGATGCAGGTTAATATTTTGACCTTCAAATCTCATAGATATACCGTGTTTTTCACTTAGTTTCTTTCGGATTGCTTAGGATTAGGATCAGCATTTGGAAAAAGATTCTGTAAGCAATTCATTGTACATCCTACTACATATAGGTCTGTTTTTCATATTGACGGTTGTGCGATGCGTCAATAAACTTAGAGATATGACGTAGTTTCCTACATAAAAGCGGAGATCCGTATTATCTACGAAGGGAGGTAGGTTATTGTGTGATAAGAAGTGTCATGTGCTTATCAATTAACTTTTGAAATGTATTCGGTCGTTGGTGTCTGAATTCCATCCTTCCTCTTAATGCTTACCACTGCCGACTCCCATCTTTCGTGCTACATTCATATTCTCCCGTTTTGATTCCTTATAATTAATTCCTTAGCCTCGTTACAGATCGAAGTGTTTACTGTTTCCCACATGTTTCTAAAATTTTCATTAGTGTGGAGGACATAAACGTCTGCCTTGAATTTCAATTTCCGTCGTAATTATTAAACGACTTCCGAGCGTCTTAAGCGGAATCCATGAAACTCTTGAGTAATAATTCATGCAACACTTGAACTTCTGATAAACTTCAATAAGTCGCGTACTGGTACTGTAAAAGGTTTTAATTATAAACCTCATGAATAATTACCTAATGAATTATCCAATCACACGGATGTTGAGGAGCGTGTTTATTGGTTTTCTTGTTCGATATCTTACCAGGCAGGAATTCCTTCATCTTTGGCAATATATATGTGTGTGTGAAAAATGGTTTTTACTTTCCTAATTTCGTGAAGTATTGTAGGTAATGTGCGACTAAAGGAATATTGGTGTGGAGTAAAGTAGTCAGATCAGAATGAGGGCAGTTAGGATAGGTTCCTTGCTGAAATTCTCAGAAGATAAGGACCTAACTCTTCATCGGAGAGGATTAGTTTCACTTGTAATTATGGGATGCTGCATGCAAGGGCCCGCTTTTATCAACTTTCGACAATGAATTTCACGAACTTTTATCTATGGTAACTGTAAGTTGAAGTGCGACATCATAAATTACATTGCTTCAACCATTGCCTACGCTTAATGTGAATTTGGAAGAACGATTAGTTCTACACTGCAGACATTTTGAGAGTTATTGCTTGATAAAAATATACATCAATAGATATTTGGGATGAATGAATGGAACCAGCAAAAAACCTGAGGAGAACAATTGCGAGAAACGAAAGCGTAGTAGAAGCGTTTTATTTAGTAAGTATTTCAGGAAAGCTAATTGGTGTACTTTTGATACGTTTGCAGCACTATCACGCGGAAGGATGGATATAAGAGCATAACCAGGGTAAACAAAATTTGTTTGGTGAAGATAGTGGTACAGATAGACAGCAAAAAAAAGGAAATGGACATTTGAAGAATATGAAGTGTATACCAATAATGCAATGGTATATATTACTATATTTTTGGCTGGTCAAAAAATTAAAATTCAGAAACGTTGTGTAAACGAAGCAAATGGAAAAGGAAGGGCTTGTAATATTATTTCCCATGCTATTACTTTCAGGAGCTGGTTATTTCATAGCTTTCAAAAATAAAAAGCCAGCTGCAATATCAATATTTTCTCACTGCATTCAACATATTTAAGATCGTCGGAGTCGTCACGTAACATTGTGAATACAAAACTGCCGATTTCATTTACATACCGACGTTCACCAGTGTATGTAGAGATTTTTTGATTTGTTTTTCTAATAACGGAGTTCAAAGCAGTAGCTTTTAACATTTCAGAATCACAGATAGGTTACTAGTCTTTTGAAAAACCTTTTGCATGATTATAGCGGCTACATTTGAAGCATTTTGGTAACATGCGATTCATTTTGTTCATGATCCTTTCGAGATTAACCTGAAATAAACATAACGCTCTCACATTTTTCCATCTCATTTGTCGCCAGTCACTCAGCTACTGTCGATAAATTTATTTTTTCTTTCGCTTTTTGAGTGATTTTTTAATCTAGATCTTTAGCCGTTTTAATCAATCAGATTTTACCTGTTTATAATTCTCAAATCATTAATTGATTGGGTGTATTTGACTTACCTATTTCACGGCATTTGTTTTATTATTCAAATATTGTCGCTGTCCAGACCAGCTTTGCAACTGCATTATCCGTGTAAACTTTCTTAATGTTTATAGATTAAAATATTTTGAAGGAAAGGGATTAAAAGTATTTAAAATGTAAAACAAAGTAATGCTACTGAATTCCCTCGAAAATAATCGGGCATATAGTTCTTGGGTATATAATACTCATATTTGGCAAATGTTTTGAAATATTATTTTCGAATAAGTGTAAATGAAAAGATCATTCATCAATGTTTGTTATTTGGGTAAAATAAATCATGGTTATATAAAAGCCCTAATTGGAAGGCTAGACTTGAATAACTTCCTTTACTGTTTGGGTTCCATTTTCTGTCTTAAATCAGATCCATTCTTATTCCTTCTTGTATTTGTGAATGACTTTGATTTTTTTATCATGAACAGTACTAACAAGTTTTATTATTTTTCAATGTGGTCCGTTATTTCTGTTTTCAGTCCGTTTTTTCTCTTTGCAAAATTTTATCATGATAATAGCTGTATTCTATTTTTCTTCCCGATTTCTCGATGCCATCCTTCTATACCGATTTTCAATTTCCATCTTTTGCTTTCCGATTCTCTCACTTTTCTACACCTTCATATCATGCGTCTCGCTTTGCTCACAGATAGAGAAGAGAGACAAATAGCTAAATGCCTCCGCCATACGAGCTTGGGTTTTCTATTTCAAAATCGAGGATAGCAGCAGATGGAGTAAGTTTTGAAATTGTATTCCGCTCGTTTTTTTGCCGATTACTAAATCATGCGTGTTTCTCCATTTCCGAAACCTTAAAATACTTTTCACTTCTTGTCACACATTGTGAATAACTTTTGCTATATTCTGTACCCAATTTTTTCATGTCACTTAACCGTCCGCCGATGTATTCTTATTTTCATTTTTTGGTAATATTGGGGAGTGCTTTAACTCAGTGATGTGTTCACTTTTGAAACCTCGGCACACTCTATTTGGCATCTTTGTCCTTTTAATTCGTCACACTTAGTCTCCTCTTTCCATCCTCAGTTTAATCGACACTTTTGAACGCTGTCTTTTTTTCTCATCATTTCAAACACTGTCATTCACTGGATAAGTAGTTTCAGCCATTTCGTCCTGGGAACCTCCTTTTCTTCAAATAAACTTTCTTATATTTTCCACCAAAATATGTTTAAATTCATCGAATTTTGTCTCATTCAAACAGCTTACCGCTTCAATCATGCTGTATTTAATAAAATGTGCTCTCTTCAGTTCAACTGTTCATGTGTGTAATATTTTAATTTTTTAGTACTCTTGTTACTCAAGGCGCTCTCTAATCTCATTATGTCATTACCTAGGAATTCGAAAATGTCATAAATTCCATGTTCTCAGTAATTGAAATTTTGCAAAAGACCTCTTTCACCATATCCACATTTGTTGCAATCCAATTAGTTGCAAGCTTTTAGTTCTGATATCCGGCTGCTGCTTTGTTCATTTATGTTAGTGTGTCGGTATTTTAGTGAGACGACCAGTAACTGAGGCTGTTTGCGTAATTTAGAATAGATTGGTGATTCGGGAGGAAATGTATATTAGGAGAATGAACGAAGAGTGGAGTGAGACCTGGCGTGAGCGTTTTCCTGCTCTTAAAGAAAGGTGCCAAGGGGTCCAGTGTTTAACCTCTCATCCGATAGACGGGATGCTATACTTGAAACGTCCTGCAAACATCTTTCAAGCAGGGATCAGGATTACTCTGAAGAAATCTCCAAAAGTGCTTGGATTCGTTATCGGGTCCTCAGAATGAGAAACCAGTACGTAAGCCACTTCACAAAACCCCATCTTAATTCTAGAGGTGTTCAATAAATTTGTGTCTTCTACTTCGGAGATTTTTCATTATATTTACGTATTTTTTCCTGTTGCGATTTGCAGGATATCGTTGGTGATTCTCTCATTTCACTTGATATTAACCATTCTTCGATATAATCACATTTCCAATGATTTCTAACATCTTTGTTGTGCTGCAGTTATATTTCAAGCTTCACTGTCATGTGAGAGCAGGGACTTCTTCTCCTATATTTGTAGCTCTTGAGAAGGAATCGAGCGGAAGAATGAAGCGTGGGAGAACTGTTCCGTGAAAAGGGTGAAAGGAGCGGTGAGCATGTACGTATGTGTATATGGAGGTATACGTATACCTACGTACACATATGTGGAGTTGGGAGGAAAGGCGGAGGCAAGAGATGAGGGCGTGGAGTGTGTTTGGAGGGGCGAGGAGATTGCTGATCGCAGAGCTTTTTTTTCCACTCCCTACTTTCCCTCCCTCACCGCTCCCTTCTCTTCATCCATCCCCCCCCCTCCACACGGGAGTCACGGGAACTGCTGACTTCGCTTACCGACTTCTCATTTCAAACGACGACCCAGGGGAGGAAAAAAAAGAGGGCGAAGGTGCGCCTTCTCCGAAGGAGGCTGTGCAGAGGTGGGGTTTTCGACGCCTCCTCCTTCCTTCCACCCTACCACCCACCCATCTTCCCCCAGCATCCGTCCCGTCATACCCCTCGACCTTCCCACGGGTACACACAGGAATTCCCCCTCAGTCTTCCTCGCCCACCTTCACAATCAATCTGTCGAGTGTGCACTTGCTTTCGGAGTCGATGAAGAGTAGAGAGAAGGGGTGTATCCCTTCCACTGCGCTACTCTTGCTTAGTTTAGTTGAGCGATTCGGATGAAATAAGTTTCAGGGTGGCGTTGGGGGATATGTTTTCATCTCCGAACAATGGAAGCTTTCCATTCACTCTAGTTGGCTAATCACTACGAGAAACACAACAGCGCACTTGCCTTCCATTTTTTGCAGACCCCGTGCATATTTTTAGGAGCATATGATACCAATGTTATTTTATATGAGGTACCAAAAAGTTATGATTTTTCATATCTCGAATTATTGGCTAGGTATTCTTTTGAAATTTCACTTTTATTCCGCCGGATTGTGCCAGCCAATGTCAATTTTTTTTCTAGCAGGGCCGAGCAAAGAGGAAAGGATGTAAAGGAAATAGCTGTTGTAATCCCTCTACTGGATCCAAAATATGGCTTCGCCATCTAAACATAATAATTTCACTATTTCGATTCGGATGAAATGAGTTTCTGGGTGGAGTTGGGGGATATGTTTTCATCTCCGAACAATGGAAGCTTTCCATTCACTCTAGTGCGCTAATCACCTCGCAAAACACAACAGCGCACTTTCCTTCCATTTGTTGCAGGCGCCTTGCACTAAGCAGAGCACTTTAAAACAAAGCGAGAGAAGTTGTGATGTGCGCTGAACAACAATAAAACGTCGATAATTGCATCCGTGATTGTTGTCATGAATATTAAAAATTTAAAGATAGCAGACTCCCAACATCGGCGTGATACCTTTTTTTAAAGCTGCCAACCGCGGTGTCACTGTCATGAATGAGTCAGGTGAATCAGATGTTCCTTATGTATCATATGTATTTTCGCATTTTTCAATTTCGAACTTTTCGAGTGGAAATTACGGCTAGTTAGAAAGAAACTAATGGTTAAATTGGTCAATTTATTCTGTTAGGACAATAAAAACTGCAAAACAAAATCATTAGCGTACGAATGGGTAATGAGTGTATTTCACGAGTACTTCGGAAACACTTACTTTCAATGATCACATAAGAGAAATTTATACCCCATAGAGAAGAAAAGCCTAAATCTGTCAAAATAATTAGAGATCTGCAATGGATACATTAGTAATCATCAGCATTGACCATGCCTTGCTATACGGTAACGTGCAGAGTACGAAAGAGTATTTACATTAGCCATAAACTATTTTACACCTTTTCACTACCAAGGGGGTAACTTGGTTATCCCATTTATTTTATATATTAAAAGGATATCATACGCAGTAGGCTCTTAAATTAATACTTACATGATCCTTATTACATCTTCTTTTGTTGTTGAACATTTGTTTTCAGTAATAAAAATTTTTTGTTGAAATAATATGAAAAAACAATATAAATTACATTTTTTCCTTATTATTATTGCTTTTCTAAAAATAAAGTCCATACGAAAGGATGAATTACTAAAAACCATATAAACATAATAAGTTTAAAAAAATTTCTACCTCTTAATTATTACTTGTATCAAAATAAAATCAATACGGAGGGATAAATTATTTATTTACAAGTCTTGCATTTAACAATCACATCTTCAATTCGATGTAGTTTGCACATTGTATTTTTGCACTAGAAACACATCAATCTTGTTTGTCTATCCTCTCCAGGTTGACACTTGTGACACCTCTACACAGTGATTATTTTGGATATTCTATCCTCATCAACCACTGTGACTACACTATTGGTTCCTACCGTTCCCATAGAATATGAGGTAAGCAAGTTGAAGGAAAAATTCGTGCAGAAATAATTTTTGCCACATCTTGTCTCTATTTTCCATGCGGGATTTTTTTCTATCAAAATTGTATATACATTTTGGGCAGCGATATCAATTAACTCTAGAAAGAGTCGTATGGCCAGCAAAATGTTTTCCACACGCAAGTATATTCGGAAGTCATTTTATCTTATAAATAAACTACTCCCTCTGTTTCATTTTAGGGTACAATTATCTCAGGTTTTCAATTCTTGTCATCTAATGTTTATTTATCATTATGTTGACTAGATAGTACAATTACTACCTATCTTTTTTTAGGAGCATATGATACCAATGTCATTTTATCTAAGAAACCAAAAAGTTATGATTTTTCATATCTCGAATTATTGGCTAGGTATTCTTTTGAAATTTCACTTTTATTCGGCGGGATTGTGCCAGCCAATGTCAATTTTTTTATAGCAGGGCCAAGCAAAGAGGGAAGGATGTAAAGAAAATATCTGTTGTAATCCCTCTACTGGATCCAAATATGGCTTCGCTAAGTCCAAGACTTGGGCAAAGAAGTACAAGATGAGCAAATGCACGGCGGTACATTTCTTACGGAGGTCGTCCCCATGTATATGCTGTGGATGGTGTTAACATAATGGTGACAGATGAAGTGAAGTATCTAGGAGTTACGATAACTTCGATCCTATCATGGGGAACACATATAAGAAATATTTGTGGCAGTGCTCTGAAGAAGCTAGGATTCGTCAAGCGTAATGTGGGAAGATTTTCGGATGAAAAAGTAAAAGAGAGGTGCTATTTTGCACTCGTCCGGCCACACCTTGAACATGCAGTGAGCATATGGGATCCGGTGCAGAAAGACTTAGATTCATATTCACCCGTTTTGATTCGTTATAATTAATTCCTTAGCCTCATTACAGATTGGAGTGTTTACTGCTTCCCACGTGTTTCCTAAATTTTCATTAGTGTGGAGGACTTAACCGTTTGTCTTGAGTTGTAATATCCGTCTTAATCATAGTCTCTCCAAAAACATTTTTACGTAAGAATGATCAAATATAATTCAAGAACAAGTTCTGTGAATGATAACATTCCCCCAAAACAATTAGAGTTTATGCGATTAAAAATGTTACTTGTGGTAATCTCGTTACCCCCCTTGGTAGTCTGAGGCTTACGCAGGCTTCCATTCTTCACTCCTAAAATTGATTCTTTTTCATGGTTGCGTAATACTTAGTGGAGCATTCAGGAAGATCTTTTACCCATTTTTAGTCGAGCAATCTTCCTTTTACTATACCGAAAATCGATAATCCCAACAAGCCGCCATTAGTTAACGAAGTTACAATGTGCCTCTGAGTCCTCACTTAGCCACCTTTTGAACGGCTTCAAATAATCCAACCAAAAAACAATGAAAGCGCATTGAACTTGGCGGGGCTGATTGTTGTCAAGTTTTTTTGATTTTCAGTAAAGGCGTCGAACATGCATATTGTATAGTTTTAATTAGTTACTCCTGGTTTTGTTTAAAAGATACGTGCTACCGACGGTTTTGCTACCTACCATATTATTATGTGATTTTATTGGATTAATTAGTTGAACTGATCGATACAGGAATTACTGTAATCGGCATCATCTCACCTTGCTTAAAACATTTTTCGCTCAGAATATCAATTTTCCTGTTTATAAATTTAATTATTGTTTCTCTTTTAGTGAAATTATTGGGGTAAATTTATGAATTCTGCTCTTTCAAATACGGATCACGCTACTCCTCCCGTTAACTTAAAACAAAGGAAATGCAATTGATACTGCAACTAATAGGAGACCCAATTTCAGTGGAGTAAATTTGTAGAAGGTTCATATTTCAGAAATGCTAATTAAACCCAAAATAGAACTCGTTTATTTTTGCCATGCTTAGAATTGAAAGCGCTAAAGTGGGTTATTAGCATTGCATGAGTTAGCATTATTAAATCAAATAATAATGTCAATATCATGTTCATTCAATTATGCATTGTTTGTTTTATCTATAACAAATGATTAACTACTCTCAATGTAAATGTTTACTGTACCATTATTGGAATGATTTTAACGAATACAATTGAAGATGTTTTTCCCCTCTACGTCACGATTGGCATCGGAAATCGGAAAATAAAATGCATAAATAGATTTTTATTCTCTCTACTCCATATTCCATCATTTTTCGCATTAGAAAAAAGCACTAAAACCTACTCAGATATAGGGATCGATCTCGGAAGGCTAATTTCATGCATCACTAATTTACCAAGAAAGACAGCCATATCTTTCCGGACAGTTGGCAGAAGACCATATTCTGTGATCCGGGGACAACTATTATTATTTTCGAATTTGTTTCTCTTACTGTTGAAATTGCTGCAGAAAAAAATTCGATTCGATTTTATCATTTGTAACATTTGCTATAAATATTCGTTTGAAAACATTAAATCTTTCTCTGATCTCTTTTCAACATACAAAGTGACGGCTCCTTCGTACATATCTTCGACAAGCCTCTCTAATCATAGCGTGAGTCCGTGTGTGGTGTATTTTTACGCCAGGGTAAAGTTTATTTCGCAATAAGCTTCTTTTTACATAGATTAACGTATATAAATTTGGAATATTTCCATATTGTTAAAATACGTGTATATTGTTTTAAATATTGTGTCAATCGAATTGAATGATAACGAAATATAACGGAGGAAGATTTTCAACGAAAGCAATAGATAAATTGATTTCAACGTCCCAAAAAATAGAAATATGAGTTCTTGATTGCCTCCTAACTGCTTGTCTCTAGTTGAAGTTAAAGCTCTATGTGAACGTTGGGGAGTGAATGAACAAATAGTTTTAATATCTATAAGATTATTTTCGTTTTACTGAGCAAAATCATTCAAGTACTAATCCTGCGGTGAACAATATTTTTCTTACAGCTACCAAATTTAATCCAAAGTCCAACGTCAGAGGGGAAATTTTGAATCTTTAAATATTGCATTGAGTTAACAGACCTCAATAATTCTTTATTGTGCTCAATTTTTATCACATGCATTGTTCTTCTTACATATTTCACATTACATTCTACTCTAATCTTCTAGGGCTAACTCGCGTATGATGAGAGGTAATTATTTTAACGAAGTGAAGTGACAGTCACTAGAAAACAAAAAGGAGCAGTAAAACCGATTAGTATTATAAATTGCAAATGTAGCAATAACAACATTTTAATTGAATTCTTTTAGAGATTCTAGATATGTTTTGCGAGGAGATAGCAGACAACAAGCAATAGGAAATACGGTGGGTCATTTTAATTCAACCGGGAGAATTGAAATCTGAAATCTTGGTACTTCATCGAAGTCAACAAGTGAGCTATGACTGAAACTATGTATATCGATTTCCTGGTTGTAAATTCTTTTATATATTTGAATTTTCTGTGTTCACCATATTAATTCTCCCACTTCATTTACGAACAAGCTAATTATAGAATATATACAATCTTATCTGGAACAGAAATTACATTCCTTTGAAGGTTAAATAAGTTACATATAGAGTTACGTAAACGATAACAGTTTTTTATCATCCTTGGCAGGGAGGTCACCATGAACTAAGTACCTAAAAGAAAGACTAGTAGAAGTACCTAAAAGAAAACTTTGTTTAGTCCACGAAAATGTTTATTTAATTTACTTGCCTAGGTTTCATCTATCAACAACATAAAGTGAAGGAAATGAGATGGTCAAAACTCTTCGAGGTCCTTGGAAAGAATAGTGGTAAGCATATTTGATGATGAATATACAATAATGTTTTAAAATAAAATTCCAGTTCTTTCTTGCGATGTGTGATTGTAAAACGAAATGTTTTCTTTAAGTTATTTTCTTTTAATTTCCTGCCACAGCCTAGTTAATAAATGAGAAATGGCAATGGGTATATACAGATACATGGGTATATCCTTCTCTTCGTCTATGCAACTAGTGGTGGGGGAAGGTGAGAGGTTAGCTATGTCAGTCCCCCGTTTGGATGGAGCACCTTTCTCGGGTGTCTATGGAAACGAAGAAGGGGATTTAATAAGTATGTAAGAGGGCAAGAGGTGAGGGGGATGTTCCGAAGGGGTTATTTGGGAAGCGAGTACGAGTTCGCGATATTTACGGCGTCTCCTGTAGACAAGAACTGCTTAATTAACATGCGCTTGCCTGAGAGTAACACCGACTGGGGTTGAGCCTTCTCCTGCTCCATATTCTGTGAAGAAGTGGGAGAGGGAAGGGATTCTCCGCATTATAACCATCCTCAAACCCCGTTTCGCCGGAGGAAGAAGAGGGATGAGAAGGTGTTCAACAAGGGATTTCGGAGAGGAAAACGTCTTGTGTGTGCACAGGGTTGGAGGTGGAGATAGGGGTTTGCAAGAAGGGTGTAAGGAGTAGGCATACATCCTGTTCCCCCGGCCGCGCGCGAGGTTTACTGTTTGGAGGATGGGGTCCCATTCCCCCCAATGCGCGCACCTGCCATGTTTGTTTGTTTCGCCCGGGAGAGCAAAGACGATGGCAAGTTTCCGAGAAAGAGCGGAGTCATATCGCGAGTCATGAGCTTGTCGTCTAATGGCAGGAACAATGTCTGCCTTCTCCCACATCTTGCGTCCATTTTCCCCACGGGCGATGGAATGGAAAAGTTATTGTTCCCCTCCACTCCCATCTTCATCTTGTCATTCAATATTGTCAACTACACTCACCGTGTGTTCTGAGATGGATTTTCTTATGAATGAACGAGGCTAATCTGAACTCGTTTCGCTAATCCTACTGTTTGAACTAAATGTTTGCTCATTCGCTTCTTTGTCGCTATATTCTTCCATTCCTCTCATATATCCGACGGAAGTGAGCAGAAATGCTGAAATTGCCATGAACACGCAGGGGATCAATCCACCCACCTACGTATCCATGACGTTTCGATATGAGATTACTCAGCATCTATTTTTATGTGGTTCAGTCGAAATTCTGCCAAGAAAAACTTTATTTTAATCATATTAGAGAATTTTGACAATTAAGTAGTCAAGGTAAATCCACGAATTGTATTTATAAAATGTTTTCCTCCTCATTTTCTCACGAAAAGCTTAGATACATTTATTTCAATGGGAACTAATTTAAAATATATCTTTTTCAAGTTGTATTAGAAAAAATTAAGAACAAAAAGAAAGGTTATTGTGGCTGTCTCCTAACGTATCCTAATATGAAGCAATGATATAATATCCTGTAATGTATGCTATGTTTCATAACGTGTAAGCAACACAGTTTGTACGTAACGTAGGATACGATTGTTTTTAAACGCACTATTATTAATAAGTATTCTGCTTAAATTAGGTATTTTATCATTGGTGGATATATTCCCCCTTGCATGACGTTTTGAAACCTGTTTCCTCATATAAGTGCCAAAGAATTGGATGAGTGATTAAATGGAATTAAATTTTCTCCATGAGATTTCATGCAAATGATGCTGACATTATCGTCTAATTATTTAGTATTGATAGCGAATAAGAATGAAATGTCCTTCTGTCGTTCTGTTCAATAGCGAGGACTGATACGAGACTAAATGGATAATTTAATTTTATACTTTGATTTTTGATGTCTCATTGTTCAATTGCTGCTTTGATTAAAGAAAATATTCCCAGGAATTACTGAATGCTTTTTCCGTTCATTTGGTGACACTCCTCAGTCGCGAGCTCTGGAGCTACTTTTCATTCTGCCTCAGTACGCCCTAATGATGTTTTTATCAAAAATAAAACTTATCTATGATATAGAATTTGATTTACTGTAACCTTGCAAGATTAGGTTTTCTTATATTATATTATTGAATGAGGTTACTCTACTTCATCACCGAAGTGTATTTATGCATAGTAGTGGGTGGGGGTGTTATCTGGATTTTGAAACTCAATTTTTACGTCCCCTTTTACTAGGAAACTTAATAGATGAAGATATAGCTTCTGATAATTAGGATAGAAAATGTAAATGTTTGTATGGGAATCTACTTAGCAGGTGTTTTATTCTGAACGAAGCTCTAATGACGCAAATCATGAATGTCTAAATGCCGGTCTTATTGTTGCTTCTTACGATGGGGAAAAATATTTAAGTATATGCTTTACTTCATCTTAGATCGTAAATAAGGTTCCCATAGTGCTTCTCGCTTCTCCTTAAAGTAAGAAAATACTGAATGGACGAATGGTTCGATATAAATTGAGAACTAGTATTCATATTTGAAATTCGTTATACCGTAAAACCGTAGAAAAGTGCAAAGGATTTTATTTCAATTGCGAGTATCCATTTTCAAAACTTCTACGAAATGACCCCAAAAACATTAAAGAATATGACCTGAGATCTTATATTTTCTAATTGAGGAATGTTACAACAGATGCTGTATTTAGTTCAGGAGAAAGCATAATGCGTTTAAGAGAACGGTACTTTAGAATGGAATTGAATTCCATCGATGACCTAAACGTCTGTCACATATTAATGGCGTTAATTTCTTTTAGTCTTTTTTACGAGGCGTAGTCCTGATTATTAAATTTTTTCACTTTGATATGTATAAAACAACTGCAGAGTTTGACTCAATCTGAGCTACTTTACAGCAATGGAACCATAAAAGGACCACTAAATTTCTCATTATTAGCAATAGATCGTATTGCCCATAGTTTTTAGTTAGACGACGCATAAATTTCCTTGGTAAAGTCAAGTAACACAAGTTTAGACCAGTTTGTTCGTATTCAGGGGCAGGATATCCTAAAAAGGATATATCTTCTATATTCGAAAATAATAGGCCTCATATGTGAAATAAAAGTTATAATTTTGAGAGGTCTGTTACCTCATGGCAATAATATTTTTTAGGTGAAGGAGATATGACGCGGAAAGGGACCATTGGCCTCCATTTCTTCCAAGAAAGAGACATTTCCATCCGCAAATTCATTCATGTGGACCAAATCAATGACCCCGATCTTTCCTATTCCGGGTTATGGCCCACCAAAGCCTCCGGAGTGAATCTCTCTATAAAGAAACGGGGTGAATGTGTCACTCAAGGAGAGGGAAAGACACCACCCTTTTACCGAAGTTGCTCGCCACCCCCGCTTGCCCTTCTTCGGTGCCGCGTTTCCCCTGTCTGTTGGCTGAAGGGTTAGAAGGGACTCTTTCCCTCACGCCAGGCAGATTTTTGGACGGGAGGGGGCTCTACAGCCGCGTGATGGCTTCGAAACATTGAAGAAAGATGAAGAGATTATGAAGTTGAATTGAATTTCCGGGGGAAAACAATTTCATGGAGCTTTTGAGTTTGATTAAATTTTTTACCACCCCCTCAACTCCCTCCCCCAACACCTCCGCTCCGTGATTGGATTAAGAGCTCGAATAGCTGGTGGGAGGGGGTTTACCCTCCCCAAACTGCACGAGGGAGTTTGGAGTGAGGAGGTGGTGGGAGACGGGTGGTTGCTTGGCAAGGAAGACTGGTTGGTGTGGAAGGGTGCTCGTTGGAGCCATTTCGTCCTGCCATCTTCTTCTTGAGGTTATTGAACCGTCAACCTCGACGTACTTTCACCTGTCAAGAGTTGAAAGGCCATGCGCGCGCGTCATGCGTCACTGAAAGCACAGAGAACGTGTCATTTCTCTGGCCGGGCTATTCGGAATTGTTAAGCGGAACCAAACTATGAATTTTCACTTGTCAATTCCGGTGACTGTGACGTTGAGTAGTGGCGAGATATTTGCACATGCGCCGTGCGATGCAATTGGGACAGGTCAGTGGGTCTAGAAATGAGCTCATTAGTGGAATTTTCTAATCATTGCGTTTACACAAATGATATGGTACTCAGTCACGCGCACGGATCCTAAGATATATACGAAGAACGGTTAAATTCACCATGAAAGAATCATTTGACTTGCCCGGAATTCAAACCCGGATCTCCCATTTGCCGATCAGGTATGTGGTAAATTGGGAGATCCAGGTTTGAATCCCGGTCAAGTCAAATTATTTTTTCATGGCGAATTTAACCGTATTTGGTGTATATCATTAGTGGAAATTAGTCTAGATGATAAACAATTAATTGACTCTGCATGTGTTCGAACCCTGATTTCCAAATCGGTATTTTGAGATATCTCGTTATATTGACTGTAGGTAATCAAAATTATTGAAGTAATATAGCAAGTTCAACTGATTCAGGATTTATGCACAGGAAAGAATCCTAATGAAATCAAACATAAATTGCACTTTTCCTCAAGAATTGATTTCTACTACGAGTTTCAACACACAGACTCATCTTTTGGAACTCATTGAAGATGACTCTTCTCGAGAAATCCTCGAGAAAAGTGCAAATTGTTTTTCATTTAATTTGATAGCAATGTAGGAATGTGGTACAGAGTCAGAATGAAATGTGATTCATTATAATATTTAAATTACTAATTTAACATAAAATAGTTCACGTGCATCGATAATTTTTCAAACCAAATTACATCAGGGCATTACATATACATGGATCGGGTGAATGTGGTCCTAGCGGTCTGAATATCCGATCTCAAAAAGATTTGAAGGGTGATCATTTTCCCGAATTTCATTGCAAAAATAATTTTTTTCTTTTGCCCATGGGTTATGATATTCGCGCCTGAAATTCCTACTCTGCGTTATATTTTTTTAAATGCAAAATTAATCAGAGTGAATGATGCGGAAAACATTATTTTAATACGATACCCATTATTTTCCTATTCTAAGTGTTTCATTGATGCTGTTTTCGTAAAATATTCGTATATATAAAAAAATTTGCGGAATGTTTTCCTATTGATTTTGCAAATTTTCACTTGCTCTTTGTAATAGGTCTTTTATTATCTAGTTTTATTTGTCAATATTTAATATTTTATTTTTTGAGATCTTAAACCCTTGAGTATGCGGATATATGTTCACCACGAAAGTACACGGATGGGGTCATAATTGAACCATTTTACATTTTTTAATTTTTATGTTAGTTCTTATAGAAATATCCCTTGCGTTATTTAATTCAGAACAAAAAATACTGTGGAGCTCTGTTTATTAAATAATAATTTTAAAAAATATTTCCATTTTTAGTATTCAAAGAACATTAATGTGGTTTTTCTCCCATGCAACTCAAGTACCAAGTTTAAAATTGAAAAACATTAAATTTAATAAACATTGTGGACATTTTTTAACAACCTAACCTTCTAAATTTCATTAAACATTGAAATATGACAGTATAACTTCGTACAGTTCCCAAATAAAAATTGTGAAATATGTATAGTGACTCACTCCCAAGGATACACAACATGGAAAATGAGTTTCAATGCGACACGAAAAATGTTTTTTTTAACCCCGTGCTATGTATCTAGGCCTAATAGAAGCCATAGAAGAAGAAATAAACTCTGCCAATCTAATAGGTACAAAAATACCTTTCCAAACACCATTAGAGATTATATCAGAAATAGCATTTAAGATATATACTCAGTGTTCTTAATGAAAGGATATAACTTGGTAAACTTCACTCTAATTTATTGAATTAGAACCGACCCTGGTTACAACAACTGAGTACCATTTTCAAGGTTGCTGAAGCATCAGTTGCTGAAACCTGGGTCGGTTCTGATTTAATGAGTTAGTTTGTAGTTTACCAAGTTTTATCATTTCATCGTGAATATCCAAAACTTCCACAAAGTAACGCCTGAAACACTTTTTTTTTGCATATACTCAGTATTTCAACCCGAAGGTTGGTTTTGATGGGTAATAGTCGAGCTCTCTCCGTACTTAGCCATTGACGTGTGATATTCACACTATAAGAGCAATTCCTTTCTCTGCGCCACCTGTGATTTTCCAAGAAGTTTTGACAATCAGGCAGTCGCACCGCGAGGATTGTCGGAGGGGGTGTCCAGAGAAACTTCACCCAGATGTGAACCCATGACCCTCCATTTGGTAGCCCAGCGCTCTACTCACCAGGACACTACTAATCTTTAAATATATAATAAATATAATAAAATAATATTAGAAACATCGTTAACATAAGATTAACACCTGCCCTCTCCCCGCTAATTTTCCCTATTCCCTCGTTGGCTGTATCCCTGTTTCTATTTTCCAATTTTCCTATCCCTATTTCCCTCTCATATCTGGTGCCCTTAACACCCCCTGCCTCTGCGGTTGCTAAAAGCGTAGTATGTAGGCGTAGCCACCCCCAACATTTATGAAGTTTATCGCATAATAATTTTCATAGAAATGATGTAGAAACGTATGGACTGGGTCCTAGCCTACGAATCTATGAAAGCTTAACATTTAGTACAGTTTTCTATCAACTGAAAAACGCGAATAGCGGATGAATGCTGGTTTCATTCCGTTCATCCCGGCCCAGCCGGATGCGCGCTTAGGGGCAGAAGAGGCTTCAATTATGTGTTTAGAGACGACCCGTCCCTTGCACTTAATCCGCGCTCTGCACTGAAATTCGGCGTCGACCCAATCGGGTGGAAGTGCCTTTTTTGCCGGAGGGCCTTACGGGGAAAGCACCACAATGGCGCCGATGCTCTCCCCCACGTGGCGAGAGAAAATATTCTGAGGGGGTGGGGAAGGGGTGGATAATGGGGGGTCGGAAAACCTCCCCACTCCGCCATAGCGGGGCAGGGTGCATCAAAACGGGCTTTCCCCCTCGAACGCGGTCAACGGAGTCAGTCGGCGGCACAGTGTGTGTAGTGAAAAGGTTTGGGGAGTGGGGGAGAAAGGGGGCCGGTTGGCGGCTTCGCCAGAGTCCCTTTATCCCCTTCCTGATGGCCGAATTATCTTCTGGGCTCATCCTGTTCCAGTTGGTTCTTTTTTTATCAAAAGCATATTTTCGAGGATTCATCTCTCCAAACATTCCCTCCAATTCCTCTCCAAATAGCTGCGCCATGGCTCCACGTTTTACGAGCTCACTTCTCCCTCATCCCATCGACCACGCCCCACCTCCCGACGCATTCACGAAGCCCAGTGGACTTTCCCTTGAATAAAAAAACGGGGCGCATCCCGAGTGAATCTGAACCCCCATTCCGAACCCCCGGTTACCCTACTCCGTATTATAACCCTAAACCCTCTCTCCCCTCAAAATCCCCACCCCCAGGAAACTCCCTTCATCCCACGGATATTCCTAGTTGACTATTTTTTTTCCTTCTTTCTCCGGTCAATGGATTATTTAGTCCCCCTTCAATGATTTCTGTTTCCCAGTATATTCTTTTGCTTCGATCCTCCGATTCTTTCGCCCGTTCTGATGACTGCTTTTATTCCGCATTTATGGTTCCGGCATTGTGATTCGAACCATTTTGCTTTATTATTTTTTAAAGTCTGTTTTGGAGTAAGTCTTAGAAATGCTTATTTGGCAATTTCTATGTATTGTCTCAGCATATTTACGCTGCCGAGATGATTCTTGATCTGTGAATGTATCTGTTTGTGGCTAAAACAACGGAATATTGAATGCCAAGAAATGTTAGAATAAATTATCTAATTGACTATAGCTGTTGCTAGCATTAGATATTGAGCAGTCCTAATGTGCGTTCAAATGGCTTTTTAAGCGTCTCTACATAATGTGTTGTACTTTTTACTAATATTAGAATATTCCATTACGATGGCTGTAATTTCATTCAATTTGATGTTCGCTAAAGTATAATCATAACCCTCGTGATAATTCTGTGTGCTTGTGAAATATATTTTATGTCTGACCTTCTATTAAATTCCAAAAAATAAACGAATCAGTGGGACATAAATGGAAATGGTTCATATGCAGGTGACTCCTAAGATTTACTTGGACTGTAGCCCTCGCTTCTAATATTTTTCTTTAATCCAGTACCTACACACGCGAATGATACGCTTGTAAGTTTATTAAAATCTATTTATAACTGATCTTCTTGATTATGATTCCGCACTTGTTGTATTGTTTAGTCTAAAAGTTACGCTCCAAGCCTCGAGGTTTTTAATTCACTGAATTCACAACTAGCGGAAATGTTTTCATACTCGTATAACATTAAGTTTTTCCTCGAGGATTTTAACATGTCCCTTTCATGATTGTTTAATGATAAAACCTTATCATAGAAGAATTACATGTCATGCCAACACGTTTATGTCGATTCTTATGGTGTATTTTTCCAACGTCTTGTGTCATAGTCGGTACCAATCTCGAGTTAAATTTCAACGGCATATTAAAACGCCAACTTACTACTTCCACCAGAACTGTCAGCTTTGTCCCACCCACAGTTGTGTGGCCCATATAAAGTGCCCATTGGTTTGTTGTTTGAGAAGAAGTCCAGATTTTCTACGGCATTTTATTCTTTGAAGACCTGTGGAATGTGGATAGCTTGTATAAGTAATCGTTTCAGGCTTAACTTTGTGGAAGTTGGTAACATCCATGATAGAACAACTTGGTTTTAATCCATTTTGCGGAGCATTTATGTAATTTTAAACATTTTAGCGATTTTAATTTTGAAATTTTACATTTTAATGACTAAGGTGCCAAACTGGATTTTTTAGAACAATTTGAAGTTGTTAATAGCTCGCATATGTTATGTAATGATCAATTGTTCCCATCTCATTCCCCCCTCCTTAAAATAAACCTCCCCCAACCTTAAAACCGTTAACCGCCCCGGCCACCTTATCCGTCCTTCACAGTATGAACGCACGCTCCTTCCTATTTTAAAAAACACTGATTGACTCAACCTCCCCCCCCCCTTTCCATGCTACCTAACCCATTTGCTCCTCACTCCCCACCGCCCCACCTTTAACCATATGCATACCCGGCCACCTGTGAAATTTGTTACCTGAAGATGGCACAAAATGTAAGTTGCTGAAACCCGGGTCGTCTGAAATAAATTGTGTGGATTAAAACCAAGTTGTTCTATCATGGGTGGATAGCTTGGTTTGGTTAATGTTTGTTTGAATAATGGAAAAATGTTGGTGAAAAACTTGGTACAGGATGATCTTAAGCTTAGACTTAGCTTTTTCCAAACGAAACGAGCCAAGGAGTCCATAGTTTACTATCCCATCCGACGGACGAATCCCTTAATATGCCATCCAAAGAGCACCCTAGTATAGACTGAGATTCCTCTTGAAATAAAATCTCTGATACTACCCGGATTCGAACTCGAATCCTATGTATGGGAGGACAGTGCACAAAAATCTGGTTTCCACAATGTAAAGACTCGACGCTCTTGCTTCTCTCTCACTCTCTCAGCTCATCATCTCCGTACCATTATCCGTACCTTTCGCTCCCTCTTGAAACGAAACTGACTAAATGCGATAAGCTTCCGCCCGCGCCGGTACAATACGGGAGCTCATCCCGAAGACGTCTGCCCCGCTCAAAACAGATGGAGCCCCCGACTTTATTGATGTGTGGTCACGTGGATTGAGTCACCCACTACCTCTTCTTGCCCGCCCCCTTCCTTCGGGACCACCCACCCACTCCAGCCCCTCACGTCTCTAAGGAAACACGAAACTTTCGCTTAGAGGGCGTTCAAATCTCTCGGGAACCGCCCTCTGAGATATCGGCATATGCCGATGGAAGCGAACAATACGGCGGGTGCCAGCCTCTCTTAGGATATTGATACATCCCGGTATTTGGTCCAGATGTGTGCCTTAAAGTTACTATTCGTCTAGCATGTTCGCTGGGTTCGCGGAATGGTGCCGGTCAACTGATATTTCTAACCAGTACACAAAAGATATTGCTGTAATCATATAGGTGGGTATTGTAGCCCTTGCATGATTCGAAGTCTTAACTTTTGTGAGCCAGGCAGAACTGCACGCGACGTAGATATGAGGTATGAACAAAAAGTATCCGATTTTTTTATCGCGGCAAATTGTGGTGGCATAAATGCGGCTTTTGAATTCGAAGCATTGAGATTTTAATAATAAGCAGGTTGGCTTTTTTAAATGACTTTGGTGGAATGTAGACAACTTTTCATGCGCAAAGGGGCACTCTCTCATTTATGTGGAATGCTTAACTTAGAACCTTTCAGGGATTTGATTGAATATCTATGTCATTTAATGAGAGTATACCTTTTATACTTATGCCTACCTAAGTAGTACTGGGTATAGTTCTTAATCAAATTCGGTTTACTGCCGTAGTTGCAATGATGATTGTTTATGTTGCTCAGTGTCGATGATTATTTCGCTATAAACATAATATGCTTTATAAACATAGGAAAAATGACTAGAGAGTCAATCGTTAATGTTGATTGTTCTTGTATTTTTTCTTAGAAAATAAGGATACTTTTATTAGGTATTTTTCCCAAAGCCTTTTTATAATATTTATTCTGAATAAAAATATATGCTAACTACCATTTGTAGTAGTCTCTACGTATTCTTTGGTAAAAGAATCAGTTTTTCCACGGAGGAGTAGGTTCCCTAACTCGTGTGCCTATAACATGAGCTATTATGCACTTAGTTATCAAGATTATACCTTCCTGTTGCAACGCAGCGGACAAGATATTTTCAAGGTTTAGCTTTCCACCTATTGCATATTTAAAACACAATTTTAATAATTTTTCCTTAAATTTAATTTTAAGTTCAATAAAAACTGTATAATCCTTTAACGATAAAACTGTGTAATGAAAGGATCAGCCGTTAAGGGAAGTAAACTTTACCTCGTCTCTCATGAAATCACAGTGTATTCGAGTCATATTTCTTATCTGAGCCATTTACACACGTCTTCTTATAGTTTATGTGGCACATCGCATTCTTGTCATCGAGTTTTGTACACACACTTTCATAAATGGGTTTTCGTATGGGCCATTTTAATCTGGAACTGTCTCAAACAATTGAATACCAGTTGCGAAAGAAATAATCCTAGTTTAACCGCCGAAACTGTTTTCCTCGAATATTTAATTTAACTATTCGTGGCGTAATTTTTCAAATTAGACCTATTCCGCTGATGTTTTCCCAACTTCATAACAAAAATCGAATTCAGAATTAAATTATTTCCACCCAAAATTCATCAGTTAACCGGAAGTCAATAATCTATTTTAAACTATAACCCGTTATTTTATCCCACCTTTAGTCTATCGTCATTGAAAATAACGATATGTGAAGTATGCACACTCGTAAGAAACTTAGACCTCGTTGGCCACTCGTGGTTTATATACTCTTAAGCTCATCGATCACAATTGGTACGAATGAGAAACCTTTTGTAAACAATATATATAAAAGAGTGCTTTTCATTAACAGTCTTGCTTTTCTTTGACAATCGTATGCTATGTTTTTTCTCATGTGTTTCCACTCTATTAAAAATGACATTCGCAAAATAACTGATAAAAAAGAGGTCGTCAGAACTGCCCTTTTTCTAATTGATCTAACGACAGAGAAAGCACGAAGGAAACAAAAAGGAGAGCTAAATGTGCAGAAATTATGTGATTCCTTTTAGTAAGCAAAAAACATTGTTTTCTTAAACTATTAACGCACGTAGAAGGAGGAATGTTTGGGGAAATCTGTAGCCGAGACTGATATTGGAGAGGTTGCTAAACGTACCATTTAAATAAGTAGCTACTTATTCGTAGGATATTACTGCAAAGGAATTCTTGAAAGGACGTACGTAAACAGTTGGATTATGCGTTTCGTATTTTGACATAAGCTCTGACGCGTTTTACTCAACTCAGTGAGGCATTGACCTCACCTCACCCTCCCCTGACTTTGGGAAAATAATACTCTTTGACGTTAGCGAAGTCTAATCCAAAGCAGCCATCAACAGTGGGTGAATATCAGTAAATTAGGTGTTGTGTGCTGGTAATATCGGTCCGTCAACGTAATCCTTCAGCCAAGATAGGTCAAATATAAATATATACAGCAGACATTGGTTTTATGACGTTTGTCACAATGACCCAAAATTCACTTGGTGTACCTGGGCCCCCTCACAACCTGGCGTTCAGTTGACGCCACGGGCTTCTTCAGCGGTTCAACGGCCCTCAGAAACTGTATGGAATCTACCGCTGTGATATCGAAAATAATTTCACTAACTCACTGGAGTCTATGTTGTTCAGGACGCTGCAGGCGCTTGAAGTGCCATATTATGCATTGATGCCAATAATTAACATCTGATAAAAAATCACATACATACCCGTCACGCCATTTCTACCTGGGTTGACAAAGTCAAAGAGCATCAAAATTTTCCACGTGTTGGGTGAAAAGAATGGGGGTGGTGGGGGGGGGGGGCATTGCCCCACTATCCAAGGCCTAGGGGGGAATAAGTGGTAATACGTCATAAAATACGGAAAATTACATCCTTTTTCGTAGTTCCACTCTGCCAACCAGGCGGCGCGGCCATCTTCGGCTCTAAAGTGGTGATCTGCAGGTCTTTGACTCATCCGCTCTTTCCACTCTTGATCCGTATATTTCAAGTTGTAATACGCTTCATTTGCCTCCGTCATTCATTATTTCCATATCACATGTCAAAAGGAACGTAGGATGGAGCCACCATCGGACCTTGGCCGATCGTGAGCCGATCATTAAGAGAGCGTAACGGGTCTCCCGTCTTTCTTCAAAGAGTCATTTATAAGGTTATATTGCAAAATAACTCCCCTGGTATTGTAGAGATGGGAGTGGGGGAGGAAAATTGGCATGAGATATTTCTATGGGGTTTATTTTATAATCTCACCTTTTAAATGACTTTTTACGGGAAGGTGGGATACCCGTTTCACTCTCTTAATGACCGGCTCGCGATCGACCAAGGTCAGATGGTGGCTTCATTTCACGTTCCTTACGACAGGTGAAATGGAACTAATGAAATACGGAGCCAAATGAAACGGATCAAGAGTCGAAAGATACGGATCAAGAGTGGAAAGATCGGACAAATCAAATAAAAGACCGGCCGTTCACCACTTGAGAGCCGAAGATAATCACACCGCCTGGGGGCCGATTCTATAACTTGGCTGACGTTCGAACGCTAGGGATCCGTTCACCTACGGTCGAGCTCAATTTATTCGAGTCTACTTGGTCACGCTGCCTGGGTGGCGGAGTGGAACAATGAAACTTACGTAATTTTCCGTATTTTATTACATATTCTCACATAAATGTGAGTACAAAATAACCCCCTAGTAAAGACACACAGGGACTTATATGAATACAATATAAAAGGCTTACAGAAATATATTAAGCTTTCATGGCAAGTGCTGGTAGTGAAGTCAGTTAGGATTATTCACAGGGTAAAACTCGTCGACTGAAATGCAGTGATTCACCCGATGGAGAGGTGAAACAAATATTTAAAAATGTTTTCAGAATATGGTGAATAGAATGTTTGAAGCCCCTTCTCCAGATCCTTGCTTTATAAGTCAGTTCACAAATTGTTGGTGTGAAAAGATACTGCTATACGAATCAGCTATGCTTGAGGACGCGCCCTTCAACTTGGACGGCATGTGTCCACTCTCGGGGCTTTATCTCGGGAATTAATCCGCAAAACTAAAAAATATTCTAGAATAAGCAAAATCAAATGTCTAATGATTCGTTGCTAGCAATATAAAAGTAATTTGAAACACCATGGACTTCTTTATCACAAGGAATGACCGAAAAATGGGAAAAAATGCTGAAATTTTATAAGTTTGAGTGCAATGCGGTACGTTTTTCTATATGATAAAAATAGCATTTCACATAATTTGTTTTATAACCGAATGGAACTACTTTAGTGGTCTCTTAAAAGAAATTAGTGTAAAATTGTTATTACATCAAAATAAATACCACCGTTTTAAATTGTTTTGAAATAATTTTGCGTGAGTGATTAGGCGCACTGCAATAGAAGGAAGCTGATGATGAGAATCTTATATAAGCAATTAAAGAGTACGTTGGCTAAGAGTCGTTGGCTAATGTGGAGTTTTAGCGATGTGTGGATGATGAACTTATACTCTGAGAACGGGCTGAGTGGACTAGAATAGGCAGCAGACTCTTAAGATGTGGGTGTGGAGATGAATGGAGAAGGGGAGGTGGATAAAAAGCAGGAGACACGAGTAAGTGGTTGGTATAGTGGGTGAGAGGTGGAAACTTTTCGAAGAGATTAGGAGGTAATATTTATTCTTTCACACAGGTAATGGGGGGGAAACAATGCTGACGGTCATGATAGAGGGGAGGGTGATAGGTAAGCAAGGAATTAAATATAGGGAGGTTTTATGGAATACATGAAAAGAGGGAAGACGTGTACTGTGATGAAACAATAATTGTGAACAGGTAAAAGGGCCTCTGTTGGTAAAAATCTAGGGGATGTATTCTGTCTACCATTTAAAACAACCTTAACCGGTTGGTTATCCCCCTGTTAAAGTTTTGAGTGGAAAACTCCAAGAAGATCTGGACTGAATGGTATGATAAAAGGATAACCCGTTGTAATATGTATTGCATCACTAGGTACTCAATGGTAGGGACACGTAAAACGCATGGAGAGTACAAAAAGAACAGAGAGAATATAAGCATTGAGATCGGAAAAAAATGGAATAAGGGAAGGCAAGGGATATGCATCCTGAGGGGACCTCTGGAAAATGAATATTAGTAGCCATAATATACAAAAGATAGAAGAAGATGAGCAATAATTGTTTAAAGAGCCAAAAGCCTTTGAGGTCTCTAGCAACGTTGGAGGAAGGACTCTCTCTGAAAGTGACGGCACAATAATTTGCGTTGGTAAATGAGTGCTATGCCTGATGATAATCTATTATATATTCTACGCGTTTTCCTTTTTCATTGACACAAAATAGACAAGCTTGAAATGTAACATATTCTAGAATTTTAGATTGTGAATCAAGAAATCACATTTTTTCAAAAGATAAACAATATCTTTAGATCCGTTATAGTTTGATTAAGGCAGAATTGGTACTCATGTTATATTTTTTTATTTCTTTCCAACCAATCATTATATAGTATTTAATTAATAAAGCCTAGTGTACGTTGACGGTTTTCTGAGCGTATGATTCATTTCATTTAGCAGTTTTAGTTTTGTCTTGTTCACTGAACTACAAATGTCATATAGTGTATTCAATCTCCATGTTACAAATGTTGCTTTAACGATTTCTAATTGAAAACCCTTTTTTTTGCAGGTGAGTCCCTAAGTTTTATGAGTTTCATCAAACACCATAAGAGCATCTAACAACAGCGGCTCTTGTGTATGGGTAAGTTGCATCATTCACTGTTTGAGAATAGTGACTATTTTAATTAACGTGGAAACGATTATGCCTTCTGCATTATAACTTTTGGTGTTTATACGTGACAGAGTGTGAAGGTATCACCTCGATTAAATTGGTGAATATTTTATGACGTGGATCCAGCGGACATCTTCAATGGCCTGTTTTTTTTCGCTTGCGGTTAGATGTACAGCATTCTGTAAGTCTCTTGACGTAAGAGTATAAACTAATCTATTTTGCAAGTAAAAACGTGGCAAGTGTTATTGTTCTTTGAAAAAAAGCTGCCCCTGAATAGAGGTATGTGACTTCACATGATCACATGTTTTACAGATCCAGGTTTAAGGACGGATTTCCCCTCCACTTTTGGCTAAATATACTTCATCATGAAACACTTACGTTGGCATAATCACTTTAAAATGTGTTGTTTAATGATCTACTTTAAAAATCACCGATGTGTATATATCTTTTAACAATATGTATATTAAAAGATGCCCTGACGTTCGTTGACTGACTGATTCATCAACGCACAGCCCAAACTCCTGGTGATAGAACCATGACATTTTTGAGGGTATATCCATATCGTGGAGTATAAGCGCAATAAGAAAGGATTTTTTAAATAAATAATATTGTGGGCTGTTTTCAACCCATTATTGTTAACTTTCACTCCCTTACTTTTACTACTTATATAATTAAAATCAGGATGCATAGAACATTTATTTTTTCAAGAAAACGAACGAAAAGAGATCGAACTGGGGATCATGAGTTGCATGAAAAGTAGTCAGTTATCTGTGCATTGAAGACATTTTATAATCCTTAAAGTTTGAAAATTGTATTAAATTTCGTTTTTTGAGTTTTACACGAGCATATATACTTTGTACATTATTAAAAGGCTATCATTGCATAAACCTATGCAAAATTCAATGAGAATTCACTTCGAAGTTACAATATGCGGTTAATGGCTGAAAGAAGAAAAGCCTCACTTTTCCCCTCCCTTCTGTCCCCTCACCCTCTTGCATCACACAAAATATTGCTTACATCCTCCTCTGTCAATACTGCCCCTCTTTTTATATTGGCTTCTCCACCACTCCTCTTAACATTCGTATGAATGGGCACCGCTCTTCTTGTAACGATCCCCCTTCCCTCTCTGCTTCTCTCCCTGTCGCCATTCACATCTCCTCCCATAACTCCACCTTTAATAACACTTTTACAGTTGAATTACTTACCTCCCTTCCCCCTTCTTCCTCTCCCCATCAGCTCAAGGATCTTGAATCTTCTTGTATTTTGATGCAATAGGCCTTCACGCCTCCTGGACTCAATATAACACACTAACTTTTCCCTCCCCTTCATCTCCTCTCTCCCTGCTTCCCCCAATATCTACTTCATTTTTCTTACCTTTATTCCTCTCTCCCCTCCGCTCACCCACTCTTCTTCTTTCCCCTCCTTCCCCTCTTACGCCTTCCTCTCTCCGCACTTCCTCTTTCCTCTCCTTCCCTTCGTACGCCATCAACTCCCCCTCTTTCCCCTCCATCCTCTCTTACAACTTCGCCTCCCCATCTTTACCCTCCCATTCCTCAATCTCTATCCCTTTCCTCATTTCCACTCATTACCTTGAGAAAGGTGGATGCCAATACCGACGAAATATTGGAAGTTTTAATTTGTAAGTGTATATAGAAACAAGCAAAAGACACAAATTAAAACTTGAATGAATGTTTATGTATATATACCATTTATTCATTCACTCAATCCGCTCACAGACGTAAATAATATATTATTTCGTTCAAACGGTCGGTGAAAGAAAGAGGATAGGAAACACACACAATTGTGAAGTCCAATGGTGGTGTGAAGATGGTATGATGACCGATTCACAGTGAAAATTATTCGACCAGGCCATTAATCAAACCACGGATCTTCCGATGTCGCGCCAAATGCTCAGACCACCGAGCTACCTAGTCTCATAAGAATCACTGGAATCGGCGGGGGTTTATATCAACCAAACACTCCCAAGAGTAGCCCGCATACATATTTATTTTTTTATTCCTTTATTTATTTATTTATTTCAGTAACTTTCCCGCAAGAAATGTACGTGAACCTGAATCTTCATTTAGCTGTAGACTTTTTTTATTGCAAAATTACCTTAGAAATAGTTGTTTTCTGTCATTGGGAAAAGTATCAGTAGAAAGAAAATAAAATAATATTTCCTATTCCTTCAATCTAATCTTGTATTAAGGTAGAAATTTCCTACATGTGTTCTGAAACGTAACGATTTTTCGCAATATTTTTGCGTTTTTTTTTGAGTCTTCGTCCCGATAACGAACATACTTATTGTTTAACTCGAGATTGAAACGTTTTTCCGGGGATTGAGGTAACTCGGGGGCCAGGTTGGTGGCGGAAAATAAGTCACAGGCGGTTAAATTAGTTTAACAATCGTAGGTTTATTACCCAAACTCTGATATTGGTGTACAACCAAACTAAGCCCGTCGCCCAAGAGACAAGGTGAAAGGAAGGAGGAATGAAAACTTGGCCGGCTTCACACGTACGGAAGTCGGGGCCGAGAAAGACGACCCAGGCTGGCGATGGCAGGAGAAGGAGACGTCCACCAGGGCGGCGGCGGGCGACCGAGGGCGTAGGCACCGGCAACCGGCAAATCCGGAAGATGAACCAAGAAAGAGAGCGGTCGGTCCTCGCGCCTCTCCTTTTAAACCCTGCCGGCATGGGCGCAATTCCGCCACCAACAGCAACGGCAGGAGGTGGTACTGGTAACAGGCCCCCGGTCAAGTGACCCGAGTTCGGGTTGATTAAGATCCGAGCCGCCCTGTTCGACACGACGGACGGGCTTACAGGGTCTTTGGGTTACTTAAACCAGAGCCGCCCTGTTCGCCACGAAGGACGGCTCAAGATTCCGTGTTTTCATTCTATCTATTTAACTTAATGATTCGTTGCACTAAATAAGATATGAAAGACTTATTACAATGTTTAAGTATTGATGTTTTTCCTTTCCGTTGATATTCAATGGCACCTTCTCTAGTACCATAAAATGATCAAGTTTTTTAAGTCGCCTACCTGGCGATCGGAGATCAATGATTGCAGAGTAGGGAAAAGCCTATCTCTAGTTGTAAGACGCACTCAGTGAGATCCAATGAGATAGCTGGTGTCAAATAGTTTTGTGGTTCACCGCGAGTGTCACGAAGGCGGCCGTGGCCATATACGCAGTAGAAATATGGGGCGAAATCTACCGGCGATGAAAAAAATCCTCTGAATGAAGCTAGCGTCACTGAAATATTAAAAAAAATATTTTTGCCATCATGATTGGAAACCTGCGCCAGGTACAGTCCGTTATGGTGTAACGAGTCCGCTAATCCATTTCGTTTCAAACTTCCATTCGTCATCTAAAGCGGATTAACAAATTTAATTTTCTCCCTTATGAACGTTGTACGAGTTTAACATTTTTCCGCTTTTTTAATATGAATGCGATGACCTGCAAAACAGCTGAGTGGAACATCTGATGCGGAATTAAAATTTTATTAATTAAAGCAATGACTTTCCGTATAATTTTCATTGGTTGATGCTGGTTTACGTATTCAACAGTGGATAATTATTTTTTACGCTGGATGAGATTGGGACTGTTTGAGTGATTCGATTTCACGGGCTCCACGTTTTGAAAAAAAAACTCGAGATTGAATGATGATGAGCTTGTTCTTTTAATTTGGTAGCACCATATCATCCCAGGTGCAATTTTTCAATCAGTAGGCGCCCTATTCCCGTAGGCAACTCGGTGGAAAATTTTCCACTCTTTAGATCACTTCGCTACGCACATTCGGGCGAATCGGTGAAAGGTGTTATTTGGGTGTGGAAGAGATATCCTTTCACTCCGCGGTTGATGCCGGGATGATGATAGAGTTTAAGGTATTTGTTGAAGAAGTACAGAGGGATATCGAGGATGGGTTTTTACTGCTGTAGCTCAATTGCTTATCCTGTGTTTGACGCAAAATACGATGAGTAAAGCTGCCGAATAGGAGAAAGTTGGGTTTGGCGTTGAGCTTTTGAATAGTAATGTTGGCTGACTCCTTTATAGAAGTAAACTGAAATTTTTAAAAGTATTTCGGTCGAGAGTTCCCGAGGAATATTGGTTTCTTGGATTGTTTGGTGAGGTTGGGATAAGCTGTTTAAGAAAATAATTCAAATATTGATCATAGTCCAAGTGGGTTGCTTTCATTATTTTTGCAGTTTCCTTGAACTTCTTATTTGATCACTCTAGAAACAAGAAGAATGTCTGCTTTTTCGCCTTTTTTTTCTTGTCCTCATCGTCTCTTTAACTGGGTCGTGCTCTAATGGCAAATACATTTTCAGTTCTGGATTATTTGTTACTTCTCCTAGCGTAAGAAATTTTAAGAATATATTTACTTTTTCTATTTCATTGTATTTCATAGTGGTTCCAGTTTGAGAACCAGCTACAAAGTCTACTCATCATGAAAAAGGCCGGAAGAATTAAAATACCGTAGTTAATTCCACGTGTGAGATTTAATGTAACAACCCGAGTGTCGACACTTTGTGTCACCTTTAGGTGAAAATATATTTTAGATTACAGTATGTACGAACAAAATCATGGTAGGGAGTATGTTTAAATACTATAACATAAAATGTGTAATAGATCTTACAATAAACTAAGGTATTTTAATTCTTCTGTAATGGATAACTTCCACAAAGTAATGATCCTTTTCTTTACAAAAAATATTCTTTCCTTATGACAAACCTGATGTAAAAACCAGTTTATCTATGGCCAGGTTGCAATGACATAATTGCAATTTAACTCTTCTGTGATATACTCCCTTAGAAAATACTCTATAGATGTCTGAATTCGGTACTTACTACTGGACAGGATTTGGCCTTCGACCAGGTTGGAAAGTGGTTCTATATTCACCTTCAACATTTGTTCCCTCCATTATTCTGTTTTTATAATGGCAAAATGTTATTACATACGACGGAGGTGGCTGAATTAAAAAAAAGTTGTTGGAAGAATGTAACTTATAATCGCATTTTCATGATTTTGTGTGATTTTCAAAAAGTGAATGGGAGGTTAGTATTCAATAAGCCAGTCAAGGAGTGTGTTATGTCATTGATTTATAATTATTTATTGTTAATTAAGTTGGTTTAAATTTTTTTATAATATTTACATTAATTTGGTTCATTTACGTTTGTTTATTTATTTTTTACCGAATTTGTATCCCTTGTTGTTTGTGGTGAGGAAGCACCAAGGGCTGAAGTGACTTAACTTAAAAGGAGTTTCCTAATGACACATTCTGCTGTTTGCGCAGATTAAACGGTCGTGGAATATTTTAAGTCGAGTTAATTTTATTCACAGAAACTTCCATTCCTGCGATATGTCCATATCGTTTTATCTGCCAGACATTTCAGATTAGAGTAATTATTCACGAGCAGGACGCTATCTAACCGAGTTACCGGGCGTTGATAATTTAAAGCATACAAGGATGTATATAATGATGTGTGCGTTAATTGACAAATTCGTTGTGACTCAATCAATCGTTTCTCTCGTGGAATTCGTTTATCCATCACGACACGGGCGCACGACGTGCGGGAGTTGCAAGGGCGGTGATGGCTTCTGACGTTGAAAGGTCATTAGTGCCCTGACGTCAGGACGGTGACGTCGCCATGATGGCTAATTGAAAAAAGTTCCCAACTGCGAGCAAAAGCGGATAATTAGAATTTGGTCGCCTGTGCACGCTGAAGGGAAATACCAGCGCCGCGGGATATATTGATTGCATGAAAAATAAATGAGGAAAAAAGCGGCTCAGCCAAAGAAAGGAAAAATCATCCTCCCGTCAAAAGAAGGAAAGATCGAAATGAATTTCTTACGCTTTTATTTTCCCGCAGATGGAAGATGGGAAGATTGAAAATGATTCGTCCAAAAAAAATCCAAATGAAAGAAAATGGAAAGGTGAAGTTAAAGAAGAAAAAATAATGAAAGCCGTCGAGAAATCGAGGAAAAGGTAAAGAGAAAGATATGGAGTGCTGCCACCCTGTCGTATGCGGTCGGGACGGGAAATATTATTATTTTTTCCCCGCTCTTGACGTCCAGGCTCTTGAAGAGGAGGAAAAAATGAATTGAGCGCTGCGGCGGCGGAGCGTTTTGTCGGGTGGTGCCAAAAGGGGAGCGGCGGCGAGAGGGAGAACAAATATTCCCGAGTTGCAGACGACAAGTGACGAGCGCACAAAATATTTAAAAGAAAAAATAAGAGGAAACAGAAAGAAAAACGGTTGTGGGGCGCTCGATTCTTTTTCAAGCGGGGAAAAGGCCCTCTCTCGCCGTATTTTCAAGTACGCGCCATTTGAAAGTTCGCACTCGAAGAAAAGGGAACAAAGGAGCAGCGGAACACTATGGGGCGCACGGATGAAAAACAACGCGGAATCGCTCCAATGGCGCTGTTGAGAGAAGCGGCGTGCGAGTGAGTTATTGAGGGGGAGGTGGGGGAGATTGACCTCACAATGGCCGCTGCTAACGTCCAAGGGGTCAAGCGGAGAGGAATTTCCCTAGGGACCTTAGGGTGTTGATTTTTTTCTGTACGCTCCACATTAGTGGATACTTTTTTCCATTATTGACTACTCTTCCATTTTCACAAAAAGAATACCATAACGCCGCTCTCGTCGAGGTAAATTCTTATCCGATAACGGCTATATTTTTCTGAAGCCTGAATGGCCAATATCGGAATTGCGATAGGAAATAATTTTATCGAATTACTCCCGAAATTCGTCTTGGATAATATTTCTTCCATTTAGGCATAAAGTAATTTTATATAAAATTCCCGTCAGTAAAACGTTTTTATGAATGCATAATTATAATTTTATAATGAATGGGTTTACAATGTGCAATTTTCCATATTCAAATGAAGCTTAAGGAAGTTTGAACGATACATCAATTCATCTACAATTAGATGAATTTGACGTAATTTTAAAGAAAAAACTCCCATATTTTTAATGTTTTAAAT
Organism: Pyrrhosoma nymphula; assembly: GCA_963573305.1. Taxonomy (NCBI): domain Eukaryota; kingdom Metazoa; phylum Arthropoda; class Insecta; order Odonata; family Coenagrionidae; genus Pyrrhosoma; species Pyrrhosoma nymphula. Next base: position 74,183,449 of record OY754337.1, read on the forward strand.
TTAAATTTTTTAATCAAAGTATTAACTCCTTGTCGAGCTACTTTTTGAGAAATTTTCCTAAAAACATAAGTTGTTTTACATTGCATAGATTACGGCCGTGCGCTCCAGAGAGAGATTATTGAAAAAATAGGAATTTTTAACACATACATTTCGTCAATAAACTAACGGTTTGTAATTTGTATGTTTCCTCAACTGTTTATAAAAATTAATCAATTACTCACAGCAATATTTTTGACAGAATTGCATAAAAACCTATGGTAAAGGCAACTTCACCGTATGGCGTGAAAACTACTCAAGTTAAAGACTTATGACCAGAATATCAAGCTATTGGGGTTAATACCAGAGTGCAGAGTCACCCATCAAATGTTTTCAACGCAGTCATTCAAGTATGAAGCAGCCTTGTTGTAGATAGTTGCAGTCATTCAAGTATGAAGCAGCCTTGTTGTAGATAGTTGAGCTAAGGTGAACTTGTAAAGTTAAATTATAGTTTCTGTTGTAAATTAATTGACTCATTAGTGACATGGATGTAACAACGTATAGCTTTAATGTAGACTCTAACTTTACGCGTATTTTTCATGATTTGGTTAAAGACAGCAACAGGTTGTATTTCTCCACACTATAATTATATTACCAAAATATGCTGGTCTTATACTTAGTATTTTTATTTTTGAAGCGTAAAGTTGGAAAATAAGGATTTTATGCAAATGGTAGGAATATACATATATCCAGTTTGGGCTGAAATTGATCCAATTCTATTCCTCTCTTCTGCAGATTCGACTACTTTAACTCTACCTCTGCCTTCGAATAACGTAAGAAAAATAGTCGATGGCTGCAGTAAGAAAGTCTTACCGTTGACTCATCAAGATATTTTTCTGCGTGAATTCCGCTTCACTCAGTTTCTGCTGCCCTGGATTTAATCGTGTGGGACTGTAGGAGGGAATCTTTTAGGGGCAGATACCACGGTTACAATTCTCTCTCTGCCATTTCGCAAGACCTCCACATTTCTGGACTGGAATTACCTTATTTTACGTTGCTAATACTTCCTGGTGTAGTTTTTCATTGATTCAGCTACGTAATGCATATTCTAATATGTACTATTGCTATTGTAATTTTGTCCATTATGTGGATGTGCTTTAACCCTTCTAGTATGGTTCACAAATTTCAAACCTTTCGATGCGAAGATAATCGTTAGTGTTACAACAACGCCAGTACATCCAAACCGATTCGTTATTTATCCCGTCAATTTATTTCTTAAGTTAACCCTTGTTTAAGAATCATTGTTTGAGTAATCAGATAGCTGAATTTTGAAGATCCGGATCCCAGTCTAAAAAGACGATTGTTTTTCGTTGAATTGCAACACATTTCTGCATGGTGTGAATAGCATGAGAGTTAACTTAGTGGAACGTAGGAATGATCAAATTATATGGATTTGTAAGTTTCACAGTATTTTTTATTTTTTCAACACTAAACCTGGTTTAAACACCATTGAGTATTTACTTAGATTAATTTATTTAGCAGTGACTAGTTTTTGCGTACGCATTTGGACAGGAAGTTCAAAATGACCTGCCAAAAAACCAGTTACCCATTTTCCAATTACTTCCTCCCCATTGTATACAAGTCTTTCAGTTAAGTTAATATTAAGTCCGTTGTTTTTTCCAGCTCTCAGAAAAAATTCGCAAACTTATTACTTCTTCTTCTTCTTCCTTCCATTTACTCCGAAACTTCCATTATGGTCAGTACCGATCCACTGAAATACTCCCATACTTCTCACTTCACATCCCCGGCCGTGCCTTACGCAACAATCACCTTATACACCAACCTAAATTCCGTCTTTCTCTCTCCCAGCGATCCCTTTTTTATAGGCTTCCTGCCTTGTACAACACCATTTCATCTGCCTGCCCTTCCCTCGATCTCTCTGTTCCCTTCGGATCATTCAAACGCCAGCTTAGAAAAGCGCTTTCCCCCTGATTCCCTAACTTTCCATGTTGTTGTAGTGTATTGATTATGTTATTGTCTCTTTGTTTTTATTTGTTGCTATTTGCCAACACATGTTTTTTTTTCTTATTTTATTTTGTTAATGCTGCAGATTTTAAGTTGTAAATGTTCAATGTAAAGGCCGACATCGGCTGTTTTTGAATGTTTAAAATAAATCAAATCAAATCAATCTTCTCAACCACTTCTTTAATCCTAAGTTATGTAAAAATAAGAAATTTCCACTTCCAAATTTACACTAGGTAATGAGGCGAAGACGTTGAAACCGTTCAAGGCGCTGTGTTAGAATAGCGCGTGGTTAAAAAAAGATTACTCAGTTAATCATTACGTTCGGAGCCGATGCGCGAGAGTTCACACTTTGCTCATTTGTACATTTCACAAGTGAGTTCTTGTTCAGGCATCCAAATGAAATGAAAGAACTCGTGGAATTTGCTACGTCTCTCCTAGGATTATTTCCTCTCTCCATTCCTCGAAGGCCAACGTTCCTTAAGATATATTTCAAGCAAACATTCAGCTACAGAATTTCATGACTACATACCTACGGTAATTACGTCCTCAGAATTTACTTTTTAACCCTTTGCACTGAAATTTTGTCGTAGGAATTAAATGAATACCAGTAGACCTTAGGTATGTAAAAGAAAAGAACATGTTTTTCATGGATTCTTTTACGAATCTATTACCCATTTGCATTCTCAATTTGACGTTGCAGTACATTAAGGCCATCAATAACCTTACACTTAAATAATAACGGATCACTGAGACTAAGCAGTAAGAAAGAAATACGTTTCGTCAATTTTCACATACAATTTTCTTCAAACAAAATTGAGTTCTCGGTAGAATTTTTAAATCCTGGCAGGAATAAATAATTTTATGGAACCTTTTTATATTGTGTCAAGATTCCAAGCGCAATTGATTTGGAAGTTAGTTACTTTCAGGTAATGTGTGTAGGTAACTACTTTTTGAAAACTTTTTCAAATTTTTCCATGTCATTAATTCGTTGTCAATTACATATAATCAAAAGTAATGTAAGTGAGGTAGAACTGCAACAAGAAATACAATTTTGGAAAAGAGCAGGGACCAATGGTCCTATGTTATACGTTAAAATCTGGTGCTCGGAAGTTGTATCATCCTTCCTACCGTAATGATCTTTAAAACCAGAACATATAGATCGTATGACATTCAAACTCAAATAATGACTATTTTTCTCACTTAAGGTTAGCCTGAAAATATTTGTATTTATTATTAACATTGTACAATGCAAAGAGAAGTGTAAACAGATCAAGTCAACTTGCGCATGCAATATCTATCTATTTTAAGAAATCGTTGTTTCGAAATTATCGATGCAATACATAGGCTTGAAGTATTTAATAAATCATGCCTTTTAAGAAGTCATTTATGCTAACACAAGTTTTTATCAGCGTCAGCTTTTCTCTTTTCTCTTCGTTGTTATAGTGCGTAGAGATTAACATATTGGTGAGCTTAGCAGCTATTCTGGTTCCTATCCGAATGTTACTTGGTTTAGTTCTAGGATGATCCCATCGTCGGCATTTTTTCCTCCCTTTCATTCCCGTATTATGAGCAAAATAGAAGAGACGACAAATCATGGAAGAGTATGATCGTCTCGCACGCATTATTTATTCAAAGTATTTTACATGAACGAGAAATAATATACATATCAGAACAAATCGGCGCTCGTGTTAGTTTTCGTTGTGAGTCATTGGATTTGAATGTTCTTCGGTTCTTTTGTATATTCTGTATACGGTCCCTTTTGCTGTCGAAAAAATGCCCTATAATCTTTCATTTGAAAAATTAATTTACCTTATTCATTTTGAGGTAAATATCCACCGTTTAAAAAGGTTTAAATAAATACTTATAGGGTGGTTTTTCTAATTCCCGTGGGAAGGTCCACAAGTATCTTGTTAGCGGAGGGACAAGATCCAATATTTATCCTATGTACTTCCCTCTAAAGGTTTTTCTTGATTACTCCACACAAATGAAAAATTTTAATCTTGCCTTCCCACAGCATCCTAACACACTAAATATTCTTGAAATTCATATTTTTTATTATAAAAATTCAATTAAAATTATAGTAGGTATATGTAATTACAAAAAAATGATATTTTTGTATACTTTTCTATTCACATAACTTCTTCCTGGGTATTCCAAATAAATGAGTACTTAATAAAGGGAATATAAACTAGGCATGAAAGGTCATAGGTCAGGGAAAATATTTTTAATGGAAAGAAATAGGTACATTCTTAGCGGTCCTCTAATCTCTACCAACCGCAAAGCAATAAGAATTCCTCATTATGCATCGATTGCGTGTCTCAATTATTGTCGGTGGAGACTTCACTCTCATTACCAAATCTATCATCACTGTAAGTGAACCTTCTCTGGAGCATTTGCGTCTGAACTGTCTACGAAAAATTACGGTCAAACACAGAATATTTCTTCTTCTATACTTTGCATAACCATTCACCAAATCACTTTCAACTCTGTCCTGTCTTCGCTTTCATTATTTTATTTTATTTTCTTTCAATTTGGTTTCAACACCCTTCAATGCTTAGTAACTTCTTATTCACCACTCTTCATACTATCCTTAAGTTATGACCTGCCAGCATGTCAGTTTCCTTTGTTCACACAATGAAATCAACGTTTAATTTTGTTTCAACATAAGAAGATCTTGTTTTGTCAATTTTTTAGTTCATCCACCTCTTAGCTAAAGCACTCGGTCAGCCATGGAAATACTCAAGGAAATTGGGTAATCTCTGGTGAAATTTACGTAGAGAAGTTGGGATCTTTGCTATGAGGTGAGGGTTAAAGGGATAATGCACGACCTAGTTCCTTGAAAATTGGCCATGGAGTCGGGGATTTCAAACGACGCCTTTGCTGGACACACCCCCTGCCAATTCTACTCCACCCCCATCCATTCCTACATAGCCAGGCCTTGGAGAATGGGGCAAAGCCACCCCCCCACCAACCACATTCACTTCACCCCAAACCGTGGGAATTTTGGTGCTCTTCGCCAGTGGAGATGGCTGCGGTGGTTCTGCCGCCAGCGGCCAGAATGGGGAACTCTCGGCATCTCATTAGAAACGTTTGAGGGCGGCGACTATGTTAATAAGGGCTCACTTCCGGTGGTGAGTAAAGTAATTGGAGGTGGAATGTGGATCAGTTATGGCAACCAAAGGAAACGCTGTATTCCACCTCCTCGCCCTCCACCTGACCGGAATGCAGGAGGAAACGACGCAGTGCACCGACCGCCGACGTTGATTCCATTATCCTCCCACATGTATGAATACGTAATGGTAATTCCATGCATTCAGGTTAGGTTTTGGATGGAAAAACTCACATTTATATCAATTAAACATGTTTTTTTTTAGCTAAGGGGGACCGGATTGGTTTGATGGCTGGAGTACTGGCTCGCCATCTCGAGGGATCGCGTTCGAAACCCAGAGTGGCAGAGATTTTTTCGGTGAGATCTTGATCATTATCTGGGTACCAAATGGAGAGAAATTCAAGTCAGTACTGCGCACGTCGGATAGGACGTTAAACTATGGTCCTCGTGGCACCTTTCTTTTACGGTAGTATGTTCCGGTGTCGGGTCTCTCTCTTCACTTCCTGCTTTCCCGAAATAATCATCACCTTACCAGCTTACCCACCGGTCCATTGACAATGCGTCCTTGCGTATATGAAATCCACTGTTGGTGGATCCCCATACATTTTAAAAACTGTCTTAACTTACTAGTGAGAATAAAATTACTGTGCATAGCAGCCAAGTACGTGGCAAAAAAGCGAAGTTAATTCATTGCTGGATCCCCCAATATGAAAAACTGGCACAACTTACTAGTGAGAATAAAATTGCTGTACGTAGCGGCCAATTACGTGGAAAAAAGCGGTGTTAATTCATCGGCGTCTGAGGCTGTTAGTTTGAAATAATGGTGGTATGGCTTTTAAATGCTGGGATAACCTGCGAAACAATCCATCTGGATAGTTGAGTCGCATACGAGTGAATTTTGGATGCGATAACGCCATCATCTAGTGTCGCTTACTTTTGGTAAGGTATGGTGTACTGTGGTACCTAGTCTGCTTCTTTGTTTTTAGGATATGGAAGCTCTACGCTCACAAACCACTATGGATTTCTTGCGTTTATTTATCTATTTCAACTATGTCCCCCTCTTACCAATTTTATATCATGTACTCCTCTCGTTTTCGTCTATCATCACTCACCCGCGATCTATTCATCTTCCCAATTCTTGCAAACACTTTTGAAGCCTCTTTGCCATGCAAAACTAGGAAACCTGACTCATTTTCACATATCAGAGGGTCATTACTTGTCTCCATAGTCTTCTCCAGCACCTCATCTTGCTCTATTCCGTCTAGTTAGTACTTATTCAGTCATATCTATAATTTCCCAACTTATTCTCTCCCTTTGTTGTGCATACTTTTGCCTCAAAACTTTCCAAGCATGTTTTAAATTTGACCAAGATTTGTATGCAAAGTGATTCTTGTCTGTGATCGTCATTAATGTCCTTAAGCATCGGGGAATATATATTCTGGTATTCGTTTTCCAGGGCGACTATGGTATACACATGCGTATGCGTTAAAGGAGGTTTGAGCGAGATAGTTCCCTATTCATAACGGAGATCAAATTCAAGTTTTTATTTAAGCGTCTGTAAGAAGTATGAAATAAATATTGTAGTATTAATGGCGCAAAGAAATAGTTAAATTTTACCAAAATTCTCAGTAATTAAATAAATAAAGCTACATAAGTCTCTAACTTGACTAATTTTTTCCCGCCATACGGCTGATAACCCTTCAAAACAGCAGGTTTTTTTGCGATTCTGTAACAACTACTGTGGTGAGGAATAGATTATTTTTTATAAATAGTTGAGAAAACATGCAATCTACACACCGTTAGTTTTATGACCAAATATAGGTGCTAGAAGTTCCTAATTTATTTAATATTCTCCCTCTGGAGTGCACAGCCTTAGTCTATCCCATGTAAAACAGCTTATATTTTTAGGCATATTTCTCGGAAAGTAGTTCGGCAAGGGGTTGATATTTTGGTATCATTGGAAAAATAAGTTTTTATTTTAAAATGAGATAAAATTCATCAAATTCTAGGTGAATTGATTTTTTACTCAAACTACCGTTGCCTTCGTTCATCTCCAAATTTCTTGGTCAGTTCTTCTCAAAAAAAGGTGCACATTCTCACATTTTATTACTATTCCGGAGTAGAATTCAACATTCCAGGGTTAATTGGGAAGGTCGTATGTCCCTTAGATGACGTCCATGAGCGCTTAACCTACTAACATTAACATGAGTGATAAAAATAAGCTGAATAATAATAAGGGATAAACATAGTGCTTACTATCATATTATAGGAAAGAGCAACGAAAGTAAATTTTGAGTGCATAAACTTATCGAGTATTACAAGAAAACATAATGAAGGATAATGGGAAGAACTCACTAGGAAGACAGAGGGACGAATGTATAGGCCAACTAAAAGGGGATATGAAACGAAAAATGAGCTAAAAACGATATAGAAGAGTTTGAAGCTGGGACAAGTAAGAATGGAGGGGTGCAGTCAATCAATCTGACAATTGATTGATGAGCAATATTAGGTAATGATACAATGTAATGTCCCAATGAAATCAATTCTTAGCTCTTACATCCCCTTTAAATCTTAGCTAGAATTAAGAGAACCAAGTATCATAATACCCTTGCGACACGAATAATATCTAGTCAACCTAAACCCACCTAAAATTATTCTTATAGTCAGTAAGACTGGGTAAACAAGGAGCCTCTTAGCAGAGCTTCTAAGTGGTTGGTTGACAGCGCTTCCACAGCGCCAATACCGAGCGTTTACCCGGCGTGTTCAGATTTTATGGGTTGTATACTAATGCACATACGTGGTACTGCTTACAGGCGTATTTAGCGTGTCAAACTAGCGTTGGGGGTTGCCTGCCATTTTCCAGTCTGTGATTAACAATAGATATGGAAAGCGATTTAGAGTTGACTCTGCTACTAATTCAGAAACGGAAATATATTTAAAGAAGTATTAGAGTAAACCCGTTTGTTTTTGAGTTACGAAGTCGAGGAAATTTGCACACGTTATTCGACGAATTACAAAAGGATAATGGTAAATAATTTTGGTTCCTTCTTAAATTAGTTTATAAAATTGTTATTTTTTAACAGGGATAATTAACTGAATTAATTAAATAAAATATGGTGATGATAAAATATTCAACTAAAACAATTATTTCTATGAAATATTTGATGTTTAGCATTCTGAAAGGTTGGGAAATTCTATCTCGCTGATTCCAGCTCCGGACCAGGTTTTCTTAATTGTTTTCTCTCATAAATCCATGGACTAGAGGATGATGATAAGTTTTTTTTGCTTCATAGTATGCCGGAACATAAATTTTAAGAACTTCTCTGTGGAGTTAGAAATAGCATTACCAAACAAGTCACCATCATGAGGCAATCTATACCTCCAGCTGAGGAAACAGCTTTGACTTAAATGTAAAAAAAAAATATTTGATTTTTTAATTTGAATTCGTCCGTATTTATTCGATAGTAGTACGTAAAATTTCGAAGAAAATGTCGACAAACAAAGAAAATATCTCTTGTAATATAATATACCAATAGTGTGTTAAATGTTTCACTATTGTAGTCACTCTCACCTACCATGTAAAAAACAAAACTCAAGCAAACTTTCCAAAGTCTGACTGAAGACAGGTAATATTTTTTAATTCGAACGACCGTTTGTAGTGCTTCATCAAGGCCACTAATGCACTGTTTAAATAGTGGCATTGCAGCGGCTTCATGAGAACACCGCTCTTTATCTAAACTCACTAAATCGCCACTTTTCTACGCCAAATTCTGCGTTGGAGGGAGCCAGCGCTTTAGTCTGTGATGCTCCCAACCGGTAGCTGTGACCGTGTGCGTACACTTCTATTCTACCACAATGTTTGCCAATGGAAGCGTTGCTGAGTAGTTCCGTTTGAACGGGTTATAAGCATTGTGGTTTGCAATTGGACTCGCAAGATGAAGTTGTGTGGCTTGATTTTTATCCCAGATGAAATTTTAAACAAGACAATCTTTATGCCTTTTACAACCGCTCTTACTACTGGATTTAACACCTTAATAATATTTAGGATATACTTAGTACGATTTGGAAGCGGTGTCAAAGGTTTTTTCACCATGTTCGTAAATTAAAGACCCTTTTTACTATTCCGGCTTACTACTTTATTCTCATGGGCAATATTTAGCCTTTTACCAATGTCACTCTAAGCCGTCGAAATCGACTGGCTGAATAGAAGAAGTGTGAAAAATTGTGTAAAGTGATTTTTTATGTCGTCGGAATGGTAAAGTTAATTCCACATTTTTTCGCCAGAATCCGTCATGTTTCTTTATATCTACATAGTTTTTCGCTAGGTGCGGCAGGGTCGTGTGGTAGGGGGCGTCAGGATAACAACTATTTATATGGGAGAGAATTGGAAACAGGTACTGGATGAAAGTGAATTGTGTGTTGGCAGAGTGTCACATTCTCCCGCTGATTTTGATGTCTTTAATGGTGTAAGGGAAGTATGGCAGCATTCTTCTCTTATTTTTTTGTCATCTTTGTCAGCTCAAGTACGGATTTAAAATATTAACTTCTGTATCACGCTGAAACTCGGGTGATGTGTATTTTTTCAAGTAATATTTCCCTAATCTGTATTCTACAAGTCTCTATCTGTTCCCAAGCTAGTCCTTTCTTCCATCAGTTGTGTTTCACTGTTTTCTCCATCAAAACATTTTAGGAAATCGTGCCGATTTCCTATGCATATTGTTTTGTTTCGCGTATTAAATCTTTCTGGGTAGATCCTCAAATTCCCGCGAGGTACTCCTTAACTAGAGCGAAGTAGCATCACCATTTTTTTTTCATAAGATTGTGTTCCTATTTTTAGCTTGATGAATCTTAGTCTATTTGAAGCGTCTCTCTATACCTTACTGTATGTGTTTTCCTCACATCATATCTGGTGCTATGGTGATAACCAAACATTTGGCTTAAAATAATGCATAGTAATTTGTCCGTTCAAGAGATATAGTAGGGAGTAAAATAATATTCTCCCTGTCACCCTAAAAATCGAGTTTCTTTCTTTATCATTATTTTAAACTCTGTTTTCAATATTTTGTTTTGTTTCTGCCCAGATATTTATTTAAATTGTTTCCATTTACCTCAAGGTTATTATTTTTATGCGTTAGCATTTTCTGATGCATTTTAAAGGATTGCACTCGTTCAATAATGCTCGTAAAAGTTTGAAGTGTAGAATTTTAGATGAGTTTTAATGCAGCCGAAACGTTAGTATAATAGTTATAAATTTTTAATATGACCTCCACACCGAAAATTTAAGATAAACAACGATAAGTGTGGTCGAGAACATCTACTTTACATTAAAATGATTCATTTAACGTCACTTCTACGTATATTTGCGATGTTATGGTGTTAGTAAAATAGGTGTAGCTAAAGAAACATTTACAAAATGGAGAAAAATAATCACAGGGGAATTCTTCGCGCTTAAGTTCTAATCAGCATTCGTCTCCTTTCCCCGTGGCTCCACGTAATACTCCACTCCCCACCTCCTGCTGACGTTGACCGAGGGCATTTGCTATTCTGGCTGGAGTGTCTATCCGCCGCGACGCCTTCTTATACGACGCCAAGGGATTTATAAAAGGACGACGTCGAAGGCTCTCACGGAGGAGATAACGCCGCGCTCAAGTGGCGGCCAAAATACACAAACGACTGGTGGAGGCATTCTGTCGCTAATGCACTCCCTTCCATACCATCCGCTTCCGCCATCTGATTGTCAGTCCAACCCACCCGTTCCTAATTTTAAGCGCGAGGAATATATTGTGACGACGCCCATCCAATTGGGAACCCCCCCTCTCCACAGGGCTCACCTTAATTTCAGAAGCATATGCCGGGCTTTCCTGATTATGATTCGGTGTTCTCCACATCCTTCCCCGTTACTGCAGCAACGGGAGGCAATCCGCGAGGCCCGAGACCAAAACCGGAGCCCGGACGATGCCTAAACGTCGTTAAAGCTAAAGTGTCGGTCGGTCTGTGAGAGGTTGTGTGTTTGTGGGTGTGGATGAAGGCAAGGGAAAGGAGGAGGGTGAGGAAGAGGATGGGGAGCTGGGCGTGACGGCTGCGCCAAATAAGCGTGCGAGCCCAGATGGTGGAAGAATATTAAATTACGGAAATTTCCCGAGTTGAGAAATCAGGACGTGTAAATTAAGGGTATCTGCTTCATTCCGTACATGTTTATAAATTAGCCGCGGGCTCCTCGCCGGCCCTCCTTTCCTGACCCAGTTAAGAAGTGAAAAGAATATCCTGTTTTATATTCTACATGTGATGCCCCAGGCGTCCGCAGAATGATATTTTTTCGCTCAAGATATCGATTGGGCAACTGGGGAAGCTTAAAATTGACAATTATGACTCATGCATGAAATTGCTAGGTAAGTGGTATTAAAGGTTATAGATGACTGAAGGCAATGAAAAATTTTATGTAACCCAGATTCGATCGCATATTGGTTTTATTGAAATATTTAGGTTATCCCAACATAATTATAGCCGTGATAGGATAAGTTTAATTTTGATGTTGAAAAAAATAGACTTGGTTATATTTCACACAGTGTTTTATATTACATTCGACGAGTATTGACCTTTTCAGGCCATAATGAAATGTTACCGCCCTTGTTACTGCTAACTCTTGATAATGGCTGTAAAATGTCGAAACCGGTCGATTGTAATAATCACTGTGTGGAATATAACCAAGCTTATTTTTTAAACATCATGTCTTTATTCCACCAAGTAAACTCGCCGACTGTTGATTTAATGTTTTACTTGCCTAACAAATCTATATGAAATTTATTGTGAGTATCGAGTATCTATATTCATTCGGCCTTATGTACTCATCCCAAGTCCAACAGTGATGACGTTGGCCTTTCTTTTATTTTGATTTTTTTCTTGGCAATTCATTGACCCCTAGCCCGATTACATGCCCAACGTTAGAGACAAATAAAATTAGATAATTAAAAGGGGGATATGGGGAATTTATATTTTATGTTGTTCTTCAATACATGGGTTAGGCTGTTTTGTCTGTTCCTGAAACCACCGTAGCCTTAGCCTACCAGAACTGCGATGACCACAAGGCATATTATTCCAAAGCAGAGGTGGGTAGACGATTCTGCTGCATTTTTCTTAAATAGTTACACCATTTGGCTTTTTATAATTTTCTATAATTTTTCCTTCTAAATGGAATATGTTTAAAGTTTCTCTTAGGGTTTCATTTATAATCCTATCACGTAATATGCAACCTTCTATTGTTCACTGTTTGTTTTATTTCAGTTGATATTCTTTCTGTCTCTTGATGAGGCAAACCACGTCTCGCTACCGTACAGCGATGCTAGAGCTGCCATCGTAATGTAAAACTTTGCATGTAGTACACTATAATATTTTATGATGGGTAAATTTTACCCGATGAAAAACCAGCTCGATACGAGGATTATTTTAGTCTGAGGTATACTGCTTCAGACACGAGGACATATTTCATGTCCTATGTTGGATCGTTTATATTGGGGATCAGTACTTTCACTATCAATCTTAAAAATGCGAGGAGAGTTAAACTATTTTATTAGTTGAATCACTGTTTTCTCATGAATTATTTATATGAAATAGAGATATCTTAAGAAATTCGATATGTCTTGCCTTATCGCCAATATGGAGTTGGCTCATGGGATTTGACAATCATCAAAGAAAAAACTCAAGTATAATTGTGATCGCACTGCATGTGGTCATCATGTATGTGAAAGCGTGAGGAAAAGCTTGCATGCGTCATGGTTGAACGTCTGCAGGTTTTGATCAAAGTAAAATGATGGCCAAAATTTGGTTAAACTCTTCACCGCCTTTTATTTATTCACCGTCAAGAAAATAGGTACTCTAAAGGGTGACTAGGAAAGAAATAGGCCGATTTTTCATGGTTTTATTTAAATTTACATCTCGGTTTGTTTGGGTCAAATCTTATAATCAATTTTTTCCCCACTTGCACCAAGTAAATTTTCTTGAAACTTGGCCCACATGCGTATTATGGATGTCAATACTATATTATTTCAAATTATGCACCTTATATAAACACTAATTTAGCACACAAAAATTCTTTCGTATTTTTTCATCAAAATGTCACTGTAAAATGTTCAATAATTTATCCATAAAATAACGACAATAATCGAATGAAAAATTGATGCAAAATCATGAAAAACTAAGAAATAAAATAAATAAAAGGAAATCTGTTTTAAATAACACGCTTTTATTAAAACATGTACTGAGAGGTAGAAAATACTTTTCGAGCTGCCACAAATGGCCTACAACAAGCAGAACGTTATTATTTGTGATTTAAACTATAACCATTTGGGCGCAACCAACAATTGTGATGCGAAACACTATTCACCATAAACACCCAAGTCCTAATCACAAATTATGATACTAAAGACGTTTCAACAAATTGCTGTACAAGTTGAGGCAAGCTCTCGGGAAATTCCTGGTCCTGCGCAACTTGGGATGCTGAAGACTTTTCACCACGTTACCTAAGATATAGTTAAGGTAAAGTCTTTTGTATGATAAATGTTGGTTTCGCTCCCATTGTTATATTTTTAGTCACAAATAACGTTCTGCTTGTTGTAGGCCATTTTTGGCAGATCAAAAATAATTTTCTTCTTTTTAGTACATTTTTAATAATACCATTTTATTAAAATATATGTTTTATTCTCCATCAAATGAGAATGAAGACTGTATTTCTTGAAAATATATTTTAGAAAAAGACAAATTTCATTTCGTGTTTTTAAATATACCTCCTGTTGTCATAAAAATTAAAACATATGAAAGGGCAGGAGAAATCTAGGATATGTAATTAACCTCTTGCCTCTTGATGCCGGAGGTGTGTCGGGTCTCAAAACATCACGTAACCTACGCCACCATCATATTTGGACCTCAGCTCGCATTAATTCTCATATAATTATAATCTTTATCCATTCGTAAAGTTTCCAATAAACTCGGATGCGGGGGAAAAAGACAGGTAATTGGTGACCGAGGTATAATTCAGTGGTCTGGGCTTTCCTACATCTGATTAATAAAAGAAAATAAGTAGTAAGTCTTTTTCCGTTACTGTAAGATGCATTCAGTGGAATCTGCAACCCATTCGTCATATTCCAGATTTACATATCCGCTGGGAGTCTTAAAGCCTAATGTCTTTTCCAATTCCGTGAGCGGACACGTATTTTGTTGATGAGGTAGCGTCGGCTTGGTCGTCTAGCGGTTGTTTTTGTGGTGCAAATTGTATTTTTGCATCATTAGGATAAGAGCGCATCATTGAATGCCAAGTCTTGGAATTTTTAAGTAGTGAAACCTCTCTCCGTATTATCACGTTGAATTCTTTGTCTGCTTCTAATTGTGGAACATTGGCTCCTTTATGGACCTTGTGGCGTTGAATTTTTTACTCACCCTTTTGCTTCATGTTAAACAGCTGGGATTAAAGCTGAGAAGCAATGAAATGACTTGATGGCATCCACATCTTGGACAGTTGCCATCGACATTTTGGTTCGGCACGAAGGCCAAGTTTAATTTTCGTAAAAAGTAACTGAAAAATTATAATACTTCGCTTATAACAAAGAAGTGACACTAGTATCCATATAAAAGAGGTGTCATAAACAGTCATGTTACAGTGGAACATTCTTTAAAAAATAGATCAGCTTCGAGTATTTCACTGTAAAACTATTCCTTCCGGTGGGGTTTGACATAAAACTGAAATTTTCCTGTTTTAATTCATTGGAAACATTACCTTCGTCAATTTAAAAAAAAATCCTTCTCTGGGTCAGTTACGGGGTTCAACTACCTTCGAATAGAAAAATGGGCTAATTTTGAACTGTCGAAGTTTTTAATTTTTTGACGCGAAAATCACAAAATGCACCGTTCTTTGATATTTGTTACTTCAAATAATGAAACTTTATTTGTATTGAAATGTCATTATAGCTCTCCTGGCATTTCAAACTTCATTTTGCAAAATTACACCGCCTCACAGTGGGGCCAAATTCCGAAAACGTGCTCAAAATGGCGAAAATTATTTTTTTTATTTTCAGGATTCTTTTTGTAGGTTGCCTACACAGATATCTAATCCGCTGGGAAATGCATTATAAACGCGAGTAAGTTTGCAACTGCGCTCATTATTCAGTGTGAAAGTGACAGTTGAGCACCTCTACGGTGCTACGAAAACAATCAACCCAATTTTAAGGACTTTTAAAAAACACACTATAAATCGCTGAGTGATCCGATTTAAATTTTGAAAAATGGATTCTATTCATAATAGTAAGTCGATATTAAATAGCTTTTATATGATATAACTATTTTAAAAATTGAATGTTATATAGTTACATAAGGGCACTGAGAAATAAATTATATTTCTTAGAAAAAGTTATTAGAAAAACTATGAAAAGTTAAATTGTACCACATTGTCTCTTTACCATATTTGAATATGGTATAACTGCAGGTCATACCTATCATTTTGTTTTTAAATTGCTTTGCCCCGGTTTCCCTAACGCGAGTTATTGACAAATGAAGTTTACAGGTAGATACAATACGTTGCAGCTCATTATAGCGTTTGCGATGAATTCTCTCTATGAAAATCTATGAAAAGTTAAATTGTATCACATTGTCTCTTTACCATATTTGAATATGGTATAACTGCAGGTCGTATCTATCGTTTTGTTTTTAATTTGCTTTGCCCCGGTTTCCCTAACGCGAGTTATTGATAAAAGAAGTGTACAGTTACAATACGTAGCAGCTCGTTAAGGTAATTTTTACAATACTACGCAAATCATAGTTAACCGCAAACATACAACTTCACTTTTGAAGAGGCATATCCAAGCGAAGGTAATCGTATAGTATAGCAATGATATTTTTTAAATTACTACAGTAAAAATATCTTTATAACCTATTTCTTGACAGCTGATTGAGAAGACTATAGCAGGCGGGTCTTATACATGACGAGCGGAAGATACCCGTTGAAATTCAACGGGTGTGAAAAACATTAAACTTATTTTTTATAATAAAACCACGAACCCCGATGAAAAACAGTATGCGTGACCATTTGAGGAGTTCGTAACCTATCTTGTATGTTGTGTTCGTTGTAGTAGACACACTGACAGTTTTCCAGGTGCACGGAGAGATGAGTGACTTTTGGTTCACTTTCATGCACGGGAAACCCAAAAATCGGCCTTGCAGACTCATTACTACTTAAATAGCAAAGGTTGATAGATGGTCACCTCGTCCCTCCGGTTCTCTTGAGCCGTCTTTTGAGTGATTAACATTTTGATCGCTTCCCTTGTGTACATACATATATTTGCATTCCATGACTTAATTCAGTTTCACTATTCAACGTTGATATGTGCGTTGATTATCTTGATCCAGATTGGACAGGAGAGTACAATCCATCGGTTGACAACGTCAAGAGGAGTAATGGCAGCAGAAGCCATGTTTATTTGACCAATGAATCCTCCATCACCCGGACTGCGTCTTCAGCATAGCCATAATCATTGGTTTCGGTTGCTAAATGAAAAATAGATGGTGATTCAAAGCGCACTTGTGGATTTTCATGCACGGATGTCGGTAATTGTGCAGAATTTCCGTTCTTCTTTCGAGTAAGAAGCATGTAGTGACGTAATTATAATTAACACCATCTTAAAACAGATTGAAGATTCGAAACAGATGGGTCCGTATTTGAACCAGACTTAGAGCTGGTTACCCGTCCGTATTTGGGGTAAGGATGAAATTTGTGCGGACCTTAGCGTAACCCGAGAAACACCACGGGGAGATTATCATGAGATCGCTGGTGGGCATGTCTTTGACCATCCAAGTCTAACCTTTGTCGTTTTTCTTTCAAGGGCTCATTTTCCCGCAATTAAGACATTCATTTTGCTTTAGAAGATCTTTTCGAAAGGTTACTCTTTTTTATATTAGGCATGTTGATGGATATATTTTTAAGTCCAAGGAACGGAAACACAGCGGCAAGTGAGAGTCTAGAATAGGCAACGCGATGATTGAGTGAATATACCTAAGTTAACTGCACCTTAACACTTTTAAACATATAAATAACTCGTGACGTTAATGATGTAGGAATTGGTCTAAAAAACAGTTCGCAATCGGAATGAGAAGCAGACGGTTTCACTAGGTGTAATACATCTGAGAATTAAACGATAATAAACAACGCCGTGTTTGTTGTAGCAACAGAGGCATTATTACCATTGATATTCGCTCCGCGTAAATATTCTTGCACATTTAATTAAGTGTGTATTCTATTAATTCCTTTATTTGTAACTTTTCCTACGTAATTGTTCTCTCATATACATGCAGTGCCCCTTTGAGAGCTACTTTGAGAATAGACGTTGAAGAGTATACTTGTCGTAAATATGAATTGAATTTATCGATTAACCCCTGAAGCAATCTATCATGGGGCCCTTGGGACTCTGGGCCCTTCTGATACGGATTTTCTTTCTACGTACTATCATGGGCCTGCAGGAAAACGTGATATTTCAATGCTAGAGGCGGGTATATCCTTTGAAAATCAAATCTATGGTTGTAAAGGAAATATGTTATTGTTGATTTCAGATAAAAATGTGAGATTTTTCAGCTGAAAAGATGAATTTAAGACAACTTCGGAGGGTAGAAGAAAATCGATTGATAAAATTAGAAACTTCCTTTATTCAGCCATACGATAAAAAAATCCCAGGCCTATATCTTGAGTGAAAGTATTTTTAAAAAGCAAAGAATGAAACCACTGCACCGAACCCAATGCTTAGCATGGACCACCAGGGGTGACCCTCGGGGGCTTTTGGGGGCCCTGAGGGCTTTTTAATATAGCATATATTACAACCAGACATTTTTTCTATCTACATGCCAAATTTCAGCTCAATCGGTCCAGTAGTTTTTGCGTGATGGAGCAACTGACAGACAGAGACCATTACATTTTTATACATATTAGTAAGGATCACACCCTTAACCCTGGAAAAAAGGGTATTGGTTAATTGAACCCTACAGTGTTTGTTGTCTACCAGTAACAAACATGTGTTCCAAATTTCATCAAAATCGGTCCTGTGGTGTAGGAGGAGATGTGGAACATACATACATACATACATTGACTTTTATATATATAAAGACGAGCGGAAGGTACCCGTTGAAATTCAACGGGTGTGAAAAACGTGAAACTTATTTTATAAGAAAACCGCAAAGGCTGAAGAAAAACTGTATGCGTGGTCATTCAAGGAGTGCGTAACCTATCTTGTTTATCTCGATGATTGAGTGAATGTATCTAAGTTAACTGCACTTTAACACTTTTAAACATATAAATAACTCGTGACGTTAATGATGTGGGAATTGGTCTAAAAAACAGTTCGCAATCATAATGAGAGGCATACGGTTTCACTGCGTGTAATACATGTAAGTATTAAACGATAATAAACAACGCCGTGTTTGTTGTAGCAACAGAGGAATTATTACCATTGATATTCACTGAACCTAAATATTCTTGCATATTTAATTGTGTATTCTATTAATTCCTTTATGTGTAACGTTTACTACGTAAGTGTTCTCTCATATACATGCAGTGCCCCTTTGAGAGCTACTTTGAGAATAGACGTTGAAGAGTATACTTGTTAAATATGCATTGACTTTATCGATTATCCCCCGAAGCAATTTATCAGGGGGCCCTTGGGACTCTGGGCTCTTTTTATACGGATTTTGCTTCTACGTACTATCATGGGCCTGCAGGAAAGCGTGATATTTAAATGCTAGAGGCGTGAATATTCTATGAAAATCAAATCTCTGGTTGTCAAGGAAATATGTTATTGTTGATTTCAGGGAAAATGTGAGATTTTTCAATTGAAAACATGAATTTCAGACAAATACGGAGCGTAGAAGAAAATCGATTGATAAAATTAGAAATTATATTGATTCAGCCATCCGATAAAAAAAATTCCAGCCCTATATCTTGAGTGAATGTACTTTTAAAAAGCAAAAAATGAAACCACTGCACCGAACACAATGCTTAGCATGGACCACCACGGGGACCTTCGGGGTCCTTTGGGGGCCCTTAGGGCTTTTTAATATAGCATATGGTACAACCAGATATTTATTCTATCCACATGCCAAATTTCAGCTCAATCGGTCCAGTAGTTTTTGCGTGATGGAGCAACAGACAGAAAGAGACCATTACATTTTTATACGTATTAGTAAGGATCACACCCTTAACCCTGGAAATAAGGGTATTGGTTAATTGAACCCTACAGTGTTTGTTGTTTACCAGTAACAAACATGTGTTCCAAATTTCATCAAAATCGGTCCTGTGGTGTAGGAGGAGATGTGGAACATACATACATACATACATTGACTTTTATATATATATAAAGATAAAGATTAGGGTTGCCATGTTTTAAAATAAAAAAACGGGGGATACCATATTTTACAATGAAAAACCGAGGGATTATCACTAAAGGTTTTACTCCATTTCTTTTAATTGGTATTTTGGCGTAGAGCACGTGTTTTGGTGTTTATTATTAGCATATCGACTTTAAGTTACATTCTTGTGGGAGCACGTGGTGTATATCCCAAACAATGAAGGCGGCCTGACAACTAGTCCGCATGCTTGAAGCGAATTAATGAGAATTGTTTTTGGAAGCGGAGTGATAAAAACATATAGTATTTGGAAGTGATTGAATGAAGCAGACGTTCAGGGCGTGAGGTATAATTCGGCGAACAGCAATTCGGTGATGTAATATTTATGATAGTAAGAAGGGTGGTTTAATGTAAAGTGATTGCGGGCTAAAATTTACAGATACGTCAGATTAAACAAAACCGAAGATTCGAGTTAAACCTCAATCAATCTTTTATTTTATAATATTTTAGTGTACAAAGATAATGGGCATCATCTCTTTTTTTTTTATATTACACGATGGAAGAAAACCTTCTACCATTCTACTACCGGAGCTGGGCAGCGATACTAAAAACCGGGGGATTTCCCTATTTTCCGGGAGATTTAATCGTGGGCTGAAAAAGGTCATTAAAACCGGGCGGTACCAGGCTAAACCGGGTGATTTGGTACGCCTACACCTGATTATCTTTTGTTTACGTAGCGCCACGTGCCACGTATTCAAAATAGACAAATTAAATTAATAACCAGCATGTAAACCTTAAATTATACGATGTCGCACCATCCATTATTGCATATTTATTACGCGTCAGCAATCAAACGATATGTTTAATTGATTATTGTTGTTGACAATGTCCGTTCTACCTGTGCACGGTGTAAGGAAAAAACGGCATTAACAATTAATCAATTTAGCAATGTGAAATCTGGAATTCAGCTTAACCTACATTCATATATTTTGTACCGAGAATTATTGGGAGACAAACGTAAGATAAAAGCTACGGAAATTTCCCCTATTTCCTATAATTTGTATCGATAATTATTTTATTTTACGTATAGTATTTATAATAATATGCACAACATGACAATTTTTGTAAGTTCAATTTTTTTCTTCCGCTCATTTTCCTTATTTCAACTTCAACTTCACAGTTGCATACCAAAACACAGAACTAAAAAAAATAGTTATGCTTTTGAAAAAATCCGCCATATTGAATCATCCATTTTGTTTTCTGCAATTTAAACTTCAAATTCGTATTCGGCGATCTCAAGAATGTGTTATTACTGACTTTTATTCCAATTAAAGTCTTAATCACTTTTAATGCCGCCATATTGGGCCACCTATTTTGTTTTTTGCAATTCTGATTTCATATTCGTAATCTTCAACCTAAAAAACTTAGACACACCGAATTTCGCAATGATTGAACATTTTCTTCTTATTTTGACCATCTTTTCGGAATTCGGCCCCACTGTTCGCCTGGTTAAATCACGTAATTGATATCGTGAAATATTAAGGGAAACAGAAAAGAGATGGCGAATGGGAAAATTTTCCCTTCATTACGACTCCATATCCTTTGATAGTGACACAAGTGCACTAGGCGTAAGTTTTATTTACACCTTTTTTATACACACATGTTTGGAATGAAAAGGGTATCATGTATTTCGGGTACTCACTTTTTTCTCCATTAGAATTTTTAAACCTAAGATCACACTTGAATTGCATTATTGCCACTGGACATGAGTTGTATAGTGAGGATGTGAGCTGCTTAATCTTTTTTTTATATTTCCATCTCTATATACAAGGTGTCACAAAAAGGTGCACTGACTACACGTTTTCGGATTCTACACTTGAAATGGAACAAAAAATGTTTAATAAGTTTTTCTAAAATTCAGCTTCGTTTAGTGTCTGTCTGTGTTTAAAAAAATCACAGCTGAAGTACGGCTAAATATTTTATTTTAAATGTGGTGGATGTTTTAACCTTATGAATATCTCATTGGCAAAAATTAAAACTGTTATGTTTTCCCGTTTTAAAATGTCAGCCGTTCGAAATATTTAATGGTAAATTCTAAAAAAACACCAAACTTTTCGAACAAAAATAACTATAAATTTAATTGTTATTTTAACGGTATCAGAATTTTTAAGATCGGTTGACATTTGACTGAATAACACGAATTGAATGAATACAATGAATTTTTTCTGTCAGAACGTAATGTTAACAGAGCACGTCCTAAGTACATTTAGGAAGGATAAAACAGTGCTATTCAGTCAAACCTTAACCGATCTTAAAAATGCTTCGACCGTTAGAATAACAATTAAATTTATAATTATTTTTGTTATAGCAAATTTTTGGAAAAGCTTTCAGGTTTTTAACAAATTGCCATTCAAAATTTGGAACGGCCGCCATTTTCCAATGTAAAAGCATAAAAATTTCAGTCAAATCTCAACCGATTTTCAAATTCAGATACCGTTAGAATCACAATTTTAAAAAAAACTTTTTTGGTTTCTGACCAAGGTTTCGTAAAATTAACAGGTTTTTTTACAATTTATCTACCATTGAAAATTTGGAACGGCCGCCATTTTGAAATGGGAAATCATAACAGATAAAATTTTTTTCCCAATGAGATGTTCATAAGATTAAGACATCCACCAAATTTTAAAGCAAAATATTTAGCCGTAATTAAGCCATATTTTTTTGTGAAAAAACATAGGCAGACATACGCTAAACGAAGCGGAATTTTAGAAAAACTTATAAAATATCTTTTATTCCATTTCAGGTGTAGAATCGGAAAATGTATAGCAAATGCACCTTTTTGGTGACAACCTGAATACATATTTTGGAGAAAGTGCGTTTATGTGTGTATTTGGATGTTCGAAATTTTAAGCCAGTTCCTGGTGTCGGACACCCATCCAATTATACTCAAATTTATCGTCTTGATGAGCTGATTGAAAAAATACCAATAGGTTTTTTACGTAAGATATGTTAACTTATTTATGAATTTATACATTTTTCAGTGACTCCCGTAAGATAAACACGTAAAGCTGATGTTTCGTTTCGTTAGGCCTTTTTTATTTGCAAAATTTAATAAGAAATATAAGTCAAACGAAATCGGGAGAAATACCAAAAGAAATTAAGTTGATCAGAAATTTTTATTTCTATACCCGAATATTGTTTTTCCAGTCAAAATTTTGAAAAATTGAATAAAATGTATTGATAATTGGCAATTTTTTTTGTTTTTGAGTCATCATACTTATAACGACCGTGCTAATTGTTGACGCCGAGTTTCCGTATATATATTTTTTACACTCTGAACTAATTAATGAATAAGTATTTGAATTTTTTATCTATGCCACAAGATGTTGTATTTTTAAAAATATAGTTATCCTTTTGTTTATCTTTGAATCGTAACTGATGTGACTACGTTTACAGTCTTGTTTGTAATTATTATCAGCCATATTTCGTGAGTCAAATTCCGTTGTTATAATGCCTTCATTACTCCTTTATGCGCTTCCAAGGGAAGCATTTTATTCCACGCTGCGGATTATTTTCCGCAGATTTCTGTTATGAGTCTGATATGGCATGCCTACAGCAAGGAATGTTCAGATAAGAGGCCCTAGATTAGAGATATTTCCATCTGGGGTGCCATGCTATGTGGGGGAGGAAGGGAAGGGGCCAGACTAAGGGTGACCCCGATGAATTGAGGGAGAAAGATAGTGAACGCGGAAAGTGTTGGACGTTCTCTCACACGTTCGGCCATTGGGAACTGGGGAGGGACCCCCCTTCCCCCACAAGGTTCCTAGGCGACCAACAAAGACGTGACGTCACGTGCCGGCCGTTTCGACGTCCGCAACGACCCCGCGCGAAGAGGCAGTTGTGGCGAGTTGGTGGGTGGGGGAGAGGGGGCGGGGAGAGAGGGAAGGGGTTGGGGGACAGGGAGCTGCTAAGGGATGTGGTGCTTGAAGATTCGCTTGCGAGCAATTCTCAGTCAGCGAATACATGGCGGGAGGGATATACATACATATGGGTTCCTATATACTCTGCACATAATGTGCGAATGTGATGTGCGAACACCCTGGTGTGTCTGCGAGCTTGTTCGCTCATTTAACCATATAACGAGAGAGGGTTTGAAGCCCTTCATTTCATCCGAGATCTCTCCCAACCGTCTTTGCAAAGGAGACAGAGGCATTCTGCAAGGTGGTGTTAGTTAAAGCGCACTCTTAGCGTTTGGTAGTCATCAGTGAATACGGAGATTGAATAATCAGGCAAGGAATGTACAAAAACGGTCCGTAGAGCCGTTAATCGTTGTTATGACGAGGATAAAAATGTTAAGGGCGGATTTTGAGTGTCACAGAAGCTCCTTTTACCAAGGTCCAAACCAATGACGCAAAAACTTAAAAAGAATATGGGAATCTTAAGTTTCGGCTGTTGGCACAAGCAATCAATCCCTGGATACTTTTTACCACGTTTATTATTAAAAATATCTGGGGGCGATCTTTGATCGGATTGTAATTTTTAATAAGGCGAGTTCATGAAGTAATGACATTTGCTGAGCAAATTATTGTTTCGAACGCTGAAAAAAAATCAAATCTTGCAGTTCCATGTCCGCTCACGTCTCTGGCTCATAATTAAAGAAATGCGTAATCGTAAAACCTCTGATGGTGGCATTTGATGATTACCTTGAAAAGGGTGATATAAAAACCTGATAAAAATGCTGGTGAATTTATTTGAATCCATAGTAATGGTGTAACAAAAATGGAGTATCATTTTTAAATGTAAAAAAATACAAATTTCTTTTTCCCAATATCTTGTAAAAAAAAGAGTTTTCCCAGAGTGAATACCTAGGTATATCGCTTTTCCGTACCCTAAATTAGTAAATTTGTAATTTTAATCAAAATCTTAAGAACCGTTCTCGAAATAAAATTAAAATACATACGTACATAAATACACACATACATACAAGATTTGCTCGTTTAATAGTTTAGGATTGTGGGGGTTTTTGCGGCCTAGTGGGCAAATCATTGGGCTACCGACGTGTCCCGGAGTGTCCCGGGTTCAAATTCGGGTAAAGCCTCTCTGGGCACCCCCTCCAATAATCCTCGGGGTGCGACTTTCTGTTTGTCAGACCGTCTTAGAAATTTACTGGTGGCCGAGGGATACGAACTGGCCCCCCAACCCTGAATATGTAAATTTCACTTGCCAATGGCTTAGTATGCGGTGAGCTCTATTCTCACCCAGCAAAACCAACCTTCAGGTTGAAGCGCTGAGTGTTTGTGAATAATAATTATAATTATGGATAAGGAATGCCTGAGTGACTTAGAAACTGTCCACTACTCTGATGGAGGATATGGCTCAACGTTGAAACCCTTGGGAACCTTGCGCAATGTTTGTTTTTTTTTTTTAATCTATGAATAGCTTGTGTCGTAGCTTTTTCCCACAACATCGATCCTCTCCTCCATAAGTAATGTTGCCTGGGCTTGTGATTCAAGAATTTATTTTTATTGAAGATGTGTTAGACATTTATGACTCAATAGCTGGAAAAGATAAATTTGAACAGTAAATAATAATACGACCGAACATCGAAGATATGCTCTGAATTAAATTTTGCGGTTTTATCTGTTAACCAATATTTTTAACTAAATTATTCTCAGCTTATAGTGCTTTGTCTTCAACAAAATAGAAAATTGATGTACGTGATTCAAGGAGTGGCCTCTGCCCCACCTAGAAATCGCAAGTTTTGAATTTGGTTGTGGTGGAAGCCATTTTCATTTACAGAAGTGCAAAATGCCGT
The DNA here is from genome assembly GCA_963573305.1 of Pyrrhosoma nymphula. Lineage (NCBI taxonomy): Eukaryota > Metazoa > Arthropoda > Insecta > Odonata > Coenagrionidae > Pyrrhosoma > Pyrrhosoma nymphula. Next base: position 74,208,744 of record OY754337.1, read on the forward strand.
GGAGCTACATGTTCATTGAAACTGTGAGCGCTCTGTGACATTGATTGTTATTTAACCCTTTTTCGTGTTAATTTTATATGCCCCCTAACTTTTGCATCAACTAAAATTTGTCATATCCTCGTCACTTAGTCACTCGTAGAGTGACGCAGATATGACGCGTGTCGAATCTTAAGCTAAGGGCCAAAAAACTTTTCCTGAATTTTAGTGTGCGAGGATATCTGCAGCTTTTCTATCTGAAATTTGATATTCTGTGTTTTCAGATAACGCTGAACGTTGGGTTTTTTTACGGGAAATCACTAGTGAAATTCAATTCTCTCGCAAAACATTTGGAATTAATTTCGCCCACCAACGCAATATTGGCCATGGGGTCTTCCGAGCATCGTGCTTTTCGTTCATTCGTGCTTTTATCATCGCTTTCTGGATGGTATTTTTTGGAAAAACAAGAAATTTACAGTTTTTGCTTTTTTGCGTAAAATAAGTTAATTGGAATGGTATTAAACCTCCAACTCCTTTAATACTTATCAGTTCAATGCACCCAATAAATGCACCATCTATTTGAAGTGACGCCTCGGCCTATATTTATCATTTAAATCATATCATCGAGTCTAAAAGCGAAATTGGACAAATTTTACTGGACGCAGAACTTAACTGTATGTAACTAACACGAAAAATGGCATAATGACCGTCATGGCATCAATGTAAAAAATTAGGATTCAGAGGTAAATTTCTTACAATGGAGTTGAGAACGGGGAAATTTTCTTAAGAAGGCAGGTTGGTAACATGAGATCACGATTACGATTTCTTCATTAGAAATGGACTTTGTCTTTATATTATGGTCTTAGGATACACCTTGCCATATTAACTTGGCTGTTGGATGGCCTCCAACCAAAGTCTATTAGAATGTGTAGTATGTGTCAATGGGCTTCTCGTTATGAGTCAGATAGATATCAGGACCGACAGGTTTATAGTACATTATTTCCGTGCACAATACGGGACCACAGTGGAAACGTACAATGCCTCCAACATTGTTAGAGATAACAATAGGTAGCATTATTTTACACAATTTTATTTTATTTTTTAAATTATAGACTTTTATATGTGTGCATGGGATGCTAGTTGATTTATTGGCTATAGTATTGAAATTGTCTTTTCATTTCAAAATGAATATCGAGGTATGAAGACGAGACTATTGCTAGTCGTACTAGACTTTACTAACGTTTCCTTTTAGCATTTAGTAGCTAATCTTTTTGTCATCTTCAGATACCACTCCGCAAGGAAATATACCGCATTGTGTTTCCTGAATGAATAAACATTTCTTATTAGGATTAATGAAGTAGTAGTACTTGCGGTAAATAATAAGTTCTTAGCATGTTTGGGAATGTAGCTCTCTCCAAAGTTCTGGTTTGGCTCTGCATGGTTCTTTTGAATTATGGTTTTTGATGTCCACCCGGCGGCCAGAACAGCATGCACGTTTCGATCTTGAACTGGGATGAGTGTCACTTGCCTGGTGTGGACTCACCCCATGTCACACACTCTTGGTATCACTTGCACTTATTTCGGATATTTAGATATGTTTGAGTCAGAGGGTACATTTTTTGTGCTTGATTCCTATTCTTGGACCTAACTAAGCGTTCAAACATTATATGTAAGATTCAATGCTGATAACGGGTCGACGGCAACAGTATCTTCGGTGGATACTGCTTGCCACTACAATTATCTGGTTAAACTAATGTACAAATTGCCTCGTTGTTTTTTCTAACTTCTTAATAGGTTAAAATGATTGCTGGAAGATACGAGGTATGTTTTCACAAGCTCTGAAATGTTTCCGTCTTTTCTCATTATACATGCTCTTTTCTTATTAATTCACCCTTATAATCCATCTTTTCTTTTCATTTCTTCTTAAATAATTCATTGAAGCAATTATTTTTTATCTGCTGTTTTGGTCAATAAATGCTCATTAATCAACTGTAAACGTTTCACTATTTTTATTATCATCATCAGAGGTTTAAAAAATGTGGATGATTGTCCTTTAAATGGTGATCTATTTCATTATGATCATCATTCATATATCAATCATCCAAATTTTCCAAGACCTGATGTTACTTACAAATAATAACAAAACGTTCGCAGTGGAATAATGAGCAATAATCAACAACTACTCCAGATAAATAATTATTATTGAACGTGGTCAACAGAAAAAAAACATAAAACATTATTAATTTCAACCTAAATTCTTGCGTAGGGTAATGGTTTGTCTATGCATTATCATGTATCTTCGCTGCAATAGTTCTTCAGCATTGTTATATTCATACTGTATCGACGTCTTACGTACCCACACGTTTATATTTTTTCTGTATGGTCATCTGAGAGTTGTGAACCTCGGATACAAAGTTTGAGCGTTTTCCTCGAGGTCTATTGGTAGCGTCCCACTTATTTCCAGTGGGTTGAAGTAAGAAGGTGTAGCCTCCTGCCTTTCAGTAGTATACTCTTATTAATGGCAATTAAGGTTCAAATTAACTTTCCAGGCGGAGCTAAACCTGGGGCACCAATTAAGTGCATCTAGTTTATTTTCCGTCTGCAGACAACCTCGTTGAGCATATTCCTTCAGGAAGCTTCTCTGACGTTCTAATCTTTGGACGAAAATTACCCTCTCGTGTCCTTTATCAGCAAATTGGGAAAATTCCGAGTCATCTCTGATATTAGTTTTAGTTACGCCATCAGGGTTTTCCTTTAGGTGATAACGTTAAGTTATAGCTAATGCAACTCTGTGTGGTTAACTTATCAAGATACGATAAAAAGTAACTGTAAGCATTCCACACAAAGATAATATTTTTGATGGCTTAATGAATGCAGTCACAGTGAGAGAGTCACTTTAAAGAGGACTCCAGCGAAACGACGCCGTTGGTGAAGATTTAAGTCGTTTTGATGATGGCATTAAGAGGGGAAGGAAAATGTCCCACCAGGGCCCGGATTAGACGAGAATATTTCGCCTGCCGTTCTACATATATAGTGCCCGCAAGATGCCTCAGCCTTGCTCTTCAAACTACACCCTTAAAATACATGTATTGCGCGCATAATCAGGGTGAAGGCAAATTGGTTTTCACCTAGAATGTTCCTTTGATATATTGGGTTATTTATTAAGGCTTACATTTCCATGTACTACGCCATTATTTACGTGAAGAAATGCGCACTTATTTACCTGAAGAAAATGAAGTACATGGGAAATATGTTCGTAATAAAATTTTGTCGAAAAGCGCAATTTCTTTTGTTCAGTTATAACACTCGATTTCCACAACACCGTGCCTGAATCGTCACAATGCCACTAATATGGTGCTGAAACTTATGTCCATGACACTGATGTGCGGCGAATTTTGGAATTATTTACTTATGCTGACTATATGTAATCTAAAAGTATGGGTTTTATCTTAATATCACCATGTGTGCAGCGTATAAAACATATTATTTGAGTTTCTTGTTGGAATTAATTACAGCAAGACACATTCCCTTTTCCAATATCGCTGTTTCTAAAGCCTACGTCCCTGAAAAGTAATTACCTTGAACAATATTCGATGCCTTCTTTTTGTGGGGCTATTTTTTTCTCTTTCCCTAAGGCCTGCTGTTTTAATATTGAGAATAGATAATGGAAAAGGATTTTGCATTACCTTGACAACCTTCTTCATCGACTGTGCGCCAGGCTTCGTCGCTTGACTAGAATACAAGGTAAATAGGAACATATACTATCTCTCCCTATGGACTTGCCAAATTTAAATTCATGATTCAAAACAAAGTATAGAGCCTAGTAAATGTGTAAACTACACAGTTCGAGTTGCTTGTGGCAATATAAAAATTCTCTAATAATTTGAAAGTTAGTAGTGGACGATTCACTGTCAGTGTGCAATAATCTCAACACATTGGTGAGCCATGCACTCTCCGTGTCCAATGATAGATGCGCTTATAGCGCCGCACGTGCTTGTCAGGTTAGCTAAAGGATAGGAGGTGGACGAAGAGAAGAGACTAATTATAAGTGAAAAGACGGCATAAGTTGTGTCTGATCGGAGGTGGGTGATGACGGTTTCACGTCGGCAGCAATGATGGGAAAAAGAAAGAAAAACACGTATAAATTGTTATTTATATTAATGATGATGTGTATAAAATGAATCCTGGCTGAGACGGGACTTCCGGCACTTGGGTGGGTGGCGTGGAGGACAGTGGGAGGCATGTTATCAATATATGACATCCATACTCCGCATCTGATTATGGGCCCTTTAAGCTTAGGAGAGAGGAGTGACAGGATATAGATATGAAATGATTTTATAGCGAAATTTGACTATGTTAAATTTTAAATAGTTTAAGGTGACACATGTATCTTATTTTTAGACTAAAGCGGGCTAAGATAAAATGATAACTATGGCCACTGAGGTTGAATTCTGTAAAATGTTGTGCTTTGCGTTGCAATCAACTTGAAATATCTTCACTTTTTAAAAAAAGTTAGGGATATTTTGCTGATGTGCGACACCATGTAAATTATTTACTTTGGAACATTGCAATTTATGGTCATATTTCTCATTTTTTCCGATTCATTCTACCTATTCACCCTTTTTCTTTTGGGGCATATTTTCATTTATTTTACTCTCCTTGATATTTGAATATAATCCTCTCAAATTTTTCACTCATTTCGATTTCACAAATTATGTGGTACGCAGTCACTCGCACGTACGGGAAATCGTTGTAAAATTGAAAAAAAATCATCTGATTCATCATCTCTGAATGCCAAACAGAATTATAAATTGGAATAATCACATCAGCCGATTGGATGACAGTTATATTTTAAAAGCAGAAAGGGACCAATCACCGATGGGGAAAATAAGCAGTGGGAGGCCAGGGAAGAGATGGTGGTAAAAATAAATGGACAGTTGACTGAGAGGCACTGCTCACCAAAGAGAAAGAGTCACAATGACCGAACTTAAGACGGAAGAAGAAGAAGCCAATTACTTGCCAATGTCCCTCGATTCATTTCTTTAGGAAAACCTGATTTTAAATTGAGTCGTATTGCTTCAATCACTTTTTTTCATTATCATGAAAGGGGTCTTTCTATCCATGTCTTTGGATACATATGGTCCTTGATTGTTACCAACGACCCCGGGATTCTTTTAAAACGTAGTTTCAACTCATTTTTTAAAAAAGAGATGATGCCTTCCTCTCCCCCAATATTCATTTCACAAATATTTTTTCCTTTCTTAGCTTGAGCCTTTGGTAGTGTTTGCCGGGGAAATGATTTCCGAGGCTCGCTTATTCCTTTTCAGAGACCGATCTTCCTCCAATATTTGCTCGTAATTTCGTCGGTAATTAATGTGAATATAATAAACGCTAACGATGGCATATGAAATCTATTCCAATTTGCGCGGAAGGGGGCTGGTGAGCAAGAGCGGACTAATAAATGCCTTTTATATATAACGGAGCGAGAGGCGAAATTATTTCAAACTCGGGGAAGGAGGAAGAACATTCTCTGACGGAGTCATCTTGGATGAGGAAAGGGTGGCCGCCTACACTCCCTTCCTGATGCCCCACCCCCGGTTATATCTCGCACATCTCCCCTCCTTAGTCTTCCTTAATCTATAAGACGCTGCCTGATCATTTTCTCCTCCAATGCCGCACTGAGGGAACCACTCCATGGAGAGGCAGGTGGCAGATTGGGGAATGGAGGAGGAAATAGAGAGCTTAACAAATTGAACATTTATAAGTTGAATGATGTCAGGTGTGACTTTATGAAAACCATTCCATATTAACGGAGCAAAACACAGTTGTTTAGTCCTCAGTCCTACAAAAGTTAAATTAAAAAAACATAGGATCAGTCTCCCCGACCACGGCATCATGAGGCTCATTGATGCATATCAGTCAAGTTATTACTTTGCCATTTATTTTAAAAAGCTAATCATTAGAAACATTGACATGATTGATAATGCCATAGTTGGCGAAACCATTTGTACATTTATATGATTAAATTGTGTGGAATTTTCTTAGAAACGAGTGAGATTTAGCTTTAATAATAGGAAAATTTCAACCCATGAGTGGGAAGGATCGTTGTTTGTTTATTTAAAGGAGATAACAGACAACATAAGGCACTTGAGTGATGATGGGGAGAAGGTTAATTTGGTAGAAAACGGGCGCCAGCATTATTATGCCCTTAATAAAATGCTTCATGTAATCTAAAATTTATATCCCATCCGAAGAACGAAATATTAAGCATTCAGAACTAAAGTACGGATCAGAATTCTATTTAAGATATTCCTCTCTCGGAATCGTTATTTTGAACCCAAATGAAGAAATAGAATTTGAAAAATGACTTAAGGATCTCCAAAAGTTAAGAGGTGACAAAATAATGAGAGGGAATTGAGCAGACTGATAATGAAGTTCGTTATAAGTTTAGTCATAAAGAATTAAATGGACAGAGAAAGAAATACAGGGCAAGATAAATGAGGTTGGAGTGAGTTGCTGACGTAATATGTTAAAGATAGGTAATAGGTTAAAGTGACTGGGTAACTTGAAAACATGCACAATTGTAAAATCCCTAGATTACGGGAAGAAGGGAGAGTTAATTGGAGGCGGCCCAGAGGAGGTACTTGTTAACGATGGGTAGATGACGTGAGAGGTGACTTAGAGGAGATTTAAATATAATGGGATAGTGTGTAAAGGGAAAACACGGAATGAGAGGAAAAGACGGATATGCTTGGTTCATACCAAGATCCTCATATATCGAAACCGGAGTAGTTGTTAATGAATGAATGCAATATTATATTATTGAAATTGAACTGGAAGAAAAAATTAAAATTGGTACATAGGATTATAAAAATCATGTTAACCATGATGAGAAAAACCTACTTTGTGATTTCATCAACGTTTCCTTAAAGTTGTAGAAATTACAAAGTTGGTTTTTCTCATGATGGATATCCATAATTTCCACGAAGTCAGGCCTGATACCATCAGTTTTACCACCCGTTACTTTCAATTACTATCGGTATTTAGTATGTGCAGTCATTTATTTATTCCTAAATTAATTCAGAGTGAATATAGTTATAGGGAATCTAGGCTTCAACAATTAGCATGGTCGTTATCGGGACGATTACTCAAAAACGCAAAAAGTCTGCTAAATGACAATACTTTTTATCACTTTTTCACAATTTTGATTGGAAAACAACATTCGGGTTATGTATGTATGAATGTATATTTATATTTTTATTTATTTCTAATTACATTTTGCAATCGAAAAAAGGTCTGAACGAAACGAGATTTACATGTGTTTCTTATGGAAGTTGCTGAAAAACATATAAATACAAAAATAAATTAACATATTTTACATAAAACAAACGTTTTTCACTTTTTCTGAAATCAGCTCATCAAAACGATTAAATTGAGTGTAAGTTGATGGGTGTCAAACAGCTCAAAGTGGCTTTCGAACATTTCGAACATCCAAAGAAATAAACGCACTTTTTCCCTTTATACATAAATTTCTGCTCATTGCTTATGCGTAGAGTAATAAATATTTTTGGTACTGCCTTTTACAAACTTTTAAGCTTGTTTTTATCGAAATTTCTGTTAAATATTATGTGTATTCGTTTTTAAATGACGGAAGACATGAGTGATTAGATATACTGCCTTTCTTGTATCCATTTAATTTCTTTTTTAAGGAATTCTACCGTAATCAAATGAGTGTGAACTGTTCTGTAACTATTAGGAATATAGTACCTACATTTTCTCCTTGGTGACCATATCTAGAAATTTTCCAAAAGGTAAAACTGAGACTTTATGTCATTGCGTAATGCTATTTCTGTAATAAATTTCTATATATTTAGTAAATTAATTGTAAACTAAACTCATTTCTATTTTTAAGCTTATACTATTTCCTCTTCATTTTTAATAACATTTACGAAATTAAAAAAAAAAGTTTTCTATCCTTCTGGAATCAAGTTTTCAATTTAAGTTAGCTCTACCGACTGAACTGAATGGCGAATTCAGTATTCCTTTCTCTTTCCCCAACCTATTACTCTCTCCCCACCAATTGCATAAGGAGTCACTCCGACATAGCGCGTGAGTCGTGGCAGTTGTTTTGGGTCGACTGGTGAACGTACGACTCCACGGATTTGTGAAGTGGGCAAGCTCACCAAGATGATATGGCGATAAGTTAAGGACCCTAGGGAAGGAATGAAATCGCGGCTGAAGTTGTCGTAAGGGATGTGGAAACGCCAGCAGAGATAAGAATACTCTCCTTTACGTTGGAGAGATTGGTTCGACAGCCACATAGAAGTATGTACTCGTCTCGATAAGATTTTCATCAAGCGTATTGGAAGGTGTTACTTCCTTATTTATTTTCATTCACATGTGAGTTAATTCTCCTCAACACGATGATCCTCCACTCCATCTCATCATTAGTGTTCCTGATTATTCCTTTTCATGACCTCTTATTTTTTATAAATATTGTTTTTATTTCAACTGTAAAAATTGAAGTAATTTCTTAATTAATTGACCTACATCTCCAGTAGAAGTTAAAAAAAATAATTATGAGTAATCTGCTGTGTCAGTAGTTTTTCCATTAGACATCTCTCCCATACATTCCTAATCATACCTTCCACTTCTTTTTTCAAATTTCAAGTGCTGCTTATTGACTATGTTAGAAGCGTTATCTTAGCGAGTACAGCTAGTGTTCGGCTGCAGTAACACTAGAATTTTGCTAAGTAGCGTCATTTTGTTACACTTAACTTAACTTTACGCAAAATATAATTAGATATTTATTATGTAATCTTTTTCTACGCTTTTATACCTTTTTCTCATTCATCTCTCAGGAAACGTTTTACTAGTTATGGTTTCATCGATGTCATATGTAATTATGTAGCCAGTACTGATTATCTGAATTTCCTGCCGCTTTTGTTAATGATGCAGATGCAAATTTTAATTACAAACATCCTAAGACAAATGTCTTGAGAAGTTGCGCATAAAGCATAGCTTCAGATATGATTACTTTGCTTAAATTAAGGCCCAAAGGAGTTAAAATCGTATCATGAAGAATGTTTCATGCTCTTTTAGTAGCCTCTGTAATTGTGTACCCATGGTGGGAAACACTCACTCCTGATTGTTTCACTCACTGGAACGGAAGTTACGTGTAATTGAATGGAGAATCGTCTTCACCGAAAAAAATGCCATTCCTGTTGTCTAGAAATATGACATTTTTATCAATAAATGAAGGACGATAGCAATTTATAGTAAGCACAACGACTTTTGAAGGAAGGCTATAATAAATTTACGTTTAGATTTACTCTTAAGCTTTTGCGATGTATTTGGATGCATGATGCATTTTTATTGCGATGGCGCGTTCTGCTCTCCGCGATGATCAAAGTTATGACTCCAATATGTGCTCATCTCCCTACTTAAAACTAAGAATTTTTCTATTACTCTTCAATAGCTAATACGTGTTATCAGTAATAGAAGTATGTTTTGATCAACGTAAGGCGACATTAACTAGGCAGAACTGATATGGTAGACTGCTGAGTTATTGAACAAGAGTCCAGGGAAGACACAAGACGTGAAATTTCCTGGTCGCCAGAGCTATCATTGAAACCGCAGCTACGCCCGCACAGGTCTCACAGAAAAAAAGAATTGACCCCGACATCTAGTAGTGGAATTTCATACGCCCATGAGATAGTTACTAAACTGTTCATAGAATTGGTATTCTATGAGTGTCAAGTAAAATGGAATTAGCACTGCTTTCGGGTACTCTGTATTTCGCAGAGAATAACGTAATTTCCTGATCACATGTTTCCCGTATCAATGCGCATCACCATTTGGTGTGGCGATATCGTTGTAGCTAGGTATATGTACAATGTAACATAATATTCCTGGACAATTAGACGTCCTAATTGGTCGAACACAGCTTAACGTGCGGATGAATTTCCCTCTGCTTGACGTCACCCGTGGTACTCTATTCAACCCCGAACTCTATATACGCTCAATTAAATTCGAAACCTACTGCCCACAAAGTTATTCCAGAAAGAGTAAAGGGAATAATAGTGAAATGATCTCAAATTTCAATTGCTGCTCATCGACTGTTAGAAGCGTTACATTTCCGCGTACAGCTAGTGTGCGGCTTCAGTACAGCTAGAACTTTGCTAAGTAGTGTAATTTTCTTTCAAAAAACTTAATTTTATGAAATATATAATTATATTTATATTGATAATGTCATATTTTTCTACACTTTTATACCTTTTACACATTCATCTCGCAGTAAAGTTTTACCATTTACGGTTTTGTTGACATAATATATAATTATGTAGTCAGTGCTAATTGTCTGAGTTTTCAGCCACTTTTGTTGATGATTAAGTTGTAAAATTTAATTACAAACGTTCTAAAACAAATGTCTTGAAGTTGCGCATAATACATAGCTTCAGATACGATTAATTTGCTTAAATTAAGGTCCAAAAGTGTTAAGATCGTCGCATGAACAGTACAATATAATCACAATTTAATTCGATATATTTTTCTGCCGCAAAGTTATTCCAGAAAGTGTAAAGGGAATAATACTGTAAAATGTTAGAAATCATATATGATTCACTTAATGGGAATGGTGTGAAAACGAGAATAAAATTATCAGCTACTGCTTTCCGAGCTGAAATGCTGTAGGATATGGAGATAGTCTTTGAATGTGCCGTTCCAAGAGAGACAGAGAGTTGAAATACGCGAGAAGGTGGAAAATTGCGTAAAGAGTGAGGACGAGTGAGAGGGAGAAAGATTGAGTTGGCAGCCGTTTTCTCTCGCTTTCGTCTTTTTGTTCAGCGCAATCCGATTCGCGGATTCCGTTTAATAGCCTCCGCCGAGCAAATTAATTTCCAAGCGTGTGGGAGAAAATGGGGGTGGCGCTTAAACGCTGCTCTCCACCGCTCGGCTCGCGCGCGAAACAACAATTAGCCGCCGATCGTAATTGGAGAGTGAGGGAAAGAGAGATGGAGAGATGGACTGGTTTGCTGTCTTGTGCTTCTCCACCATCCTTCGTCTCTTCACACGCGTCCCGGCGAGGCTGCCGGGATTTGTACCAACCCCTTACCCACGCACCACCGCCGCAGTCTCACCCTTCCTTTGCTGATCTCTCCCTGCACTGAATTTTGACGCGAAATGTTCTATAATGTATATCAATGTGAATAGGAGGGGGTGGAATGAGTTACTTGAAGTAGTTTTCGAGATCTTTCCCACTAACGTTAAAATTAAAAAAAAAAGTGTTTCTCGATTCTATATTGGTTTATTTGGAAATCTTTTGAAAAGTTCATGTGTATTTTCTTATGTTTATGTTAATGTTACCACCAGTCGATTACCTACTTGTAACGTTTTGTAATTAAATTAAATTAAATAAATAAATGTGGTGGATAGGTAGGTAGGATTTAATTTATTGTGCACGTCGATAGGTACAGTCATGTCGCACCACGCACGTTCCTATTTTTCAAATACGATTCATAAAACAAGCGTTATGAAGCTATATGGTATTGTCCGTTCGTCGCTATTCATAGAAATGTATTTTTATTCGAATCGTTTAGAGTCTTATCAGTAGATTTTTCTGCCGTAAAAACTGCATTAAAATACTGACACTAGACGGGCTGTCACGAAGAACTATTTCCAAGTCACCACGGATTCCTAATTTATCACGATCTCGGTATATTACACATTCCATTAGAATGTGAAGTAATCTGAGGGGAGAGTTGCATTCATCAGACTTCTGTGGGATTTTCTCTTCAGTAAAGAGATACGAGTGGGCCAGAGCATTATGCCCTATCCTCAAGCGGGTGATGGCAACCTCTTCCCTCCGATTATTTCTGATAGAAGTAGTCCACGCTGAAGTCGTGGATTTTACAGCCCGGAGTTCATTATTTATTAACTCTGCCCACAGGGCTGTCCCTAGGGATTGAGGGGCCCTGTGCAAATGAAAGTTGGGGGCCCACTTAACTTTGCATTCCCTTATTGATATAGTAGCATATTTTTGGCATATTTAATGGAAAGAAGGAAATTAACCGACAAACTGGCTAATGATTTCAAAAAATGTACATGTGTACTAAGTACTAGGTAATTTCGGGTAATAGGAGGGTTTCTCCGTGCCGTCTGAGAAGTAAGCCCGGGAGGGGCCCCTATAGGCTTGGGGCCCAGTGCCCTACGTTTCTGAACGTAGCCCTGAGATCATCCACGGTCACCAATTGAGATACCTTCAAATCATTTCTTGCTGCAGAGTTAGCCTCTTCGTTCCCCTTAATGCTGAAATGGGCAGGAACCCACAGAAACTACACTCTTATTCCTTTGTTATTAAGGAGAAATAGAGAAGTTTGTATTTCCTGGACAAGAGCATTGCTCCGGGAGAAACGAGAGGTAGCTTGGAGTGCGCTGGAGGAGTCAGGGCATATCAAGAATGGACAATGGCTGCATTTAATTTCATCAAGGGCCATTTTATTAGCGTATAGTTCTGCTGTAAAAAGAGAACACTAAGGATCCAGTTTAACTCCAATTACTCCGCGGTGCGCGGAAACCAGAGCGGAGGGGTAACTGTGGCTGGCGGTGATGCAACAAAATTATTTACATTAAACAATTCTTTATAATGAAGATATTCATTATAAAGAAATGTTTGTTGTATTTGCGATTCATGACTGCCGCAAATACAACGATGGCATTCATAGAAATGGCCACAGGAAGAAATCATCCTAAACCGAGAATCGAAGCACGAAGGCTTGCCGGGCCGATTCGCAGGCCACTACGCTACCCAGGCTCCCTAGTGCACGTGACAATTTAAGAGGATACTAGGGAACTGGATTTTAAGCCCTTGCGGTCCATCAAAGATAGCAACGCAAGGAAGCAGCGCACTTCAATGAAGCCTCAAGCCATGCGATTATATCCTATACCAGCACTTATGCCGTGCTAGGCCACGAAAAGAAAATTTCCGTGTAAAAAGGTCCGTGGTTCGATTCCCGGCCCAGGCCGATTTTTTCCTATTGTAATGCCTCTAAATTTCTTTATAATTTTTCAAGTAGCATGTGACAACTTGTGGAAACGAGTGATGGATAGCATCATCGAAAGAATAAACACACTGTATATTTCTACACTAAGTGTATTTTGACCAACCTAGACCAGAGCACAGAGACATCTTGCACTCAAGCCGTGTCCATTACTTGGGGCCAAATTGGCATTGGTGTTGTGCGGGTTGCGCCGTTTAAAAGTGCTAGGATTGCTAGGGGAAAGGCAAGCGAGCCGTTGCACCGACCGTACATCAGCCGGGGGTGACTCCTTACTGGATTAAAATGATCTATTGCTAGTGTAACGTGGGGAAAAAGACTAAGATGTTTCAACAGGTCAAGGAAATTTTATGACAGAGAAAACATGTGCCTGCAGTTTTTGCAGTAGGTACATACTTTTGGTTCAAATTTGAGTAATAAACCTTCAAGTAAGGCACATTCCATGAAGTGATTTTCCTTTGACCTGTTTTCATTCCTTGGTTATAGACAAAAGAAAGTTAAAAATGCATAAAATTAAAGATAAATCCAAACTGTTAATAGTAGCAGAGGAAATGAAGACTCCTATGCATGCATTTCGGTCATCCAGGTGACCATCCACAGGGAGAAGTTTTATTTTTCTCGTGAACACGAGTTTGTTGCCTGAGGCTATACGTCCAAGTGATAGTTCAAGGGTAAAAGTCCAAGTGAACTTTTAGCCTCGGGAAACACGTACGGGTTCAGTACCTCTCCCAGTGGACGGTCAACTGGATGACCGAAATGCGTGCATAGGAGTCTATTTACTTTGCTTATATTGGCCATTTGGAATCATCTTTAATACAATTTATTTGCCAATTGCTCTCCTCTTTATCTACAATAAAAATGCATATTTTTGCAGCTAATTCTCGAGCAGAAAGTAGGGTGGCGAAGACCACTTGGGTCCTGAATCTATGTAACCCACTTAAAATGAATACCACCGTGCCCATAGCACGCCTCTCCACCACAGCGCGAATAGGTGATAAGCTCTATGTGCCATGGTCGACCTAGGTTGAGGCAAATTATACCAAGACTAGATAATGGCAGATTTTGCCGAAACCTAAATCCGTTAATTGAAACTGTGTGTGGAAATTTATAGTGTTTTTTCTTGTGATAATTTTATTATGTCTTTATAACTTGCAAATTATTATTTATATCCTAAAGGGTTATGCAGTTGTTGAAAGGGGAAGGATACAAGAGTATATAATATACTGTCATCTTGGAGTTGATGTTGTGATCATTTAATATAAGATGGCCTCCAAGTACGAATATGAAGTATCGTATCGCCACCAGCATAAAATTAGTGCATCTCTACGTGAAACCGATTAAGAAGTTAGGTTGTAGGTTTGTTTGGAAGCACATTGATTTATTCGAGGGATTGGACTATTAATTGAACTGAATTCATAAAGGTAAAATTTTGTATGATTCAATTTGTGAATTATTGAAAGCTGTGTATGTCAAAGAAAGTGTATGAATATCTCCAAAATATGAATGCAAATGCCTACAAAAGAGGTTACAGGAAAACATAGCACCAAAGTCTGAGTATTATTGGCCTAAGTAACGTTCCATTAAATTTCGGGACGACATAAATTTTAAGTGATAGCTGAGTCAGTGCCTTCTGCAATAAGTGATCCATAATGAAGTTACCATTTTCGTTTATTTGTTTCATAAATTGTATTTATTTCTAATTATGCACTAATTCATAAGGGTACGTTTCATGCCATAATTATGGTCCCTCTTAACTTACTAGTTACCTCTTTAATTTAGGATTAAAGGTCTATCATGATCTGATATCAATCCGAAGATTGATTTTCTTCTACTCTTCACTAGACTCATCTACCAGTTAAACTTAAAGCCAACTGAGAATGCCATGTGGAGAGCTGGTTAATATTACTTCCATCCATCGGATTTAACATAAAACGGTGGTCCTCCTTCGGTCACTTTTCTATAAGAGGAGGCTAATTCCGACGCACAGTTTCTCTAAATTCTCCACGTAATACTTCCCTTACCATATTGGCTTCAAATGACCCTAGGTGTCAGTCGCTTCCCCCATTCAACTGAGTAATCTCCTTATCTGGTGAATTTATTAATGTAAATATCTGCTCTAGTTCTGCATTACTTTGCATTAACTGGGCTCCCAATGCAAACAGTAGTGTTTTTGAGTGTTCTTTGCTAAACCACAGTCATTGTGATTTCATAGGTTTCAGAACCGCATAAAAACCGTCTATGAGGGAGGAATATGTTTTTGCAGTCTTTTGCCGTCTCAAGGTCTCCATTTCGAGGTGGCAAGAGGTTGAGATCCCGAAAAAACATATTCTTCCCTCATACACGGTTTTTGTGCGGCTCGGAAACCTATGAAATCACAATGATTGTGGTTTAGAAAAGAACACTCAAAAACACTACGGTTTGCATTGGGAGCCAAGTTAATGTAAAGTAATGCGGAACTAGAGCAGAAATTTACATTAATAAATTCACCAGATAAGGAGATTACTCAGTTAAATGAGGGAAGCAACTGACACCTGGGGTCATTTGAAGCCAATTTGGTAAGGGAAGTATTACCTGGAGAAATGAGAATTGCTTCTCAGCATTTCAGTAGTGAAAGTTTTTCATGGCAAATAAAGAAGTGCTCTCTACTTAATAAGTATGTAGTCACATATGCTATCCTAATTTTCCATTCCAACATGTTTCTTTTTTGAGATGCACAAATCTCACAGTGATCCTGCTAAATTTTAGTGCTGACAGTATCAATGTCAGTGGGGATATAAAATAATATCGAAGACGTAATTTCCTCCTTAGTGAACTATTATTGGATAAGTTGCCTCATTTATTGGTCATACTCGATTTCAATAAACTCACAGCCGATTTTTAATTGCGTCAGTCATTGCGGATTAACCTGATTGATTTTTCTTAATCAATTGTACTGGAATACAGCATGCGGTATGGGTCATAATTGCAAGTTATGCCAGCTCATATCTGATAGTGGAATACATCACTGCCGTGCCTACGCATATGTCACGAGCAATCAGTGTAGACAGTGTAGATTTGTAGAACGGCAAATCCTTGTGCATGGCGAGCCATTGAATAGTTTACTACCATTTACTCAACAACACTGAGCTGCAGTTATGAATTGTACTGAGTGCATGAATTATGGTAAAAGTAGGACAGTTCTTTTGTATATAGTACCCTAGGTAAGGCTCAAAAATAAAAATATCTTTATTCTTTCTTGCTCGACTTTACCTAAATTCTACTGTGATAGCTTTATATTTCTACACAAATTATGCTCTCTCCTCTACTAAAATTAATATTATTTTTGAAAATATAACCACAAATATGTCTCAAATGGAACTTCGCTTTTGATATTTTTTTAACTTAGTGCATACGTTTTCTCCAAATAGGTAATCATTGTTAGTTGTAGTATTGGTTGTAAAACGAAAGTGTTGAACTGCAACCTGATTGAAGTATTGCCATGTTCATTTTTAAAAAAATAATTAAGAATACGGACCGCGTTGAGAGCTTCGTTGACAGGACTGAGAATGATGGTGAGAGTTGGAGGATATTGATGCATAAAAGTGGGCGGTGTGGACCAAGCGAGGAAAGAATTCCGGTGGCGTGCGGACCCAGGAATGGAAAACTTGCCTCATGCATATTAAACATGCCACGTGCCATTTTTCGTTCTCACCGTACGTCGGATGTGACGACAAGAGTGTAAAAATGAAGAATAGGAACATTGGCGTATAAAACATGGAACATATCGCAAGGCGGAGAATGTTTGTGATCATCAAATGTACACATGGAATAGATAATGGGAAACTCTTCAAAGGATATCGACTATGAAACATTCATGTTTTGTGCCCGCCCTTTGGGATCTATTTTTTAGAATGCGGAGTTAAGATCCGTCAATATGTTCCGCTAATACCTCTCATCCCGAACCGATTCCCACTGGGCCCTGTACTTTGTGAAGCCCCGCTTCATCTCACCTCTGGACCGCTCCTCTCCATTCATGCAGTTTTAATCACGTCGATGGAAAGGGAATGAATCCGGCTACATTTTTAATTGGGTAGCGTGGCGGGGGTGGGGGAAGGGCAGGTAAATCTGAACTCTCGCTCGGCATGTACTCTTTACATCACACGAGATGTAAAGCAGGAGATTGATTTGTAAATAATAACCCGAGAATGTGCACTTTCCGACACACCCTGTATGATTCATTTAGATGAACAGTTCATACATGATTTTACATGATTAACTCTATAATTATACATACATATATTTTGATTTCTCGACCTATTTAATTTATGTTATAAATATTAGGAACTTAGGTAAAATAAAAATGCAAAACTTCAGTCAAACTTAGTTTGGAGGGGTGATCCTCCGATTCGTCCGAGTGCTGTTGCTTCTGTCTGCACGTGGCAGACAGTAAGTGCGAAATGACCTTTGCCGTCGAAGCACGTAAAACAAAAATACTACTACTATTCAGTCAACGTTTCGGATATCTTATACGCTCATCCTCAGGGTTATGATGACTGATGTTGAATGGTGAAAAACTTTGCCTTCAATCATTTTTTGAAAACAGTATGGTTTTATATCTACAATAATAATTACCGATGTGTTTATACAATTTTTTATTATATCAATCGAATTTCGTATCTTGATCGAAGTTCCGAAATTATTGCTTAAAAGTAACCATTTTTTGCAATATTTTATCGTTTTTGAGTCATCATCCCCATGACGAACATACTTAATGTTTAAGTCGAGATTCCTTGTATGTCCATTAACTCAATCAAAAATTCCACTAAATAATATATGAATGGTTTATTGCAATGTATTAATGTTGATTTGTTTCCTTCCAGTTGATATTCAACGGATCCTTCTCTATTATTTATAATAAACAGTCGTTAAAAAGAAATATGTATAGATATCTTCAAGATTTTTTTGATATCTTTCTTCAGATCATGCTATTAAACATGGATACAAGAATGCAAGCCATAAACAATGGCCACTCATTTAATTTCGAAGAAGCTAATTTTATAGATTCAGAACAAAATTTATCAAAAAAGGTTATTCAAATAAATGCTCCATATTTCCAAAAACAAAAACGTTATAATAAAAGGACAGACATCTCCAATATAATTAAAATTCACCATAATTTAATAAATGAAACAATTGTTGAACAAAGAAATAAACCAAGCAGCGAAATTACAAATTTAAATAAAATATCAACAAACTTAAAAGATAATGTAATATTGAAGATGTCTGTGTATACTATTCTTTTTAATGACTGTGTATTATATATTTTAAGCCATACTTTTTAAAAATAGGATTGTAGACAAAACATTTATAATGATGTAACATCATTCATTACAGCCATGAGGATGGATATATAGTTATATATCCGAAACGTTGGCGGAAGTTTTGCATTTTTATATAGCTTAAACTCCTGATATTTATTTCTATAATTATATTCTGTTACATTGGTGTATCTCAATCTTAAATGTTATATTGCTGACCAAACACCGTATTCAAAAAGACCAACAGAACAGAAAAGCCGTAGGCTGGATTTCATCCGCGACATAGGGCTTTAAAGCATATTAGGGCTTGTTATCAACCTGTCTGCCGCATTTGGCTTAAAAATTAATAAAACACTATACATTAAATAGTGTTTCCCTCTACTCATCTAAAATTTGAGTTGAAAATTTCTCCTGCATTGTTTTCGTATATGCTCCTTAGTCCCCTGCTTACCTCCATAAAACATTGGTTTTGGCTCTTCTATTAATAATTCTATCATGAATTTCATTAAGTTTAGAAGCGGAAAAATTATTGACTAGTGTAACCGATTAGACAAATCAATAATTTTCATCGATTTTATCGCTTTTTTCCCATTTAAATAATGAAACCTGCTGATATATTCTAGGTTTATTTTCAAGATAAGCAAGATATATTATTCAGTTATTTTTTTGTAAGCCATTCAATTAAGAAAACCATTTTTGTGTATCCTGCGCTGCGGTTTCTACATTGCATTTGAATTTTGAAATTCACGCAATCTTTAAATTAAATTATATAACCTACCCATTTTAGTGTAATTCTATTGATATTCCACTTTATATTACTGTTTTTACTCCTCTACGTGCAATTTATCAAGAAGAAACTACATGACTTAGGAATCTCCAATCCCAAACCCAAGTCTCCAATTTGACAGTGAGTAATTCAGTCCCACAACCAGTCGGAATCCGAATCTTGGTCGTATACAATGCTATTTTAATAACCAATTTCAGCACATTTGATTGGTGTTGCATCTGGCGCTTGACTGCATACCATTTTTATTCTTCATTACCTCTATGAATAAAAAATTTAATGTCACTGCTTCATGAAACTATAGGAAGTTCCTCATGATAATAAGAAATAGTAAGTATAGTTCATTCATTTTTTATTGATCGATTACTAAGTCTATTTAACGCCTTTAGCTAGCAACAAACGGTGTTAAAAACACTAATAGGTGAACATTACGAATCCATATCATGTAAGGGACTCCAAAGCTGCTGATTATGCCACTATACCTTAGGAATGGCATTATGTGCGTCGAAAGCATTCGGTCAATGAAACATGTGTATAAATATAATAACAATGCGTGTTTATTAACTTCACGATGCTTGCTATAATTTACTCGGATAGCAGGACGAAATTCAACTATTTAACTCGGATAAATGCCATTTTTCTCAACAGGTTGCGGAGTATCGCATGTATGTTTTCGGACAACCAAGGTAGTTGGTAATTAGGTGAGGTTTCCGACAGATGAGGCCGTCTGCGCCACTAGAACAGGATGGATAGGCAGTTAGAGAAAGGATGATCGTGGTAATTGAGGAAGAGTGGAGATGAACTCGTCGTCATTATCAGCCTGCTCTTAACGAAAGGGCGGCGAGGGATCAACATTTCCACATCCCACTCGACGGACGGAGTACTGATTTCGAAATGTTCTCCACAAAGCACTTAATCAGGGATCAGAGGTAGGAACATGATTTATTGATTCTTTCGCGTTTTCGTTATCGTCATCACAAACGCAAACCGCTGTAGAAGGGTAAAGCTTAAAGTTACTACCTGAAGGCAGTTTAAGCGAAGTATCAATTCGCCTACAACTTGGTGAATTTTACCTCATTAAAAAAATAATCTTTCCAATGATATCTAACTACTAACCCCTTGCTGAACTTCTTTTCGAGCAACTTGTCCAAAAATATTTGCTGTTTTGCATGGGATAGATTACGGCTGTGCGCTCCAGAGGGAGAATATTGAAAAAATTAGGAATTTATAACAGCCTAGATTGCGTTAAAAAACAAACGGTGTTTAGTTTGTGTGTTTTCTCACCATTTTAAAACATAATCAGTTACTCATTGCAGTAATTTTTACAGAATCGCAAAATAACCTTCGGTTATGAAGGCGATTTCACCGTATGGCGTGAAGAAATGAGTCAAGTGAGAGATTAATGAAGTTATATTTATTTAATTACTGAGAACTTTTGTCATATATAACTATTTGATGCCATAACTATTCCAATATTTAAATCATGCTTCTTATAGACGCTGAAATGAAAAAAATAAAGTTTGAATGTGGTCTCCATTATGAATAAGGAAATATCTCGCTTTTACTTGAGAACGCACTAAATCAGTCAAAATTAGTTTTTTTTTAAGCGTGGTACGAAATTTGAAGAATGACAATCACATCGCTCTCTTTAGCGCTATTGAAATACAGCTATAACGCGTTTTCTCGCATTAAGGAAAAGCGTGATCGCGCCGGTGAATTCTGCTGAAAATCTCCGTCAACGCAGGGATTTCAACTAGGGTCCTTAGTAGTGCAAAACCGGTACTTCAACACCCCGAACCCTTTGCCTTTTATATGTGGGGGAACAAAGGCGAGTTTCACCCCGAAGTCCAACTCGACAGTAATTTTTCAGCAAGCCGCCGGGGGCAGCACCGACCGCTGCGTGGATCCAATCTGGAACGCTGGCTGGGAGGGGAGGTTGAATGGGACTGGAAGGGGGTTTAATGGGGCTGGAAGGGGGTGAATGGGCCCCAGACGCCCTGCCCTCTCTTTTTACCCTCCCCTCCCTTCCGGATAGATTAAGGAAAGGAGGGATCGTAGGCCCTTAAGAAAACTCCAGGGGGGATAGGGGTGTTAGATGGCGGGGTAAGGAGGGGGTCGTGCGCGACACCGCTTTCCAATTAAGGGACAACACCAGCAGGGGCGTTGGCGCCCGTTCGCATCTTCGCGTTAATCCAGAGTCAGCGCCGCAGGGTGGAAGGAAGGGGAACTAAAGATGAATCCACAGGGGAAAGGGATTGGTAGGTAGGGGTCTGCTGACCTCCGACTAGGTTTACCAACTCCACAAGGGTTGACTCCAGGAGTAGTCCATTCCAACCGAAAGAAACTCTAGGAGATTAAGGATAAAGCATGATTGCAACAACATTAGAAGGCGTATTCTCGACAAATGAGCAACATAAATTCTATAATGTCATCATCAATAAACTAAGTCTTCCATTTGGATCACAAGTAAAGTATTTTTCGGGAGCCATAAGGAAAAGAATATTTCCATAATTCAATGAACATGAAGTATATGTATTCTACTGATAGTTTTTCATAATGATAACCAGTATCCTTTTCACCTCAGGAATCTTCCTGATGATGGCTTAGCAGCCGAAACTGGTCATCTTGTGAAAAAACATCAGTAAATAACGCGAAGTTGTGAACATCAAATAAGCTCGTGGTACAGCTAGTTTAACTGTGATCTCATTAAGTATACCACTTGCGATCAGGCACCAATCATTAATATCACGGAATATTGAGATATATTTACGTGATATACAACTGTTATTTGTATTAGTGATTCGCATTCGAAAAAAATTGATCAGTGCAACCAGTCATAATTGTAGAGAAAATAGTTTATTAATTTTTATTTAAAACGAAAACTGGAGGAAAAGGCTTCGATCCGGGAGGCAGAAGATTTTGTAATTGTGATTGTCCCGCTCCGGGAGTCTCCCGGAGAATCCGGGGGAGTTGGAAACCCTGCCCCCACCTCAAACCTCCCGCCTCGACCTTCCCCCAGTCATGAACCCTTTATCTCTGTGGTAACGGAAGTCGGGGCGCACAAATAAACTCGCGGAAAACTGACTCTGGGAAACTGACAAGGGTAGGTCGGTTGGCGATACGTCCCTCCTCTCTTTCTCACTCACCCCCCGCCTCACTCCTTTCGCCTTCCACCCTGACACCTCTTCAACCGCTGTAATTTCTTTCCGTTCTCGTCCCGGATTCCGCGGGCGTCGCATTTATTAGCGTCGAAGATAGTGGGAGCGATAGCAAATGAATGGTGGGGAAAACGATGCGGGGAGAAGCGGAGATAAGAAGTGACAGCGTGGCGCTTAAAAAATAAATATATCGAGCAGGACATGAATTGGAGAGCGAATTCCGACGTGTACCTTTTTCCAATGCTTCTGCTGATGCGAAGAGCTCGGAGGAATTGTCTTGGTGTATAACACCAAATGCCTAAAACATCCCTAGCCAGCTTAGTGCCTCGATTGTTGAGCAAGGGCGGGTACTTAGGTTTTTTTTAAATTATGCAGGGCACCACGATTTAGGGTGATTGTGAAATTAAATGTATAATTAAAATTTAGCATTGGTCGTTACAATTGGTTCGTGAATGTATGACGTGCTCATGTCAACAACTTCAATTCGGATCCTTTGAAATGCCCTCATTTTGATTAGTTTCTTTATAAAAAAAAAATTGCTTTTACATTCAGCCATGAGGCTGCTAATATCTTTAAATACATCGTTGAACATAATTTTAGTGTATTTGGGTCTTCTGTTTAATAATAACCGTTCACATTAACATTACCGACGTTTCGTCATTTTTATAGACATATTCAGGGCTTTGTATTTATAAGCTTGAGAATTAGCAAGACGAAGTAGAAGGAAACAGAATAACATACATAATGAAAAAATTCTTTTTCTTAGTAATAATATTTTTTCAATAAGTGTGTTATTCTGTTTTTCTGTACTTCATTCTGTTCATTCTCACGCTTATTAGGACAAATCCCTGAAGATGTCAATAAAAAATGATGAACGCCGGTAATGTTAATGTGAGTGGTGGTTATTAAAAAGAAGACCAATGCTCTAAATATTATATTCTACCATAGTATATCGTGGTCGATTAACGAGAAGAGATCCTTATTTAAATTTTTTAATTGAAAGGGTAGCTACAAACGTAATTTATGGTAAGATATCTCGAGAAGACCTGATTAGCATTGCCCACATAGTTATCTCGTCTCCTTGCAGATACGAAATTTGTTAATGGGGTTAACCCATTCTACATAGGAAATGTTTATGATATGGTTTTATATTTTTTCTCTTTTATAATTATTATTTACCTACAGTTTTTTTTACAAATTCATTGTAGTATATATATGATAAGATAATGCCTTATTTTCTCAAGGAATAATTTCCATTGGAGCATTATTATGCAATTACAACTCAGACAGACCTGGTCGGAACAGGAAAACAATCACAAGCAAAGTAATCAATCTGCTAATTAATCTAATTTACGGTTATCACATTCAAAATAATTCCTCACAACTTACAACAAATAAATACAAATGCATGTTCTATGCATAGGAGTGACCACATCAAGGCAGTATATTCATCTATTTATTTCATTAAACATTTTCACATGAATTTCATTGAAATAAAACGAAAACCCTCTTTTTGACATCTTTACTTTTGGTTCCCGTGATCAGCTCCCTTCTATTGTTGAACACTTCCTTCACCAGTGCTATTTTCCTTCTAATGTCTTTGCTATTATGCCCATTTTCTTCAAGCAAACTACCCAAGTAATTGAATTGTTTTATTTGCTCCAGTTTGTTCTTTGATATTAGTCAATATATATTTAGTGAATATTGTATTTATAATTAGCTGGAGAGCACGTTTATAGACGTGAGTACGTTCGACGATAAACATGGAAAGCATCAAACCTGAGCAAAATAATCACTTTGCGACGTCAGCTACGGTGATCTTGTGATACCCATGTTCATTATTTCTTTCTCTGATCGTGAGCGTGGTGTGACGTGTGTCTGCTCTATCTCTAAATCAAGGATGGACGGACGACTCTTATAGCAAATGACAGTTGCTCTTAAAAACAATGACACTCGGGTCATGCGGCTGAACCAATCTCATCCATCAAACCGAAGTTTCAATGATAGGGATTTTAGCTTCCCTTGATTGGAAGTGGCGCCTCTCCAACAACCGCATAAGACTTTGCTAAATAAGCCAGCTGTACCTCTCATGGAAAACCGAATTGTGTGAATGTTAATGGAGGAAAGGAGTTGTGTCTGCAATCCGCACAAAGTCTTAAGGCCGTTGTACACGAGGCATTTTATTGCACAATCTGATATATGTATGGAAGTGCATTGAAAATTGCGTCGTGTGAAGTGGTGGCAAAAAGGCAGGCGAAAATGCATTAAAGACGGATGGGAAAATATTCCCTACTCTAATTCCGTGCTCGCGTTCTCGCAATTTCTGTGCATCATATTGTGAAATAAAATGCCTAGTGTAAAACGGCCTTTAGACGAATTGTTAGAGCCGTCTTCAAAGCTAAAGTTATTTTTTTAATAGCAAAGTGTTGGTAAGAGTTCATAAATGATGATGGAGAGAACAAAGCGTCCGCAGTAAGTTCATCTTTATGTTGTTAATTATTAAGATATAACACTTATAAATTTCGAGGCTTTGAGCCTTTGAAATAGTTGTTGATCATAGATTGCGATTTTTTACCATATAAATCCTTTGCTTCACGAAACGCCAGTGTAACACTATTTATTTTATGCTGGGAGATTTTACATCCGTATACATCTTCAAATTTTTGATTGTGAGATGTTTTTTAACTTTTGTTATTTGATTACTATGTATTTTAATTGGGGGGGGCTCACATTGACCCCTTAATTTATAATAAAATTGCCACAAAAAGTATCCTAAATTTCTATTTTACTGTATTTTTAAATAAATTTATTTCTACTTATTTAATTAATTTGTGTGAGGTATGACATGCCTTTGGAAACCACTCCGTTTTGAAACACACCCATTATGACGAAGTATGTAAATACTTACAATTTTATTGCAAGTGTCTAAGTGTATTTGGATTGCTCTTGCTCTGCTTCATGTCGGTGTAACATCCAGCCAGCATCGTAGTAGTCCATGTTCCTTGATACCTCCTTTCCATTTTTTTATGTCCTGATGAAATCTCTCACCCATATCTTCGCTAACGGCACCCAAATTTTCAGGAAAATAGTCCAAATGTGAATTTAGGAAGTGAACCTTCAAGCTCATGGAACAGCCTAAATAATTGCATTTCTCAGGATGTTTTCGACGATTGATTTGACGTTCGGATCCTTTTTATAGCCCAGAAACTTGGTTACTACGTGTTTAAAGGCTCCCCTGGTTACTACGTCTTTAAAGGCTCCCTTGGCTCCTTTTTCTGCAGATTCCATTTGTTTCTCAAAATTACCATTTTGAGAATTTTTCTGATGCCAGGACCAGTAAAGACACCTTCTTTTAGTTTGGCGGTTGATAAGGCTGAAAAATTTTCTCAGATGTATTTAAAACATTTACCTTCTTTTAGTAAGGCTTTTACAAATTGTATCATCATGCCTAACTTGATATGCAGAGGTGCAAGGAGAAATTTATTTGGATCTATGAGAGCTTTTCGGAGCACTTTTTTTGTTCCTGGTTCTAATGTAGCTCTTTTTGGCCAATCTTTCTTTATCCAATGATATTCTCGGTCTCTGCTATCCCATTCATACAAAAAACAAGGAAACTTTGTGTAACCTCCTTGGTGTCCTAGGAGGATCGATATTCTTTTCAGATCGCCGCACGTATTCCACCGTTGGTCATGGCCGCGAATTTAATTTTATCGAGAACGAATTCCAAATTTTCGTAACACTTTTTTAAATACACTGAATATCCAATGGGTGTTAACACATACGTATTCCTATTGTGAAGAATTACAATTTCAGGCTTCTTTTGGACGAATCTATGAACAGTTTCCAATCGGAATTTTTGTATGGAATGTGAAATTGAGTCAATAATTCACGTATATCGGTACAGAAAACTAATTCTCCTTCTTTGGAAAAATATGGAAAAAAATCCTTTTCTCTGTACCTGAACCAGGAAAATGAGGCACCAGCTTCTATCAGGTTCTTTTCTTTAAGCATCGAACCAAGCAGTTCTGAATTTTCATTGGACAGATGTAAGTCTCGAACCAAATCGTTAAGCTCAGACTCTGAAACAAGCTCTGGCGCACAGCTATATCCAAGTTCGTACTCCTCGGTTTTAACTTCTACAGATCAATGGAGAGCCAACTCTCCCACCGTCTTGTCAACATCGACCTAAAATATGTTGCAATTTTCCAAAGGAATATTCACTGGAAAAAAGGGGAACCGTTTCAAGGGCCCAATGTACCTCTTAAAAATTGAAATAATAATAAAATAAATAAATGAAAAATGCAATAAAATAGAAAATGAAGCTCATTTATAGCACTTTCCATTAGAAATAAGGGTTCAATGACCCACCCCCGCCCTTCTCTTCAGACACCAACTGTTTAGCTATTGCGTAATGCAATAGATCGGATAATATTAGCCAAAAAATGAATAAAATATAAGAGAAAACTTTTTAAGTCTATTTTGAAGTCTCATATTTCCAAATTTTTT
This sequence comes from Pyrrhosoma nymphula, assembly GCA_963573305.1. Taxonomy (NCBI): domain Eukaryota; kingdom Metazoa; phylum Arthropoda; class Insecta; order Odonata; family Coenagrionidae; genus Pyrrhosoma; species Pyrrhosoma nymphula. The sequence goes on from OY754337.1 coordinate 74,235,520, forward strand.
TACTTTTACAATTTTTAAATTTGTGATTAGCAAAATATCATGATGTAATGGAAGAAAATGGAGGTCATTTTCGGATTCAGCGCTAAAAAATACATAGGAATCAATTATCAAAAACTAAAAAAACAACTATCGCAGGATTGTGTAATCATTGCTTAAGAATACTCAATTTGATTAAACAGTTATTTAGGTCTCTTGGTACCATTTGGTATCCAAGTCCTACATTTTTTAATTAAAATAATCTTACCATTAGGTACACTATTCTTGGATATGCTTCTACCTTCTCCTTCGCAAACTCTGGCCCTTATCATTTAAAATTATTTCTATCGTCAATTTATCAACTCTCCTATCTCTCTTTGTCCCATTCATTAAGCCTATTCTCTTTATAGACATCATTATTGGCATCTGAGCTTACTCAGTACGGTCGTTTCTACCACAACCGTAAGCACGGTTTCGCCTCATGATAGGTACCTTTTAATCCACTTCGTCTCCTAATTTCCGTCATCAGCTGGTGTTTCAATAATTCAATTAGTACAGTATACAGGGTGTTTCAGGAGGAAACATATTTTAGGGGGAGGTAAGGAAGATGAAGTTAAGCATTTTTTGTCCTGTAAATATGGGATCGCAACTCTCTAGTTACCAAGCTATGGCAACAAAAACATTTTGTGAGAAACATCGCATGGTTACCATGAAAACGCTAAAAAGCAGTGGATTACACCTATGATTTTGAAATAAAAATTTATGTAAGTTATTTTTTAAGATCTTCATATTTATTTTCCTGCCAACAGGTATGCTTATTGCTTCCAATTGTCAAGTTGGTAACCGAAATTATAAAAAAAAACATTTATTCTTTAAAAAAACTTTTTTACTATGGGAAATATGATAAACGTATCTCCCATACCTGTACTTAAAAGTTAGTAATTTGTACCTATATTCTGAAACTGGTAGTTTTATTATCCTTTCACAAGTATTAGTGGAGATATGGCATCAAAAGTGATACTGTTGCATGCGCTCATTATTGCAGCAGCCATTTCAGTCTATTTTTCATTTTTAGCTTTCCTCTCATTCTATATAATGCTTGAGAACTAGATTATCCTCTTCTATTTTCTATTTTGAAGCGTTTTGGATTTCTTTCTTTTCCCATAGGTTTCCACGGATTTTAGTTTTTCTGATCCAAATTTCTTCCCTTTTTTGTATAAAGATATCCCTGCCTCGTTTCGATCGCAGATCCTGCTTTATCTTCAGATTGCTCTTTGACCTTTAAATACCTAAAGAAGGTCTAATTCCTCGTGTTCCAGTGACTACTTCATCCCATCGCTCTCTTGCCTCCACATACCCTCTCTTGACCTCATTAGTCTTTCGCTTGAGTCAATTTTTACTTATTTGCTCAAACTTCACTCTATCCCTTATTTATTCTTGTTTTTTCCTTTTTTAACTTTTTCTCTTCCATCATATCTTAATAATTAATTTAGTACTTAAGATACCGTTTCTTTCTATCTTAATTTAATAAGTCCTCTTTTTAATTACTCTCATCAAATATCGACTGTTCCTTTATCCATTCAGTCATTCTCAGGTTTTTGAAATAAAGGAGCATGAAACATAGCAGTGTGATGTTTGTAATTTCCTTTGGCTTTTGAGGAATGAGTCATTTTTTTGGAAGATCAAAATAAATGACATTTTGATACAGTACTCACAGAATATACCCTGTGTGTATGCTACTAGTAGAGTAAGGATTGGCGGTGCTAGAACTTTATGGAAAAATGTGTGAATTGAAAGTTCCAGTAATCCACGGTTGTGACAGCAATATGCTTATCTAGTTTTCCCGTGTTGAAAAAATTGATGAAATTCAAATTGCCAAATTGACAAAGAGAATGCGGAGGAAATATTGGACGAAATATTGCAAAGCTCTAAGTAAGAGATAATTCAGGGATATTAAAACTAGAGCATGATGTATAAACTGGAGTCTTGCTAGTGACTATCTCGAAGTACTGCAGAAGAAGCCGAGGCATTTTTCAACTACTTTGGAAATTACAGTACGTCTGAATTGAACGGTTTATAATCATTCGCTTCTATTATAATCCGAGCGGAGTTCTAATGAACTCCAATTAAGTACCATAGTAGTGAATGTACTTGAAACGAATATTTTGATCCTGTTTCTGATTTCATGACCATATTAGTTATATATTATTTACTTATAACAGAGGAATGTGACTGATATAAAATGATATTTAAATTAAGTAAGTTTAAATGTTGGAAAATTTAGGGTTTTCCTGGGATTATTAAAAGTACTAGGGTTTTATTCTTCATCAATCCATAAGACTAAAAGAGCTATTTGTGTTTTTGGTGGCAGCCAATTTTTATCCATTGCTCATTCCAATGGTGTTGACCGTTTACCTTAAAGTTCCCTTAAGGCCTAATGATTGCAAATCACAGTTGAGATTGCTGCAATAAATCTCACATTTACAATTCCGTGTTAAATGTAGGTTATTCGTAAAATTAAAAAAATTAATTTCCTAAATTATTGACAGGTTTCCTAATAGAATTTGCCTTTTTCCCCATAGGGTAAAACGTACTTTATATTCGGTTGTAAATATTCTTATTTTAACGATATGGTGTGGAATAAAGTTTATACTCCTTTATATCATCATCCAGTAGAGCGAAAATATTTCGTTAGAGCACTGAAAAAAGAATTAATAATTGAATTTCCCCACAAAGTTTATTTCTCGTGTGCATTGTCGTGTATTAGGCGTGAGTATTGGTATTAAATGCATATAATTCCAGCAGTAGAACGACGCAGTACTTTTTTCTCCCTATCTTCAGCCTTTCCTCTGACATTAACGACACTCGAATCGATTCACATTCATATTTCCGCTCCTTTAGCACGCCACTTAAGAGACGAAAAGTGCCCCACTTTGGGTGGAGGGAGAAGACTTTTGAGGGACTTGGAGCGATTCTTTGTGAATATTTCCTTTTGTCTGCGAGCATTCCGGGATCAAACAAATCAACCGTAATTGAAACAAGCCTTTTGAAGAAGGGGTTTTGAGGTCTCATTTTTTTTTGTTTTTAGGCGAATGAGCTCTGCCGAAGGGATGGGGAGAGGGGGACTTCGCCATTTTCTTTCTCCCAGAGTCATAAAAGTCCACATTTATTCAGAGTACGGCGTCTTATATTACGTTTTGAATAGGCTTTCCTCCCAGAGTACCCCGTGGAAAACTTTCATTTCATTGGGGTCAAATTTCTTCAGTCTTTCTTTCCTTTCTCCCTTGTTTCACCGAGAAGAAAGTTCTACGAGAGGGCGAGCAACAATGCTTCCCGCCGTTCTACGGGTCTTGTTTTCTCCGCCGAAACCAGGGACGTTTGTCTTTTCCCAAGTGTGGGGAGGCTTGAGGAGGACTTTGGCCAGACTCATGTTGAACTCGGAGCCTCCTTGCCTCCACTAAGCGTCGCTCTTTAACCCCCAAGCAAGGGGAAAAGACCGTTTGCGATCTAAGAAACTCCACTACAGCATTAAGTAAATCAATTTCAATAATATCAAGTAGCTTATGAGAAAGTGTTACCTCTTTATGATTACTCCAAAACAATCCTGCATCTTCACCTTATTTTTTTTGACGAATTGAACTTATTATATCATGTACTTTAATGTGAGAATAGTTGAAACATTATAAACAATAATAGTTTTATACTATTTACAAAAATCATTTTTAGAAAGAATATAGAAAAATAATACCTTTTAAAAGCATTTGTCATTAATAATACATCTAGGTTTTTCAGTGGTAAGTTAAATTCAGCAATAATTGGGAGGAAAATGCGAAAGTTTATGAAGAATACTACTATAGCCATCTCCTTGGGGGCAGGGGGAAGGCATTTGATAAAATATTTGCATTTGTTTGGTCTCTTGAGGATCTTCATTCCGTATTTTCCACACTGAAACCCTAACGCCTCTTATTAAGCTAGCATTCTCTTCGAGGGTCGACTAAACAGCGCCTGTTCGTCCACGCAACTGATTGACTTGCCTCCTACTTTGATTCCCAAATCAAACTCTTCCCGTGCGTCTCTTACAATTTCCTCTACATGTATGTCAGATTTACAATTACATGGAATTCCCTACCACATATACTAAAATCTTTGTCTTTATTTAAAACACTACTTTATAGCTCTCCGCTTCGAAATTTACCTGGATTATAATTACCTGTCACTGTTTAACCATGCATGACATATTTCTCTGATGACGTTTCTGTATCGAGTACTTAATTTAATACTTTGTAACCCTGTTCCGCATTCATTGGTTGTATGTCATGTCTGGTCACCTTCACATCCAAGTCTAATGTAAATTAGCTATGGATTGCTGATATTTTTCACTTGCACTTTGGTCACTGATTGAGGCACCTGCCATTATACAATGTGAAAAATAGATATTGGGGCCTGGGGCTCATCGATGTATCTACTTATGCATATAATTTTTCCGTTATCGTCTTTTATGCAAGCATAAATGCACATACTTTTGTAACTTTTGTATTGTCCTAAGGAGTATTGTACCCACAAATAAAACTTATTCCATTCTATTCTATGTTAAAAATTGTTATCGTATAAACCAGGGGAAATGTCTTATTTTGTTTTAAATCACGCATTCATGAGAAAATCTACATCTCGCGGAGTGAAATAAAAAACAAAAACAAGTGCCACGCCTTACAAAAAGTATTCACAAGTCATTTTGGCTATGAATGAAGTCCGGGGGTCCATTTTAGGTGAGGGAGAGGCTGAATAAATTCCGCTGGTCGGCAGTGTGGTGGGAGTATCTTAGGGGATGGCTTCGTATTTCATTCCTTCACAGGAGGAGAGTGAGGAGGAGAAATAGAGGAAGAATAATACTCGGGAATGAGGAAATTCGAACGCTTCCGAAAGTTTGAGGGCACTCTGACCCCCGCCGGAAGATATGAATTTCTTCGGAGAAGTAGGAACAGGGAGGGGGGGGTGTGAGGGGTGGCGGCTAGGGCCGACCGACCGCTGCGTCCTCCCCTCTCTCTTTCCCCCCCTCCTCATTTGACAACCCCCCTCCCCTCCCTGGGGTGTCTTGGAATGCCTCCGCAGGAGGGGAGCGAATGAGGAGTTGCAAGAAGACGAGTTAAAGAAGTTACGAGAGACTTCGCGGGAGTCCGATGTCGGGCAGAGGGCGTTGCATGGTGGGTAAAAAGTTTTAAGGGGCCCCTAGGAAAATTAGAGTACATTCTTCCCCCTCCTCCTCTTCCCGTCGCAAAATAAAAAAGGATAAAAATAAAAATGAAATTTTCTTCCGCGGAGCTTCATAAAATGAAAACAAAATCCTCTGCAATCCCTCGTAAGACCCCCTCCCCCCTTCCGAAACGAGTTACGGCTTTTCTTTAACTTGGAAGATGAAACACGTTTACTCGGTAATGTCTTTTATGAGTAGGGTAATTGTATTTCAGTCGAGCTGAATGCCAAGACATTGTAGCAGTTAATGTGTCGCTAAGAATGAAAACAATTGTTGCGACCCCTGAGGGCTTTAAGTGGAGGAAAGAAAACAAATTGTATATATGCGGATAAGAGACTGCAAACACTTTTATGTGAGATCCTAAAGACAAACAGACACTTAAGTTAAATATAAACTTCCATTATTAAATGTCTTCTTTGATAGAGAGGTAAGGAAATTAAAGGACAGATAAAGTGAAGAATTATTTTACGGAATTCGATTTGGTCGATGATTTAGAAAGAGGATTATTGGCAAATGAAACCGATTTTGATGATATTCAACCAAGGAACGGAAAAGAGTTTGCAAAGCCCAGAAAATATAGTATAAAATGCAATACCTGGACAAAAACATCTCTCAAAAATGCTGAGTGCTGCACTAACTCATGCCAGCATAGCTTACCTCTCCGCAGCAAATATAGAGACTCTAGGATTTATATTGAATTTATATTCCCCGACACTTTAATGCTGTAAATTTATGAATATTTCAGCGAACTTCTTTACATTAGATTGCTTGATGTTCCTTAATGACATTTGAATTAAATGGACAGCAGTTAATTAATAGAAATACTATAGGTGGCTGTACAATTTTAACTCCCGTAAATAACTCAAATATCCGCACATATTTTCTTATTAAAATTCCCTCTGCTTGATTTCTTGGGGAACTGTGATAAATATCTCCCCAAAGCTATTAAAATGCTATCAATTGCCTCAGGTGCCAATTAACTTTGCAAGCACTCAGTTTAAGAGACTTTGACCTATTCCAAGGTCTAATTAGGTCATTAGCCAAGGTTTGCTCGTGGAATATCTTCCAGCCGATTTAATTGTTGCTTTCGCCTTGTCACTTGCCATCACTCATTTGTTTTCCGTTCGTGGTCTCTCTAATGCCGAGAGCTTTACTCGAAACTCGCTGCGTCGATTTCACGCCGAAGGTCATCGGCGTTGCGGGAAACTATTGCGTCGCTTGAGGATTTCGAATTAAGACGATTTCCGGCCACGCATTCACGCCACGTACCTTCCCAGTCAATTCAGAATTTCACTCTACGGGTGGAAACTGTTTATTTTGCGTTTTATCTATCCATCTTTATCATTAGTTTGCCTAGAGAATGTTTAGAGTCGTATGATAGTGCAAAATTGGAAGTGGAGTGAATCCAAAACGAAAGGGCAATTGAAGACATTGTTTGGACCTGAAATCCACAAATACGGAGAGTGGATGTATTTCAGGAACAGTAGCAGCCGTGATATGATAATTTATTTGAACGCCCGCACCAAGGTGATATCATACAGGGAATTGTCAAACAGCGCAATTGAGCATCGCTAGCTGAGTTTTAACCCTATGCTTTGTGGTTATAATCTTAATAATTACGGTCATCACTGACTGACTGACTCTGTAACGCTGTAAGATGGATCCATAGTCACGAAAACGCATTAAAGCCCTGTGAACTCGTAATGTGGTGGATTTTGGAATGTAAGGTATGGAGTTTGATGCCCTGGTGTGGTAAATATTTTTTTTCTTTTTTTCATAGTTTTTTCGCTTATCTTTTTAGATATTGTGCTTTCTTCATGATTACTTCCATTAATAATATTTTCACGCAATTTCTTACTCTCTAAAGTGACTCACTCATTAATTCCGGGGAGAAAAGCAAGTTAGATGAAGCCACTAACTAGTATGATGATATTTCTTACTTTTTGAATGAATATAAGCAGGATTCACTCTAATCAGCTGAGACTCTTTGTATTCTCATTATTTATCTTTTCTTGTAATACTATTTCTATGAGCGCCAACATGCCAGGATCCTTCTTTTTGTATGATGATTTTGTGATTTTTATGCGTGTTTGATAGTGTGCATCTCTGATACCCTTCATCCCAAGCCCAATGACTTGCCTGAGGATTTAAAAATGCATTTCACTCGTGTGACTTGTGCTTCGTATTTTTTGCGGGTTTCACGGATCAAAAAACCAAAATGTTTGAGAAATAAATTGCTTTGGAAATCGTTCCTAGTACATATCTGTGAAATTCTCATCTCCCGAGGCTCTAGTCGCTAGGGAACATTCTGTTAGCATGTGAGAGGAAACACCCCACCCCCTACCTCCCCCCGGCTGAAGAAGTTGAGTCTCCGGAGAACCAAGTGGGCACCGAATATATATCCTTTCCCCCCCCCCTTGTCTTTCCTTCGGCCTTTCTCTCCCTACTTAACCTTTAGTAGGCGCGGTTACCCTTGCAGTATGTCTACGGTTGGTTTTCTGGCCGCTTCTCCTTCCTTCTCCTACCCAGAATCCCACTGAAAACTCTCCATAGCGATGAAATGGATACCGTCCCCCGTCCCGTCATCTCCTGACCCTTTTATTTAGTTCCCGGAACATCTTGGACACTTTGAATGGAGTTTTGCCTGACATTGTCCCATAAACTCTTCGAGGGGTCCGCTTTCCTCTTAAGGCGCTGTGTTTTCACCGACTGAAATCGGACCTTCGGCAACAATACGTTTCCAAGTTTCTCCCTTGGGCTTGAGTTCGTGAGCGTGAATGTATTACAACTGTTGTGAATCGGTACCAAAGATTCCATGGCAAAATTCGTTTCTATATCTTTTGCGGTTATTTTCTTTCTTTCTATTCCTATCTTGGCGAAAAAAAGCATTTCCGTATTCTTCTATCGAGTTTTCCTAGAAATGGAAATGAGAAATGAGCTATGGTGACTGCATGAACTGCAGGCTTTATTTTATCGGCTACATGCTCAAGATGGTTTTATCGTTGAACATTTTGCATCACGCAATTTGGATGAGCAGACTGAGAAACCAAGCCGTATACCATAATTTAAATTGTCCTTCAACCAGCTGTATTATCTGAAACGAAAGATAAAATCAATTCTGGGAGTGAACCTTTCGTGCATGTGCATCTTACTTTACAATATTTGGGTATTCATAAACAACAATAATCATCTGTTTTTTATCGAAATCTCAATCATTTTGACTAGGTTATCAACGGCAACTCTTGTTAGAAAATGAGCGGGTAGAGCAAATTCAAGAAATGATTAAAAGTTTAGAATGTCTCCTTAGAAACAAACAATAATTATGCTTCCTTAGGTATGCTTAGGCTTGATAAATGTCTATGAATATAGCTCTGATGCAGTATCTTTGACTGGGCATGGAAAGCCAACGTAAAAATCAGCCTATAATATTGTTTTCCGGGATTTCATATCTGCGAGGTGATGTGGGTCAAAAATGTAAAGAAGCATTGTATCGGGTATATTCGGTATCGATGTCAGTTCAAGCTCAAATAGGTCACCCAATTTCGCGCCCCATGTGATATGACGAGAGGCGTACATAAAGCAAAAAAATTGCCTTTAGGAGAAGTTGAATGGACGGCCAATCCGATCCAGCAAAAGCTTTCGCGGGCATATATCGGATCATTGCGAGGGCCCGAAGCCCTTATTATTCCATTTTTCCTTAAAAAAATTGAAAAAATCATTCTGTGGGAGATTTTCAAAGAAGGCGTTGCCGTAGGTTCTTTGAATCGGGGCCTTGTCTAGTTTCTTGTTCGTGGTGGCGATATTCTGGAGAGCGGAGAGAACAGGAGCTTTAGAAGCAACGTGAATTAGCTGAAGTCTCTAGGACCAGTTATGAATGATTAAAACGATTGTTATCTAATACTAGGAGAGGGTTCCCGTTGAAATTCAACGGGAAGAAGAAAACATTATCACTGTTTCATAAAATAAAAAGAATCCCCAAAAAGAATGATGTAACGTGCAAAATGAAAATACCATTAAGTTAACCATTAACAATACATTAACCCCCCATGGAGATGGATGAGGTGAAACATGCACCTTAACAAAGGTAAAATAAAAAACCCTTGCATCGAATGAAAGCTTTTATTTTGAGGGTAAATTATATTGTTTAAAAACAATCCCTTTAAATTATTGCTCACGGTTATAAAATTTTCGCTCGTCTGTGATGTCTGTCTGTGTCGTTTATAAAAATAAGAATCTCTAATCAAATTTCCTTTCTAATGGTACTTTTCCCGATTCCATACTTTTATTTCTAACTACATTTTGCGAATGAAAAAAGTTTTGAACGAAGCAAAACATCAGATTTACGTTTTTTTCTAATGGGAGTATCTGAAAAATTTATAAATACATAAATATGTTAACACATTTTACATAAACAAACCTTTGGCATTCTTTTGGAAATGAGTTCATCAAGCTTAGTTTGAGTATAAGTTTATGGGTGTCCGACACCTGGAAGTGGCTAAACATTTCGAATATCCAAACACACACATAAACGCACTTTCTCCTTTATATGTAGAGGTATTCAACAATTTAAGGCAATATGTGGTGGAAAACTATCATGACCTAATATAAATGAAACTAACTGCATAAATAGCTATATAAATTAAAATTCTACCCAAGGATGACGCCGAAACGCGTAGTATAATAAATGTCGAAAACAGTTGTCGAATGTAGTTATGTCGAAACGCGTAGTATAATAAATATTCAGTGGACAGAACCATGTTTTTACATATTTAATATCAAATTGTACTCTGCTTAAATTTGTGGAATCGTCTCTTGTGAAAACAGAAGAAACTTTCTTCGATATTATTTTTCCACACCCAAATTCAAAGTTTACCGATCATGGTTTTGACGGATAACCTTAGTTATCACTTAGGCAATTTTCGGGATTAGTCCGCGTTGTTCTTTAAGCCGCCGAGCGCCGGGATTCATCGCCCGGAAACCTTCCTAACTGCAAACCTGAACGCCGCGAAAACCTACGTCAGAAACTAAACCGTAGTTATCATTTCAGATTACAATTTTCTGTTGAAAAAATGGTTGGCAAATAAACTTTTGCCCTGGATAAATATTATTAACGAATGATGTTTATTTTTTCGTAATTAACACTTGGTCTAATTTCAGTGTAAGGAAGATGCCGGAAATAACAGCGTTGAATACTGCCGAATATTTCCGAATGAGGAAGCTTTTAATTCGTTTAGTGATTGGCTCTGAGAACTTAAGATCGACGGTATCGTCAGAGCTTTGAATTTGTAAAACGTGTCTAGTCATTGTCTAGTAGTACACCTTAAAGTAGATTTAATGCCTGACATAATTCTCAATAAATTATCTTATCTACTTTATAATATATTTGCCTTAACATTTGCCTTATGTAGCGGTATAACTAAATGACACCAACTGTGTTTTTTGTGTATTGCAAGAAGAATATGTAATCTCTATTATTAGATATATCATCGATGAGTCTTTTTGAGTGATTTTAATGTCTTTTTCTTTTTTTTCCATCGCAGGTGAGTGGAGAATTGAAGTAAACAAATTATAAATGAGCAGGAATCATCGAATAACGCTTCTGGCATTGACTGTATGTATAATAGTAGGTAGAATTCATTACTATTATTAGAAATTATTTTTGGCAATATAAATAATTAAATTTCTTAGTCATTTTCTTTCTAATAAATATTACTGATGGCGTTCAGAGTATTACCTGCGTGATTCCTAAATCCTTCATCAAACTTTTTATAATACTGTGAGTGTGCTCACATAATAACGGCTTATCAATAAGAAAATATGTTTTTTTGCTATGAAATCGATTGAAAAGGTTTTCTTTTCGTTTTTTTATGAAATTGTAAATTTAATTCAAAAGAGACATTATACATGGAATAATTATAAAATATTGAGAGTCGTAACCATGTTATCATTATATTAAAGGCTTTGAGAAAAGAATGAGCATTGATGTTAGGGAATTGTTACGAGTGTATATGAGCATGGCGCAGTAGGACGTTAGGCTTTATCTATCTGGGTTTTTGTGTATGAAGTTGAGGCTCTAGTTTGAAATGACAGCCATTGTTATTTACCGGTAAGCTAGCAGGTTTTCGAAATTTCTTAGGATATGTAGCAATTTTATGAGCTGGTAAAATATTTAAACAGTCGCGAAGTTGCGAATTGTCATCTAGAAGTTTGAGCTAATTTTGACCCATTTTATAGTCATTGAATTAAGTGTCTAATGGTGAAAAACGTGAAATTCTATCGAGATTGGACAATATTGTGTAAAATTAATTGGTTTTCGTTCTAGTACTGGGCGAGAGCAAAGTATATTGCGTGCATAATACAATTTTATGGTAGTATCTAATGGTAAAATTAACGCTTTTTGACTTTTGGCATGATGAAAATTTGATTTCATATAGGACATTCGAATTAGTTGATTTCATCTGTTCCGCGGTAAATTTGTAGAAATATGTAAGTTAATAATTGTTTGATAAGTATTATTTTTAAATAAACTTAAGATGATTACTCGTAACATAAGGTGGGGCTTCGTTGAGAATTAATTGTTTCAACTTATGATGGTGGTGTATAAGGAACGGTCGGGAAGTTAGATGAATTTTCAGCACAGCTTTATCTACATGTTGTTTTATATATCACGACCATGGTTTTGTTAAAGAGTAACATGTTCAGGTGATGTTGTGATTAAAGATGTTATTATGTAACGAAACCAAAGCCGTGGTAAATAAAACAACATGATGAAAAAGCACTTTCCTACTATGAAAGACTTCCACTAAGTTAAGACCGAAACCGTTTCTTGTATAAAGAATAAGCAAGCAAGAAATAAAATTCACAGCTTCAGGCTCTATTTTGTAGAAACTTTTAATATTCATTATAATAAAGTTCGGTACTCTTCTACACATTTTATTTTTTTAAACACACCACGCGTTTCACCAATTTTATGGCATCGTCAGGTGTAGTAGTTTGTTTACATATATTATATTGTTGTCGTTGTTAGATACAGAACATTAAATTTGATTTTAAAGAAAAGTTTACATTGAAAAAATTACAAAAAGGAAATGGAACAAAAATGAAAAGGAGGAAAAAAAAATATTAACATGAAAATAATAGCAACAAAAATTTACATACAATGCTTGGCAAAAAAACAATGAAATCAAGGGGTGGTGGTATGAGAAAGGTCGACGTTTTTTAACGAAAATTTTCCAGAAAGTAGTGGGAAGGTATGTGTAAAAACCTGCTAAATGCATATATTTGGAGAGTGCCTGATAATTTCAATTTGTTCTAATTCATCCATTTTTAAACCTTTGGGAAGGAAATGTAAAATTTCAGGGGTTAAAGTCACTGACATTATTGCACTCTATAAGGTGTATAGCAAAAAGGGAGACAAAATCTCTATTATTTAAACTACGGACATGTTCTTTCATGCGTGTTTTAAAATTTCGACCGGTTTGACCAATGTAAGCTATATTGCAGCTATTGCATTGAATTTTATATACACCCGACTTAAGAAGTTTATCCTGTTTGTCTTTACCGTTCACTAGAATTTTGGATAGGGTAAGGGGTGTGTAAAAAGCGGCTTTGAGAGAGCTTGGTAGGTGGTACGAAACTTTATGTGAAAAAATATAAATATATGTAGTGTGTTTTAAAAAATAAAAAGTGTAGAAAAGTACCAAACTTTATTATAATGAACAAACAAGAAATATTTAGTGAATGCATGGATACACTTCCGAAGGAAATTAGCCTATTCTATTTTTCCAGTGAACGAGTAATTTTATTTGTCACCATGGCTGATAGGTTAAACCTTATATACACATTCAATTTGAAAGGCTATAGTTTCGTGTGAAGCATTATCCATGGAATTTAAATGTCACGGCAGATTGAGTTCTAAAGATACTCAGTGGCCACGTAGGGAATTAATACCTATTTTTTTCCTTAGTTCACCTTATCTTTGGTTTGTGTCTGAGAGAGTGTACCGTTCCAATGCCGTAAAATTGGCCCACGAAATGAACCCGGAATGCGAGTGAGACGGCGTGAAATGCTCCCATGGGATCCAAGCGCGGTAGTCAATGGAGTGAACAGGATGGGGAGACGGGTGACGGCACGTGGTGGACGGAGAGGAAACTGTTATTGCCCTTCCCCGCTATCTCCTTATCCTCTCCTTCTATTCCAGTTCTCCTCTTGATACCCTGTCCGTTCACCGGAAGGACCTCCTTCCCTTTTGAGGAAAGCCACCGATATCATCTCACGAAAGCTCAGTAACCCGAGAAAGCGAAATGAGCCAAACCTTGACAAATGAAGATTGAAAAATATTTGAATGGGTCAACCGAACTCGGCCGTGAAGCTAAGGCGTTCATCTTTGCGTATGCAAACGTGGATTGGATTAATTATGGATTTGTAAGGGATTGAAAAATTTTCATCGGATCGTATGGACTGATTTTTTTCGTTGCGCTATTGTCCTGTTTATTCGTTTTATTATTAGTGTATAGTATTGTTAAACTATGAGGAGATAATAGTATTAGTATTTAATAGAGTGATAAATTTAAATTATACCGTGTGAATGCACTGTTTCCGTTGCGTTGTTATCCTGTTTAGCGGGAGAGATCCTAATTGTTAAAATATGAGGAGCTACAAAATCCCCCCCAAATGTAGAATTGTAACAATATTTACAAATATGCTCACTGCATCGGGGAAATTTCAAGTAAAATTACCTCTATGGCATGCACCAGATGCCGCAGGATACAATTCCATGAAACCGTTGTGGTGTAATGAAAATGCTGATGACTGTCAAGCAAAAAGCCGAAAGCGTCAAATCAAAAGCTAGCAACAGAGGTAAGGTGGGTTCCGCTCAGATATGTAGTTGGCATTTAAAAACTGGCCATTAGATCTCTGATATTTCCTGAATTGTATAGACTTATCGGTCGCTTAGAAGAGGTAGCTGCTTGCCATTAAGGGTACCAAATGCGTGCTGTTGCGGTTTCATGTAATTTATCATGTCAGATCAGGGATCCTGGCATACATTTCCATTGATCAAGGTCGCTGCTGACTTATGAGCTGCCGATAAAGTACGAACGTCAAAATACTTGGTTTTTGATTTGTCGTAATATTTTATTTTTATCTTTAAAGAGACCGTCATTGACCGAAAACATCCACCACGACGCTAATCAGTAAAAAATAATTTGCCGCTCATGTTTATAATTTCTTAATTATTTAAACCTCTTTTTTATTGAAGAATCTTGTTTTGAAAATAAATCATTTTCTTCTCTAGAAACACTTCCTAAAATCATACGTATGGTTGCAATTTTCTTCATTTTCAGCAACTTCTAGAGATAGGTGAAAAAAAGCAATGATTAGTCACGCTATGGTAATAATTTAGCAATTATTTCCTTAAAGGATAATTTTATTAAGTATATTACAGCGCAGTACTTTTAAACCCATGAAACATTATCTTAGTGTACCGAGACCTTTGCGGTGACTTCCATCGGTGATAATTTCAGGAAAAAGTGCAATGGTGAGGGTAACGTCTTTTTTCCTTAGGTTGAATATTTTACTTTATATTGTTTGGCTGGGCGACGGGAGCATATGACCTTCATGTGTGGTTAAAAGGATTGAACTGGCTAAATCAGACAACTCGGTCAATGAAATAAGTAGGCAGTGAGAAATCATGTCATAAATATCACTGTTTTTCCGATGAATAGTAATTCAAATTTGAATAGGCACAACGTTTATCAAAACAATGCACAGTAGCCTCTTAGTAACTTAAGTGCATACACGGATTGATAAACAAGCAATGTGGGCTAAACTTGATATTTCTTTCCTTGTGTTCAGATGATAATATTATTTTTATCTTCAGAATAATAGTGATGAATAAAGTGAAAGGCTGTACACAATTCGAAAGTATTTTTTACTTTAAATGAGTTTTTTCAATCGACTCTCAACCTAAAAAAATGGACGGTTTCCTTATATCCGTATCGCTTGTGTGCACTTTTCTTGTTTGTCCTTTTGGCAGGGAAAACCTGGACACATTTTTTAAAGCTTTTATGTGTCTTTTTGGTTTTTTGGGTCCTGGGGTCCTCTCTGAGATTTGGCGACATCGATGGAAGAGTCCTCGTTTAATTTGATTTGCATCTTTTTTTTTATTTCAAATTTACCCGCTTAGGTATTTTCCACTCGGTTTGGAGCTAAAGGGTTCCCTTAACTATCGCCACCCCACGGGGTATGGGGTGCTTCCCTGCCTTCGGCACGGCTCATTTCCTCCCCCGCGCCAAATCGCCCGTGAAATGATTGGCTCAGTGATCCCATCCGCCCGATCATTAAGCAATCCTCCGAGAAAGTAAACAGTGCACTCGCGCGCGTCGGGAGATTCGTCGTCGAAGAGGGATCCGTCGTCTTGCCTCCTCCTTCCTCTTCCTTCTCTTGCTCCAGATTTCGAGCGAGTGGCCAAGCGGATTCAATCCCACTAACTCTCACGTCAACCCCGTAATCGACCTTATTTTGATTCCTTTTTTTTTTTCATGGCCCCTCTCGGATTATTTCGCTGATTTTGTTGGCTCAAACGCCGACGCCCAAGCACAGCACGAGGTGAATTGCATGGAAACTTCCTAAGTGATCCCCCTAATCGAAGTAATGCTTAAACGCTTCATCTTAACTTTTTTTAAAGTTCGGATAAAGATTTATCCTGGAACTTGATTCTCTAATAGACAAACTTGGGGCATGTCTTTTAAATCGATATCGTAATCATGCTCTATTTTTCTATAAGCTTTCAAGGAATTCGAATGCAAGGGAGCCATACTTCTACTTCCAACGGAATAGCAGCTTAAATGGTTTTTAATTATTTATCACGTTTTCTCTTCCACGCTTGAGAGAGTGTGTCACCGTATCTTAGGAGGCAATGAATATTATCCTAGCTCAGATCATTATATATCCGTCTCTTATTTTCATTCTGCCATATAATAACTCATTCTTGCTTTGTAACAGTTAGAAAAATGTTTTATAAGAAATTTGAATAAATTGTCAATTATAATTTTCTTAAAATATTACATTTAAAAATCCTTTTTGAAACTGAGATTTTTAAAATATTAGCTACTTAAAGTACTAGTACTTAGTAACATTATTCATCTTAAGTTGCTATTTTATGTAGCATCCTTATTTTTTATAATAATCATTCACATTATTTTGTAGATAGGGCAATTTCAGATACTATCTTTAAACTATTTAGCGAAAATAGATAATATATATTTATCTATTTTACATTTATATTTACATTTTCTCCTACAAGCAGAAGCAAATTATGTAATATTTTAGTGTGTGACAGAGCATAGGTTATGAAATGGGAGCTAATATGGGTGAAAAAAAATGGAGATGTAGAGGAAGAACGAGTAGATATTGTTCGAAGCTGTTTCGCATTCTCAGATAATTTCATGGGTGCGTGAAAATTATGACGTTTTGATATAAATTTATAGATACTTTTGAATTCATAGGCTATAGGATAAACAATACGTAATTCATAGCTTCTGAAGTTCAGACTGGTGTTTTTTGTCTGAACATTATGACATTCTCTTAGTCAATTAGGAACACAAGCAATAGTGACTGAAACTTGAGCATATGATGAGAACCTGGTAGTTTTTAGGCGTGTGTTTAAACAATTGATTTAGGTTAATTTTTTCCTACACCTAAGCATATGATTTTCAGTTAACATCTCCAGTCTTTTTTACTGGTAATATTATATTTTTTCCAACCTTTTTCCATTACCTCAGCTAGTAATATTCCTATGATATGAGCAATGAAGTATGACCAATTAGGTTTCGGTTGTAGTCCAGGCTAATAGTATAGTAAATTTGCTTTTGCAATATAAATTTAAAAAAAATGAATTATACTTGTTAATGCGCATGAATACATTCACATTAAATGGCGGCAATACGGAGAGCCAGATACAGTAAATGAATAAAAAAACCTACTTAGTTATTCATTACCTTTGTCATCCGTACATTAAGTAGCCGTGGAGTATCCTAAATGATCTAATGAAGGCACTGCATGTGCAAAGTGTTAAGAGCTTTACCATTGATGTGTCTGGACAAAAGCAATTCATCCGAGGCACATGAGAGTGACATGAAGTGTTATAACAGGTTGAGGACTCGTCGAGACAGAATTCAGTTTCCATCCTTCGCGATGTGGCACCGATTACAGTTGATGTAATTCTCTTAAGGATACGGAGGGGGTCTTTTTATTATGCTCTTACATATTTAGGAAAAAGTCACGGAGGTAATTTGTGACGTCATATTACGCACACGCGCGTGCCAGGTATATACGTTTATCATGTTGATTTTGTCACAAGGGACTTTTTTATTGTATCCACATGACCTAGCAAGGATGATGTTACTATCTAAGAGGGAGAAACTACCATTTTTTTATTTAGAAAATGTGATTCAATATTTTTACTCAGCTATGAGCTGTTAAAAGTTCAACTTTAAATTTTATTCTTTGGTACGAAATCCATCAAGACGTTGCCTATAATAGTGAGGAGAATGTTTTAATGAAAGGAATGCTTGAACTAGAAAAATATAATAATAATTTACTTGAGATCCTCCTGTTCTTTCTAATTGTTAAAGTGTGCTACTCACTTTCAAATACAGAAGCAAACTTGCTTTGTATTCGTTTCAGGCACTTCCACTACCACTTCAAAACTGATCGGGAGCTGAGTTGATGAGTGTCAGAAAATAAAATATCTTCGAACAATGCATGAGTAATTGAGGTTAAAGCATTAATTTTCAGAAAAGGCTTCAAACATGGATAAAAGTAAAGTTTTAAATACATGATAGTAAAAAGGTTTCCTATTTAAGGGTGTAGTGTCAATGAATTCGTTAAATACTTGCAAGAAATCCGGCTGTGATTATTTTGTACCTGCAGAATGCTACCTATCGGCTGATTACTTAACGTTTCGTCTGCGCAAGTTGTTCAATGTCGTACGTATGCGATGAAGTGCGCTGATGTGTTCATATCTTGGCTAACTTCAACACCCTGAGTTGAAAGCTCCCGTGATTAGATATTATTTCCTTGAAAAGAAAACATAGGACAGAGATTCCGTGAAATATTAGAATTTTGACCAGTACAATAATGGCAACCTTCGTCGTTTTGCTGTGAATTGAATTATGGTAAAATCAAAGGGATGAATGGAGTCACTAATAAAATTTAACGAATTGTTGAAAATAAGGGTTCGAAGTAGATGAGAATAACTTTTTCAGCAGTCTATTTATTTATTTGAAAAAAAAGATTGATTTACAGCATGATGCTATTTTGTAGTAGATAAAATAACAAAAGAAAGAAGGACACATGCGTAAAAACATCACGAAGAAGGTTAGCAAATAATATCCCAACATAACAAGACAAAAAGATTATTTATTTGGAAATGAGATATGACTTTTTTAGCAAAGACGTTGGAAGATAAAGAAATAGGGTAAATTTTGCCAGAAAGGAAACTTAAGAGATAACAGAGGTGGAAAATAATAGAGCGTTTGGTGAGTGATAATCTGGGGGTAGATATATAGAGAAAAGAGTAGGTCCTGGTAGGTTGGGTAGGTATATTGAAATTTATGAAGAAAATAATGTCAGGCCAGTCAATGGTCGAGTTCAGAGAATATGAGTTTATAATCAGTTTAAGAAAGTTATTATTAAGATTAGAAACGGAAAGTGGAAACAAGACACCATTGGAGAATACATTGTGAAGATGAGGAACACTGGTTTTAACAATAATTGTAAAGAAATAATGAGTTCCAGAGATTTAAGAACGAACACTCTTCCATTTCGGTACGCTCTTCCATTTCCTTCTCTCATCCATCTCCCCATTTCCTTCGTGATCCACGGTTTTCTAATTTTAGTTCACTCTCTACGCCTTACGTTGCTTTCGCCGCTTCTACAATTCCATTTTTCAAACTTCCACATTCATCTTCCACTGATCTAACTCCATTTTCCTTATGCCATTATCTCATCAACCTTCTCTCGATACTTCTTCTTCATTGCCCCAGTAAATGCCTCCGTAATCCACTTTCGCACCCTCCTTCCCATTCTTATCTTTTTCAGTTTTACCCGACATTTCGTAACTAATAAGTTGTGGTCTGTGTCTGCATCAGCTCCTGGATAAGTATGTGAGTTTTTAACACTATTCCTGTATCTGTGACGAACCATTATATAATCTATCTGGAACCTATCTGTGTCTCCCGGCTTCTTCCTACGTCGAGGATGATGTCTGAACCATGTATTTGTAATTACTAGGTTATTTCTACAGCAAAACTCCACAGCTTTCTCGCCCCGGTCGTTTCTCCTTCCTAGCCCGTAATCGCTCACCTCCCGCCCATCTCTTCCTTCGCCCACCACCGCGTTACTACCCCATTACTACCAAGTGCTTACTCCCAGGTATCCTACCAATTATTTCCTCTAGCTGATCGTATACCCCATCTATCTCCTCCTCTATATGATTAGAGGTAGGCATATAAACCTGGATTATAACTAAATTCGTTGGATCTGCCTTTAGTTCTACGACTATAATCCTATCACTCACCTGTTCTGCATACAATACTTTTCTACCTAGTTTCGTATTCATTATGAATGCAACCCCGCGCTGACTTTCATTCCCTCCACTATAAATTACTATATAGCTGTCGCTCCAGTAGTCCCCATCATCCTTCCATCGTACTTCACCCAGACCCATGATGTCTACACCCACCCTCTCCATTTCTTGCTTTATATTCTGTAGCTTCGCCGCCCTCAGCATAGTCCAAACATTCCACGTGCCTATTCTGATAGTTTCGTTCCTCTTCTTTATCTTCTTTTTCTCTGCTACTACTACGTCTGAGCAAGGATTTCGTGTGATGACGACCGCAGGGGCCTTGCTCCCACCGCTGCCGGGCACGACGCCCGGCACTCTGGGCCGAGTCCCGTAGTTGCCTGGATTCATTATCATTTGAGATCTTTCCATAATTTCAAGATCTTTTATTTAATTGAGATAGTATTCCGTGGCCTTACTCAATAGTGTTTTTTACGTGACACCATACCTTCAGAGGCATCCCCACTGGGGTCAGACGCCTTTTGCAGCCGCCTCACTGAGGTATAGACGCTGCGCGGACTACTATTCGTATGTCTCCTAACCTTCGACCAATCTGGCATGGATGACCCTACCAGGAGCATTGCTCCCGCCAGTGCAGCTCTAGGGGTCATCGGTGTTCGCAACCCTTCCACCACGACAATGTTGTAGTCCAAGAGAAGGGATGAATGCATTCATTCGAGGTTAAATACGGTATAGTTGCCTGGGGGCATTCCCTATGCACACAGAGGCTCTTTAAATTATACAAGTAGGCAATAAGAATTCTGTGGTGGCTAAATATGACATTTCCGTTTCTTGCGAAATTGAGTTACGCATACCGTTGGATTCGTAGTGCTAGTACCATTGGATTTGGAAAGTTAAAAAAATAGTATAACTACTGTTTTGTACCACGATTACGAAAAGGTAAGCTCTAAACTTTGACATTCTGATTTTTCAGAGGCTACTATATTTTAAAATTGCTCTGCTTTAAATTTTGCAAATCATGACGTATCATATTTAGCATTTTTACCAAATAATTGTAGCTTTAGTGGACAGGAGGTGTAGTTTAAGGCTTCTTTTTAAGGCTTTGGAAATTCACACATTTCCATGTGTATTCTACACCAGGGTTGTCCAACTTGCAAGGCCTCAATGGCACAAATTAACCTTTAATTAGGTTGCGGGTCATATAGTAATAAATTATTATTTTTAAGTAGCAACATGAAACAATTTAAGGTATAAAAATAAATTTCTGCATTAAAAATAAAAATAAATAAATAAAGTGGCACCGCGGGCCGCATTCGGCCCGCGGTGCCACTTGCGAGTCACGGTGCCAGTTGGACGACCCTGTTCTACACTGTTATGTACTTTAGCCAAAAAAGAGATAAAATATCATTAAATGAAAAAGAAAATTTCTACAATACACTTACAAAATGGGACCTTAGTACTATGATGCATAGTTTGAAAAAATCTTTCCCAAAAATTATGAATTTCCTGGACCAAATCTTTCCAATAAATTGCAAAACAATATGGAGAGAAGTCCGTATTTAAGGATTTAAGGACCTTTTGAAAGGAAATAATTGAAAATATTTAGTGACTGATTGCTGTCATACAGATGATAAATTCAGGCATGACGAATATGTTTCTCGCAACTTTTATAGGAAAACTATTGTTTTACTCTAATGCAAGATATATTTCTCTAAATTACATATCCAGTGTGTACTTTTAAAACAAGTTCTGGGACCACACTAAGTGAACTCCTTGAACACAACGGCAGAGAGGTTCACTTGGGTGTGAGCCCGACTTTAGGGCTAGACATTTCGAGGAGGGCGTCAGTCACCCTATCAATAGTACTACGTTCACGTTGACCCCACCATCCTACTCTGCCTCCCGGGGGAATGCCTCCACCTCATAATGGGTCTATATAAGAAGGGGGCTGGAAGCGAAGGAGTGATATATCTCGAATCCATTTCTTCTACCTTCCCAAACCGCCTCGGATCGCCAGGCGCCAATGGCTTTCCCGATGGCTGCCTCCGCCCCTCTTCCAACTCTTCCCTCCCCTCTAACCATCTATCCACTCCGCCCTCGCCATTCCCGTATCACCTCCATCCGAACCAAATGCGATTGCCCTCAAACCCCTCCTTCACCACGAAGATCCTCTTTTTCTCTCTCGCTCTCATTCGTTCCTTCTATCTATCCATCCCTCGAACCTCGTAAGAAATTCGATTTCGCTTTTTCTCTCCACTAAGGTTGGATGCGGTGAGAGGAGAAACGTGTGAGCACAATGATTTGTGGTGAGGGGGTGGAGTAACCTTAAAAGAGAGGGGGATAGATTTTCAGAGGGAAGATTAGGTACCTAAGGAGATATTCCAATCATTCTGATGAACCTGGAAATGGATTTATTTTTTCCTAATATTGATGATCATCATAATTATCTGAGTAATCTACTGGTTACAGGAAGGTTATGATGAAAGTCAGAGAATATCCAACAGACACGTGCAGTTCCCTATCTACCTTTAGTATTTCTTTCTTCATATGCGTAAGGACTACCTTTATTCCCTTTCTCCGCTTGCCCATCACCCTTCCCTCTACCGCGACGTTATGTTCAATATGCTCGTTATGCACAATGTCTTTGTACTAATCATTTGTGGTCATTATTATTGTATGATTGCCTAGTATAGCGACTTCATAGCATACCAAATAACGATTCTCTTAATATGTTTTTTTTCATTTTTTGTTAAATTTTTCCTGCGCATACAAGAACAAATTTAATCTCATTTTATTATAGTTACATTCATTCTAAACTGGATCTGTCAGGCGAAACTTGGTGGAACTAACTTGCTTAACACAGTGAAATGAAAGCTGTAACTTAGTAATTCCATTTACGACATGAAATTTATTTACGACCTAGGTTTCCACATATGTACAGCTCTCGCGAAAGCTTATGGCGTTCGGATGCGCGGCGTTTGTGTTGTCCGCGTCATACAAATTCAATGTTTTTAAATGCACTCATGCATGGCCCAAATGCCCCCTGCCACACACCCCGAAGATGGCTTGTAGGGTATTTTGCAGATGTAGATGAAATGCCGTGTCTTCGCTTTCCCCTACGTCCCTTTTCCCTACCCCTTCCACCAAACTTTACCCCTCCACGACGTTTTCTTCTGCGCATCCGAACGCCATAATCTTTCGCGAGTCCTGTAGTCATCATCAGGTACATTCATAAGAAAACTGCTCAAACATATAGTAACAAAGTGGGTCGGGGGAGGAGGATGGGTGGTGGGGAGGGAATGGAGTGCAAAGTTATTGGTGGGTCGGAAGGGATGAGGTGAGTCGGGGGAAGGAAGGGGTGCTCTGTGAGTAAAGGATTACCCAATGAGGGGTTAACCTGTTGTGGAAAAGGTGTATGTCTAGGAGTGGGGAAGAAAGGATTATACAATGAGGGGTTGGAGAGCATTAGCAGTGGAAGAGCGTAAGGTCTACGAGGGGGGATTTGGAGGAGTACAAAAATTAATTTACAATGATTTCATTGCTACGGGCACTTTTCAAAATTTCCAACTGTTCCAATCCATCCAGCTTACGTCCTTTGTTTTCCATATGAAGGAACTCAGGTTCAAAGTCACTCTTATGATTATGTTCTAAAATATGCTTTGTAAAGAGTGAAGCTATATTCTTGTTCTTTAAACACATCTCATGTTCCTTCACTCGTTCCTTGGACTTGAATGAGCGTGACACATTGATATTTGGGAGCAACAGTTTCAATAATAAGAAATGTTTTATTTCACGTGTAGAAGAAAATATGTACATATGTAGTCGAATCATTACGAAATATATGTCATATACCATAAGGACTCTTCTCTTGGACTACAACCTTGTCGTGGTTGAAGGGCTTGCGTGCTCCGATGACCCCTAGAGCTGCACTGGCGGGAGCATTGCTCCTGGTAGGGTCACCCATGCCAGATTGGTCGAAGGTTAGGAGACAGACGAATGGTAGTCCGCGCAGCGTCTGTACCTCAGTGAGGCGGCTGCAAAAGGCGTCTGACCCCAGTGGGGCGGCCTCTGAAGTGATGGTGTCACGTAAAAAACACTATTGAGTAAGGCCACGGAATACTATCTCAATTAAAACAAAAGCCTTGAAATTATGGACAGTTCTCAATTGATAATGAATCCTGGCAACTACGGGACTCGGCCAAGAGGGCCGGGTGTCGTGCCCGGCAGCGGTGGGAGCAAGGCCCCTGCGGTCGTCATCACACGAAATCCTTGCTCAGACGTAGCAGCAGCAGAGGAAAAGAAGATAAAGAAGAGGAACGAAACTATCAGAATAGGCACGTGGAATGTTAGGACTATGCTGAGGGCGGGGAAGCTAGAGAATATAAAGCAAGAAATGGAGAGGGTGGGTGTAGACATCATGGGTCTGGGTGAAGTAAGATGGAAGGATGACGGAGATTACTGGAGCGGCGACTATAGAGTAATCTATAGTGGAGGGAATGAAAGTCAGCGCGGGGTTGCATTCGTAATGAATAGGAAACTAGGTAGAAAAGTAGTGTATGCAGAACAGGTGAGTGATAGGATAATAGTCGTGGAGCTAAAAGCAGAACCAACGAATTTAGTTATAATCCAGGTTTATATGCCTACCTCTAATCATAAAGAGGAGGAGGTAGATGGGGTGTACGATCAGCTAGAGGAAATAATTGGTAGGATACCAGGAAGTAAGCACCTGGTAGTAATGGGGGATTGGAACGCGGTGGTGGGTGAAGGAAGAGATGGGAGAGAGGTGGGCGATTACGGGCTAGGAAGGAGAAACGACCGGGGCGAGAAAGCTGTGGAGTTTTGCCGCAGAAATAACCTAGTAATTACGAATACATGGTTCAGACATCATCCTCGACGTAGGTACACTTGGAAGAAGCCGGGAGACACAGATAGGTTCCAGATAGATTACATAATGGTACGTCACAGATACAGGAATAGTGTTAAAAACTCGCATACTTATCCAGGAGCTGATGCAGACACAGACCACAACTTATTAGTCATGAAATGTCGGGTAAAACTGAAAAAGATAAGGATGGGAAGGAGGGTACGAAAGTGGAATACGGAGGCATTAACTGGGGCAATGAAGAAGAAGTATCGAGAGAAGGTGGATGAGATAATGGGTGAGGATCATGGAGTTAGATCAGTGGAAAATGAATGGGGAAGTTTGAAAAATGGAATTGTAGAAGCTGCGAAAGCAACGGTAGGCGTAGTGAGCGCAACTAAAATTAGAAAACCGTGGATCACGAAGGAGATGATCAGGGAGATGGAGAAGAGAAGGAAATGGAAGAGCGTAAACTCAGAGCTAGGTAAGAGAAAGTACCGAGAATTTAATAACAGGCTTAGAAGAGAAACAAAGAAAGCAAGAGAGGCGTGGTGGAGTGAACAGATCGACGCGTTAGAGAAATACCAAAAAGAGGGAAGAGCAGATGCATTATATCGGAGAGTAAAGGAACTGACGGGTGGTAATAAGGGAAGGGGAATTACAACGATAACAGACAAGACGGGAAAGGTGATCGTAGAACCGAGAGAGATCCAGGAGAGGTGGAAGGAGTATGTGGAAGAGCTGTATGGTAAAGAAATGAGGCCCAATAGGTTAGATATAGAAAGGGAAGACGATATCGACAGAGATGGCATCGGACCAAGTATCCTAGATAGCGAAATCGAAAGAGCTCTACGAGACATGAAAAGGAATAAGGCGGTGGGAATAGATGACATACCTGCAGAGTTATTAAAGAGCATGGGGAAGATCGGAAGGGGAAAACTTTTTGCGCTTATTCGTAGGATTTATGAGAATGGAGTGTGGCCGGAAGACTTCGCGAAGACTGTACTAATTCCTATACCGAAGAAGAGTAAGGCAATAACTTGCGAAGACTATAGGACAATAAGCTTAATATCCCACGCGGCCAAAGTAGTTCTGAGGATTCTAAACAGAAGGCTAGAGAAGAAGGCAAATGAATACCTGGGTGACGACCAGTTCGGGTTTAGGAGAGGGACGGGAACGCGAGACGCTATAGCGGTGATGAGGACGCTAGTAGAAAGAAACCTAGAGTATGGGCAGGATGTTTTTGCATGCTTCGTAGATTTCGAGAAGGCGTTTGATCGGGTGGAATGGACGAAATTAATGGGAGTGTTGAAGAAATTAGGGGTCGATTGGAGGGACAGGCGTCTGATTCGAAATTTGTATATGAATCAGACTGCGCAGGTTAGGGTAGCCAATGGAGAATCGGGATGGGCCACGATAGGACGGGGAGTGCGGCAAGGGTGCCCACTATCGCCGTTGCTTTTTAATGTGTATTCAGAAGAAATGGTAAGGGAGGCATGGGGGGAGGAGGCGGTAGGAATAAAGGTAGGAGGGGAGCTGATAAAATCAGTGAGATTTGCAGATGATCAAGCATTGGTTAGTCAGTCGGCCAAGGGGTTACAGTCAATGGTGAATGCATTAGAGGTGCAGTGCGGAAAGTATGGGATGAAGATAAATCACATGAAAACGAAAGTAATGAGATTTTCTAGAAGTAAGAAGGCGGGGCTGAATATAAGGGTGGGAGGGCAGAAGATAGAGCAGGTCGAGCAGTTTACGTATCTGGGTAGTATTTTGGAGGCGAATGGGTTTAATGGTAAGGACATCAGATGCAGAATTGCGCTAGCTAAAGAAGCATTTTCGAAGAGAAGGGAATTGATGAGGGGGGGTCTGAGAAGATACGTAAAGAAGAGGCTGGTGAAAACTTTAATATGGAGCGTGGCGCTATATGGGTCGGAAACTTGGTCTTTGCGAAGGGAGGATGTGCGTAGACTAGAGGCGTTTGAGATGTGGGTTTGGAGAAGGATGGAGAAGGTTAGCTGGATGGCGAGAAAAACGAACGAGGAGGTATTGGATATGGTCGGAGAGGAGAGGAAGCTTGTGGCAGAGGTTCGGAGAAGGCAGAAGAGATGGATGGAGGAGGTTTTGAGAGGAGAGGGCATGTTGAAGAGAGTGATAGAGGGGAGAACACTGGGGAAGCGTGGGAGAGGAAGGAAGAGGATAGGAATTCTGGACGAAATAAGAGGAGGTAGAAGATATGAAGAATTGAAGAGGGATCTAATAACGGGCCAGCCTTAGGAGGGAATGCGAGACAATTTCTATTAGTTTGGGATACAAAATGGGGACTGTCCAAGAACCTACCAATCAGCTGGTAGAATACTTGAATGAATACCATAAGGATTCGTGTGAAAATAGCGTTGAATTAAAAAAACAAGATTATATGATGCAATTTGTTTACTATTATCTTCAGATATCACTCATAAGAACATGTATGATAAGTATCATTCAAATCTGTAAATAAACAAATACCACTCTTACCACCTTAAGAGCATATTTATCTAATTTTAGGCTCTTTGTCACCCTA
This sequence comes from Pyrrhosoma nymphula, assembly GCA_963573305.1. Taxonomy (NCBI): domain Eukaryota; kingdom Metazoa; phylum Arthropoda; class Insecta; order Odonata; family Coenagrionidae; genus Pyrrhosoma; species Pyrrhosoma nymphula. The sequence continues at coordinate 74,262,755 of OY754337.1, forward strand.
GAGCGTGATCTATTAACGCCTATGCACAAATCCGTTAGGACCTTGAAGAGTAAGTCACAGCGAGTACATTTCCGATTCACTAATGCATTAACAAAGGTGCGTTCCAAGTCCTTAGTAGGTTCATAATGCCTATGTTAGTTGCGTTCGTGGCTACGGATAGCAAATCAGCGTGCTGAGTTTTACTAATGTCTTGTATCTTTATAACCTAACAATAAAACGTTTTTGCACAAAGATATGCCGCAAATCAGTGTATAGATATATAGTTATGAATGTTTTATAAATTGATACCATTTCAAGACCTTCGAATACTGTTGTGCACACTGCAACCTACTCTTTATAATAGTTTCAGAATTGAATGTCGTAACTCAATGATGCAGTGCTGGAACAGAACCTTGCCAGGCAACCACAGGCGACAGAGTTAAAGGCTAAGTGACTTCTCTAGGTTTTTTATAAGTATTTAATTTGCTGTTAAGCTATTTACTGAACGTATATGGTTATAAAGTGCGGATCTTGCATACGAGTAAAGATATGCAATCTTTATTATATTGTGCTAATTATCGTAATTTATTATTTTCAGTACATTACATTTTTACCATAAAAAGTATTCTTAATAATTATTTACGAGCCTATGGCTATTAGAGGTAGGTACTGCACTGAGAGCCTCTATAAAGTCGATGGTTCTTTGCCTACTCTTAAGTCAATACTGAATTTTTTCCCCAGCGTTAATTAATTTAAGCCCATTAATATATGTACCGGACACAATAAAACGACCATTTTTTATACTTCGAATGTGAAACTGACCATTTTGACAGTTCATTCCACTTAGCCACCATTCATCTCCACAACAAAAATGAGAGCTGAAGAATAACTCACTAGAATATTGTTGCTCTCTATTTATTTTTGCCTTTCTTTCCTCTTTCTGCCTATTTTTCATTGACGGTCACCTAAGAACCCTTTACACTCACTCGCTCTTTAGTCTGATTTCAGAGTAATATTTGGAAGCTTATAAACGCCCAATCCATGGATTTTTTCCTAACCACTGCCTGGTCATCCGCACACTAACAGACTTCATCAGCTGGCCTCCTACATTGATTCCCACATCTAGCTCTTCCCATGCCTCTCTTACCATTTCCTCAGCATAAATGTTAAAAAAACAAAAGGCAACAACGGGCCCTTGCCTTACCCCGCGGCCTGTAACTGCCCACCCTGATTCTCCATCATCCACCCTCGCCTGAAGAGATAGATTCAATCATGTCTCTTAGGCATATGTGGAAGTAGTATTTTTGGATATGACAGGGCGAAAGAGAACTCCTAGGCTACTCTACAATCCGTGAACTTTCTCTGCTCCAATCATAGCCATCCCGAATATGACACAATCAGGCGTGGGATACCCAGAATAAGGGGTGATACTGTTTCTCACAAACATGTATTAATCGTTCCAAAGTCTATTAAAGTATAAATCAAATAGGCTGTCCCCTTCTTGGGACGAATGGGAACAAAATAGCATCTATTACAAGGTGTTCTCTCTGGACCTTTTTTTCTTTTCAAAACACCTTCCCATGAGCCGGTTCTTTCCAGACTGCCTCTCTACTCACCTTTTGCTTTCCCCGGCTTTGCCGTAGGAGGACGGCCATCCCCGTTGGCGCTGGTGGGAGGCCACCAGTAGAGGTCCTACATTCCAAACGAGTATAAGAAATCGTTTCAATGTAACTATTTAGGTTTCCCCCTTAATTACTACATGTTTCACCCTAATATCTTGACGAATACGGGCGCCAGAACCCGTAAACGTTTCTTCGCGCGCGGCAGTATACTCCACAGTCGTCAATAAATCGAAGTCCTTAGATCATGTGCGCTGAGGTTACGATCGTCATCCCTGGTAGGTTATCACCGGCATTAAACTTTATGGGCACTTCTCTCTACCGTATCACGATTGCTATACGTCCGCTTACGTACTTGAGACCATTCATTCATTGGTGCTACTCAAAACAACTACAGCGATGACAGTGGGCGGAAGGAATAGAAAAAAATCAGGTAAGCATTCATGGAGACTGAAACTCACATCTAAGGAAAGGTATCTATGAGAAAAATTTTGAAAGAAAAGAATAATTTCTATTTCATCCAATTTTATTGTGAGCCTTAGTAACATAACGGAATGCCACCAATTTTACTTGCAATGGAGTTTAAGCAAGCTCAATGCTCAAAGCTCAATGTGTGGAAGGGTGGGTGGGTGGGAAACTATTCTAAAATATTCGCAATGTGTTTTCATGAGTAGTTTAAATGCTCAAGTAACCTTTAAACCTGGCTTCGTGTGCTACTGAATTGATATGCAATTGTCCATTTGTTGGTTTTGCCAAAAAATACGGCTTAGAATCTCGGTTGACCTCAATGGCGGTGGGGTTAAGTCCTTCTATTACTTAGGTCGCGGGGATCGATTCTTGCCTGGTTAACATTTTTTGCTATCAAAGACATGGGTGATTGTGGTCATATGTAAATATTAAATTCCCACTTATGAAATGGCAGTTTTTGGGGTAGTTGAATGATTTATAAAAATAAAACCTGTGAAAATATAAAAAATACAAAAATTTTGTCTGTTGCTTTTAACTGTGAATTTGCATGGAACGACACAGCTTCTAACCGCTCTTAATTCCTTGTTTCTCATTGAGAATCCAACTCCATTCTTTCTACCATGACTTGAGCATTCCCGTACCCCAATCACCTCCTCTCTTGTCCAATTTTACCTTCTCAGATTTTTTTGGCATTGACTTATTTCCTTGTACACAGCATAGTACCATAATATACCCATTGATTTTAGCAATGATTTTAATAAGATATTCTATCTGTTTGATACTGCCCACATTTGGAATTTGGCAATGAAGTCACTTAAGGAGACGTCCAATCATGAATTTGGAGGGGATTCAGGAGAGTTTTAGATGGCCAATCCGTGGAAGGCGGGAACCTTTTTTCCTCTCGGAGAAGAAGGAGGAGGTATTGTGTTCTGAAGTACCTAGTGTTCCGTTCCCCATTGTTTCCAGCTGGCATTGTTCTATCGGACTCCGCCTTCATTGAATCGTAATCCCAGTGTAAGAGATTGGGCAGTCGATGGCAGATATATTGAAATAGCTAATCTTCATTCTTTAAACAAAGGATATACCCCAATCAGGATGCTTAACTTATCCCTAAACCCTCTCAGGGACGAATTATTGGGAGTGAAAAATGTGCTCACGCGGAACTTGAGTGCCGTGCTGAGTGGAGTTCGGCTCCCTGAAGTTTCCCCTTCATCTGCTCCACGTCTCATTCCGTCTCATTGAATCCATAGACGAAGAATTGAATTCGATTTTAGCGTAATCTGGAAATGTGTGTGTCCTGAATGGATTAAAACTTTTGATGATAATGGAGCAAGAACCATTCAGAAGCTTATCTGAACGATATCTAATTTATAAGTTGCTTTGAATTCGTTGGCAAAATTCGTTAAGTAAACGCTTTCATTTACCATTGGTGAGGCTTTTTACAACTCATTTAACTAGGAGGAAGTGGCTTATTTTTTATAAAATCTATGGCCATGTTTTTCATTCAATTATCACGAACGTTACACTTGAAAACATTTTCCGTGGCCAGTCATTCGGTAATTTGATATCGTATCTCTCATAAAATTGTTGTAAAGATTTATTGTAATTGTTGTAAATTGTAAATATTTGTGCGTATTGGCCCACGAAAGGGCATGTGTATATGTGAATGACTACCTTAGTATACATACATTCCTAGTTTAGGCACCTGATGTGGGCAAAGAAGACCTCTTGATTTCAGTTCTTCTGAAATATGTACTTTATTACAACCATTCTGGATGTTTTACGCTTACGTCCACATATTACCCGGCGAGCTACCACTAAGGGATTTGGATGGGGGTATTGGTTCACCTACCACATCATTGTCAAGTGGAAGTCGACACTTACACATCCTGTAAAAATTTGAAATAGTCGTGTCTAACTATATATTATATTAACGTAATTATAGTCGTAACTACTCCACTTTGAAATAGTCGTAACTAATTCAAAGTGGAAGATTTAAAAAAAATATTCCTTTGCCAATTCTGCCGGCTAGCTAACGGTTCAGCCGATGTGTATTGATTGGGAAGTCTAGTCAGTGTTACGGTGAAATTTAAAATTCAAATGCACACTACACGATTCACGGCGGAATTCATCCTAAAACAGGCTTTTATCCAGATTTATCGCTCGATGTGTAGGAATAGACTCCTGACCATCGTAATTTATCGGTGAATTTCAACCGGTCCATGCCGCCCAAGAGACGCCTGGTAGGCCTGCTGCTGATTCTGGTATTATTATAGGCGTAGTGAAACTTGGTGACTTTTGTTTGTGAAAAGCATGATGCAAAAGAGAGAAAAACAAACACGAGATGTGGGATAAACCGTCTAGTTCTTCCTCTAAAGGTTCCTGCGGGAGTCCTTCTGTACCTTTGACCACTCTTAAACGCTTGCATCACCCTCAGTAACCTCTAATTCTCTGATTTTAAATTCAATATAGACTACCGCGGAACCATTACCATTCCGCTTTTACAACGTACATTTTTGGTGTATCAACAGTGAAACTGATCCATTCAATCTGATCGATTGCACATTTTAATGACTTTATTATAATCCTATGCTAATTTACCGTATGGTTTCATCTAGTCTTTTCTTTCATCTACGTTCTCAGTATATTTCTGTTTTATTTATGCGCTTCAACGTTTTGACTTTGGAGACGATAAGCCTAACAAACCGAAATTGAAAAAAATAAGTTAATAAAAGATCACAGTCTCAAACTTCAATTGAGGCTGAGTCGGTCTTAACCTGGTTTTTGAGTTGCGGTACTATCAAGATAAGTACGGGGTGACATTGCTGAAATATCTTCTACAATTTCGTTATAAGTATTCACGTCCTTGACACCTAATTCTAGGTCGAGTTACGTCTAGGGTTACATTTGATGGCATTTTAATGAATGTTACTCTGGGAATTATTAGCAATATGACATTTAGCGAAGGATTGTATATTCAAATGGAGTATTTACGAAAAGGAAGGGAGTAAAAGATGCATCCAAAACATTGGGAAATGTTTATTTTTAACCCCTAATGTGGTGTAAACCCTATCAGTGGGTTCAGCGGTTCAGATGTTTGCTCATTTTGGAAGCATTGACTACGTGAGTGCGGGGAATTTTGGAATAAGTAAGATGATAGGAAAAGGGAATATATTGAGTTCAGTAGCAGAGGAAATTCCACCAATTCGAGAGGTTTTGAGGCAGGTTGAGAGACTGGACACCATATTTAGAGGTTTGTTGATAAAAATGATAGGGGAAGAATTCCAGGTTACTGGATATTTGAAAGGGCTTGAGAAATCATTTAGGACTGTTTTAAGGAAGAGGAATTGCATGAAGTGTAAAGGAATAAATGTTAGTGGCATAATTGATAGTTTTATTAAGGAAGTATGGTGGTTTAACTCAACATTAGAGAATTCAATTACATTTCTTGAAAGCATAAAAAATGTTGTTTAGCCACCTGCAAATTTACAGAATTATTTGCCTCAGGTTTCTTAAGATATTTCATCGAGAATTGGGCATCAAAATTACACGGGTTCTTATGCCTTTTATTCTACATCCTGCAAGTTATGCATTCACATTTGAATAGTTTACTTGTGGTACCAATTTCACATCGTCCGCAACGCGCGCGAGGGATTTCTTCAAGCGCTTGGGGTAAAAATCTGTTATAAATTTTTCTATGGATGATATAAATTATTATACATAATTAGAAAATCTTCTTTCTGATGAATAAAGCTTTGCGTTTCCATAAGAACCCGTGTAAGTTCATGCCCACCTCTCGTTCAAATATCTTACGAAATATTCTGCAAATAATTCTGAAAAAAATCAGGTAGCTTTAAAACAACAAAAGTAATGTTTCCAGCAATTTTCATCGAATTCTCTTAAGTTGAGCGAAACCAGCGAACCTCCATAAACATACTTAAAGTAATCGAGTATAATAAGTATATCATTGTAAAGACTGTCCTATGATTCTTTCTATATTTGGAGTGTAAGACAAGCCTTCAATCTCATTAATAAGGGAGTGATATACCACATTTTCCTCATAGAGTGAATGGATGAAATTTGCGTTCACCCTTTGTGATTGAATGCCTAGCCATGACGATAGAATGGAACGAATGATAGGGTACTACCACGCGGGGAACACGGAGGTGGTGTAAGGGTGCTCATTGGATGAGGATAAGATACGCACATGAGGTAAGGTGCTCTTTAGCTAAGAATAACCCGGGAAAGGAAGAACTTCCTCTACGATTTAAGTGTTTTCGCGCCGCCTTTTGCGTCTCCCGTGAGTTGCAACTGAGTGACTCTATTTACACCTTAGGCAACCTTCCCTTTTCTTCTCCGGTGCTTTCCTACTTGAGCCCGCATGAATGAGCCCGACGCATTTCTCTTGGTGCGTGAGGATCACACATGATTGCAGCGCCCTTGGGTGTTCCGAGATGGAACAGGGTGCTTTTAAATTATTCAAGATGCAACAATCTCGTCTCCTCGAAGCCCTTCCTACCCCCCCTCCTGCTCAAGTCTTTTTTATTACATTATCAAACGTCTCGGGACGTTCCCTAGGCCCTCTTTTCCCCGCCCCCATGCCCCTCTTTTGCGTACCCCACCCTCCCCCTGGAGGCCTCCGGCAGCCTTGGCGTCACCTCTTCTGGGCAAGGTGGTTTGGGGAGGGGTTGGAGGCTGGCTGACTGACGGAGCGCGCGGACGGATGACGTCAAGGCGAAAGAGTCAACTCGGCTGGCGTCAGGGAAAGAGAAGGCTGAGAGGAAGAATTTCTGCTTTATTTCCATCGGCGAATAAAGTTCGCAATCCCAAATGTATTTTTTATATTTTCAGTCCCGCGATGCTTTTATTTATACACATTCAAATGTTTGCCAGTCATTTGTTTCTTGATAGCATATTTATTTGTTTTCTTGTTAATAATTCATTTCGAAAGCAATTATTTCATTCTGCTCGCGTTTTCAAATACTTTTAATTTAATAATCCACACAGCTCCATATTTATATTGCTCTCGTATGCATTTTATATTTGTTTGTTTTTGTTGTTTGCTTTTTTTAAAGTTTCTTTACTTATTCATGGATTTATGTTTTCATGTATCACGCGTTTATTTGCAAGCTTATTAATATTTTAGGCTTGCATGACGTTTATTTACTTTCCTCACAATGCGTCCGTTGACTTGTTTATTGCACATTTATTTGTTTGCTAGATTCTCGTTCAGTCGTATTGATTTTCGTTCTCTTTTGTTACCTCTCTCGATCGTTTGAAAGTGGGGGAGTGGGAGGAATGAAATGTAGCGACCGTTACCGCGTGAAACGAACGCCTCCACACTCACTTTAGGCGTCCACTGAAGTCGCAGACCTTGACCGAGAAGTAAGCCTGCTCTCGAAATAATTCGCATACAATATTTCTCTCTTAATTTGTATTGCCTTTTTAATTTAGAATAGAAAAATTGTATTGTCCTAGGAGCATCTGCCCCTATGAGGCAAGGTTTTACATATTAACATATCTTAGTTCCGATAAGAAATACCTACAATAGTAAACAAAGTACAAAACATGCAAATATTGGTCTCAATTCTTCAGATATGAAAACATGATTTACAAATGAAGGGAAACGAATTGTGTGTGTTATTTAGCACATTATTATTATTTGAAAATAAAAATATAAAAGCAATGAGTGTTATAACTTAGGGTTAACGATAGTAAACAATGATAAAAAACAAGCAAATGTTGGTCTCAATTTTACAAAAATATAAAATATTACACAAATATAGGGAATTAAAAAGTGTGTGTTACCTAGCACATTATATAATTGTAATCTTCTTCTTCTTAATTTTCAAAAAGAATGTTTATTTTGTTCGTGTTTTTTGCACGCCATTACCATACATCCGATTGCGATGAAGCTTTGGTAAGTTGTTGCTCGCGTGCCCATCAAGGTTTCTGAATTATAAAAATGGCAATTTTTGGGTATGTTTTTACCCAAATATTGTTATCATATACTTCCATAGGAAAAGCATTGAATTCGATGCAGGTTTTTCTTTAATTGCTTTTTTGAATTACTTGCTCTCACGATATTGGATAGAGATTGGTATCATAGAACGCATAAAATAATGCTGTATTTAATTATTTCATTCAATTTTCTTATACTCTTTGTTTTTGTCCAAGTATTGCGTTTTAATCTTGAAATTCATCTATTTTTCTTCCATTTCAACAAAACAAAATTTCCTTGGCAACCAGGCGTGAGTTTCCATTTAATAGTGTTTTTATGAATGGCTATTAACTCCTGCGGCATTTAAAGACCATGTTCAGTGGCTAATTTAATAATTGTAGCCATACGAATACAGTTCCCCGTTCGCCTTGCCTTCTCAATAACCATCAACAAGGCAAAATGTCAATCGCTTCAAGTGTGTGGATTTAATATGGAAAATCCATGCTTTTCACGTGGTCAATTATATATGTTGCATGCTCACGTGTGGGACAGAGCAGTAATACCAAATTCAACACCAGCTGATGAACTCAACACTTGCCTCAATGCGTTGCATCTTTGGAGACATGTGCAGAAACTCACGTTAACGACTAATATGCGCATAAATCTGCAGCGCAATGTGTCGACAAAATTTACAAAACAGCTATTGGACATTGGTTATAGAAAATTACCAGTTGATGCCGACACAAAATATATCTCAATTCCATTGAACTTTTGTGTCTTTGTTCCATCGATCGAACAATTTATTTAGAAAGCTTTTCCACAATTTATCACCAATTACAAAAATCACCAATGGCTTTGTGAACGTGCTAATTTGGCAGCAAAAATCCCGATGTCAATACAATCAACTACGCCATCCAAGAACTAATTTCGGGCGAGTCTGTTACCTAGAAATCGATTGTCAGCGTCATGAATGTGGACGAGAGTTTTAATTATCCAATTGAGTTTTTCAAATGCGTTGGATCTTTCTGGTGTACCACCGCACAAATTTCACTCAAACTTGGCGCACCAATAACTCGCTTGCACATCATTAATGCGCCACGATTGTGCAATAGAACCAGGCGCACTGTCAAACAACTGATGCCAAACGTCATCGAAGCGACTATTCTGAATGGCAAGTCAAAAGGAGAAGATGTGCTTATTCCACGTATTCCCATCATTCCCACCAACTTGCCATTTGATTTCAAACGACTACAGTTCCCCTTCGCATTGCATTCTTAATGACAGCCAACAAGGCACAAGGTCAATCGCTTCAAGTGTGTGGATTTAATCTGGAAAATACATGCTTTTCACGTGGTCAATTTTATATGTTGCGAGTGGGCAAGCCGAAAAATTTACTTGATTTTGCGGAGGGCGGTAAGATCAAAAGTATTGTATATCCGGAAGCACTCGAATAGTATTGTTAACTCCTATTTTAATCCACAAAAATCATTTTAATTAATTTATTTTGAGCATGTTAATGTGTCTGCTTTGTATATGTGTCTGCTTTGTATATGTGTGCCTACCTAGAAAGAAAAAGAGGCATTGCAACACATGCCGGGCACAGCTAGTTAAATTTAAATGCATTTAGTATTATATCTTATTTGCTACAAACAATTTAAACCAATGGCATACATATATTTATTTTATAACAATACATATTGTAATGTAAAGCAGCAACAATTTAAATACCCGTTCAGCAGTACATATGATTAATGATCTCTCCGTCTTTACTGTTAAAAATTATTTAAAACCTTTCTTTTCCGATACTGAAGGACAAACTTTCCGCTTGGAATTGGGACTTTAATTGCACGATTTCGGCGGTACTTGAATTTTTAAATTCTTCATTAACTTTTGCCCCGATGGATAACTAGCCAGTAGGAAAAACAGTACACTTAAAGTCGACCTGAATTGCTAGCAGCATTTGTGTGGGTGTGAAGAGGATAAGTCAATTACTTTTCTAATACTCCTTTGATTGCAAAAACCGCTCCGAATATATTGCCTCGGAATGTTTCTGTCCCTAACTCGAGGGCCACCATATATATCTCAACATTTCTTCAGGAATTCCTTAATTAAGTCATAGTTAACCATCAGCCAAGTTAAGGTGTGACTCCACCGTAAAATGACCTCAATTTCAATAAACTAATATTCTCGCTACATGCAGGTAAACTACGTTCGCTGTTTTATATGAGTAACAAAATTTTACATACCCACGGTACTCCCTTCGAAAGTTGAACTGGACGTTATAATTTTTAAATGTACGAATACGTAATGCATGGGTAAAATCGTTATATCTCCGTCTGATACCAATGCTATTTTCGCAAAAAGCTATTGATAACAAGCACATACACCGTGGAAATATAATGGTGATGAAGTATTAATACCAATCCATCTGAATTATTGAGTTATTAGAAAATTACTTCAGAAACTGAAGTTAAAATTCGTTATTGCAGTAGAATTGGCGCTGCAATTGGCTCAAATAGCCAAATAACAATTAAAACTACCTGCCAACAAATCTGAATATTTTGTATCTCTTCTTTCCTAGTGGCTAAATATGCTGCCATTGTAATTAAACATTTTTAACATTGCAAACAAAACTTTGGAATTTAGTATTTACACTCTGTCGCTATGCAAACCTTCAAATTCCTTTCGGAAGATAAATTCTTTCTGCGTACCAGGAATTATAAAAATTCTGGATTGAAATTAATCCTGTAGCATGAAGTTTGCAAAGCAAGAAATGCTAGCTAAAAGAGAAACTGTGTTTAGTCCAATTTTTACTTAATATTGCCGACCAAGGTTTCTACTTACAAAGTCATTATCATGGGAATAATGACTGTATTATTATAAATTACTTGATTATGACTGGAAATCAAAACCTTGGTCGGAAACATTAACCAAAAAGTGGACTATACTAATTTCTCTTTTTCCTTTTAATGGAGTAGGTACCATAAATTTACGCATGAGATTGTAAAGACTATGAATACATTTGAACGAAATCAGCCAAATAGTATCACCACCACTTTAATTTTAGCTTTCCAAAGTTTCTGTATAAAGTTAGCAAAATCTCTTGTAGTTTAGAAGCAATGTTTGGTGTATTTCATGGGCAGAATGACTCCTGTCCACGGGGACGCAAATGTTTAATGGAATACGAGCTGTCATTCTAAATCCCCTGTCGCTTCATAGCGTCCCATCGCTCAATAGCGTCCCATCGCTTCATACCGTCCAATTCTACCAGGAATAATTTTTGATGCACACAGCGTGATAAATCCGCTTGCAGAAGTTTGGGAGATGGCTTTATTGAAAAAATACCAGCTGTATGTGTCTATTAAAGTTGTTTTAGAAATGGGTGAGAATGGATGAATGAATGAATGTTTATTATGGTCTAGGTTTCCCCATAAGAGCAATACAAAAATCACAAAAATAGTTCTGCTTTCGAAAAAAAACATAGTAGGCAATCAAATCATCAATTTACAAAAGGATAACATCAAAAAAATATGTGACACACTTAAGGCAAAAGAAAATGTTCATTTACAGTTAGTGAAAGAGAAAAATACAATATATAAATGATCCAATATGTAGGTAAAGAAAATACTATGAAATGAGGTCAAAATTAGAGGACAAAAACAGAAAAAGTAAGTCGAAGTAAAACTGTTGCAGTCAACATAATGACTTTAAGGCATACATCTTAAAAAGTGAGGTTACAGACATTTAAATTACTCACTATAATAATAGTTAAATAGTTTATCCTTTAAAATTGACAGAGAGGCAGAATGTATTATGGACAACGGCAGCGAATGCCAAAGGTTTTAGCCAGAGATAATAAATGATAGAAGGAAAGTATTTGTCCAGGGTATAGGGAATCGAGTACTAGAGTTAAACAGTTTATTTTATCTCTCATCCCAACGTTTGACCGCAGCCCGAACAAGTTGTGTAGGTTAACTTGTCAAAACTATTGCTCCTTCATGTTTCATTCGCGTAAGAGGGCACAAACTGTAAAAGGTAGGACAATTTTAATTAGTCAAGCAGTACGTTGTAGGTAATATAGCATAGTATTAAAAATATTAGTAGGAGAAATGCGTAGGAAATGTAGGGCCTTATACAATGGAGAAAATACTAACGGATACCTTGTGTAAGACTGTTATATGTTTTGTTTGATTTTGCGTTACGTATGACAATTGCGTTACGTAAGACATTACGATGCGTATGACAATTACTTTTTAAATTCAATATTTATTGTCTTTCGTGGTTATAGAAGAAAAGTCCAGGTATTTTGTTTCTTCTCTAGGAACTTCTCAAATGTAAAATTTATAGCTGGAAAAGTATTTACTTGATGGAAATGAAATTTTTATACTTTATTGAAAAATATGTTGCTAGTCTAACACTCAGGTTACAATTTTTTCCAGTTACCTAAAGAAAGTTTCATATCATTGTCATGTAGTTACTTTTTCTCAGCTCAGGATAAACGTACAGCAGGAAACTTAGGTTTGTTTGGAATCTCTCAATCGTGGTAATAGAAAACCACGACCGGTTTTGGCTATGCGGTTATTGGTATAACTTTTTTTTCAACGACCATGTTGGTTCCTTTGTAATTTATGCCTAAACTTGAGTATCCTTGATAAAAGTATCCAACAGTGGTATTGGTATTCCTACTTACGTTAAAACTTACCTCAATCAGTAGATCATCTCTAGCGATGGTTTCTTCCGCCTCCATTGTCATGGCTGCTGGCCAGAAACCTCTTGTAGCGGCTAGCAGAGTATTGTGTAGATGCGTAAGAAGAGATTCACGCGGGAGGAACTTCGGTGGGTGGTGATTGGTGGATAGGGGGAGGGATTGCGTGGGAAGGAGGAGGGAATGGAGTGGAGGCTTTGTGTAGGAGAGAGGGGGAGGTAGTGTGGTGTGAGGGGAAGGGAGAGATGGGACGCGAAAATGTGAATTTTCGCGAGAAAGCCTCTGTCTAAGGCCCAAGAGGGAGCTGGTAGTTCGGCGGATAACAAGGAGTCACGGGGAAAATTTCGTTTGACTTTATCCATAGATTAAAGGGGAGAGTAGAAGGAACCTTCGTAGATGTGAAGGAGGGCCTGTTTTTTGTGCAAAAAAGCCAGTATATGAATGCGTAAGGAATGGTACAGCCAACATAGATATCGTGCGAAATTTGTCCATTAGCGTTGCATAAAATTCAGTGTTTTTTTAAGACACCTTTCTCTGCCTGAACTGCTCTGATATGGTCTGAGGTAATAAAGGTAACTAGTGGTTCCACAGTAGTCGAAAATCGACTGTAATTAATTAAATTTTTAAGTTTGAGCGTTCTTGAGGTTCTTTTGTCAAAGAGTATACCTCTATAATCATTGAATGTAATTTATTGAATTTTATTCTATTACGTCAGCTGCGAGCGTGTACAAATAGCGTGTATTGTTTACCTTAAATACCTGCAATACCTATGAACTTTATACAATTTAATGTTAGTAACAGTTGAAAATATACACAATCAGTACAGCTTGTATTCCTGATTATTTTTTTAAATAACTCATTGACAGTTTTAATTTTTTCATGCAACTATTGAATCAAATAAACGCTAATAAAAATGAGACTTGACATTCATAGACGTGTATATATATATATATATATATATATATATATATATATATATATATAAATAATACCTGCCTCGTATTTTTTCATACAATTTTCATTAATTCACCTCCTTGTTTCTATCCATTTGCATTCCTTGCAACACGTATTTTCGGTTGCCTGCATGAGAGTACGGCGATGATAGATATGGAATCGTTTGAGTGCCGAAACTGTGATCTGTTTTCATATCTCACACATGAGTTTGTTTCCATAGCCATCTTGAAGTTAGTTAGCTCTTGCTCCTGGATCCCCGGAGCCATAATGTCGTCTCACGTTTAACATATCCAACTTCTTACTACCTTTCCATCCACCCTCCGGCCCTAGTCATGCATGTGATTGTCGCCGAATCGTCTTGTCTCTGCCACCCCTTCTGTGATCCTTTTCCTCCCTTCCAATAGATGGGTACACTAACGACATTGCACGTGCGTGCGTCAGCCTGTGATCGTTCGAATGTTCCTGCTCTAGAATCTTCCCCGGCAGACTTCACCTTTGATGAGGAAATGAGACATCCTCGCGCAGGAAGTTATCCGGCGTGTTGAAATTCCGCCTGCGTTATCTTGCGTGCATGTCCTGTGATTGTGGCGCACCGACTGAGTTCTGAGATCCGCCGAAGTTTTACTTCAAAGGTTGAAAAGCTCTTTGACATGAGCGGCGAAGGCGTCTTTTTGGCCCGAGGGAGATTGAAACTCGAGAATGCGAACAATGTCGTCTTTTCCTTCGGTGACGCGAGTGAAGAGGAGGAAAATGCTTGCAAATACCGAGTTGAAGTGGTTGATAATCACGTCAATACAATTATTATTTCACAAATTTAAAATAGATAAGGGTGGAATTTTTTAAGAATTATATGACAACTCTTTTTCATCTGTTTACATTGGTTTCCTCACCTATAAGCAGCCCACTACGCTACTAAGCTTCCTATTTGCCTTGGCAATTAAGGGTAATACGCGGGCATTGGATGCCAAGCCCTTGCGGTCCATCAAAGATGGCAACACAACATTATCCTTTTCAATTCCTTGAATTATGATGGCTTGGTGGTTTAACTGGCTAACATCCCTGACCGGAAATTGGGAGATCCGGGTTCGAATCCCGGACAAGTCAAATAATTTTTTCATGGCGAATTTCACCGTCTATGATGTATAACTTCGAACCTGTGCGCGTGACTGCGTACCACATTATTTGTCAACGCAATGATTGGAAATTATCCAACTCGCTTTTATCCTCCTGAATTGCCATGGGAATTGGGAAGCCTGGTTAGGGTAGTGGTCTGCTCATTGGCCCGGCAAGATAACGGTCCTTGGTTTGATTCCCGGCCCTGGCCGATTTTTTCCTATACCAATTTCTATGAATGTATTCGTCGTATTTGCGGGAGGTTTGAATCCGGGGCCTAGAACGGCATAAGTGCTTGTATAGGATGCAAACGTATGGGTTGTTGCTTCTTTGAAGTCCTTTGCTACCTTGCGTTGCCATCTTTGATGGGCCGCATGGGTTTAAAATCTTGTTCCCTTGTATCCTCCTAAATTGCCATGGGAATTAGGAAGCCTGAGTAGCCTAGTGGTCTGCTCATAGGTTCTAAAAAGACATTGTACTCCAGGGGAATATATGTCAATATTGTAAAAAGTTATGCAACATATCTTTTCCTGCGGGATGATCAGTGCATTTTCTTAACTGTTAATTGTGTCAAATGTGTGTTTCTCTGCTCTCTCACCCCGCTCATCTTATGCCCAATCGAATTCTCCCTAATCATCCCTCCGCATACCTGCATTTTATACATCCCGTCATATTTTATCTGCTGAATCTTTTCATCTCCTGCTATGTGTGCATGTTCTTTGATAATACCATTTTTTTGCTTCATCGGTTTTTCCACTTTCCAAATTTCCGTTTTCAAACACGGACTCCTATTTTTTGCTTTCCGTTCCCTGTTTAAGGGATTGGATCGTAGAATGCTTCTGTGGGAGGCTACATAGCAAATTCCCAATTAAAAATGTTCATAATGTTTTGCTCATTAACTCTGTTTTAGACATCTACTCTAGTTGATGGCTGTTTCTAGAGAAACTTCTTATAGTAAAGAGAGTTGTACGTTCTTTCGCACCGCATGCACATATATTTTTTTTAATCACCAGCAACAGTTAGCACTCTCGATCCTTTTTGCTTAGCTATGATTTAATTTCATTTCCATTTACGTCCCTCATCGGCAGTTAATGAGTTCAAGGATGGACATAGGTGAGATTCTAATTTCCATCACTGGTGTACCCATATCAAATATTGTGGTTATTTTTTAGCTTCCAATTTACATTTCTTATATCATTTTCTCTCAAGTGTAGTCCTTGCTGTTATTTTTTTAACATTACAGCTAGGTGCGTGTAATATCTGCATGCGTTTAAAATACAACTGAATTTAAACTTTCTGAAACACTTCCCGTCTCTCAATTTAATTATGAAAATTTGACTATTATTGATTTATTTATCTGTTTTAACTTTTCTTCCGCTAAAAATTGGCGTCATTTCAAACATAAATTAATTTAGCAAACAGTATTTTGTAATTTATTTCCCGGAAAAGGTTTAACATTATTTTTGTCCAGTATATTGTTTGTTAGTTATCCCAGTTAATCGATTGCCGATTAATTATATCTTGCACATTATATGTTTTAAAATGCCGTTTCTAGAATACATTTCCTGTTACTGTATGGGGAGAAACAAGCTTAAATCCATTCTTTATGATCATTAACAGATTTATTACCTTCTCTTCTGATGAATTATTTAGCACAAATTCTGTATTTTTAAATAAGTGATTCACTATTAATGGACTATGGTTTATAACGTTCCCGCAAGTGAAGGTGCGGCTTTGATGCTCTCGATGATGTATTCCATCGAAAGCAGTCGAGAGGATACTTTTTCATATTTATTGATTTATTATAATAATATGCGCAAACGTTTCTCGTTTAATGATGAAAGTGCGTGCTTGAACTCTGTTGCTGAGTCATAAAGAATAAATACAAAATAGTCAAGTTACGTATATGTGCTGAAAAATACATTTCTGTATTGTTTTTTCCTCGAAAAAACGTGCATTCTTCGGATTAGCTGATTTCCCACTTTTCGCCTATTTGTATACGGGCGCATGCATATTTATCGTGATTATAAAAGAGATATTTAAAACTACTGAAGTCTGGTTTCCAGCTACGTGTTGTTTACCGTAAATGTTTTTTTTCGCAATGCAAGTTGCGTCTAGTGGCCACTTGACTTCTGCCACTGATGGATGGAATTTTATTTTTTCAACTCTCCTCGCCCTAAAATCCATCCGGTGATTTTTTTCTGTCCCTTTTATTTGCTGACTAACAAAAGGAAGTAGCTTGAACAGATGAAGGGGTGCTTGCTGGATAGGGCATGGGCGGTTAACTTTTTCGGACAGATTTGAATTAAATTTGAATTCCAATGAACTCCCACTCCCCTACCCTACAAGTTATTGGAAAAAACCTCAGAGGAAAAATATTTTTGCCACTGAAGCACTCCAGATTTTAATGAATTATTCATTACCGAAACATTTATTAAACGCCAGAAGTTTAAAAATATTTGAAAGAGCAGAGTGCGGCCCGAATCCTCTTTCCACCCCCTATACCGGAATACTAAACAGATTAACTTCCATAATTTTTCTCAACATCTCATCGAGGGCGCCAGGGATAATTATACTGAGCAACTCGGTCAATGAGTAATTTTTCTCATCCACGATTGGTGTGCTTGTGACGACATGTTGTTTGCTGAAAAAAATCTTGTTGCTTTATGAGTTCTTTAGGCAAGCTATATTATTTACGGTGGAGGGAACACATTATTTTTAAAGATGCCATTTGACTGAGATTTACTCCATATTTTATGTTGATGTTGCAGCATTCATGTCGTCATTATGCATTATGGAGGATTGATTTTTACATCTTTTAATTTCCCAATGCCCGTACGCGGAAACGTTCCTCATTGAGTTTATCATGCCAAATTTCAGCAAAATCCAAATACGACCAACAATCCGTTGCTGGCCTCGGTGGTGGCGGGGTAAAGTCTTCTCCTGCCAAACGGAAGATCGCGGGTTCGAATCCCGCCTTGGTAGGAAATTTTAGCGTCCCAGCTGTATGCCTGGTGCAAGTCCCACGTGCTTGGTTGTGTGTATTCGTCGAACGAGTTGTTGGGAATAGAGAATTTGGCGTCCTATTATCGCTTGAAGCAAGTCCAAAATAAAATGAAATTGAAAAATCAGGCGAAATCCGAAAATATACTCTAATAAAACCTGCCTGCCTCTAAAAAAATGCCTGCCACCACGAAGCATCTGAATGTAAAACAATTTTGGCACATTGAAACTTTGGTGCGGCTCGCCAAACAGGACTGTATACAATTTCATTTCAATAATGTTTCCGAAGTTCCATGACTCAAAATGTATCTGTCCTTTTCATATAACCCTGCAAAAGGTATCACAGACTTTTTTTATACATTAAAGCAATATATATCTTCATAAATCGTTTGTCTTGTCATGGTCATCAGTTAAAAATGCCACTCTTAGCTCAGTTTACAAATCATAATTAATAGATCACCTTCTATATGCTGAAGATGATTCCTCTCCTTCCAATTTCACTAGTTCAAATCTTTTACTGATATAAGGACAAAATCAATTATATTTCAATATATTTATTATAGTGTAGGACAAATTAAATTCTCCAAATAATTATCATGAATCAGGAAAATTTAGTTTAACTCATTACCTCTGATAACTAAACTAAATATTAAAAAGCTTGCATCCCTTCGGCTAAAAGCTTCATTAATAATTTTAATGGTTGAATGTTGTTGCTATAATGGAGGAATCAATTTTATAATTAACGTTATTCGAAAGATATATTTCGGCATTTAAAGCAAGGCCATGATTATGCAAATTATAAGTGTAAAAAAACGTATACTCATTTCTAATTACGAGGTTAGGCCTCGCGAGTTAAAATCGTGAAGTGCTTGGCATCGATTTCGGGCGATTCCGCACAAACTAAACCAAGGCCGTGGACCGACCATCTTCAATCCCCACTAGTTATAGCAAAAAACAAAAAATAATATAAGGAAAGATAATTTGCTGAATATTTAGCTCTTAATAATTATAAATAAACGTGTGACGCTTCAAATATCAAAAGTTATCGCAAAATGGCGCGCCGCAGCTCCGAACTGTCTCTCCAGTACATGTCGAACTAACCGTCAGATTTAAAATATAGAGACATTTTCGTAATGAAAAGACAACAACTTGCGTTTTCTTTTAACTTTTGGCTACATAGGCATATATTCTGGACTTTTATAGTATTAAAATTTTGCCTAATTTTTTAAATTTGGATCCATGTTTAGGGCATAATTACTCCTAAACTAATTCTTAGAACGGGTCAGAGTTAATTACTGCGAATAGACACAACGTAGGCCTGTACGTAAAATTCATGAAATTTAATTTGTGACACACATCTACGGCACAATTGAGTTACAAAATCAAAAAGGTGAAGGTTTTGAGACTGTTGCTGATTAAAAAAGCTATATTTGATAATTCATTTTTAGTTAAAATCTTTATTTTGCAGCAGCTCAAATATTTATTTTTAAAAAACAAAAATAAAAATGGTGGGTTATTGAGTCAAACGTACAAAAAAAGGCAGACATATTGGCCTGCAACGTTCGCGCCCGCTTTGAAAATGTCACGTTAGGAGGCTATGCGGGCGTTCTGCGCATGCGCCACACATCGAATATCTATGTAAGTGAAACGATAAGTAAGTAATATTAATCCCTACTTCTGCCCAAAGGAAAAAAAACCTTATCTTTGAACAGAGGTAGAAGTAGATCTTCTGCACATAATCTGTCGTGATAGTTCTCGAAGACGAACCTTAATTCGAATTATGTATTACATTCTGTTAAATAATTGCCGATATTAATATGAATGCCCCACCTTTTTCTATTGTTGCCCGACTATCCGAACTGCGGTGTTTTTAGCTGAAGTTAATTCAAGCCAAACTTCCAAAGAAGTCTCGCGTCTAATTTATTTGCTCCAACTATAGACTTCTTCCTTTTCGGTAGAATTGCACTTTATTTCTCTCATCAAATCACGAGTGACCTGTACTTTGTGCTCACTCACGCCAAACTCTTCCCTAACCTTGCGTCTTGACTATGAAGGTGGTGTTAAACTCAAGATATTCATTTTTTTGCTGTTTCAGCCCTGAAAATTTTCAGTTTCAGTGTTCCTATCAGTTCCGCGTATGCGTCTCAAAAATAATCTTTCTCACTCTCTGTGTCACTAAAATTCTCTCCGAAGGAAAACACCAATTTTGGTTATATAGAATGATTTGCTAGCTCTAATTTCCGCTTTGCTTCATGACATCTTTGTTATGATGCTTACTGATTTACAGAGTCGAAACTCCTGGAGGTTGTTAAAGCTTCATTAACGTTACTGTTTTTCACCTCCGGATTTTAGAAGTCTGCATCACTAGTTAAATATTTATTGTACTGCGGCACTGGGTTCATGGAGGTAGAAGCGAAATATTTTGTGCCTACATTGCCGGCATAATGACGTGCCAGGTATCACTTCAAAATCAACGCGTTCACTGAAATCCAGTGTAACCTCTCGAAGTAAATATTTCACATACTTACTATGTTATCAAAGAGGATCACATTATATTCGTTCGAATGCTTTATTTATAATACAGGTCATATTTATTGGTGTGGTAAGAACAAACTTTGTGGTATGTCAGCTTTCATTCGTAAACGGAAAACCCTAGCAACCTCGTTTTTATACCTCTCTGTTGAATTTATAGAACTTTTTGTGAGATTTTGATGGCTTTTCTGCAATTAAGAAATGAGATTTGGGGAAAAAAAGTAATAGGCGTGTGTATTGAGGGGCCTATTTTGTATTCTGCATGAAATGGTATCTCGTAGTATTCAAGAAATAATAGTATTAGTAATGCTAGTCAGTATTTAATCTTAACCAGTGCATTGCTTGTTAGTATGTACGCCCGCGTAGCTCTACCTTAGATTCTGGCTTGAATGCGTGTTGCTTTTTGGTCTGCGCCTAGCGGCCGGGGTAACGTACGAGGTTCTGACATGAACTAGGGCAAGTGCTGAATTCCTGGTGAGGAATTATCGCGTGCCACGCACCAGAGAGGTTACTTACACGGTACTTCGTATGTTCAGCCAGCGCGGCAGTGCCAACGCTTGGGTGAGGAAGCGGGTGCATGGTCGTTAGCTCTTCCCGCTCCTTTCCCCCTCACTCACGTACACCTACATCCAAAAGCCATCACAAAATACATCACACGCTCACCAAAATTACTGAGGAACTTTCGAGTTTCATTTTCACGCTATACATCTACATCTACATACTACCCCGCAAGCCGCCTCAATAGGCGTGTGGCGGGGGGTGTTAGGACACCAGCCGTTTGCATATAAAAAGGAAGTGCTCTAATGAAATTACACTAACATTTATTAAGGTCCCATATTGTTCGAGGGAAAAACGAATTCCCGTTCCTACATTCCTAATTCCCAAACAACAGTACATATTGTGATGGACATCACCGATTAAAATTTCGTTTCATTTCTTGGCGCGATGTTTACGGCGACGACGGGGCCAAACGGTGTTGTCATTTTCCCCTTCGCCCCAGTCGTTCAGAATTGCGTATATGATTGAATTTATATATATATATATATATATATATATATATATATATATATATATATATACACATACATACATACATACATACACACACACACACACACACACACACACACACACACACACACACACACACACACACACATATATATATATATATATATATATAAATTCAAACATTCATAGGAAAATGGAAATGGATAGGTACACATAAAAGGACGAACACAGGGTTTGGTGGGGAAGATGAAAATGAGTCAAATCCAGACAGAAAAAATTTCACCTTAGCCGGGATCCCGGCTAAGGTGAAATTTTTTCTGTCTGGATTTGACTCATTTTCATCTTCCCCACCAAACCCTGTGTTCGTCCTTTTATGTGTACCTATCCATTTCCATTTTCCTATGAATGTTTGAATTTATTCGCGCCTTTGAGCGTCATTTTCGTATGATTGAGTATATTTGGCCATGTTGGCTCTTTTCTTCTTCTACGGCTATGCGTGCCTTTAAACGTACTGTTCACCTCTTTATATGTTGTATGTCTGTATTCCTCTTTCCTTTCAACCTTCCAATTGTGTTTGTCCCCTATATGGTGGGTGAAATCGCCCTTGCGCGCCATCTCTGGGCCGTTCAAATTGGGCATGGGGTGTGACATAAAACCCCGTCAAATTCAGAAGTTAATTGAGTAGCCTTGGTGGTGTAACTGGGAGCACACCTGACCGGCAATTGGGAGATCCGGGTTCGTATCCCGGCTAAGGTGAAATTTTTTCTGAAATTTTTTCTGTCTGGATTTGACTCATTTTCATCTTCCCCACCAAACCCTGTGTTCGTCCTTTTATGTGTACCTATCCATTTCCATTTTCCTATGAATGTTTGAATTTATTCGCGCCTTTGAGCGTCATTTTCGTATGATTGAGTATATATATATATATATACATACATATATACATATATACATATATATATATATACATATATACATATATATATATATATATATGCTTCTTATGGCCACAATAGATGTCACTTCCCTCTATACGAGTATACCCCATCATGAAGGAATTGAAGCTCTCCGTTTTTATCTCTCCCAACGCCCTAAACCACATCTTCCCTCCACCAACTTTATTGTTAAATTAACAGAATTAGTATTAACTAAAAACGCCTTTTCCTTCAACAATCAAGTTTTCCTTCAGATCAAAGGGACCGCCATGGGTACTCGCATGGCACCTTCTTATGCAAATCTATTCATGGGTCATCTTGAAAGCACTTTCCTCAAAAACCAACCCCTCAAACCTCTCTTCTGGGCCCGCTATATTGATGATATCTTTGTTCTTTGGCCTCATGGCCGTGAATCTCTATCTTCCTTCATTTCTGTGCTAAACTCTTCCTTTTCGGTTTCTTTCACCTCTTCCGTCTCTGACTCTTCCATCACATTTCTGGATGTTAATATCCTACTAAAAAACAACAAATTCATCACCTCCGTCCATAAAAAACCCACTAACCATAACCTTTACCTTCATTTTAATAGCTGCCATCCACCACTTACCAAACGCTCCATTCCATATTCCCTCTCTGTCCGCGGCCACAGAATTTGTAACGACGCCCACTCCCTTCAACAATACACCGATAACCTATATCACTCCCTCAGAGAACGTGAGTACCCCAAAAAGCTTCTTACCAATCAAATCCTGCCCCCCTCTGCCAATTACACCCCTCGGGCCAAAACCCACCATCCTGACAGACTCAGCCTCATCACCACATTCTTCCCTGGCTCCCATAAAATCAGAAACATCCTCCGCGATCTATACCCAATTTTAAAGAATAATAATTCCACTGCCCTCCTATTACCTTCATGTCCCACAGTATTTTTTAAGCGTCCCGCAAACCTGCGAGATATCTTAAAATCTACTAAACCCTCCCTTCAACCGACCGCCCCCTCTCCACCACTCTCCACAACTTGCAACCGTCCTCGGTGCAAATGTTGCTCCCTCCTACGCTCTTCTGCTACGCCCTCTTCCAATAAATCTTCCTCAGCAGCCAACTGTACTTCCACAAATATCGTTTACCGTCTCTCGTGCAATTTCTGCCCGGCATTTTATGTTGGCGAATGTACTACCCCGCTTTCAATACGAATGAATGGGCACCGCCACTCCACCACATGTCCTCCCTTCATTGATCCCATTCCTAAACATACCGCTTCCCATCGTAAGACCTTCAATAAATGTTTCTCTCTCTATATATTAGAAGCCCTCCCCGAATCAGCAACTAATATTGAACTGAGGACTCGCGAGATGGCTTTCATCTGGTGCTTAAGAGCATTTGAATCGCCCGGGCTTAACTTGGCCCACTGACCAATAGCAACCCCTTGCTCCCGCTCCCCACCAGTCCCCTTCCCTTCTCCTGTTCCGCTTCCCCCCCCACCCGAGGTAACAGACCACTAGTTAGTCTCTTGTCGTTGACGATGGCGGCTTGCCCGTCGAAACGTCCGCAAATTATTCTGTGAGTGTCCTTTTAATTT